>JASFAX010000021.1:45335000-46585000 GCA_030737875.1 Allium sativum
CAGAAGTCTCCCTAATCATATCAAGCCCAAGCAAGATCTTATCCGTAGATTCCCACCAACATGTAGGTGATCGACAAGGCCTTCCATAGAGAGCTTCGAAAGGAGCCATACCAATACTGGACTGAAAGCTGTTATTTATGCGAACTCCACCAATGGAAGATGCTCTTCCCATGTACCTCCAAAATCTAAGATACAAAGCCTCAAAAGGTCTTCTAGAACACGATTCACCCTCTCAGTCTGGCCGTCCGTCTGAGGATGATATGCGGTGCTCAGACACGATTGAGTCCTCACTGCTTCTTGCAAACTTCCCCAGAACTTGCTAGTGAAGATAGGATCTCGATCACTCACTATGCTAGAGGGTACCCCATGTAATCGAACTATCTCTTGAAGATATTCTGAAGCTAGCCATGGAGCAGTCCTCTTGCTCTTCACAGGTATGAAATGGGCGCTCTTAGTAAGTCTGTCTACCACCACCCAAATTCCCGTATTACCCTTTCTCGATCTGGGTAACCCGTCAATAAAATCCATCGAGACGCTATCCCACTTCCATTGCGGAACTTCCAATGGGTGAAGCAACCCACCTGGTTTCTTTTGCTCCGCCTTCTCTTGTTGGCAGACCAAGCATCGAGCGACATACTCGGCCGCGTCTTTCTTCATACCGGCCCAAAAGAAAACTCGCTTCACGTCTTGGTACATCTTGTCCCCATCGGGATGAATGGTCATCTTCGACCGATGTGCATCATCAAGTATAGCCTTCCTCAAACCCCTTGTCTTACGGTACACAAAGGCTACCGTCTCTACGCAACCACCCCTTACCATCTAGGGTGTACCTACTCAAATGGCTGGACGACTCCCCCTCCTCATGAGCTTCTCTACTAACTCAACCAACTGTGGGTCGTCCCGTTGTGCTCCGCCAATATGCCCCAAAAGAGTAGGCCTAACCTCCAAGGAGGCTAGCAAACCGGGTACAAAGTCAATGGAAGGTCTAAAGTCAACATCGAAATAAACTCTAAGCTCCGTCGTTCAACGAACAATGAACTCAAGGACAACCTTTTTCTACTTAAGTCGTCCACCACCACGTTACCCTTGCTATGGGTATACGCTATCTCAAACTCATAGGATGCTAAGAATCCCATCCACTTTTGCTGTCCTAAGACTATGCGCTCGAAGAGTCTCCAACACTTCCCTAAGATGTAGGGCATGCTCTTCCCCACCAGGATATCATCCGAAATCATCACAACTGTTCATCTTCACGCAGACCACCCTAGTCGAACTCGGCATCCCCCAAATGCAAGCCCCAAAGGCCTAAACCAATATCAGACAAACACCCAAGGGATACCTCCTTCGAATTCAGACGACCTACGTGAGATGATACTAGTAAAAACGGCTAAATAATTAAGCCCCTTGTCAAACCCTGGATGTCCTCGCCAGTCTTGCTCCAAAACCACCATTTTTCCCATAACTGGCTTTGCTCACCCTATTGAGCACATACGAAAATTTATTTCGCTCTTAGAAAAGACCAAGATGTCATCCACAAAGACCATCACGAACTTATTTAGGTACTCCTTGAACACCCTTCTCATCAAATCAACAAAGTATGCGGGGGCGTTCGTCAAACCAAATGGCATCACCAGCCACTCATAAAAAATCATCCGGAGTCCTACTATTCTCAGCCACTCTCAACTGATGAAATCCCGTGGCTAAGTCCTACTACAAAAATACTGAGGCGCCAGCCAACTGATCAAAGAGATCATTAATCCTCGGCAATGGGTGTCTATTCTTCTTTGTGAGTTTATTTAGTTCTCTTTAGCCTACACAAAGTCTGAGGGACCCATCCGCCTTCGTGGCAAAAACTACTGGAGCACCTCACTCCGATATACTTCGTCTTATGAACCCATTCTCAAGCAACTCCCCTACTTGCTTATGGAGTTCCCTCCTCTCACGAGGAGCCATGTGGCACACTGGCCAAGATACTGGTTTAGCATTATCCACCAGATATGTTCGGAAGTCAATCTCCCGCTTCGGAGGTAAGCCCTTCACCTCCTCACCCACATCCGAGTATTCCCGGACCGCTCTAACAGATCGCAAACCTTAGACCGGCATGTCAAGCGATTCTAGATAACTTAGCATAACAGATTCTATGGGATTACAAGAGATCTCGAGAGTGTTGCCCAAGCGGGTCATAAGCCTAACAACTCTCCTTCCACAATAAGAACGACACCATTACTGGATAACCAGTCCATGCCCAAAACTAACCCATAGCCCGTGAAGCCCAACAAGCATCACACCTAAACTCAATGCTAAGTATAGAAACTTTCAAACCCAAACACATCATGGAGCCCAATTGGGTTTGAAACAACTAAGGGATCATCTACCAAACTGGTGTCTAAGTGCAGTGACTCAACTAACAATGATGAGATAAACGAACTCGATGCATCATAATCAAATAAAGTTTGAACCGGATAATATAGAAACCCAAATTCCAACCTAGACGGTCATATCCCCATCTGGTACACTAGCCGTGAGGGAATACAACTACCCTCCAGGAGATTCCATACCTTGCCCTTGCTTCTTTGGACAATCCGAATAAGGTGTCCTATTCCTCCCAAAAGGATAACTACTAGCCTTCTTCTTCCCATTCTCCACTCGTAACCTCCCATCAATGGGGTTTCGTCCTTCATTAACCAAACAACTATTTGAGCCTTCCTCCCATCGTCCATCCAATAAGTACCTACAAGTCCTCCTTCTTCTTGAACCAACTTCTAATCCGACTAATGTCGAGGTCCCTTGAAGTGGTTTTCCATTCTTATCTATCTTAGAAAGATCATCTACACACGGAGGGGAAACTCAAAACGAGAGAGGAAGAGATTCAAACGGAGAATTCGAAGGATAAAGATATGGCTATCGGGGATTATGCTTTTCTTTCTAAAACTTTTCTCTTAAAAGGCATGTTTTTGAAAATACTCCTTTCAAAAATATTCTTAGAAAATAGTTTTTCTAAAAATTTTATCTGTTCTGGTAACCTTTGCTCTGATACCACGTGTAACACCCCACACCCGCTATGGTCACTCGCTAAGGGAATGCCATAACATCGGTGGAGTATTTTAAGTGAATATAGAACAGAAAAATTACAACAAGACAGATATAAGTAATACTTGAAAATCTTAAAACATCCTTTCATTGCAGCGGAAAATAAAACATGTTTGGTTACATCACAAAACCATAATAAGAGTCAAGTACAAAATATCCATCCTGATAAATGAAAGTACATAATCCCAATACATGAACTGATAGCCATAAAAGAAAGGGTAAGCTGAGCTCTCTACATCTATGGTCCAAGCTCCAAAAGAGAATAAAGCAGCCTGACCTAAGCCCACTCGTACCGGGCCCACTCTGATAACCTGAGGGTTGGGAAAAAAGATAAAAACAACGGGGTCAGACATAAGTCTGAGTGAGTCCTATAACCCTAACAATACAACCATTAAAGTAATTAGGGTATGACATAAACAAGGTACGGTACCTCTGGGGATAATGACTACACTAAGTAGCCAACTAAACACCGGATGTACTACGATAATCGAAAAGACGCATTTATCCACCCAAGGATAATTACTAGCTTACACCACCCCAGATCTACCCACCCAAGGGTAATTCTTACACTGCACCACACCAGTTCTACCCACCAAGGGTAATTCCTAATTAAAGGTTGATCCCACTAAGTGTACTTAGTAATTTTTCTTTACCCAGTAGTTTCTTGTACCCCTACACAGGTGCCGTCTGCCCCTATCTTTACTAGGTGTACCCACTACTCCCAAGCGATCGGCTCCCTACCGTAGATACCCGTGCTGGTCCCACAAAGGGGGTGTATCATTCCCCAAAGTGGCTACCTGATAATATCAACGGTGCACGGCTTTATATCTACACGATGCAACAACGACTTACCAACCAGCCCGGGTCCACACACGCATATGAAACCCGTTGATCCTGCGTTGCCACCGCTAACCCGTTTTGGCCACTTATAGTCAAGCCCAATATGCGTGTCCCGTCACTCGACTAGAGTCGAGCCCACAAAGATACGTTTGGGATATTGGTTGAAATGGGCCCCCACAAGCTACTACTTAAGCTTGCCACTTTTATCTAGTGCATCCCACTTAACCCCTTATATAGTCATGCCCACTTACATGTTAAGATTTGGTTAAGTCATCAATCATATTTCAATTGCCACATAGGGCACCCACTAGATTTCCACATGCCACCCAAAGCACTTACTTAACCCTTCACCCATGTTTTAATTACATGTTCCACTTTGGTTAAGTATTCTAATCGTATTTTCTATTGCCACCCAAGGCAACCCACTAGTTTCCTCATGCCACCCGAGGCACCCCCACTAGTTACTACATGCCACCCAAGGCACCCACTTAACCCTCATGTCCCACTACATGCTAATTTGGTTAAGTGTTTCTTAATTAATTAAGACCGTGATCCTCATAAAGACCTCTCACATTAGACTATCTTTTATGACCGCTGGTTAAGCCGGTTGGGTCCGGGCAGCCTTACGTAATAACCGAGTCTAACTTCGTGTCTTTACGTTAATCACGTATTTAGTTTGTGCCTAAGACCTCTCACATTGGGCTAACATTTGTAGCAACTGGTTAAGCCGGTTGGGTCCGGGCAGTTTTACACTACAAATGAGTCCAACCTCGTGTCTTAGTCGATTAATTACACCTAATTAATCACCCCCATATTAATTATCCCTAATTAATATCACATTTTTAAGAATATGGGTAGACCTAACTAAATAGGTAAATTCCCAATTCCATAACATGGGTAGACCTAACTCAATAGCTAAATTCCCATGGGGTAGACCTAACTCAATAGGTAAATTCCCACTTATGCTTATTCATTTTATGGTATGCTTAATCATAACCATTTCACACCATTCATTAACATGTCTATTAACCCCATCGTTTCCCCCACGTACTTATGCTAACACGACATATTTCCAAGAGAAGATTCTTTCACAATTAACATGGGTTTCCCTTAGCATACATTAGCATTAACATGGGTTAAAAGGTGTCCACTTACATCATAATATTAACCCAACTAGCATTGCTAAATAACCCAACTTGCATGAACATACATATGTCATATCTAAAGGCAACTTGCATAAGTGTTCATAGGTTTTTCAAGGGTGAACTTGCATGTGTCTTAAAGGTGCGAACTTGCACAACATGTTACATGTCAACTTGCATAACATCATACACATAACTTTCATAATATCATAACATAACTTGCATATCAACATACACATAACTTGCATAGCATCATGCACATAACTTGCATAACATCATACACATAACTTGCATATGAACTTGCATAACAACATGCACATAACTTACATAACGTCATACACATAACTTGCATAACATGTTGAGCTTGCATATAAGCATACACATAACTTACATAACATGTTGAACTTGCATCATAACTTGCATATGAACATATATCATAACTTGCATATGAGCTTGCATCATAACTTGCTTATGAACTTGCATAACATGTCATACTTAGTGACAACTTGCATATATTACGCATATCATAAAAAGAGACAAACTTGCATAAAACCAAACACTTAGCATGCATAAAATCAAATACTTAGCATGCATAATACCAAATACTTAGCATGCATAACACCAAATACATAACTTGCATAGCATCAAATACTTAGCATGCATAAAATCAAACACTTAGCATGCATAAAACCACATGCATAACTTGCATATCATGTTACATATAACTTGCATATACTCTCACATATAGTTTGCATAACATGTTACATATGCATAAATGTTCAACATAATGTTTTGCATCATAAAACATGGCAATAAACTTGCATATGGCATAAAACTTGCAATTCACATATCATACAAACTTGCATGAACTCATTTATCCACAAACATAGCCATGTCTTATCACATCCTACCATAATCAATTTAACAATTGATTATTAAAGCTATAGGAACTCACCAAAACCAAGATTAGCAAACTTATGAAGTAGAACTAGTTGCCAAATATGAAGAAGAAGATGATTAGAGGTTGATTAGCTTGCAACTCTCTTCATTGATTTATGGAGGCCATGATCAAGTTTCATTTTGCCATAGTTTAGCTACAAGATCTAATTATGAATGAATTAGGGTAGGGTTGGGGTCTTATTTATAGGATTAGGTAGTGTTTTAGGCCCTTAGATTAACCCTAGATTAGCTTAGGTCCGTCAGATTTAGGAAATCTCTAGAACCCAGCCCTCCAAGCCAGCCTAAAACCCAACCTGGTGCACCCAGGTTCCCTGGACGCCGCGCCCAGGTCGACAGGCAAGTCGACTTCCCAGTCGACAGGCCTGTCGACAGCCCTGTCGACATGGGTAGGGCGGGAAACTTCCCGCCTGGCCCCCTGCTGACTCCAATTTCGAAATCTAATTTTGCATTCTAAATCTGTTTTTTTAACTTTGAATTTTCGGAAAACTTCTTTGGGCCATAACCGGGCCATACGGACTCCGATTCTCGAAAACTCGGACTCTATTTCGCGTATTTTTCCGAGACGAACGCAATGACGCAGCCCGTTACCCCCAATTCCCACATCTGAAATTATTTATCCTGTAATTAGTGAATTTTAGTATTAACTAAAATTCGGGGTGTTACACTTAGTATACGAGGAGGAGCAAGCTATCTGACTTGGATAAAAGCTCCAGCGCACTGGGTGCCGAAGTGGAAGCTTCGGGGGACGTGAGGATATTCTTGGGATCCCTCTGTGGGCTGCCAGGTAGTTACACTAGGCCCATGAGAGGTTAAGGTCTGCGTTAGAAGGACCAAGAGTATGCCTTGGTTGCTATGCGAGCGACCTAAAGACTGGGATGGATTAGCGTGGAGTCGATGATTCTTGTTTTTGCCCTGGATAGCGCATCGCCGACTACCTACCATCTTTAGTCAATCGTGTATGTGCGGAAAGGCAGGGAACCCCCAACAGACCATGTGCTTGCTATCGAGTCATGGGTGAGGTTGGCCCGTAGGAAAGTGGGCTATAGTGGGGCCGTGGAGTGGTTCTTATACATGGTTTTTCTTGGATTTCCTTTCAGTAGTTGAGGGAGGGGTCACGTGGGACCATAGCCACGGGTACAAAAACAGACCTTGATATCTGCATCGGCAGACGATTTAAAGCTCCCGACCGAGTTCCGTATTTCTTGATTTGCCCTGGCACGGAACTCGGATGGCACATTGGGGAACATGTGCATCTAGACATGGAAAACGATTCACGGTACATACGTGGGATCAAGGGCGCGGTTGACGGGTGGCGTAATCCCTAGTGGTCCTAGGTGGCAAAGACCCAAACCGAGACACGAAAACGTTCATTAGGTAGCATAATCCCTAGCGGTCCTAGGTGGCATAAATCCTAAGTGGACGCGCGATAGTTCATGGTAAGGAAACACAACTAGATCAAGGGTTGCAGTCCAAAACAACTTCAAGGATAAAACGTTTACATGGAAAAGCCCGTATGGCCTACGGCAAAGGACTGAACTTATACATGGAAAGAAACATACGAGTTGGGAAAACCTACATATGCTATATGTTAGGATGACATGGACCATTTCATGACATGGGGCAAGGGACATTCATGGTTAACACATGACGCGGGGAGGGATACTAGTACGAGAGGTGCAGAGCAGATATACATGTTAGAACCAGGAAAAATATACATAATAGATACCGTGGGATATTTGACGGGGTAGATACCTTGGGATAGTATACTTGATAGAAACCTGACGATGTGATACCTTGATTTATCATGACACCGTGGTTTATCACGATACCTTAGTCTAGCTTGCTACAGTAGTTCAACCTGTTACCCTGGTTTATTTTATCTATCTTGTAGTCATCCTTATGTTTACTTTCAGTTTATGCATGTCATGTTACCTTTACCTGTTTTTATACTGGAAGTAGATAGAACTTACCAGTCTTTATGACTGACCCCGTTTTCTTTCGCCTCTTTGTCTTCCGTTTCCCCCCCAGGTTTCAGGGAGGAAATGATGTTGTTTAGTTCGGACTTCTTCTGTTGAAGGTCATCATGTATGGCTTGATGTATAGCTTGGTCTTCTCTTGGCTATGGCTGCCTCACCGCTTTACTTTGGGGAATAATTTATGAAAAGGTTTTTATGCTTCTTTATTATTGCAAGACAGGTTTTGATGTACTCTGATGTAAAAGGCTTTAGACCTTAATTATCCATGTATATGAAAGTTCGATTTTACTTCCGCTATTTTATATGTTCTGTCTTGTGATATTTCTGTGCATGTTTACCAATAATGCCCCTCTAAAGCTAGTGCATTCCTTTGCGAGTGACCCTAGCGGAGGCGGGGTGTTACAAGCATTCCTTTCTTGCCAGATCTGGTAAATAGCAACAGTATAACATGCACATGCTATGTCAAATAGCTGGTTTTTGCACTTGAACTTATTTAAAATCTTCAATGCATCCTCCTCCAAATGACTAATATCCATGCCATCGAAACCAAGTTTGCACATCAGGGAAAACCAAATAAAAGATGAGTATTCACACGGAAAAAAGACATGACTTACAGTTTCTTCACCATTGTTACATAGAAGACATCCAGTCTCCTCAACAATACCAAATATTCTAATCCTCCCTCTTATATTTAATCTGTTGCTTGCCGCCAGATATGCAATCATAGACATTCTCTTTGAATTCTTTTTGTACCAAATAACTTTGAAAAACTCTTTCACAGGTGTCTACGTCTGACTTTAGCCCATGCATTGTGAAAAGAGAATTGACCATCATCACCCCATTCATAGAAGTCTTCAAGAGCATCACATTTAACCTTTATTTGGTTAACAGATTCCTGAATCTTAATAGTAGCAGAATGCAAATTTCCAACCAACCTACCATTAGAAACTATACGAGCAACTAAATCATCAATACTACCAAGTATTTGTAATCTGGATAGACCAATAATATCAACTAAACATCTAGCATTAATCCAGGGATCAAACCATAAAGATGTTGATGAACCATAAGCAATAACTTTGTTAAAAAGTTGTCTACCAGGATTACGAAGTCTTAACATTGTTTTCCAAGAGCTTGAGGCATTATTATCAATATTTAAATTCCAAAAATGCTTACCCAACAATATTTTCTCTACATCCATTGACTCCATAATGTTGCATTTGTTAAATATTTCCATAACATTTTAATACCAGCAGCTCTTTTCAAATCAGAAAAGGACTTTAATCCAATACCAGCTTCTAATTTTGGCAAACATAACTTTTCCCACTTTATCTTGTGTGCAGCCCCACCCCCAAAAAAATCATCACATAACATATGTATTTTATCAATAACATTCTCAGGCAATTGATAAACAAACAACCAATACAATACAGAAGGTGTTATTACTGACTGGATAAGTTCAGCTCGACCTACAAAGCTTAAAAAATTCACATCCCAACTTTGAATTTTCTTTTGAACACTATTGAGAAGAGATTGACACTCGTTATAATGAACATTGTTGGATGACAATGGAACACCAAGGTATCTAACTGGAAGTTGAACTAACTGAACACCTAAAACTAAAGTAATTTCTTGCACAAGTCTAGCATCTGAACTGAAAAATACCTTAGTTTTATTTTCACTAATAGTCAATCCTGCAAAATGCTTAAGTTTTTAAAATATACTCCTCAAAGAAAATGCACATGTAGGCAAACTTTTACGAAAATTCTGTAGATCATCTACATACGAGAGGTTAGAAACCACTGGCTCAAAAATGTAAACTGGAAAGAATTTCTTCTGAAGTGTCAATTCATTCAAACTAAATGTGAAAATTTTCATGGCTATAGAAAATAAATAAGGGGATAATGGGTCTCCTTGTCTAATTCCACGGTCTAATGAAATATATCCATGAGGAATTCCTTGTATCATGATTGAAAAGGTAGGACTAGAGATACACTCATATATTATATTAATGAAATGGACTGGAAAACCCATACTCTTCATCAAATGACAAATGAATTCCCTATTTAACATGTCATAAGCCTTATGTAAATCCACTTTAACACAAAACTTGTTAACTTTGGGCTTCTTAAAATATCTTAATAATTCATGTGCAAGAAGAATGTTGTCTCCAATGTATCTAGAGGGGATAAAGGCACTCTGATTTGGAGAAATAAGGTGGGGTAAATACCATTTCATTCTGTTACATAGAACTTTACTAAAAACTTTATAAAACATATTACAACATGTTATTGGTCTGAATTGAGAGATTTCTGATGGTCTGTCAACTTTGGGTATCAAAGTTAAAAAAGTATGATTACACCCTTTAGGTAATTTAGCAGAATTAAAAATATCTTGCATAGCAGCAAATAAATCCCACTTAATGACTTCCCAATGATTTTTAAAAAAAATTGAGTTCATACCATCCGGTCCAAGGCTCAAATCTTCATGGACAGAAAAGACTGCAATTTTGATTTCATCCAGTGAAATGTCCTTAAGTAGAGCCTGTTGTCCAGTAGAATTAATCACATGTGATGATTGAAAAAATGGAACCTCACTGCTCATACATCTATTGTATAGATCAGAGAAGTACTGGATGGCTTCATTAGCTAGATCTTCCTGTTTATACAAAAGCTCACCATTGGACTTAATCAAAGCCTTTAAATTATTAGTATTCCTTCTTGATGACATTCTAGAATGAAAAAAAATCAAGAGTTTGTATCACCATCTTGTAACCAAGACGCCTTAGCCTTTTGCTTAGAACTCCAAAATTTAATATGTTTTTGAACACTTAAAGCTTGCTTTGCCTCTAGCATTCTTTCATATAAACTCAAATTTTCAGGATCTAAATTTAAGGAAACCTCCAATTCATGAAATTTAGCTTCAGCTTCTATCAAGATATCATTGTCTCTATCTCTGATTTTGTTCCATTTTTTCAGTTCCACTTTGCATGTCTGCAATTTCCTTTGAAAAGAATAACTAGGATAGCCATTAGTATCTACATTGTAACCTCTCAAAAAACATTCATCATATCCTTCTTTCAAATGCCACTCATTAGAATATCTAAATGGAAATCCTTTTGTGTTTGAAGATGTGTTTAATTCTAATAAAATTGGGTTATGGTCATTAGACATTTGTGAAAGAGAAAGAGCCTTAATATCAGTAAATTTTTGTAAACAATTATGATTTACAAAAATTTTGTCTAGAATATTTTCCATACCTCTCCTTCTCCATGTATAGTTGAATCCAATAGCCTTGATCTCAATTAATCCTGCCTGACATAAACAATTGTTGAACATTCCGATTTGCTGAAAAGGTATTGGTAATCGTCCTTTTTTATCCATATGTTAAGTGGAATTATTGAAGTCCCCTATAAGCAACCATTCTCCTGTTATAATTCCTGATTCTTGTATGAGATTTTGCCATAAAACCTGTCTATCATAGAAGTTATTATTTGCATAAACCATTTTTACAAAAACAACTAAACCACCTCTATTAGTTGACTGCATGGTAACATGTTGATTTGAAGAAGACATAATAATGACAGACCAGACTTCTTTGTTACATAAACATATTATTCTACCAAAGAATGCAGTAGAAGTACAAGGAAGAAAATCCCAAATTCTAGATAATAATCTATCAAACTTAACTAAATTAGCAGCACTAATCTTATTTTCTAATAAACTAACAAGCGTTGGCTTGAATTGAGTTATGAGAGATAATACATCACCCATCCTTTGTGGTCTTTTGATCCCCCTAACATTCCATGATATAAATGTCATTTGATAGATGAGTTGCTCCTAGTTGATCTTCTAGAAGGAGCACAAACATTGGCAACCTTTTTACCTTTCAAATGGGCTAAGTATTCATCATTCTTAGTAATCCCCTCTGAAATATCCTTATTTTCTTCAGTACCTATACTGTCATTCATTTGATCTGCAACATTGTTTATCAAATCATCTAAAGTATTGTCAGGCAAATCAACATTTAAAAAGGTCAAATCATCAGCATCAACTTGATTAGCATTCTCAGCATTACCATTACTATCATCAACATTAGGTATTTCTTCATTAATATCATCTACCCTACCAGTAAATTCATCTTGATTAATAGAATGTTCCTCATTATTCTCATTATAAGATGTACTTGGTTTATCCACTTTTTGCTTCATCATCCAAATAGGTTCAATAGACAGTTTATGAACAATAGTCTTATGCCTAAATTTGTTGCACTTCTCACATATGGGAGGAACAAATTCATACTCTACTGTTATATTCTTTTTAAGACCATTATGAAGCACCGACGGTATTTTAGAGACAAGTTTAGATTCTACATCTATAGAAACAAGGATTCTAGCAAACCTAGTGATAATATTATTTGCAGTTTTCCAATCAACCCTCACTGGTTCACCAATAAAACTAGCAATACTTGAAAATGCCTCATTTGACCACATCCCCATTTCTTAATCATGTAGCTTAATCCTGATCTGAACCCTCATAGCCTTAAACTTGTCAAATTCATACCTCGGATACCATTTATAAATCATTAATAACTTCCCAAAGTATGAATATGTCGAAGTCTTTAAAACAAAATTGCAATCCAACCCACTTTCAAATCTTACCGTATAATGAAACCCAGAAGTTATATGGATCTTAAAATTACCTTTCGGTTTTCATACTTTGATATGCACTCCCTAAGCTTTTTCTCTGAAATTGTAACGCCCCGCCTCTATACCCGCTATAGTCAAGTTCATTCTGTGTGAAATGTCGTCGGCCATAGCGCAGAATAATATTGGTTAGGAGCGACCGTTAGTATATTTACTCTTGCTTGGAAAGTAACGTCGAATGGCACGACACTCTAACTCCAACATAATAGATACATGTACCAAATCCCATACTAATAATGATACATGCCATAAAGGTAGACAACTACATATAATCCAAAAATACTGCAACTATAAGCAGTCAAGCCAAAAGTCATCATAAGGTCCCAGCAGGAATGCCACGTAAGCACCTGTAACACTTAGGTCCGACCCGAGTATTATTTAAGAAAATAAACAATAAACGGATCAGTAAAACCATTCTCATTCATAAACATGAGGCAATATTAAGAGATATAACATAAATGACATGATGGGAATAAACAGGATGATTCATAAATATTATGAAATGCGTGATGTCAACATATATAAAATCTCAATAAATCTCATTACAAGAGAAGAGCATATAATAATAAGAATTGACAAATAAATGTCAAACATAAATCAAACTGATGTGCATCACATCAAAGTAATCAAGAATCTAGAAATCACTAGAAATCCAGAAAACATCATAAAAAGAGGCCTGTTCATAGAAGGTGAGAAACGATCTCTAGGTAGCGAATCCATTGTTTGAGCCGAAGCTCCCCACGAAGTCGGGGCGTGACCCCGGAGAAGGAAAACACAAAAATTATGGAAAGTTGGACCGAAGTCCCAGAAGTGAAATCCAAGAATCGTAAATCCCACTAGGGCGATCGAGGACCACAAAACACAAGTCATAAAAGGACCACATCGATCCAGTGAGTATAAAATTCACTGAGATAGTTAATGTAGGAAAATAATTAAATGTCCCATAACCACTCGTTATTCTCGAATATTTTCGAACCCGTTGTTGTTCATACTCAAAACAGAGAGAATCACCACATATGTTCAAACGAACGAGTACGGTGCTTTTTCGCCAAAATAAACATATAAGGGGTCATAGTCCTCAGTTTTATTAAGGTGAATAAACTAAATTTCTCATCTGATCGATAGGATAAGGAATCGTATATAAATAATAGTATAAGAATCGGGTTTAGAAATCGAATTTATTTTAAAAAGGATTTGAATTTAAAAACTGATCAAATGTTGGTTCGATGCCCATTGACAATATAAAACCCTATAATCCATTGTTCTTCAATATTCATAAAAACTCGTTGCCATAGCAAATGGGACACAAAAAATCATAGTACATAAATCCACATTTCATGGTTTTAAAACGATTTGAAAACCATACGACGTGACAACGATGATTCGAACGAGCTTGAGATCGCCGCGATACATGTGGGGGAGGGTCGAAGAAGGAGGTCAGGAGAATATGGGGTCGCACGCCTCGACACGCTACCAAAAAAAGAAGGGGGTGAATGACCAGACCTGGGCTCACGCCCAGGTCTGTCATCGGTCGACCGGTCCAGAGGGGCCGGTCGACCGCTTTGGGACAGAACCAGAAACGGTCGACCGACCCTTCTTGGCCGGTCGACCGGCTTGAGCCGGGCGTGAGCCCAGGCACAAGTGACGGGGGATTCGTCCCCCGTCGCGACCTCTCCTTCTCGAAACTCCTCTCCGGCCTTGTAACGATCTTTTCCAGTGCGTGTACACCCTCCCTTCAAGTCGGAGGTAAGTGCAATTCAATCTATATGCACATGAAGATTTTCAAACTCAATTTCAACCAAAATTTGAAATCAACGTATATCCAAGAATCAACCACGAACCAAACTAATTCAAACAAACATGAACGTCATAAATAGGCTACAACTACACTTGTACAAGCTTAAAGCTTGTTGCATTGATGTGAGTTCACAAAGAACTCACCTTGGTGTTAATGGAGCAATCAACAAGAAGGAATCCAAGCTAAAGGTGTTATCTTCTCACAAGAATCAATAAAGACCAACCTACACATATGAAACCTAATAACCCTATGCATTAGGAACATAGAGATTCCCAAATAGCATAGAGAAGGTGATGGAGAAGATAGAAATCAACTTACCTAAGCTAGGAGATGAAGAAACACAACAAAGGTTGGATTTTTATTGGATTCTAGGGCTTAGGATTTTAATTTCCTCTTTCCCTAAGCTTAGGAAATAAGAGGAAGAGCAAATGGAGAAGTAAATGAGAGAGGGAGGTGGTTGGGTGCCTATTTGTGTTGTCCAAATAGGTTTGGGTGCACAAATTTGCACTTTAGCCCCTCCAAACAACTCCAACTATCCCGAATTCGAAACATATCGATGCTTATACTCAAAAAGATTTTAAATGACATTCCGGAACCATTGGAAGTGGTCCCGAATCATAACTCAATCGTTTACAAAAATTCACCTTTTTGGGCATAAAACTAATATATCGATTCGATATTTAAATATTCATCTAAATAATTTGTCTTGAATTTTACGGGTTATTACAGAAATCCTGAAGACCACCGGATGCAGCACCACGGTATTTAGCCATGATTATGCTGATAACTTCAAAGTACTTTCTGATGGAAAAACATGATCTACTTGCGATTCAACAAAGTGGAGGTTCAGATCTAGATCATCAGAAACCTAAATAGGATTAGGGTTTTCAACATTCGTCATTACATCGATTTATCAAAGAGAATCGAGAATTGAAATAAAGGATTTAGCATACGAAGAGAAGAAAATCCTCTCACCGGTCCGCCATTTTTAGAGGAAAAAATCCACTATATATATATACGTACATACATATATATATATATACTAATATATATCAAACTGTCCAATCTTATAATATTTATATAGCAGTGCATTTCTGTAAAATATGCTTGCCATCTGAAATGTATACTCTAGTGTGATCCATTATATAACAGATATCCAAAAGTATATTTTATTGTGTGTGTAACTTCAAACAACTTTGCACCATAAAGATATTTCGTTTACCGTGTAACTGCAAACAACTTTGCAGTATAAAGATATTCGTGTATAAAAGGTATAAAAATCTTAACCTTTATTTTACTCGAAAGATTTACACTGTTGTCTTATAGTGCACTTAATATGATGCAAATGTTGCTCAAAATCAAGTATAGTTGAAGACCATCAACAATTATTTTTTGATGTATATATCATAATGTGCACTATGATAATGTTAAATATAAACTATAAATGGAAGTGCATCAATATATAACATATATATTGCTGATCAGTTGCACACAGCATAAAAAAAACAAATTACATAGTTATAGATCAAAATCCGTATAATATCTTTAACTCAAGACAATAGACCAAAACATAGTAATTTCAGATCTAAAGCAAAGTTATATATATATATTGATCTGAAAACAAATCAGATCTTGCCAAGTCAAAATATTTATGGTTTTAGAATGATTGATAATTCACTCAATTATCACTATTAACTTCAAATAAGAGAATATATACTTCATATGAATTGGGTTCATTTGATCCATTGTATAACAGAGTTTTCAAGCCAGAGTTAATATAAGTGAAACATTTGAAAGGTGTTCATTTAAACCATGAGCTTTTGATCCAAACACACTTTAAACATACAAAACATTAAAAAATTAATCTGTGTCCTTAAGTTATCCAAAAAAATGTTTATACTTGATAGAAAAACAAACTTAGTATTTTTCAGAATATGTTCTACTACCAAAGGTATTGATTCAGATTCACAGCATCAAACCATAACAGGAAGGATATTGTAATATAAAACAGAATCAATATGAAATATCAATCCATGAATTCATTTCGGATTTTATATCAAATATAAACCGTATGTTCAATAAAACAATTTTACATCTGAAATGAATTTATATTACATCCCTATACATTCTTGCACCGGTGTTTATAACACTTTTAATTGTTGTAAGAAATTATACACAAAAATCGAATACAAAACTCAATAAATTAATTTCGCAAGAAGGCTCTGATATCGTTGAAGGGTCTAATCGAGCAAATCGGCAGCAGAATTCAAACTTTTACAACCCAGATTACAAGATCTAAGCGAATATAATAAATCGAGCAAAAGACGTACCAATTTAGATTTGCAAAAACATGGAGTTGATGAGGAACCAAATTGAATCTAATCTTCAACGCTTCTTGAATCAATGGTGTAACGACCCAAAATTTTGGAACCAATTTAAAAATTATTTTTAACATAATTTTATGAGAATTTACAGTCAATTTTGAAAATTCATTAATTTAATGCTGATTTCAGCAGTTTACAAAGGAATGTTATAGAGACGACCTCGAGTTTCGACGAAACCAATTTTATTGGATCCATAGCATAAAAAATGGTAGGATTACAAGTTTTGTAATTTTTGGAGCTAGTATATGGGCGTGCGAGAATTAAATGGATGTTGTGGCAACCCGTCGTAATTAAGCGGAAAAGCGATCGAAAAAATAAAATGGAGGGTCAAACGAACTCGGAATTCGATGAAACCTACTTTGTTGGATCCGGAATTATGTTTTATGCTAAAGTACAAATTTTTGTATAAAACGAAATTGCTGTTTGTACAAACTTTTGTGTTCGTCGACAGGGTGTGTGCTCCGAATAAGGCCAAATGAGTTGTCATACGATCCACAACCCTAAGTGTTTTTCTTCTCTTCTTCCTTGTCGCGACACCTCATCGATCCGAGGCAAAACCATTTTTTTCACAAAACCCTCTTCTTCCTCTTCTTTCCTTCTCATTTTCATTTTGTACCTCCACCTGCTTCTCCCTCCTCCGCCTTCTCCACCCTGTGACCACCATCGCCTGCTCTTCGACCTCCCGTGGACCTACGCCGCCCGCTGCTCCTCCCCCCTCCGCCACTGTGTGTAGATAAGCTACAAGGATTATGATGTAAACCCCACACGGGTATTGGGATGATAATTTTACACATCTCCCAAGTGTGTCAATAAGTCACATTGATTTTGTAGTAAACCCCACACAGGTTTTTGGATGACAATTAACCTACACATCTCCCAAGTGTGTAGATAAGCTACATGGATAATGATGTAAACCCCATATGGGTATTGTGATGATTATTTTACACATCTCCCAAGTGTGTAGGTAAGTCACGATTGTTTGTGAATGTGATGAAAATCCCACATGGGTATTGGGATGAAGATAAACACTAATCTTAATCCCAAGTGTGTAGACTCTCAATTTGCGAATTGACAGGACTGTATAAGCGTTATTTAAGGCTTATATGGTATAATGCACTTTGTGTGTGAATTGGATGTGGTGTGATGGATTAACGAGTGTTATAATATACACTGTGTAAAAATGAACAATGAAAATAGTTATTGGTTCAATGGTTAAGTCTTCATAAATAAAATGGATTTTTAATGAATATTTTATTAATATAATAATAGCTGGAAAATTAAAGTTTGATTTTGGATGGACACGAAGATATTAAAATATCGATGAATTTCCGTAACTGTACTAAGTGAATTTGAATTAATTTTCATATGATTTTGGCTTGTCAAAGTTTTTGTTTTGAAATGAATAGTAACGATAAAAAGTGAAGTTCAGTTAGGTTATTTAAAAAGTGTTTTAAAAGAAGTTTCTTGTTTATTTTTATAATGAATAAAAGGAAAGTTTGGATTGAAAATATTGAAGTTCGGAAAAATAATATTATTTTAATCATTATACTATTATTACAGTATGAGTACATAGAAAATATGTGAATTTTGAGTGAAAAGGTCAATATATGAGTTGGAAAAATTACTATATATATTTTATATAATAAATAAAATAGTTTCGAAGCGATACTCTACGTATTATATATATGAGTCGAATATAAACAAAAATAGAACGTGTCATGTAGCGGTAGTTAGCTTTTTTGACCCATAACTTTTAATGAACACACCGGAAGATCCGACCGTCGGATTTTCCAGAAATTAGAATCGTTGGATTCTTTTTGAAAATATCTTTAAAGTGACATGAAGAGATTTAAAATCTAATGGTTAGATTTTTAGAAAAGTTCAATTGAAAGTTGAATGAAAGGTTAGATTTTTAGAAAAGTTCAATTGAAAGTTGGATAAAAATAGTGTCATGACCCATAATGACTTGAAATTGGAAATTAAGGGTATGGACTATATATATATAAATAGTGTAAAATTTAGTTGTTATGTATGATGCATACCACATGTACTCTACTGTATCTTTTATTTTTTAATAAATAAAAGAGTGTTATGGATCACTATAAAAACTGGTTAGCCTTGCCAAAAAATATAGAGTAAAATCATTATAAAACATTATAAATGTTTTGGATTGAATTTAAACCAATTTCACATGGTTTGTAATGATAAAAGTGGTTAAGTGTAATTTGGCGATTTTGCGTAAAAGCTTATATAACATATTTTTGAGAAATAATTTGGAAATAAGAATTTTAATTCGTAAACTGAATTGAATTCTTTAGTAAACCTTTAATACAGGTTATGAAATGTTTTTTGGGAAAGCCCAATGACCATATTTGACAATAAGATTTTAAATCTTATGAAAGTAACGAATTAAAGGAGACTTAATTGGTGAGTCAATAATCCAAATAAGGATTTGTTTTTATGCGTACTATTCGAAATGACCGGGTTTAACCCATTTTGAATAATTGTACGATGATTAAAAGTCAAAGATGTTGAAGATGGTGCAAGACCGGAAATCCTCACATCAAATGGATGGTTTCTGATGCCCTGGATTTGGGTAGCTCCCTTGAAGAGGTTATAGTCGCAGTGTTCCGAACGCATTTGTCGATTGTCCGGATATGCGAGGGCCTCTCTCATGTATTGGACATATGGGATGAGGAATAAGGTGCCTTCGGTTTCGTTGAGACCTAGAACGAACTTGCAAATGGATTGTGTGTCTGACATTGTATTTCATTATGTATTAATTGATTTCTACTAAATATATATCTTTTTGGTGGCGAAGAATTTATTCTATTAGCTTGACACCCTTCTCTGAGACGTATGAGCTTAGAGGTTATATATTAATAGACATCAGTTGTATAACATGAATTGACATTGTGGCTTGCTGAGATGCAGTAATCGATGCTTTTATTGAAAAGCAGAGCTTTGTGGATGAGGATCAAAGCATGGCTAATATAACGTAGCTTTGTGTTTGGCGTTAATTCGCGAGCTTCATGCCCCGATATGAGTCAAAAACGGGATGAACGACCGCAGGTAGAACATGCGTTTCTTTCTAGTTAGAAGTGATGCCATGGTACGGAGCCTAGGAATTTTACTTATGTGGATGTTGGAATTGAGGCTCTTCGTATGTGGTTACATAAGGACATGGTGGTCGCGTACTGACCAGGAGGTCCAATAAGACCAGGAAACGTATTGCTCAGGCATTGCTAATCATTGATGTACGGCTGACCGACCCTGCTGATCCAAAAGGATATGTTCCTTAAGACATTTTGATAGAGGTGTTTCGAAGCTCAGATGAGGAAGGATCCCTTTCCTCGGCCCATGATGGAAATCCAAATTGTAATACACGACTTTACGGTTTTAGTTGTATACCTACAGCGACATAATAGAATGGAGTATTATGCCATCTGAGATTGATACAATTATTTTTGAAATTGTTTTTAAATTAGGCACTAATATAATATCAAATGATTTTCTCGTATCAAGTATATTTGGACATTATAAGGTAATACTTTATCCTTCGGCTTGTGCTTGCATTGTGTGATGAGACCTAAGGCTTATAATGACTTCATTTTTCAAAAAACATCGCGTTATTTTTATGCACTAACATTCGTGTGTAGTAAACCCATTCTGTGATATACGACGTGGTCCCGTGATGTGCCTTATTTTTAAAAAAGTTAAGTTAGCTGTATGGTTTCTCATACCAGTCCCATGACTGACTCGTAGTTTGTTTTTCCCTTGCAAACTCGGGTGCCCATAAATTTTACGTGGGCAACCAAGTGATCGGGTTTTTATCTTGTTTTCTCTTTTATATATGTACTAAAGTTGTGGATGTTGTTTGGAGCTAAAGATGGACTTTTATGTTTTCTTTTGAACTTTTTCATGACTCTCTTATGTTAATTATGTTTGATTCTGCTGCAAACTGATTATCTTTAAGTTGAAACTTTATATGTATAATTATGATTCTATAATGATGTAACTCTGATATTATTTCCCCTGATGTAAATGATTTAAATTACTCTCTAATGATATATATTATGTTATGTTCTATGATCTGCTATTGCGTTTAATATGTTATATTCCAACGACTATCCTTTCCGCCTAGGAATGGAGGTTTGGGTCGTCATAGGTGGTATCAGAGCTAAGGGTTAACCTTGGTTCTGGTGTATAGACTCATCAGAGATAGAATCCGCAGTATTCTAGGATGAGTGACTCATTAGAGATAGGATTAGTAATGTCCTAGAATGGGTACAACCGAATAGCATACACCCCCAATAGACATGTTTTGTTTATATATATGTCTTTATACTCTTGCATTTCCCTAAGATATCGTTTTTGTTGGCCTGACTCTTTTTTAGCTATTTGCAGACATAGTAGAAAATGAGCGGCAGAGGCGGAAGAAGTAGAGGCAGAGGACTGTAACAACCCGGAAAATCAGAACCAATTTAAAAATTTTAATTTGGCAATTTTTTGAATTTTGAATATTTAAAATAAATTATTTTAAATAATAACGACCAAAAGTCTATTTGAATCGATGTTGTAAAATAAATATATTTGTTTTAATTATAAACAAGGCCTGAAATGGCGCGGCAGTTTGAAATTTTGAATTTGAACTTTGACTGACTGTGTCGGGTGCAAAATAAAATGAGTTTTAGTGAAACCAAAAATATTTAAATCTGTTTATGAATGTCTTTCAAACGAATCTGAAAATCGAAATTTCATAGCGGGAATCAAAAGTTATGGCCAAATGAATTTTCAGAAAGGTCGCTATGGAGTTTATTAGCCCTTGAAATTAGCCATTTTGCAAACGACCTCCGTTTTCGACGAAACCACTTTTGTTGGATTTGGGATGTCAAATTATTGCTAGGTTTCAAATTCCATAATTTTTGAAGTTAATATGTAAGCGTGTCAAAGGAAAATGTGTTCGGAATGGGGGTATTTAGCTATGGGCGACAGTCGTTGGGTTTGATTTAGTGTCTGTATTAGAAAACCATATTTTAGAATTTAATATAAGTATGGCCCAATCAGAATTTTCCATTCATTAAAAAAATAAAAATAAAAAAAGCAGATTCTCTCTCCCCGTAACACGATTGAACGACGGAAACCTCTCGCCGCCTTCTCTCCTCCGTTCCGCTCAAACCACGCACCAAAATCCATCGATCCTGTGGAGGATTTTTACGACCTCACCTCCCTCTTCAAATCCGTAGCAACCACGACCTCCACCCTGTTGTATTTTTCAAGATCTGATGCCCCAAAGTCCACTGCTTCGGACCGCCGCCGTGACCTCTGGGGGCCGCCGATTTGGGCGTAACCACCGGCGCCATGAAGCCCCTTCCAAGCCCTTCGACGCTGCATAACCTGATCGAAGCAACGCTGCACCGATTGGCCGATAAATCAAAACCTAGGTTTGAACATTTTCAGAAGGTAACGGCTGTTTATTTTTTTAAAGGATTTTAGCACTTTAAAGCGCTACGATTTTTGATTTCATGATAAAAATCATATCTTTTTGCTATGTTGTCGAAATCCAGTGAAACAAGAGACAACGGGACCATGAGGACGTCTTCTACATTCTAGAGGAGACCAGATATTTTTCTGAGCCTTCTACAATTTTTTGGAGGAATGGAACCCAAAGTGAGATTTCTGAATTATAAACGATATGGAATGACGATGTATAAGTTATACGGTCGATGTATGAGTTATATAAGCGTTATACACCTCATGTATAAGCGTTGTATAAGTTGTATGTGCGATGTATAATTATATATGCGTTGTAAAAATCATATATGCGATAAATGGAATTGAAATGATATTGAAATGGATTCGATATATATTTATATACATATATATATATATATATACTCCCCTCGTCCACAGACCATGGACGATATATATTGGTTGTGATTGTTTGGATTTTGGTTGATGTGAAATTTGGTTGATAAATACGAATGGTTGAAATGATTGATTGTGGTTAAAATCCCAATAGGACTAGTATATGGGAAATTTCGTCTGCGTACAAACTAGATTATTGAAATCTCCATTTTCAAAAACTGCGAGGCTTTAAGGTAGAGCGAGGAGCCGTACTAGGGACAGTGTCGGTTTTAACTACCCTACCGTTATGCTGCCGAAATTTTCTAAAATATTCCTGTGTTTGATTTATATTCATGTATTGAAATATATTCATGTGATGGAAAGATATTCATTTTTGAGATGAAATGGTTCGAACGATAAAAATAACATTTTTTATAGAATGTATGAAATAAAAGTGGTTTGAACGATAAAAATAACATTTTTATAGAATGTATGAAATAAAAATGGTTTGAACGATAAAAATAACATTTTTATAGAATGTATGAAATAAAAATGGTTTGAACGATAAAAATAACATTTTTATAGAATGTATGAAATAAAAATGGTTTGAATGATAAAAATAACATTTTCATCGAATGTTTGAAACAAAAATGGTTTGAATGGTAAAAATAACATTTTTATAAAAAGTATGAAATAAAATAGTTTGAGCGACAAAAATAACATTTTTATTGTATGTATGAAGTATATAAAATAATCGTGTTTGAAATAAATTGTTTTGACAATAAAAATCACATTTTTATAATGTACATGAAACGCTAAAAATATTCATTTTTGAAATAAATTACTTTAACAATAAAAATCACATTTTTATCATCTATATGAAGTATATAAAATAATCGTGTTTGAAATAAATTGTTCTGACAATACATATCACATTTTTACTATATATATGAATTGTTAAGAATAGTCATATGTTGAAATAAATATCTGTTTTGATAAAAATATCATTTTTATCACCCATATGAGTTGAAATGGTTTTTGAAATCGAAGAATGGATTATATATATATATATATAATTAAAATAAATCGAATAACGAAGCTGTAGTTTGTATTTTCAAAACGTAATTTCAAATGATCGTACCGGAAGATCCGACCATCGGATTTTCCTGAAAACGAAACCGTTGGGTTCGCTTTGGAAATATCTTTCCAACGACACCAACTTTGCAAAGATCCAACGGTTAGATTATCTGGAATGTTGAATTCAAATCTGAGTCAAAACAGCGCCAGAATGGATTATATATATATATAATTAAAATAAATCGACTAACGACGCTGCAGTTCGTATATTGAAATCGTAACTTCAAATGATTGTACCGGGAGATCCGACCGTCGGATTTTTCCAAAACTGGAAATGTTGGGTCCGCTTTGAAAAAATCTTTATAATGATATAAAATTTGTAAAGATCCAACGGTTAGATTTTCATATATGTGTAAATCAAATTTGGAGAAAAACAGCGCCATGGCCGCGTTATGGCCTGAAGTGTCGTTTGAATAAATTGGCTATATTTAAATAAATAAAAATAGCGATAAATCGTGATAAAATATTATAAACGATATGGAATGAAAATAAACCGAATTTACCCGGTTTATTGGACATTTGATGGTTGAATGTGTTTGACGTGAAAACTACATTAATGAACTGAATTATGGATGTCAGATAATTTAATCATTGAAATGAAATGATTTGAAATTCTAAATAACCGTGAATTATTTGAAAAGGTCGAGTTAATTCTCATTTCAAATAATTGATCGACGGTTAGAAGTCGAAGATATGAAGACGGTGCAAGACCGAGGATCTTCACATCGAAAGGATGGCTAATGATGCCTTTGATGCGAGTTGTTGCCCTGAAGGGGTTACAGTGGTCGATGTCCGGACGTACTTGTTGATCGTTCGGATGTAGGAGGGCCTCTCTCCTCTATTGGACATATGGGAGAGGAATAAGGTGCCTCCGGTTTCGTTCAGACCCAGAACGGACTTGAAAATGGAAGTGTGCCTGACGTTGTAGATTGACAAGGTGGCATACAGAGATGTTGTGATCAAAGCTTTTGTTGAAAAGCAAAGCTTTGTGGTTGATGATCAAAGCAGGGCTTTGAATAACTAGCTTTGTGTTTAGCGTTGATTCGCGAACCTCACACCCCAGTATGGACCAGAAACGGGAGAGGGCTTCAGGGAGGACCTGCATTTCTTTCTAGCTAGGAGTGATGTTTTGGGTTTTACACGCCCGGACATTTTACTTATGTGGATGATGGGTAGCGAGGCGCCTCGGTTATATCGGTCGCTCCTGGGCCGATGGTTTGGTCGGTATATGACCAGTTTACGCCCCATAGGGCGAGGATTCGCAGTGTTCAGGCATTTTAATCCACTTCGTGTGGACCGGCCCTAACAATCCAAGGGCTCACCTGTGTCTGGGTCCTGAGACATGGGCTAGATTGTCTCGAAGCGGTAAGGACGATCCATTGCCTTGGTTCATGACGGAAATCCAATTTCCAAATACGACATCGTGCGGTTTTGATTGTATATCTATATATGGCGACATGATATATGGTACCCATGCCGTCTATGATTGATACTTATGATTGAAATTGTTTTTGAAACATATAAACACAAGTAATAATATCAAATGCTTTTGTTTTATTCGTATCAAGCATATTTTTGCCATTATAAGGTAAAACTCTATCCTCCGGTTTGCGTTGCATTGTGTGATGGGAACTGAGTCTTATAATGGCTTCATTTTTATAAAGAGCATTGCGATGTTTAAAAGGTTTATTGTTTTAAAGCACTGGCAATCCAATGGAGTAAACCCGTTCCGCGTTAGCGGCATGGTCCTGAGATTGGCCTTGTTATTAAAATAAGTTAAGTAGATTTCTCATACCAGTCCCATGACTGACTCGTAGTTTGTTTCACTTGCAAATTCGGGTGCCCTATTTTCTACACGGCCAGCCTTGCATTCAGGTTTTAGCAGGCTCTTTTTGGATAGCTGGAGCTGAAGCTGGATTCTGTCACTTCTTTCTTTTTATGTTGTTCAGCTCCTGTTGTACATATTATGTTTTGTTTCCGTTGTAGACATTTTATGTAAAGCTGAAATGTATTTTTGTACTAAGTATGATCCTGTATAATGTGTAACTCTGATGATTATGTTTATCCAGTGTATTCTATTGTACATTATCTGGTGTATTTATTTATTTATGTTATGTTGTTATCTGTTTATATGTTATATTCCAAAGATTACCCTTGCCACCATGGAACGGGGTTTGGGGTCGTCTCAACGTGGTATTAGAGGTTTGGTTAAGCTTAGTTCTGGAATATAACATATTAACGAACTCGTCAGAAATTGAATCAGTAGTATTTTATGACGAATAACTCATTTCAGATAGGATCAGTAATATCCTAGAATGAGTATAGCAGAATGAAATACATCCTAATAGACGTATATACATTTAAATATATGTCTCTATGCTTTCAAAATGCCTTTTCTGCTGGCCTAGCACTTTGTCTACTATTTGCAGACATTGAAAAATGAGTGGCAGAAGTAGAAGAGGTGAACAGAACCAGATATTGAGGCTCTATTAATTAAGTATCGAAATCTGGGTGGAGTACCGTTCTCAGGAAATGAATCTATTATTCAAACACAAGCATGGATGCGCTCTACCGAGAAAATTTTTGAAGGTTCAAAGCTGAGAGATGATCAGAAAAGATTACTGGCATCTTGGGCGCTCAAAGACGAAGCTTTAATCTGGTGGGATACCGTTATTAAAGATAATCCAGAAGGTGATATCACCTGAGATAGATTTAAAGAGATTTTCAATGAAAGATTTATTCCTCCAGAAGCAACTGAGCGGTTAAGTGATAAATTCTATTATCTGATTCAAGGGGTTATGACCATTCTAGAATATCATAAGAAATTCAATGAACTTTCTCGTTTTACCCCGCATCTAATTCAGAATCCAAAGATGAAGAATCTGAGGTTTATTAACGGGCTTCAGAGAAAGTACCAAAGTAGTGTAACTGCACATGTGAAACAATCTTTTTCTGAAATGATATATATGGTTTATCAGTATGAAGATCTAGATAAGCAAGGTCTTTTGGGCGATGAAGAAGGGGGCCAGTTCTAGCAACAAAAGGAAATTCGAAACTGATAGCCCAGAGACAAGTACACAGCCAGAGGCTAGTATGCAGCCCGAGATAAGTACGAAGTCTGAGTTCAGAAAGAGGCCTAGATTCAATAGGAAAAAGGTTAAATCGGAAAAAGAACCAATAATGACTGCCATATGCAATAACGGCAAGAATCCAGGGCACTTTCAAGGGAATTGCAAATCTTCGAAGAAAGAAAGAAAGGTTGGATCCAAATCCAATAAGAAGGGTCGAGAGAATAGAAAATGCAATCAATGCCATTAGGCTGGTCATATTGAGAAGAATTACTGGCTATTAAAGAAATCTGAAAAGGTATAGGTAAATGAAGTGGCAGATGTCCCAGCACCCTCAGTCAGTAAAGCGAGGCCAGATGTTTTGGAAGGCACGCTTACGGTTAAAGACATTCCAGTTAAAGTACTGTATGATACAGGCGCATCGCAAAGCTTTGTTGTAAGGAATGCAGTTAAAAAACTAGATTTGAATATGAAAAAGCTTAAAGCACCCATGACTGTCCATAATCCGGTTGGGGGTTCCCTCGATCTTAGTTGGGTTTATGGGGTGCCTGTCTCTTTTTCCCGTTATCGGTTCCCTACCATTTCGATCATCATGAATTTTAAAGAATTTTATCTTATTCTAGGATTCGATTAGTTAACCAAATACGAAGCTGAGGTCAAATGCGCCGAAAGGGTTATTAAGGCAAAGTCAAAGTTCGGGGACTATATAACCATTCCATGTGAAGGTCCGAATTCTGATAGAAAAGACTTTTGGTCAGCTTTGGATGTTTCTCCTGCTCAAATAGAAAAGATTCCTGTCGTTACAGAGAATGTTCCAGTCGTCATAGAAAATATTCCTGTTGTCAAGAACTATGCGGATGTGTTCAAAGAAGTTGTTAGCTTACCTCCGCGTAGAGAAATAGATTTCACGATTGCTTTAATTCCGAATGCAAGGCCAATAGTTCATGCTATTCAAAGAATGATCTTGAAGGAAAAAAGAAGAATTAGACAATCAGACTCGATAGCTTGTATGAAAGGGTTTTATCAGGCCTAGTTTCTCTGATTGGGGAGCAGCAGTGGTGTTTATCCCAAAGTCATACGGTACTCTTAGACTATGTGTGGATTATCGTGACTTGAATAAGAAGACATTGAAGAATAAATATCCATTGCCGCGGATTGATGATTTGTTGGATCGATTGAATGGCGCGTAAGTATTTTCACGAATGGACCTAGCTACAGGTTTCCATCAGCTTCATATTGCCAAAGAATGTGTTCCTTTGACATCATTTAGAGGTCCAGACTTATTCTACGAGTGGTTAGTAAGGCCGTTCGGATTATGTAACGCTCCAGCTTATTTTGTCGATCTAATGAACAGAGTATTCAGAGAATTATTGAATAAATTTGTTCTGGTTTTCATTGATGATATTTTGATCTTCTCTAAGTTAGAAAGCGAGCATGAAAAACATTTGGAACAAGTGTTAGAAATTCTCAGAAAGAATGTTTTAAAAGCCAAATTTTCCAAATGTATATTCTGGCAAGAAGAAGTCAAGTTCCTTGGCCATGTGGTGTAAAAGGAAGGAATTTCTGTGGATCCCAGTAAAATCACAGCTATTCAGAATTGGAAGCAGCCAACTACGCCCACGGAAGTCCGTAGCTTTCTCGGATTGGCTAGTTATTATCGGAAGTTCGTTAAAGATTTTTCGAAGATATTTAGTTCCTTAACGAAGCTTACTAAGAAACATTCGAGATTCAATTGGACTCCAGACTGTGAGGCGGCTTTCCAGAAGCTGAAGTTAAAATTGACAACTGCTCCAGTGTTAACAATTATTGATGGCAACCAAGACTTGAAAGTCCGGACTGATGCTTCTAAAGAAGGTCTTGGTGCAGTGTTAATGCAAAGAGGCCAGGTAGTCGCTTATGCTAGCCGTCAATTGAAGCCACATGAGAAGAATTAAGCAACTCATGATCTTGAATTGTTAGCTATTGTGTTTGCTATGAAAATCTGGAGGCATTATCTATTGGGTGAGAAATCTGAATTATATACTACATCAATCATTGAAATATTTGTTCACCCAGAAAGATCTGAATATGAGGCAACAACGTTGGTTAGAATTTCTCGCAGCATATGATCTTGATATCTTATATACTCTGGGGAAAGCCAATGTTGTGGCTGATGCGCTCAGCAGAAAGAATGTAATTATCGCCAGTCTTATCATCACGCCTTCATTGATTGATAACATATCTTCTCTTCAAAAGGATGATCACTTCATTCAGAAGATCAGAGAGAGAATTTAGAAAGGCGAGCCTTCAGGTTTTCAGATTGATAACGATGAGATTCTGAGGTTGAAAGGCCGGATTTGTGTTCCAAACATTCCTGAACTCCGGAGAGAAGTATTGGATGAATGTCACAAAGCCAAACTTAGTATCCATCCAGGAGTGAGCAAAATGTATAATGATATCAAACGCACTTTCTGGTGGAGATCTATGAAATGAGACATTTCTTTATACGTTAGCCGGTGTTCCACTTGTTAACAAGTTAAGAGCGATCAACAGAAACTCGCCGGATTGTTGCAACTGTTGGAAATTCCAGGTGGGAAGTGGGAACAGATTTCTATGGATTTCATAGATGGTTTGCCCAGAACCAGGAAAGGAAATGACAGTATTTGTGTGATCGTAGATCATTTCATGAAGACCACCCATTTCATACCTGTTAGATCGAATAGAACTGCTCAGAGTCTGGCGCAGATTTATTTTAAGGAAATTGTTAAGCTCCATGGAGTTCCCATGAGTATCGTTAGCGATCGTGACCCGATTTTTGCTAGTAAATTCTGGGAAGCATTCCAAGCAGAATTGGGAATGAAACTGAACTTGAGCACCGCTTATCATCCTCAAACAGATGGTCAAACTGAGAGGGTGAACTGTATTCTTGAAGATTTATTGCGGGCTTGTGTTATTGATTTTGGCAGATCATGGGAAGACCATTTGCACTTGGCTGAGTTCTCATACAACAACAGCTACCAAGCGATCCTGACAATGTCACCATTCGAAGCACTGTATGGTAGACCGTGCCGATCTCCTGCTTGTTGGGAAGAACCTGGTAATAGACTCGTATTGGGACCCGTTATGATTCGCGAAGCTGCGGATAAAGTCGATTTCGTTAAGAAACGATTACTAGCCGCACAAAGTCGACAGAAGAGCTATGCAGATAAGAGAAGAAGAGATTTATCATTCATTGTTGGCGACTATATTTATTTGAAGGTATCTCCGATGAGAGGTTAGTCCAGTTCGGTAAAACAGGGAAATTGGTGCCCAAATTTATTGGTCTGTTTCCTATTCTAGAACGGATTGGAACTCTCGCTTATAGGGTTCAATTACCAGATTGGTTGCCTGGAGTACATGATGTGTTTCACGTATCTCAAATTCGAAAGCATGTGCATGACCCAGACTTGATCATGGAAGAAGCCGCGCAATGGGATTTGGAAATTACTCCAGAATTGGCTGTGAGAAGAGAGCCGCTAAAGATTATTGGCAAAGAAACTAAAGAACTGAGGAACAAGAAGGTTCACTTAGTCAAAGTGCAATGGAGTGGAGATCCGCGAGACTGTACTTGGGAAACTGAGGAGAGCATTAAGAAAGCTTATCCCAAATGCAAGGTGGATATCTCTGATTAACTCTGGTGCAAGGTACATTTACCATATTTTGTGAAAGAACCCGTAACTTCCCTGTGAAGGAAAGAGCGGATACTTTGAGAACAACACGCAAATGAACGCAGACGGAAGAACATTTTATTGTTATTACAACAATTCCATGAGATACAAGAATATACAGAGTATAATTGAATAAATTACATTCGACAAATATCAGAGATTACAATAAATTACATAGCAGCGGAAAATAATACAAAGCACAACTGAAGGTGATATACGGATACAGAGCTTTCCGGATATCATTCCAGCTGTAAACCAGGATCCTGTGAATATAAATCTACAAAACCAAAACTACTAGCTGCCCGTGCGGAAAATAGGGGCACTAATGTGCCTCCGGTTTCGTTCAGACCCAGAACGGACTTGTAAATGGATTGTGTGTCTGACATTGGATTTTATTCTGTGTTGATTGATTTCTATTAAATATACATCTGTTTGGCGGCGGAGAATTTATTCTTTTGCTTAACGCCCTTCTTTGAGACGTACGAGCTCAGAGGTTGTATATCGATGGACATCAGTCGCATGGCATGAATTGCCTGTGTGGCACGCTAAGATGCAATGATCAAGGCTTCTGTTGAAAAGAAAAGTCTTGTGGTTGATGATCAAAGCACGCCTACGTGGCAGCTTTGTGTATAACGTGAATTCGCGAGCCTCACACCTCGGTATGAGTCAAAAACGGGATAAGGACCCAAGGAGTGCATGACGTTTCTTTCTAGCTATGGTGGTGTCAGTGACTTACCAGCCCTGACATTTATATACTTTTCACCTATGTGGTTGTTGGAATGCGAGGCGCCTCGATTATAGGTCTGTAAGGACCGGGAAACGTGTGTTCAGGAATTGCCAATCCTCTAACGTAAGTGAGGACCGGACTTGGAGGATCCGGGGTTGCCTAGAGTGCGTAACCCTGAGGCATTTGCTAGAGTGTCTCGAACGCGGAGAGGAGCTTGCCCCTTGCCTCGACTCATGACGGAAATCCAATTTCCAATACGTGTATTTCGGTTTTATTTGTAGAGCCTAGTATGGCGACATAGTGGGATGGGGCACTCATGCCGTCTATGATTTATATTTATGATTGAAATTGTTTTGACACTATACACTTATTATAGTATCAAATGATTTGTTTTAAACGTACCAAGCATGTTTGGATATTATAAGGGAAAACCCTATCCTCCGGCTTGCGTTGCATTGTGTGATGGGACCTGGGTCTTATAATAGCTTCATTTTTCGAAAAAGCATTGCGTTGTTTATTCTATGCACTGGTATTCTTGGGAGGAAACCCGTTCCGTGTTATACGGCGTGGTCCCTTGAATTACTCTCTTTTAAAGTAAAGTTTTAAATAACTGTTTTAGTTCTCACACCAGTCACATGACTGACCTGGAGTTTATTGTTTTAACCTAAACTCTGGGTGCCCCTATTTTCCGCACGGGCAGCTAGTAGTTTTGGTTTTGCAGATTTATATTCACAGGATCCTGGTTTACAGCTGGAATGATATCCGGAAAGCTCTGTATCCGTATATCACCTTCAGTTGTGCTTTGTATTATTTTTCGCTGCTATGTAATTTATTGTAATCTCTGATATTTGTCGAATGTAATTTATTCAATTATACTCTGTATATTCTTGTATCTCATGGAATTGTTGTAATAACAATGAAATGTTCTTCCGTCTGCGTTCATTTGTGTGTTGTTCTCAAAGTATCCGCTCTTTCCTTCACGGGAAAGTTACGGGTTCTTACAGTGGTATCAGAGCTTTGGTTTACAGAGCTCGAGAACAAGACACATTAGAACCATACGAAAGAATTCATCAGATATTGGATTAGCAATATCCAATTAGAATGACTCGTTAGAGATAGGATCAGTAGTATCCTAGAACGAGTGTGAAGAGTATATTTTTCAAATGAAAACAATTTTGTTTTGAAAATTTAAACCATTTTAAACGTATTTGATTATCTATTTATTTTGAATATGGACAATCCAATATATAAAGATTTTGCATATACGCGTCATGAACGTATATTCGAAGTTTTAATATACTGGGTAGATATAGAATCACATTCTAGTAGCCCGGAGATGTTCTGATGGTGGTTCGAAACATCATCAGCATTTATTTTCGAGTAACGAAGGTGTGATATCTATATATTTCCATTAGACTGGTGTGAGAACCAAAACTTATATAGCTAGAATACATTGTTGTGAATTGGCATCAAAACAAGATTTTCAGTATATATATCAAATTATGAATTTGAAACGTTAATTCACTAATTGATTGATGTTTGTGTTGTTTGTTTATTTGTTTGATAACTTTGAACCATTATGCCTAATTGAATCAAATATTGAATTATATTGAAAATTGGTCGCATTTGCTTGCATATACATGTACTTACATTGAACAGGTCATAGTAAGGAGGCTAGAGCAGAGAATAAAATTTGTTTGCCCGACAAATAGGTACATGTATACTACATAATTTACTGTTTTGTTTGGGTGATGATGATTTTATGAGCCTATTGGCTAGCCGCTTGGCTTTTTCTTTTTCTTTTTGAGATCTGAAGGCCTATATGGCAATTTCGGGATTTTCCCGTGGCTCCCGGTGCAGGGGAGGTTATGGCGAAATTTTTCGAAAATTTAGGGTGTTAGCCAAATTTTTGAAAAGTTGGAAATTCTCAGAAACTGAAAAGTTGGAGAATGGAAGCCAGATCGAACGTAGAGTTGATTAATCAAACCACTTTCGACTTTGTTCCTTTTCGGGGACGAAAAGTTTTAAGTGGGGGAGATTGTAATAACCCGGAAATTCTGAACCAGTTTAATTTTTTTTTATTTTGGCAATTTTAATGAATTTTGATTATTTAAAATAGATTATTTTAAATAAAAATGACGAGAAGTTTATTTTGAATAGATTTAGAATGTATATATTATATACGCGTCGTCGTTAGAATATAAATAATTATATATAATTATAAATAGAATTGAAAATGGCGCGGTAGTTCGATAATTCGATTTCAAACTTCAATTGAATGTACCGGGTGCAAAACAATCTGGATTTTAGTGAAACCAAAAACATTAGAATCTAATTGAGAATATCTTTCCAACGAATCCGGAAAATCGAAATTTCATAGCGGGAATCAAAAGATATGTCCAGTTGAAAATTCTGAATAGTCACTATGGAATTCAGGCCCTTAAAAATAGACATTTTGCAAACGACCTCGGATTTCGAAGAAACCACTTTTGTTGGATCCGCAGTGTTAAATTATTGCTAGATTCCAAGTTTCATAATTTTTCGAATCAATATGTGAGCGTGGCAGAGGAAAACGCGTTTGACCAGTTTCAGTTGATTTTAATCGACTGGAAATTGGCCATTTTTCCAACGGTCTCAGAATTCGACGAAACTAGTTTTGTTAGGACCGTATCGTCAATACGAAGCTAGAAAATATTTTTCTGGAATTTTTCGAGTTAGTATGTGACCCCGGTAATTTGAAATGTACATTTAAAATTCAATATAGTGATTTAAATGTAAATTCAACGGAAACTGATTGTAACGATCAAATCAGCTTGCGATACATATCCCATTGTGTTCGGAATGGGGGTAAAACGCTATGGACGACAGGCGGTGGGACTCATTTAGAGGTCGTTTGTGAAAGTCAACTTTTTGCAATTAAAATAATTAAATAAATTAAACTTTTCCCTCCCTCCCCTTAAATCACGTTGGCCTCCCCCTTTTTCTTCAATTCGATCCATTCATTCACGAAATAAAAAAAACCTCGCTGAAGCTTCCCAGACCCGCCGCTCCCCCGATCATCCGCCTGCCGCCGCCTCAGGCGTGGCGCCGCCCATCACCGCATCCCCTCCCCCTCGTCCGTTGATCCCCCTCCTCTTCCTCCCTCCATCTCCCTCTCCTTGTAACCAGACGCAGCCCCACCGAGCCCACAGCCGCTGCTTCCACCCCCTCCGCCCTGCCGTGCCTCCCTCCGCCGCCGGTGGAGCCCAAGCTCCGACGAACTCCCCCAACCATCCATAAGGCCGATGACGACTGAAGAACCCCCCCCCCCCCAGCTGCGAAGAGTGGTTAGAATAAAAAGGTGAGTTTTATTATTTTAATTTAGTTTAAAAACTGAATTTTTTTGTATTTTTAAAACAGAAAAGGATTTGATTTTTAAAACAGAAAAGGATTTGATTTTTACAGAAAAGATTTGATTTTTAAAGTAATAAAAATATGATTTTTATATTTTTAAAGTATTAAAAATATAATCTTTATTAGTTAGAAGATGTAAAAATATGATTTTTGTTTAGGTAGAGAAGTAAAAATATAATTTTTACATGATAGGAATATTAAAAGTGAAAAGACGATATTTTTAGATATGAAAAGTTGAAATCTTTAAATTAAAAAGTTGAAATCTTTAAATTAAAAAGTTGAAATCTTTAAATTGAAAAGTTGAAATCTTTAAATTGAAAAGTTGAAATCTTTAAATTGAAAAGTTGAAGTCTTTAAATTGAAAAGTTGAGATCTTTATATTTTTAAAAGTGAAAAGACGATATTTTTAAAATAGAAAAGGTTAGATTTTAAAAATAGAAAAGGCAAAATCTTTATATGAAGAATAGCGTGATAAAAATAGAATTTTATCCATGTGAGGCAAAAGTAAAAATTCGATTTTTATATATTGAATAGCAAAGTAAAAATTCGATTTTTATATATTGAATAGCAAAGTAAAAATTCGATTTTTATATATTGAATAGCAAAGTGAAAATTCGATTTTTAAATGTATGAAGCGATTATAAAAATATGATTTTTAATTTGAAAGTGAACAAATAAAAATGTGATTTTTATTTTAAAGACATTAAAATATAAAAATGTGTGATTTTTATATATGTAGTGACTACGGGCAACAAAAGTGACAAAAGGCGAAAATAATGATGATTTCCTACAATAGAAGAGTCAAGATGATTGGATAGCTATCGGTGAGAATTTCTCACCTTTCAATTTCTTTCTCTAATTATATATATATACTAGGATGCAGACGGTGTTTAGTAGCACCCGACACCCGTCATCCACAGACCATGGATGGCTTGTTTGTTAAATTGTTTGGTTGTGTAGTTAGTTAGAATATTTTGTTTGAATTGAATTGTTTGATGAAATGAATGGATTGGATTGATTTGTGAATGGCGTGGGCCTTCACTAGACCGGGGATAAGGCTAGGCCTCGTCCCGTTTCTAGTATCGTGCCGTTATGCCGCCGAAATTTTCTAAAATAAGTTAGGAAAATAAAAATATCATTCTTATTTGTAAATGAACGGAATAAAAATTCATGTGTGAAAATAAAATATTTTATCGTTAAAAATATAAATTTTAACGTGAATGTGAATAAATAAATATTCATTTACAAACCGGACGGTTTGTTGATGTACACCAATTTGAAGGACATTGATTGGGTCGATAAATTTTACACATCGCCCAACTGCACAAATAAAATCTGTGTTTGATTGTTTGAAACTCCACACGGGTGTTGGGATGAAATTTGAAGTTCACTCATCCTGATTGATTAAATATGTCGATCGATTGACTGACAGACTGTTATAAGCGTTAGATATCTATATTTGATGCTTATACAGTGTAGTGCACTTTGGTTGATGGTTGATTATTTTTCAATGCTATTATATATGTGTGATGTATGAAAATCCATATAATTTACGTTATATGGTGATTGATTGGGCCTCATTCCAATTTAGAAGATAAAGAATAATATAAAATAAAGGTTCATGTGTTGAATGTACTCATCCGTTGAGATTAGTCATGTGTTGAACGAAATATTTAAAAAAATAAAATTTACATCTTTATCAATATAAAATAAAGGTTCATGTGTTGACTGTACTCATCCGTTGAGATTAGTCATGTGTTGAACGAAATATTTAAAAAAAATAAAATTTACATCTTTATCAATATAAAATAAAGGTTCATGTGTTGACTGTACTCATCCGTTGAGATTAGTCATGTATTGAACGAAATATTTTAATAATAAAATTTACATCTTTATTAATATAAAATAAAGGTTCATGTGTTGACTGTACTCATCCGTTGAGATTAGTCATGTGTTGAACGAAATATTTTAATAATAAAATTTACATCTTTATCAATATAAAATAAAGGTTCATGTGTTGACTGTACTCATCCGTTGAGAATAGTCATGTGTTGAACGAAATATTTTGATAATAACAAATATTTTGATAATAGGAAATATTTGAAATAGAATATTTGAAAATAGAAATACATTAAGCCGTGTTGATTAGATTGACGCCATTTTGACGTGAACGATATTTATATCGATTTTATTCATTTCGAAATGAATTGAATTGAAAACGATTTCGAAATGAATTGAATTGAAAACGATTTCGAAATGAATTGAATTGAAAACGATTTCGAAATGAATTGAATTGAAAACGATTTCGAAATGAATTGAATATATAACGAATTTGATTTGAATAGAAAACGAATTTGATTTCAATTGAATATATAACAAATTTGATTTGAATAGAAAACGAATTTGATTTCAATTGAATATATAACGAATTTGATTTGAATAGAAAACGAATTTGATTTCAATTGAATATATAACGAATTTGATTTGAATAGAAAACGAATTTGATTTCAATTGAATATATAACGAATTTGATTTGAATAGAAAACGAATTTGATTTCAATTGAATATATAACGAATTTGATTTGAATAGAAAACGAATTTGATTTGATTTGAATATATAACGAATTTGATTTCAATGGAATATATAACGAATTTGATTCGAATAGAAAACCAATTTGAATTGAATCGAATAGAAAACCAATTTGAATTGAATCGAATAGAAAACCAATTTGAATTGAATCGAATAGAAAATGAATTTGGAATTGAATTGAATTGAAAACGAATTCAAATTGAATTGAAAGCGAATTGAAATGAATTCAAATTGAATTGAAATTTGAATTGAATAGAAATGAATTTTAAAACGAATTTATAAAGAAGAATTCAATTTTGATTTGAATTGAAATGGAAGTTGAAATTTATTTTGAAACGAATTTAAAACTATTTATATAATTCGTTTTAAATAGAAATCGACGAAATATATATTATATATATTATATATATATAATATAATGGCCTGAATAGAACGCGCCGCGCCGCGGCAGTTCGTGAATTTCGACCATTTATTTCAAACGGACATTACGGGAGATCCGACCGTCGGATTCTCCTAAAACCGGAACCGTTGGGTTCGTATCGAAAAGAGCTTTCTAACGAATATTAGAAATTTGAAATCTAACGGTTGGATTTGGAGATACGTCCAAATCAAATTCGAAAAAGGTCGCTATAAGTGCAGTTCGATGGCCGTTGATGGAAATCGACTGTACGGGCCTTGATAAAATTATTAAAAATAGTAATAATTTGTGTTAAATCATAAGAAATGATTTGGGGAAAATTGGGATGAAAAACTCCATATTTGAAAAGATAAAAATAGATTTTTATCAAAATGAACTAGTTTTGAACTGAAATTAAAACTCATTTATTTTTAAATAAATAAATTGGATTTGAAATGGGTTTAAATAGAATTGATTCATGGGTTTATCATGAACAGTGTTTTAAATAACACTAGTTCTTTAACCCGATAATAAATAGAATGTGATTTGGGTTTGTCGTGAACTGTGTTTTAAATAACACCTAGTTCTTTAACCCAGTAAAAGGAGTTTTAACGAATCTGCAATTAGGTTGAAATGTGAATCTAGAATTTAAATTATCAAATTTAGAAATGAGCGAGAATGGAGTATCGCCAGTTTTGCTCCAAAGCGATAGTTAAATCTTTAATTAGATTTGAACGTGAAATGGTAATTAATTTTACCGATAACACCATAGTATTAGATATGGAGTATTACCAGTTTTGCTTCATGGGATGAATAGGTTGGGATTGGGAAATAAAATAAATAATTACTTCGGTGTGGTTCGCTAATCTCGACTAGTTCAGAAAACCATAATTTGGTTTGAAACGACATCAAAAGGGATGATTAAAGGATAAATTTTAAAGAATTTATCTTGGATAAAATTAATGGGAACCTTTCCCTAAAAATGTGATTTTATGAATAAAAGAATATTCTGAATTGGAATGAGGCGTATGTTGAGTTTGTGTAACATTCGTTTTAATATACGCGGGTTGTTCGGAAAGGCCGGGTTTATACCCATTCTGAATAACCGATTCGACGATATGTCGAAGATGAAGACGGTGGTCGAAGACCGGAAGTCTTAACATCGTTTGGGTAATTACTGACGATCCTGATTGGGCTGTACACCCAAGAGGATGGAAATAGTTGGTGGTCGTCCAGACGTACTTGGAGATGGATGGATATGCGAGGAAAGTGCCTCCGGTTTCGTTCAGACCCAGAACGGACTTGTAAATGGATTGTGTGTCTGACATTGGATTTTATTCTGTGTTGATTGATTTCTATTAAATATACATCTGTTTGGCGGCGGAGAATTTATTCTTTTGCTTAACGCCCTTCTCTGAGACGTACGAGCTCAGAGGTTGTATATCGATGGACATCAGTCGCATGGCATGAATTGCCTGTGTGGCACGCTAAGATGCAATGATCAAGGCTTCTGTTGAAAAGCAAAGTCTTGTGGTTGATGATCAAAGCACGCCTACGTGGCAGCTTTGTGTATAACGTGAATTCGCGAGCCTCACACCTCGGTATGAGTCAAAAACGGGATAAGGACCCAAGGAGTGCATGACGTTTCTTTCTAGCTATGGTGGTGTCAGTGACTTACCAGCCCTGACATTTATATACTTTTCACCTATGTGGTTGTTGGAATGCGAGGCGCCTCGATTATAGGTCTGTAAGGACCGGGAAACGTGTGTTCAGGAATTGCCAATCCTCTAACGTAAGTGAGGACCAGCCTTGGAGGATCCGGGGTTGCCCAGAGTGCGTAACCCTGAGGCATTTGCTAGAGTGTCTCGAACGCGGAGAGGAGCTTGCCCCTTGCCTCGACTCATGACGGAAATCCAATTTCCAATACGTGTATTTCGGTTTTATTTGTAGAGCCTAGTATGGCGACATAGTGGGATGGGGGCACTCATGCCGTCTATGATTTATATTTATGATTGAAATTGTTTTGACACTATACACTTATTATAGTATCAAATGATTTGTTTTAAACGTACCAAGCATGTTTGGCTATTATAAGGGAAAACCCTATCCTCTGGCTTGCGTTGCATTGTGTGATGGGACCTGGGTCTTATAATAGCTTCATTTTTCGAAAAAGCATTGCGTTGTTTATTCTATGCACTGGTATTCTTGGGAGGAAACCCGTTCCGTGTTATACGGCGTGGTCCCTTGAATTACTCTCTTTTAAAGTAAAGTTTTAAATAACTGTTTTAGTTCTCACACCAGTCACATGACTGACCTGGAGTTTATTGTTTTAACCTAAACTCTGGGTGCCCCTATTTTCCGCACGGGCAGCTAGTAGTTTTGGTTTTGCAGATTTATATTCACAGGATCCTGGTTTACAGCTGGAATGATATCCGGAAAGCTCTGTATCCGTATATCACCTTCAGTTGTGCTTTGTATTATTTTCCGCTGCTATGTAATTTATTGTAATCTCTGATATTTGTCGAATGTAATTTATTCAATTATACTCTGTATATTCTTGTATCTCATGGAATTGTTGTAATAACAATGAAATGTTCTTCCGTCTGCGTTCATTTGTGTGTTGTTCTCTGTAACAACCCGAAAATCTGGGCCAGTTTAAAATTTTTATTTTGGCAATTTTAGCGAAATTTGAATATTTAAATTGAATTATTTTAAATAATATCGACGAGAAATTTATTTCGAATATAATTCGAACGTATATATTATACGCGTCGTCGTTAGAATATAAATATTTATATATAATTATAAATAGAATTGAAAATGGCGCGGTAGTTCGATAATTCGATTTCAAACTTTAATTGAATGTACCGGGTGAAAAACAATACGGATTTTAGTGAAACCGAAAACATTAGGATCTAATTGATAATATCTTTCCAACGAATCTGAAAAATCAAACTTTCATAGCGGGAATCAAAAGATATGTCCAGTTGAAAATTCTAAATAGTCGCTATAGAATTCAGGCCCTTAAAAATGGACATTTTGCAAACGACCTCGGATTTCGACGAAACCAATTTTGTTGGGTCCGTGGTGTCAAGTTATTGCTAGATTCCAAATTTCATAATTTTCTGAATCAATATGTGAGCGTGGCAAAGGAAAACGCGTTTGACCAGTTTCAGTTGATTTTAATCGACTGGAAATTGGCCATTTTTCTAACAGTCTCAGAATTCGGCGAAACTAGTTTTGTTAGGACCGTATCGTCAATACAAAGCTAGAAAACATTTTTCTGCAATTTATAGAGTTAGTATGTGACCCCGGTAATTTGAAAGGTACGTTTAAAATTCAATATAGAGATTTAAATGTAAATTCAACGGAAACTGATCGAGACGATCAAATCAACCTACGATAAATATCCCATTGTGTTCGGAATGGGGGTGAAACGCTATGGACGACAGGCGGTGGACCTCGTTTCGAGGTCGTATGTAAAAGTCAACCCTTTGGCAAAAATAAATAATTAAATAAAAAAATAAAAAAAAATAAAAAAAAATTCCCTCCTATTCTTCTTCGTTGCCCCCCCCCCGATTCCTCATTCATATACCAGAAAAAAAAAACCTAATCTAAATCGCCGCCGCCTTACCCTGGAAGCCACCGCCGACCATCGAATCGAAGAAGCCACCCACCACCCTCGCGACCTCCCCCCTCCCTCGACGAACCCACCGAAGCCCCCCCCTCCCTCGACGAGCCCACCGAAGCCCCCTCGTATGCGATGCTGAAGCCGCCGAACCCCCCCTCCCCCTTGCTGCTGTTCGGCGATGAAGGACCCTCCCCCCCTTTGCTGCTGTTCGGCGACGAAGGAACCCCCCCTGCTGCTGTTCGGCGACGAAAGACCCCCCCCTCCTGTGAGTTTTTTTTTCTTATTTGTTTAATTTTTTTTTTTTTTTTAGTTTAGTAAAAACTGATTTTTAAGTTTAGTAAAAACTGATTTTTTTAGTTTAGTAAAAACTGATTTTTTAGTTTAGTAAAAACTGATTTTTTTTAGTTTAGTAAAAACTGATTTTTAAGTTTAGTAAAAACTGATTTTTTAGTTTAGTAAAAACTGATTTTTTAGTTTAGTAAAAACTGATTTTTTAAGTTTAGTAAAAACTGATTTTTTTAAGTTTAGTAAAAACTGATTTTTTTAGTTTAGTAAAAACTGATTTTTTTTAGTTAAGTAAAAACTGATTTTTAAGTTAAATAAAAACTGAATTTTATAAAAGTATAAAAACTGATTTTTAAGATGATTTAAAAAAAATGATTAATAAACTAAAAGGAGATTAGAAAGTCGAAAGAAAAATAGAATTTTTATATATTGAACTTCGATAGAAAAATAGAATTTTTATATATTGAACTTCGATAGAAAAATAGAATTTTTATATATTGAACTTCGATAGAAAAATAGAATTTTTATATATTGAACTTCGATAGAAAAATAGAATTTTTATATATTGAACTTCGATAGAAAAATAGAATTTTTATATATTGAACTTCGATAGAAAAATAGAATTTTTATATATTGAACTTCGATAGAAAAATAGAATTTTTATATATTGAACATCGAAGTAAAAATTCGATTTTTATATATTGAATAGCGAAGTAAAAATGTGATTTTTACGTATGTAGTGAAAGCAGCAACGAAGATGACGATAGCGATGAAGATTTCTATCAATGAAGTGCCGTGGAGCTAGGATAGCTATAGGTGAGAATTTCTCACCTTTCTATTTCTTTTCTAGTTATATATTTATACTAGGATGCAGACGGTGCTTAGTAGCACCCGACACAATCGTCCACAGACCATGGACTTGTTTGTTTGACTGTTTGGTGATTGATTGCGATATTGGTTTGAATGTGGTTTGTGGTGTGAAAAATCGAATCGATAAATTGGTTAGGATTAGACGTGCGCCGTTATAAGGCGTAGGAGTAAGGCTAGGTTAGACCCTTACTCCAAATTTTGTGGTTTGCAAAATGAAATTGATTTGATTGATGAGTGAATGGCGTGGGCCTTCACTAGACCGGGGATAAGGCTAGGCCTCGTCCCGTTTCTAGTATCGTGCTGTTATGCCGTCGAAATTTTCTAAAATATGTTAGGAAAATAAAAATATCATTTTATTGAATAAATGAATTGAATAGAAATTCATAGGTTGAAATAAAATGTTTTATCGTTAAAAATATAATTTTTAACGTGAAGTGAATAAAATAAAATATTCATCTATAAACCGGACGGTTTGTTTATGTACACCTATTTGAATGACATTGATTGGGACGATAAATTTTACACATCGCCCAACAGCACAAATAAAATAGGTGTTTGATTGTTTGAAACCCCACACGGGTGTTAGGATGAAATTTGAAGTTCACTCATCCTGATTGATTAAATATGTCGATCGATTGATTGACAGGCTGTTATAAGCGTTGAATATCTATATTTGATGCTTATACAGTGTAGTGCACTTTGGTTGCTGTTTGATTATTTTCAATGCTATTATATACATGTGTTGTATGTAAATCCATATAATTAACTTTATATGGTAATTGATTGGGCCTCATTCCAATTTGAAAAACAAAGGATAATATAAAATAAAAGTTCATGTGTTGACAGTACTCATTCATTGAGATTGGTCATGTGTTGAACAAAATATTTTAGTAATAAAATCTACATCTTAATATTATAAAATAAAAGTTCATGTGTTGACAGTACTCATTCATTGAGATTGGTCATGTGTTGAACGAAATATTTTGATAATAACAACTATTTTGAAAAAGAAATATTTGAAATAGAATATTTGAAATTAAAGGAATATATGAAGCCGTGTTGATTAGATTGACGCCATTTTGACGTGAACGATATTTATATCGATTTTATTCATTTCGAAATGGATTGAATTGAAAACGATTTCGAAATGAATTGAATTGAAAACGATTTCGAAATGAATTGAATTGAAAACGATTTCGAAATGAAATGAATTGAAAACGATTTCGAAATAGATTGAATTGAAAATAATTTCGAAATAGATTGAATTGAAAACGATTTCGAAATAGATTGAATTGAAAACGATTTCGAAATAGATTGAATTGAAAACGATTTCGAAATGAATTGAATTGAAAACGATTTCGAAATGAATTGAATTGAAAACGATTTCGAAATGAATTGAATTGAAAATGATTTCGAAATGAATTGAATTGAAAACGATTTCGAAATGAATTGAATTGAAAACGATTTCGAAATGAATTGAATTGAAAACGATTTCGAAATGAATTGAATTGAAAACGATTTCGAATTGAATTGAATTGAATTGAAAAACGATTTCGAATTGAAATAGATTGAATTGAAAACGATTTCGAAATGAAATGAATTGAAAACGATTTCGAAATAGATTGAATTGAAAACGATTTCGAAATAGATTGAATTGAAAACGATTTCGAAATAGATTGAATTGAAAACGATTTCGAAATAGATTGAATTGAAAACGATTTCGAAATGAATTGAATTGAAAACGATTTCGAAATGAATTAAATTGAAAACGATTTCGAAATGAATTGAATTGAAAACGATTTCGAAATGAATTGAATTGAAAACGATTTCGAAATGAATTGAAAACGAATTCAAATTGAATTGAAAGCGAATTGAAATGAATTCAAATTGAATTGAAATTTGAATTGAATAGAAATGAATTTTAAAACGAATTTATAAAGAAGAATTCAATTTTGATTTGAATTGAAAAGGAAGTTGAAATTGCTTTTGAAACGAATTCAAAACTATTTATATAATTCGTTTTAAATAGAAATCGACGAAATATATATTATATATATTATATATATAATATAATGGCCTGAATAGAACGCGCCGCACCGCGGCAGTTCGTGAATTTCGACCATTTATTTCAAACGGACATTGCGGGAGATCCGACCGTCGGATTCTCCTAAAACCGGAACCGTTGGGTTCGTATCGAAAAGAGCTTTCTAATGAATGTTAGAAATTTGAAATCTAACGGTTGGATTTGGAGTTACGTCCAAATCAAATTCGAAAAAGGTCGCTGTAAGTGCAGTTCGATGGCCATTGTTGGAAATCGACTGTACGGGCCTTGATAAAATTATTAAAAATAGTAATAATTTGTGTAAAATCATAAGAAATGATTTAGAAAGAATTGGGATGAAAAACTCCATATTTGAAAAGATAAAAATAGATTTTTATCGAAATGAACTAGTTTTGAACTAGAATTATAATTCTATTTATTTTTAAATAAATAAATTGAATTCGAAAAGGGTTTTAAAAGTAACCAAAATTCCAATGATTGCATTGGAGGGGATTTGAATCGAAATTGTCTTCGGAATATTTCGATGTTGGAATTCGTGATTATACAGGTGTTGTTATGGAAATTTGAAAGATATATATTTATATCGTTATTTCCAATACGACATTTGTTAGTCGTAGAATTCGATATTGAATATAAGCCGATATATTTTCTATTCAGAGCCTTGTATTGAATATCGAATGTGATTTGGGTTTGTCGTGAATGGTGTCTTCACTAACACTGTTCTTGAACCCAGTTGAGAAAAGATTAAATCTTTTTATTTAGATTTAATGAAGTTTACCAATTAAATAATATTTAATTGGAATTGAATTGATATTGATTTTTGGGTTTATCGTGAACAGTGTTTTAAATAACACTCGTTCTTTAACCCGATAATTAATGGAAATGTGATTTTGGGTTTATCGTGAACCGTGTTTTAAATGACACTGATTCTTTAACCCAGTCACAGATTAAAACTAAGTGGAGTTTTAATGAATCTTTAATTAGATTGAAAAGATCGAAAATGGAGTACCACCAGTTTTGCTCCAGGCGATAGTTAAATCTTTAATTAGATTTGAACGTGAAATGGTAATTGAATTTACCGATAACACCGTGGTGTTAGATATGAAGTATTACCAGTTTTACTTCATGGGATGAATAGGTTGGGATTGGGAAATTAAAACAAATGATTACTTCGGTAAGGTTCGCTAATCCCGACTAGTTTGAATTGATATTCAAAAATAGATTAAAGAATAAATTCAGGAATTTATCTTTGATAAAATTAATGGGAACCTTTCCCTATGAATGTGAAATTCAGAAACTAACTGTCGGTTAGCTAAGCAGAATGGTTTTCTGGATATTGATCTGATGTTGGTTTCGGCCTTCGGGGTTAATATTTGGGGAATTATTCTCTTGATTAATTTACGGTTAGTGACTGATGAATTGGAATGAGGCGTATGTTGTGTTTGTGTAACACTTATTTAAAATATACGCGAGTTATTCGGGAAGACCGGGTTTATCCCATTCTGAATAACTGATACGACGATAAGGCGAAGATGAAGACGATGGTGGAAGACCGGAAGTGTTCACGTCGTTTGGGTGATAACTGATGATCTTGATTGGGCTGTACACCCAAGAAGATGGAAACAGTTGGTGATCGTCCAGACGTACTTGGAGATCGATGGATATGCGGGGTACTAGGTGCTCCCGGTTTCGTTCAGAACCAGAACGGACTTGTAAATGGACTGTGTGTCTGACATCGGATTTCATTCTGTGTGACTGATATCGGTTGCATAGGATGGTTTGCCTGTGTGGCATGCTAAGATGCAAATGATCAAGGCTTCTGTTGAAAAGCAAAGTCTTGTGGTTGGTGATCAAAGCACGGCCTTTGTGGCGTAGCTTTGTGTAACGTCTACTTCGCGAGTTTCACACCCGGTATGAACCAAAAACGGGAGACGGACCTCAGGGAGGGCCTACGTTTCCTCCTAGCTAAAAGTGGCGTCAGTGGTTTTACACGCCCTGACGAGTTTGACTTATGTGGTTGTTGCTGTTGCGAGGCGCCTCGGATTGATCGGTCGTTCTCGAACCGATGGAGTCATTTAGTTGGCTCGCTTACGCCCCAAAGGGCGGCGAAACGTAGTGCTCAGGCATTTTAATCCACTCCGTGTGGACCGGCCCTGTCGCTCCAAGGGTCGATGCGTTCTGATCCTGAGACTCGGGCTGGGCAGTCTCGAATCGGTTGAGGACTATCTTTTGCCTCGGTTCATAGATGGAAATCCAATTTCCAAATACGTGACATTTGCGGTTTTAGTTGTAATCCTATATATGGCGACATAGTGGGATGGGGCGCTTATGCCGCCTATGATTGATACTTATGATTTGAAGTTGTTTTATACACTATGCACTTATTATAGTATCAAATGATTTGTTTTAACCGTATCAAGCATTCTTTGGCTGTTATAAGGGAAAACCCTATCCTCGGCTGCGTTGCATTGTGTGATGGGACCTGGGTCTTATAACAGCTTCATTTTTCTTTATTTAGCATTGCGCTATTGTTTTATGCACTGGTATTCTTGGGAGGAAACCCGTTCCGTGTTATACGGCGTGGTCCCTTGATTTACCTATCTTTAAAAATAAAGATTAATAACTGTTTTAGTTCTCACACCAGTCACATGACTGACCTGGAGTTTATTGTTTTAACCTAAACTCTGGGTGCCCTTATTTTCGACACGGGCAGCTAGTAGTTTTGGTTTTGCAGATTTATATTCACAGGATCCTGGTTTACAGCTGGAACGGTATCCGGAAAGCTTTGTATTCGTATATCTACTTCTAGTTGTGTATTGTATTATTTTCCGCTGCGTTGTATTTAAATGTAATTTAAATCTCTGATATTTCTGTGTAATATTCATTTATACTCTGTATATTCTTGTATCTGATGGAATTGTTGTAATATACAATGAAATGTTCTTCTATATGCGTTCTGTTGTGGCTTGTTCTCGAACTATCCGACGCTTTCCTTTACGGGGAAGTTACGGGTTTTCACATTCTCAAAGTATCCGCTCTTTCCTTCACGGGGAAGTTACGGGTTCTTACATTTTGCATTTCCATTTTGTTCTCTACTTTGTTGTTGTTTTCTTTTCATGGATGTAAACTTTTTAATTATATAGTCTGAATGATTTTAAAAGAGTATATGAATTAATTACTATATTTTTGCAAAGTTAATTAATAAATTGATTGTTGTATGTGTGTGTGATTATGATTTGATTAATCAAATCATGGGAATGATAGTTAATTTAATCAATAAGAGAATGAAGTTAAATTTATGCAATTAAATCAAGTATTGAACTGATTTAAAAATAGATAGAAATATATACATGTGCATCATATATGTTTGAACATGTAAATGGATTTGCTGTTGAGTAAAGAATTTATTTGCGTCCCCAACAAGTAGGTAAACCTTAATGAGTTGGATGCGCAATTTTATTATTATATCAACTCCTGTGAATGCCATTGGATGCGGAGTGCTAGTTGTTCTGTATGTAATAATAAACGTCGCCATAGGATAGTAACAATTAATTTTGAACTACACTACATGGCATACTTATTGAAGATAGCATACTTCATCATATACCACATAAGCATTTGGATCTTACGTGACGAGGTTGAAGATTTACCATACGAGCGAGAGGCTTGTATAGCGATGACTATAAATTACAGGTTGAACTGATGAATGATATGGACTATATAAAATATAACGGTAAATTGCAAGATTAATAAAAAACCCCACACGGGTCTGGAGATGACAATAAACACGTCACTCTGGTCATTAAGGCACAAAAACCCTTTATAGGGTGACGAGAATTTATTCTCTGGAGTTATGATCTATACACACTCCCCGGTGGACATCGGAATATATCACTATAAATATGTGTATGCTTCTTAGGATTTATTGGGTACCTAATACGACCCAATAAATTTTCAAACCCCTCCCCATACAAAGGAGGTTATGGAAAAAAATTCGAAAATTTAGGGTGTTAGCCAAATTTTTGAAGAATTTGCAAATTCTTAGAAACTGAAAAGTTGAAGAATGAAAGCCAGAATGAAAGTTGAGTTGGTTAATTAAACTACTTTCATCTTCATTCCTTTTCGGGGATGAAAAGATTTTAAGTGGGGGAGATTGTAACAACCTGGAAAATCAGAACCAATTTAAAATTTTTAATTTCGCAATTTTAGTGAATTTTGAATATTTAAAATAAATTATTTTAAATAATAACGACCAAAAGTCTATTTGAATCGATGTTGTAAAATAAATATATTTGTTTTAATTATAAACAAGGAATGAAATGGCGAGGCAGTTTGAAAATTTGAATTCGAACTTTGACTGACCGTGCCAGGTGCAAAATAAAACGAGTTTTAGTAAAACCAAAAATATTTAAATCTGTTTATGAATGTCTTTCAAACGAATCTGAAAAATCAAAATTTCATAACGGGAATCAAAATTTATGGCCAAATTAATTTTCAGAAATGTCGCTATGGAGTTTATATAGCCCTTGAAAATAGCCATTTTGCAAACGACTTCCGTTTTCGACGAAACCACTTTTGTTGGATCTGGGATGTCAAATTATTGCTAGGTTTCAAATTCCATAATTTTTGAAGTTAATACGTGAGCGTGGCAAAGGAAAATGTGTTTGGTAAATTTCAGTCAATTTAGATTGACTAGAAAATGACCATTTTTCAAACGGTCTCCAAATTTGACGAAACTAGTTTTTTTGGGATCGTATCGTCAAAACATAGCTAGATTTATTTTTCTGGAATTTTTGGGATCAGTTTGTGGCCCCGGCAAATTGAAATGTACATTCAAATCGAATATTGAATGTTTTATATTTTAATTTGAAGAAAAACTGACTGAAACAGTCGATGGGCCTATGAAACATATCCCATTGTGTTCGGAATGGGGGTATTTAGCTAGGGGCGATAGTCATTGGGTTTGATTTGGTGTCCGTATTAGAAAACCATATTTTAGAATTTAATATAAGTATGGCCCAATCAGAATTTTCCATTCATTAAAATAAAAAAATAAAAAAAAGCGGATTCTTTCTCCCCGTAATACGATTGAACGACGGAAACCTCTCGCCGCCTTCTCTCCTCCGTTCCGCTCAAACCACGCACCAAAACCCATCGGTCCTGTGGAGGATTTTGAAGACCTCACATCCCTCTTTCAAATCCATAGCAACCTCGACCTCCACTGTGTTGTATTTTTCAAGATCTGATGCCCCAAAGTCCACCGCTTCAGACCTCCGCCGTGAACTCTGGGGACCGCCGATCTGGGCGCAACCACCGGCGCCTTGAAGCCCCTTCCAAGTCCTTCGACGCTGCATAACCTGATCGAAGCAACGCTGCACCGATTGGCCGATAAATCAAAACCTGGGTTTGAACATTTTCAGAAGGTAACGACTATTTATTTTTCTAAAGGATTATATCACTTTAAAGCGCTACATTTTTTGATTTCATGATAAAAATCATATCTTTTTGCTATGTTGTCGAAATCCAGTGAAACAAGAGACATTGGGACCGTGAGGACGCCTTCTACATTCTAGAAGAGATCGGTATTTTTCTGAGCCTTCTACCATTTTTGGAGGAGTGGAACCCAAAGTGAGATTTCTGAATTATAAACGATATGGAATGACGATGTATAAATTATACGGTTGATGTATGAGTTATATAAGCGTTATACACCTCATGTATAAGCGTTGTATAAGTTGTATGTGCGATGTATAAGTTATATATGCATTGTAAAAATCATATATGCGATAAATGGAATTGAAATGATATTGAAATGGAATCGATATATATTTATCTACGTATATCTATATATATACTCCCCTCGTCCGCAGACCATGGACGATATACATTGGTTGTGATTGTTTGGATTTTGGTTGATGTGAAATTTGGTTGATAAATACGAATGGTTGAAATGATTGATTGTGGTTAAAATCCCAATAGGATTAGTATATGGGAAATTTCGTCGGCGTACAAACTAAATTATTGAAATCCCCATTTTCAAAAGCTGCGAGGCTTTAAGGTAGAGCGAGGAGTCGTACTAGGGACAGTGCCGATTTTAACTACACTGCCGTTATGCTGCCGAAATTTTCTGAAATATTCCTGTGTTTGATTTATATTCATGTATTGAAATATATTCATGTGATGGAAAGATATTCATTTTTGAAATGAAATGGTTCGAACGATAAAAATAATATTTTTATAGAATGTATGAAATAAAATTGGTTTGAACGATAAAAATAACATTTTTATAGAATGTATGAAATAAAAGTGGTTTGAACGATAAAAATAACATTTTATAGAATGTATGAAATAAAAATGGTTTGAATGATAAAAATAACATTTTCATCGAATGTATGAAATAAAAATGGTTTGAATGGTAAAAATAACATTTTTATAAAAAAGTATGAAATAAAATAGTTTAAGCGATAAAAAAACATTTTATTGTACGTATGAAGTATGTAAAATAATCGTGTTTGAAATAAATTGTTTTGACAATAAAAATCGCATTTTTATAATGTATATGAAATGCTGAAAATATTTATTTTTGAAATAAATTACTTCAACAATAAAAATCACATTTTTATCATCTATATGAGGTATATAAAATAATCGTGTTTGAAATAAATTGTTTTGACAATACAAATCACATTTTTACTATATATATGAATTGCTAGGAATGGTCGTATGTTGAAGTAAATACCTGTTTGATAAAAATATCATTTTTATCACCTATATGAGTTGAAATGGTTTTTGAAATCGAAGAATGGATTATATATATATATATAATTAATTAAAATAAATCGAATAACGAAGCTGCAGTTTGTATTTTGAAACCGTAATTTCAAATGATCGTACTGGGAGATCCGACCATCGGATTTTCCCGAAAACGAAACCGTTGGGTTCGCTTTGGAAATATCTTTCCGACGACACCAACTTTGCAAAGATCTAACGGTTGGATTGTCTGGAATGTTGAATTCAAATCTAAATGAAAACAGCGCCAGAATGGATTATATATATATATATAATTATAATAAATCGACTAATGACGCTGTAGTTCGTATTTTGAAATCGTAACTTCAAACGATTGTATCCGGAGATCCGACCGTTGGATTTTCCCAAAACTGGAACCGTTGGGTCCGCTTTGAAAAGATCTTTATAATGATATAAAATTTGTAAAGATCGAACAGTTAGATTTTCAGATATGTGTAAATCAAATTTGGAGAAAAATAGCGCCATGGCCGCGTTATGGCCTGAAGCGTCATTTGAATAAATTTGCTATATTTAAATAAACAAAAATAGCGATAAATCGTGATAAAATATTATAAACGATATGGAATGAAAATAAACCGAATTTACCCGGTTTATTGGACATTTGATGGTTGAATGTGTTTGACGTGAAAACTACATTAATGAACTGAATTATGGATGTCAGATAATTTAACCATTGAAATGAATTGATTTGAAATTCTAAATATACGTGAATTATTTGAAAAGGCCGAGTTAATTCTCATTTCAAATAATTGATCGATAGTTAGAAGTCGAAGATATGAAGACGGTGCAAGACCGAGGATCTTCACATCGAATGGATGGCTACTGATGCCTTTGATAGGAATTGCTTCCCCGAAGGGGTTACAGTGGTGGTTGTCCATACGTATTTGTTGATCGTTCGGATGTGCGAGGGCCTCTCTCCTGTATTGGACATACGGGAGAGGAATAAGGTGCCTCCGGTTTCGTTCAGACCCAGAACGGACTTGTAAATGGAAGTGTGTCTGACGTTGTAGATTGACAACTTAGCATACAGAGATGTTGTGATCAAAGCTTTTGTTGAAAAGCAGAGCATTGTGGTTGATGATCAAAGCAGGGCTTTGAATAGCTAGCTTTGTGTTTAGCGTTGATTCGCGAACCTCACACCCCGGTATGGACTAGAAACGGGAGAGGGCTTCAGGGAGGACCTGCATTTCTTTCTAGCTAGGAGTGGTGTTTTGGGTTTTACACGCCCGGACATTTTACTTATGTGGATGATGGGTAGCGAGGCACCTCGATTATATCGGTCGCTCCTGGGCCGTTGGTTTGGTCGGTATATGACCAGTTTACGCCCCATAGGGTGGGGATTCGCAGTGTTCAGGCATTTTAATCCACTCCGTGTGGACCGGCCCTGACGATCCAAGGGCTCACCTGTGTCTGGGTCCTGAGACATGGGCTAGATTGTCTCGAAGCGGTAAGGACGATCCCTTGCCTTGGTTCATGACGGAAATCCAATTTCCAAATATGACATCGTGCGGTTTTGATTGTATATCTATATATGGCGACATGATATATGGTACCTATGCCGTCTATGATTGATACATATGATTGAAATTGTTTTTGAAACATATAAACACTAGTAATAATATCAAATGCTTTTGTTTTATTCGTATCAAGCATATTTTGTCCATTATAAGGTAAAACTCTATCCTCCGGTTTGTGTTGCATTGTGTGATGGGAACTGAGTCTTATAATGGCTTCATTTTTATAAAGAGCATTGCGATATTTAAAAGATTTACTTGTTTTAAAGCACTGGCAATCCAATGGAGTAAACCCGTTCCGCGTTAGCGGCGTGGTCCTGTGATTGGCCTTATTATTAAAATAAGTTAAGTAGATTTCTCATACCAGTCCCATGACTGACTCGTAGTTTGTTTTACTTGCAAACTCAGGTGCCCTATTTTCTACATGGGCAGCCTTGTATTCAGGTTTTAGCAGGCTCTTTCTGGATAGCTGGGGCTGAAGATGGATTCTATCACTTCTTTCTTTTTATGATGTTCAGCTCCTATTGTACATATTATGTTTTATTTCTGCTGTAGACATTTTATGTAAAGCTGAACTGTATTTTTGTACTAAGTATGATCATGTATACTGTGTAACACTGATGATTATGTTTATCCAGTGTATTCTATTATACATTATCTGGTGTATTTATTTATTTCTGTTCTGCTGTTGTCTGTTTATGTGTTATATTCCAAAGATTACCCTTGCCACCGTGGAACGGGGTTTGGGGTGGGGCAAAATTTAGGCTGAAGTTCAGCAGTCAAACCCCGTAGGAGTTGGTATTGCACCGATTATGCCTCCTCAACAACAACCCAATTTGGAAGTACTTGCTAAGAAATACAAGAATTTGGGAGGGGTGCCATTCTTAGGCAAAGAATCAGTTACCGAAGCGCAAACATGAATGAGATCTTATGAGTGAAACTTTGAAGGCTTAGAATTGACTGATGATCGGAAGAGATTTTAGCATTCTGTTTGCTCAATGATAAAGCCCTGATATGGTAGGAGGCTTTTACGATGGGTAATCCTGGAGGTAATATTACTTGGGAAAGATTCAAAGAGATTTTTGAGGAGAGATTTATTCCCCAAGAAGAAGTCGAGCGTCTATATTATGAATTTTCCAATCTCAAGCAAGGGGATATGACCATCCATGAATATGTAAAAAAAAATCAATGAACTCTCTCGCTTTGGTCCTGAGCTAACTCAAAATCCGGTCAAAAAGAACATGAGATTTATTAAGGGTCTCCAGAGAAGATATAGGAGCAGAGTGACAGCTCATGTAAGACTCCCGTTTGCTGGAATGGTAGAGATGGCTTGTCGATATAGGAACATTGATTAGAGAAATTGTGACACCCCACGTCCGTTAATGTCACTCATTAAGAGAATGCATTAAGTTTCGTGAAGCGTTATAGGTAAACAGAAACAAAAATATTACAAGACAAATATAAATAGCAGCTGAATTTAAAACTTTTATTAAGCAGATAACATCGTGGTTCAAAACATGGTTACATCATAAGTCTGAAATACATAAAACTCAGTACATCATTAAAACTTATGTCTTGTACTAAAATCATCAAAATACAATAAACATGAAAAGATCATAATTCCTCAAAAACAAAGCCATAGTAGAGAAGATAAGAACTCGAGCAATACATCTAAGCAGATCCAAGCAAAATGAAAGCAGAATCCTGATCAAGCTTGAGTATTCCCACCCTGAGAACAGGGGGGAAGAGAAAAAAGGGTCAGACATAAAGTCTGGCGAGTCTAGTTACTTTTAGCATATAAATAAGTAAAAGCATCACGACAGGCATATAAACTGGAGAGATAGATAACAACACAATAAGGCAGGTATGACAAGGTAAACAGGATAAACATGATAGAATAAATAGCGCTTCTCTAACACTTTTCCTTCTCTGCAGTAATACTGGTATAACTAGAATGAGATAATCCCAACAACTTCAAGATGGTAGACTTAGGCGTACTTCTAGTGAGAGGTTTTACCCCATACAATAAACAGGCAGCCCAACTAAACATACCGGGGTTACCCCTAAGGGTATTAATGGGCTCCTAAACATACTAGAGTCCAGATGTATCATAATCACTACCCCAATCGATCGGATCCCTACTCCGTAGATACTCTATGTTGGCCCCACAATAGGATGTATCACTTCCTAAAGTGGCAACCCTTCGTTTTTAGGATGTGCACAACCATATCTACAGGTGTCATGGCGTCTTAGCCCACACCGTCCCCCACGTTTGGATCTCATACTATCAGCCCAGTAAGCGTGCCCCGGCTCCGACCTAGTTCGGAGTACTCATTTGATACCTATATATGGGTTACTGACTGAAATGGGTCCCACACAAAAAATGATACAAGCTCCCCCTAGGCTTGTATCCCCACTGCTAGGTTTTCCATTGGTTATGCCATACCAGAGTAAAAAGACTGCATGTCATACCAGAGTAAAAAGATTGCATGCCATACCAGAGTAAAAGATTGCATAACCTCATAGGTTAAGTTTGTGGGCCTATATATATAAATATTACCGACCTCCCCAAGATATACTTAACCCTCCTACTGATTCATACAAGTTTACATAACCCTTACTCAAGTTAACATATCCATACAATCCTTTATGGATTCAACTAGGTTAAGTATTCAAGTTCGCTACCATATTCATTTATGGTTATAATGTGCTAGACCTCCTACATTAAGCCAACAACTTGTGGATGTTGGATATGCCGGGCGATTCCGGGCAGACTTCTTCCACAAGCAGGACTTAACCTCGTGTCTTAGCCCATTACGTGTTTATGCACTTAGACCCCTCATATTAAATTAACCACTTGTGGTCACTGGATTTGCCAGTCGATTCCGGGCAGACTTCCACAAAAAGTGTAATCTAACCTCGTGTCTAAGCGCGGTTATAGTTTCCAGTTACTGTAATTCTAGGCATTTCCAATATTAACCAATTACTCCTTTGTCATTATAGGTTTTCATGCCCCTTTCCTAAGTCATATTTATCATGTACCGTGTGCCCCAAATTAAGATATAAATAACAATTTTATGTATTCCCCAAATCCATATTCGTATTTTTAATTCAAGTCATGCCCAAATTTCCCAGTACAAGTTATGCCCCAATTTTAACGTTTTCCCCTCGTTCCCAATTTCATGCGTTCGCATATTTCAGCGGTATGCCTAGGCTCGAAAGTAGCCTGGCTATAAAATAAAAAGGGAAAAGAAGAAGGGAAGAGAACATAAACAATCATAATAACAAGATTGACATATGACGATAAAAATAGGCATAGCAACTAATAAACATACAGTGACAGAATTGGGCATAATGATAAGATAGGCATAAGAACATATCTGATGAACGAGTGATAATAGAACTAATTTGGCATAGTGTCATGATCATAAACAGGCATGATGAGATCTAATTAGTGAATTAGATAAACAAATAATGGCAGATCTGACATGATTCAATAGTCACAGGCTTAGATCTAATTCTTAGTTATGTCAGAATAACTTAGATACACAGGTTATAGCAGATCTGATGTGATTCAAATAGTTATAATCTTAGATCCAGTTTATAGCCATGTCAAGAATAACTTTTAAGCATTTAGATATGAAAATAACGTAGACTCACTATGATTGGATCTAAGAAATAGAAGATGGATTGCAGATGTTGAATCATAGATCTCTAAACTTGAATGGCTAGATTGTTGAAGAAGAAAAGCTATTTCAATCTAGGGAGAGGCAACATTTAGTTCTCCATTATTTTTGTGTGAATAAAACAATGAGAATGGGGTCTTATTTATAGCCTAGTGTTCATGAATCTGGTCAGCAAAAAAGTCCACATTCATAGAAATGTTTCTGGTTCGGATCTGGGGGGGAGTCGACATGGGCATTGACACCCCCCTTATGGTGTCGACCCATGGGTCGACACCCCTAGGGTATGTCGATCCCCAACGGGTCCAATTCCCTCCTAGACTTCCCTCTTCTGATTTTGAACCGATTTAAATGGTTTTGACTTGTTATGTATATATATATATATATCTTATGCGTATACAAACTTCAAACCATAATATCTTCTTCATACGGTGCCTGTTTCACGCAAACTTGGTGCCTATTTTAAGCAGAATTCCAAGACAAACGCAATGGCACAGTCCGTTTTACTTACTTTTGAATATTTAATCAAGTATTCTTTTATTTATCATCTTTAGTGTTGTTAAAATTACGGGGTGTTACATTCTCCCCTACTCAAAGGATTTCATCCCTGAAATCTCTAAGTTAAGAAGAATGTATATACTAACATCCATCACCCATCTACTCATCGACCAATCATAGGCATCCATTGTCCTTAAAAGATTTCTAATGTTTATATGAACATATGCTAAGGTGTGTGTATATGTCCCTATACTAATGTGGAAGATCAGGCGGTTTACTGATTCAGTCGACCTCCTTAATGCAATGTATGTTAGTGCCATGAATCCAACATGTATGCAAATAAATACTATTATATTAAGTAAGTTCTATATGTGTGCACAATCATTCATCCAAATGCAACATCCATAGGATGATACACTCAATTTCATTCATTAAAAGAAGAAAAATGCACACACATCCATATGTAGTATGAGAGTGATTAAGCCGATCTAGTGCCTAATGTGTGTGTATATGCATCCACGAGCAACCACTAGCAAACACTTGCATCCATCAAACATAACATGTCTCAAACACATGTTTACATCCATGGGTTCCCTACCTAAAGGTCGAAGATTCGATTGATAGGATATACTTTAATGATAGAAACAAGCATGAATAAAAGCTTTAGAAAGGAAGTTAAGAACATACCCTTGAAAAGAAAAGGGTGCGAAGCGCGAACATTGTCTTCGGTCTCCCAAGTTGCATACTCTTAGCTATCTCCCCACTGAACTTTCACCAACTTGACCTCTCAATTGCGTAGCTTCTTAACTTCTGATCCAAGAACACGGGTAGGTACTCGCCTAACTGTCGCCTCCCGTTCCACCTCTACTTCCTAAAAGCATACTCGGCTCAACTACTTTTGCAGTGTAATGCAAGCACTTCCGCAAATGAGAAACATGGAAAACATCATGAACACTGGACAATCTCTCTGGTAGCTTTACTCTATAGGCCACTTGGCCAATCCTTTCTGTTATGGGAAATGGCCCTACAAATCTTGGTGCCAATTTCCCTACAGATCCAAAGCGAACCACATTCCTTAAAGGCGACACCTTGATGAAAACCATGTCTCCCGCCTCAAACTCAATGTTAGTCCTTCTCTTGTCTGCATATGACTTCTGCCTATCCTGAGCTGTCTTTATGCGTCTACGGATAAGGTCAACCTTTTCTAAAGTTTCTCTAACCATATCCGGTCCAAATAGAAGTCTTTCTGTAGATTCTCACCAACAAGTTGGTGATCTACAGGGTCGTCCATACAATGCTTCGAAGGGTGCCATGCCAATACTAGCTTGATAGCTGTTGTTGTAGGCAAACTCTACTAAAGGAAGATGCTCTTCCCAAGTCCCTCCAAAGTCTAGGATGCACAATATTAAAATATCCTCAAGGATTCTATTCACTCTTTCTGTCTGTCCATCGGTCTGAGGGTGATAAGCGGTGCTCAAACACAACTGTGTACCTAATGCTTCTTGCAAGCTTCTACAAAATTCACTGGTGAAAATGGGGTCACGATCGCTTACGATACTGGAAGGTACTTGTAACAACCCGCATTCTACGCATCGGAGGATCGTAGAATATTTATTTCTTTCTCATAAGGAGTCGTATGGTCATGTAACTTTGGGAGACGACTATTGGGGTCATTTACCATATTCATGATTTTTGCTGATTTTTAAATGATCGTTTTGCCCCTAGTTGATCTTTTTTTGGACATAACTTTTGATTGGTAAGGAGTTTTGACCTGAAACCACTTTCATTAGATTCAAATGATGGTTTACCTTTCTGTAGAGTGGTCATATTGGCCAAAATGACTTATCGTTTGGAAGATATGGCTGAATTAAGGTTTAGAGAGTGAAAAACAGCTTAATTGGGCTTAACCGGGCGATTAGCAGCTAGACCCATTGGGGGATTTCGGGATTTGGGGTATTTAAGGGCTGTTAGGGTTAGGGATTTCGGTTTTTACTCATTTTCCAACCGCCACATACATCATAGAAACCCTAACAATGGCCTCCAACATCTAGAATCATCTCTAATAATCACCGTTTAATCAAGGATTAAGCTTAGCAACATCAAATCAAGGAGAAATAGCACCATTTCAGAGTTAGAGCTGTTGTTAGACGCTGGAGATTGCCCCAAATCAGTGGAGTTTCAGTTTTGATATTTTATTTATGGCCAAGGTGAGTGATTTGCATATTTCTTCACTAATTATGGTTAATTAAGGGTAATTCGTGTTAATTAGCGAATTTAAACATAATAAAATTATGTAAAAATGTTTAGAAATTCTTAAACACTATTTAGACCTCTGTTGGAAGTTTGGGTTAATTTGGTTAAGTTTTGCTAATCCTATTGTTGGATTTTCTTAAACATGCTTAAGGGGAAAATATGGTTCTTTGGGTAGGTTTGATCCATTTTGACATATCAAATTGTTGTTTTGGTGTTTGTGGTCAATTCTATATGTCGCTATGACTGTATGGTATGCTTTGTGATTGATTAGAACAGTTAGAATAGTCGAAAACACCGTCGTATGGCGTAAAACAGTCGTAGGAAGAGTTGCAGGAATTTGACCCGAACCGAATCGGATCGATGGAGGGCGACCCGACTCGCCCGTGAAGAACCCCCTTCCCACGAATCGCTGGTGGAACCAAGAAGCTTGATGGCGACGACCCGACCCGTTCCTGCTCATGTACCACGAACAGATCAGCTGAAGGACGAGCACCACGACCCGACCCGGAGAGGTTGCCACGAACCATTAATGGACCACCGACCCGAACCGCTCGTGACAAGGACACCACGAACCGATGCTTGGAGCCACGACCTGGAGTCATGATCCAAAGCAATGAAGGGACACGACCCGAACCCAATGGGTGTCCATGACTCGATCCAGTGGAAGGAGAACGAAATGAAATGCAGTGGACTGGAGCCCACAATCCGAACTAGAATGGTGACTGCGAACCGAACCAAGAAGCTTGGACGCGAGGCATGAGTTGTGAACCAATGAAGACTGATCCGGATGACGACCAAACCCCGAAATGCAAAGGTATTCCAAATGGGAAGCAAAACTCAGGATCCAGTTGGAAACCAACGAGTTAACTTCATGATTAGACTTTGCTGCGGGACGTGTGCAAAGGAGTTATCGACGTCTATAGCTTTGATTCACCACTGAGACACGGATATTGGCTACGGATCAGTGCAGTGAAGTCATCATGGCTTCATGGGGCAGAGTGATCGTAGCAAGGCTATGAGCCAGTGCAATGGAGTTTTTATGACTCTATGGAGCAGAGTGGACATAGCAAAGGATTAGTGGCTATGGATCAGTGCAGTGGAGTCACTGTGACTCCATGGGGCAGAGTGATCATAGCAAGGATTTGGGTGATCAAAGTAGTGGATATCGTATGCTTTACACACTTAGTGAGAGATGTGAGGATGGTTGCTATGCTTGACTGTTTGACATCACTATGACATGCACCCCCCCACCCCCGTATCCTTTACACCATATGTTAGTGGCACCTTAAAGTATTATACGGTATGTTGTGCTAACTCTTTGGTTGCAGGTCCAGGTTCAGGTATGGTTTAGTATACCTGTTATTGTTCTGTTTTGCTGCTTATCTTTCATACCAGACTTTTGTCTGACCCAGAGTTTAATGTCTCTTCTTATTACTCTGGGTGCTATTAAACGGGCAGACTAGAGACAGGTTAGCTGGTTGTGCACGAGTAGTTGTCCAGAGATGAGCAGGAGGCTTACACGTACTATTCTCTATACATTATCCCTGTGTCACTGCTGGTCACTACTTTGGGAATTAGTAGTGTACCTTTCCTTTCCTTTGCTTTAGAGGTAGTTTTAAAGTTGTAATAATGATGAAATGGAACATAAGCTGTATTTGGATTTTCCGCTGCTACGATGTTTAGTTTTCAGCTTATGCACTGTCTCGCATGTTTTATGTCAAAGTATGTTATTAATATATTTTATTCCATGCGCTATGAGATATGATATAGGTTCCTTGTTGGTTCAAAATTCCTTTCTTTTCCTTCCTTTGGCGACCATCCCGTGCTGGTTGGGCATCAGTACAGCGCATTTCAGGGAAATGTCGGTTGGTGCAGGGCAGGCCGTCACATTTGGTATCAAAGCTCTAGGTTTCATAGTTAACCTAAGGAAGACACCAGAGAGAGATAGTACGTATATGAGAGCGCGTATTTGTGATATTTTGGTTTTCAAAAGCTATATATATATACTATTAGTATATTTAAGGATGAAGTCCCATTGCACCGGCACCACTGAAGAGATGGTTAATCGTTTTCTCCTTACAGATTGAACGATGAGCCGATATATGAGGAGTACTGGTAGAGGAGCTAATAATGGGAATGCTCCTGATATGAGGACGATGTTCACTGACTTCATGAGGGAGATGCTTAGAAATGTGCAAGGAGCAGCTACCAATGCTGCAAATGGTGGTGGTGCAGCGGTGCAGGCGCCTAGGGCTGATTTCGCCAAGCTATGTAAGGATTACACTACTCTTGGTGGAAAGCCGTTCCACGGAACGAAATCGGCTACAGAAGTTCAGGATTGTCTTGATAGTTGTGAGCGCATCTTCGAAGATTTGGGTATCGAGGATGCGACGAAGAGAAAGCTAACATCCCGTCAGCTGCAAGGACGGGCGATGAATTGGTGGAATGCTATTAAGGCAGCTACTCCAGAGGATCAAGTTACGTGGGATCAGTTTAAGGCCCGATTCAGTGATAAGTTTATCCCAACTGCTCAGAAATCAGAGTTATTTAGGAAATTTCTGGAGCTTAAGCAGAATGGTAGGGCAGTCTCAGAGTACATTGCAGAGTTCGATACTTTATCGAAGTATGGATTATCCCTTATCGATACTACCGAGAAGAAGAATGAGAAGTTCATAACAGGCTTAGATCAGTACTTGGGGGAAAGGCTTATAAACCATATTGATGAGACGTTTGAATAGATTATGGGGAAAGCATTGAGGTCAGAGAGTCTTTACCCTAAGTCGAAGATTGAGGTTGCATATGTAGAGGAGCCAAAACCGCAAGCAAGCGGTGGAGGCAAGAATGGTTCTCAGAATAAGAGAAAGCAGAATCAGACCAAGGATGGCCAGAAGAAAAAGAATAAGAAAGATGTGGAGTGCTTTAGCTGTGGCAAGAAGGGCCATTATGCTAAAGAATGTCGAGCAAAGCCTGCGGACAGGAAGTGCTTCAACTGCGGCCAAGTGGGACATCACAAGGATAAGTGTCCACAACCCCCTAAAGAAAAGCAGATTGTGAAAGCATATGCTATCAATGCTGTTCCTTCTTCGTCGAATGCCCCAACTGCGACAAAGAAGGGAAAGAATGTCGTCATTCAAGGTATGCTTTCTGCTTATGATGTTCCTGTTCGAGTATTGTTTGATATCGAAGCTTCTCATTCCTTCATATCTAGTGACCTGGTAGATAGGTTGGGATTGGAACCCGAGATAGTCGATAGACCTTTAACAGTGACGAACCGGATTGGTGGTTCAACTAACCTTAGCATGATTTGTCGTAATGTGGTCTTATCGAGTGATGGATGCATGTTTTTTGTGATTGCTTTGTTTTGGGCTTTATTGGGTTTGGCATTATTTTGGGAGTTGATTGGCTCCAAAGATACGGGGTGGTGGTAGACTGTGAGGGCTTTTTGGTGACAATTAGAGCAGATGATGGGCGGAGGGTAGTGTTTGGTGGTCTACCTAGTGATGGGGTAATGGCTAGTTTTTTAAATTCCCTCGACATCCCGCATGATGAGTTGTCAGATGTGCCCGTGGCTGGCCAGTATCCGGACGTCTTCGAGGAAGTGACCGGACTTCCACCACACCAAGAAATTGAGTTTCGTATTGATTTAGTGAAAGATGCTAGACCAATAGTGATGCCACTTCATCGTATGGCACCAAGGGAGCAGCGAGAGCTCGGGGTGCAAGTGAGTGATCTTTTGAAGAAGTGATTTATCAGAAGAAGTGTTTCTGAATGGGAAGCACCAGTTGTGTTTGCTACCAAGGCCGATGGTTCCCTTCGATTGTTTGTGGACTACCGTGAGTTGAATAAGGTGACGAGGAAGAATAAGTATCCTCTAATGCGGATAGATGATTTGTTTGATCAGTTGAGTGGCGCGAGAGTGTTCTCCCAGTTGGATCTCGCGAAAGGTTTCCATCAGCTTAGGGTGGAAGCTGAGAGTATAGCTAAAACGGCCTTTCAGACGCCGTCTGGATTCTATGAGTGGTTGGTCATGCCATTCGGGTTGACCAATGCACCAACGTATTTTGTGGATTTTATGAATATGGTATTCAGGGATCAATTGAATAAGTTTGTTCTTATGCTCGTAGACGATATCTTGGTTTATTCGAGGACAGAGAGAGAACGCAAGGAACATTTGAGGATAGTGATGGAGGTGTTGAGAAAACACCAATTGAAAGCAAAGTTTTCTAAGTGTCACTTCTGGAGGAGAGAAGTGAGATTCTTGGGCCATGTTGTTTCAGAGAATGGTATTGCCGTGGATCTTGCGAAGGTGGCTACAGTACAAGATTGGTCTGCGCCCAAGAATGCAACAGACGTAAGAAGTTTCTTGGGATTGGTTGGATATTGTCGTAAGTTTATCTAAGACTTCTCCAAGATAGCAGCACCGTTGACTTAGTTGACCAAGAAGAATCAAGCTTTTGTTTGGGACAAAAAGTGCGAGAATGCATTTAAGAGTCTAAAGGAAAAGTTGATATGTGCACCAGTGTTAGTCATTCCTAAAGGGAATGAAGAGATGACAGTATACACAGATGCCTGTGGTACCGGGCTAGGTGCTGTATTAATGCAAGGAGATAGGGTTGTAGCTTATGCAAGTCGGAAACTGAAACCGCATGAGAAAAGATATCCTACCCATGATTTGGAATTGGCAGCGATCGTGTTCGCATTGAAGATGTGGAGACATTATCTCTTGGGAGAAAGATTCGAGTTGTTCACCGATCATAAATCGTTAAAGTATCTTTTCTCTCAGAAGGACCTAAATCTCCGATAGCAAAGATGGTTAGAATTCTTGGCTTCCTATGATTTCGATATCGCATATACACCGGGAAAGGGCAATGTGGTAGCTGATGCATTGAGTAGAAGACATGCCAGTTTAGGGGCTATGTTTCTAGAATGGAAGCAACTGGAGTACATCGCTGGGTATGATTTCAGACCAAAGTGCGAATTGGATCCAGAAATGTTAGCAAGTTTGACAATCAGACCCACTTTGATTGAGCGGACTGGTTCCAGTCAGAGGGACGATCCTAACCTATTAGAAATCATCTCAAAGTTAGAGATGGGAATCGACGAAGAGTTGAACAAGTATGGGCTTGATCGAGATGGATGGCTTAGAAAGAATGGTAGACTAGTTGTGCCCAATGTCGATGGATTGAGAGATGAAGTGCTTAGAGAATGTCATCACTCAAAACTGACTATACATCCCGGTGATAACAAAATGTATCGAGACATGAAGCAGACCTACTACTGGAAAGGGATGAAAAGAGACATTGGGAAGTTTATATCCAAATGCATGAACTGCCAGCTAGTTAAAGCCGAGCAAAAGAAACCTAGTGGTTTGTTGCAACCATTAGAAGTTCCAGAATGGAAATGGGAACAAGTCTCAATGGATTTCATTGATGGGTTAGCAAGAACTAGATCGGGCCATGATAGCATTTGGGTGATTGTGGACCGATTGACTAAGAGTGCAAGGTTTATACCCGTCAAGTCGAACAAAACGGCAGCTGAATTAGCAGAACCGTATATGAAGTGGGTAGTGAGATTTCATGGAATACCCAAAGGCATTGTGAGTGACCGAGATCCGTTGTTCACTAGTGGATTTTGGAAGAGCTTACAAGAGGCGTTAGGGTCAAAATTACATCTCAGTACCGCGTACCATCCTCAAACCGAAGGTCAGATAGAGAGGGTAAATCGTATATTAGAAGACCTCTTAAGAGCTTGTATATTGGATTTTTGTGGATCATGGGATGACCATTTACATCTAGTGGAGTTTGCATATAATAATAGTTATCAATCCAGTATTGGTATGGCCCCATTTGAAGCTTTGTACAGAAGACCGTGCAACTCACCGTCATGTTATTTAGAAACCGGTGAGAAGTTTGTGCTTGGACCAGATGTGATAAGAGATACCTCAGACAAGATTAAGATCATCCGACAACGAATGAAGGCTGCCCAAGATAGGCAGAAGAGTTATGCTGATAAGAGGAGAAGAGATTTAAAATTCTCCATTGGTGACTTGGTTTTTGTCAAGATTTCTCCATTAAATAGCATGATATGATTTGGTAGGAGAGGCAAGTTAATACCAAGTTTTGTTGGTCCATTCCCAATTCTCGAATAAGTTGGAAATTTGGCATATAAAGTTGAATTACCAGAGAAGATGGCAGGAGTTCATAACGTATTTCATGTTTCCCAGTTAAGGAAATTCGTGCACGACCCTAGTGTGACTATTTCACCTGATCAGTTGGACGATATCGAGGTTGAACCCGAGGTGGTTGGGAACCGTAGGCCTATGCGTATTGTTGGGAACGATACGAAGCAGCTTCGAAGGAAGGCGGTGAAACTATTCAAAGTTCAGTGGGGTGATGATGAGGAAGATTGTACTTGGGAAACAGAGGAGAACATAATGAGGAAGTATCCAGAACTCTTTGCCTGGTAAGGTTTTTATATCGGTATAGTACTCCCTTGTTAGTAACCCGCATGCTAGATAGGCTTGTTATGTTGTTTTGTATGCTTTATTGTTTTGCTAATGATTGGTAGGCATGCGGGATCCTTTGTATGTTTTGGGTTAAGGAATTTCGGGGACGAAATTTCTTAAGGGGGGTTAAGGAATTTCGGGGATGAAATTTCTTAAGGGGGGAGAATGTAACGACCTGCATTCTACGCATCGAAGGATCGTAGAATATTTATTTCTTTCTCGTAAGGAGTCGTATGGTCATGTAACTTTGGGAGACGACTATTGGGGTCATTTCCCATGTTCATGATTTTTGCCGATTTTTAAATGACCGTTTTGCCCTAAGTTGATCTTGTTTTGGTCATAACTTTTGATTGGTAAGGAGTTTTGACCTGAAACCACTTCCATTAGATCCGGCTGATGGTTTACCTTTCCGTAGAGTGGTCACATTAGCCAAACGGACTTACCATTTGGGAGACATGGCTGAATTAAGGTTTAGAGGGTGAAAACAGCTTAACTGGGCTTAACCGGGCGATTAGCAGCTAGGACCATTGGGGGATTTCGGGATTTGGGGTATTTAAGGGCTATTAGGGTTAGGAATTTCGGTTTTTACTCATTTTCCAGCGGCCACATACATCATAGAAACCCTAACAATGGCCTCTAACATCTAGAATCATCTCTAATCACCGTTTAATCAAGGATTAAGCTTAGCAACATCAAATCAAGGAGAAATATCACCATTTCAGAGTTAGAGCTGCTGTTAGATGCTGGAGATCACCCCAAATCAGCGGAGTTTCAGTTTTGATATTTTATTTATGGCCAAGGTGAGTGATTTGCATAGTTCCTCACTAATTATGGTTAATTAAAGGTAATTATTATTAATTAGCGAATTTAAAAATAATTAAATTCTGGAAAAATGTTTAGAAATTCTTAAACACTATTTTAGACCTATGTTGGAAGTTTGGGTTAATTTGGTTAAGTTTTGCTAATCATATCGTTGGATTTGCTTAAACATGCTTAAGGGGAAAATATGGGTTTTAGGTAGGTTTGATCCATTTTGACATATCAAATTGTTGTTTTGGTGTTTGTGGTCAATTCTATATGTTGCTATGACTGTATGGTATGCTTTGTGATTGATTTGAACAACTAGAATAGTCGAAAACGTCGTCGTATGGTGTAAAACAGTCGCGGGAAGAGTTGTAGGAATTTGACCCGAACCGGATCGAATCGGTGCAGGGCGACCCGACCCGCCCGTGAGGAACCCCCTTCCCATGAATCGCTGGTGGAACCAAGAAGCTTGATGGAGACGACCCAGCCCGTTCCTGCTCAAGTATCACGAACGGATCAGCTGAAGGCCGAGTACCACGACCCGATCCGGATAGGTTGGCACGAACCACTAATGGACCTCCGACCCGAACCGCTCGTGACAAGGACACCACAAACCGATGCTTGGAGCCACAACCTGGAGTCACGATCCGAAGCATTGAAGGGACACAACCCGAACCCAATGGGTGTCCATGACCCGATCCAGTGGAAGGAGAACGAACTGAAACGAAGTGGACTGGAGCCCACGATCCGAACCAGAATGGTGACTACGAACCGAACCAAGAAGCTTAGACGTAAGGCATGAGTTGTGAACCAATGAAGACCTATCCGAATGATGACTAATCCCCGAGATGCAAAGGTAGTCCAAATGGGAAGCAGAACTCAGGATCCAATTGGGAACCAACGAGTTAACTTCATGATTGGACTTTGCTGCGGGACGTGTGCAAAGGAGTTATCGATGTCTATAGCTTTGATTCACCACTGAGAGTCGGATATTGGCAATGGATCACTGCAGTGAAGTCATCATGGCTTCATGGGGCAAAGTGATCGTAGCAAGGCTATGAGCCAGTGCAGTGCAGCTGTTATGACTCCATGGGGGCAGAGTGGACATAGCAAAGGATTAGTGGCTATGGATCAGTGCAGTGGATTCACTGTAACTCCATAGGGCAGAGTGATCATGGCAAGGATTTAGGTGACCAAAGTAGTGGATATCGTACGCTTTACGCACTTAGTGAGAGATGTGAGGATGGTTGCTATGCTTGACTGTTGGACATCACTGTGACATGCACACCCCCACCCCCGTATCCTTTACACCATATGTTAGTGGCACCTTAGAGTATTGTACGGTATGTTGTGCTAACTCTTTGGTTGCAGGTCCAGGTTCAGGTATGGTTTAGTATACCTGTTATTGTTCTGTTTTGCTGCTTATCGTTCATATCAGACTTTTGTCTGACCCAGAGTTTTATGTCTCTTCTTATTACTCTGGGTGCTCTTAAACGGGAAAACTAGAGACAGATTAGCTGGTTGTGCACGAGTAGCTGTCCGAAGACGAGCAGGAGGCTTACACGTACTATTCTCTATACATTATCCCTGTGTCGCTGTTGGTCACTACTTTGGGCATTAGTAGTGTACCTTTCCTTTCCTTTGCTTTAAAGACGGTTTTAAAGTTGTAATAATGATGAAATGGAACATAAGCTGTATTTAGATTTTCCGCTGCTACGATGTTTAGTTTTCAGCTTATGCACTGTCTCGCCTGTTTTATGTCAAAGTATGTTATTAATATATTTTATTCCATGCACTATGAAATATGATATAGGTTCCTTGTTGGTTCAAAATTCCTTTCTTTTCCTTCCTTTGGCAACCATCCCGTGCCGGTTGGGCATCAGTACAACGCATTTCAAGGAAATGTCGGCTGGTGCGGGGCGGGCCGTCACAGTACTCCATGAAGACGGACTATCTCACGAATGTAAATTACTGTCAACCATGCTGCCATCCTCTTACTCTTAACCGGAATGAAATGAACGCTCTTAGTAAGTCTATCTACTAGAAACCAAATACTGGTGTTGCCTTTACTCGATCTAGGCAAACCATCGATGAAGTCCATTGAGACACTCTCCCACTTCAACTGTGGGAGCTCTAAAGAATGAAGTAAACCACCGAGCTTCTTTTGCTTACCTTGGCTTGCTGGCAAATCAAATAGTGAGAAACAAACTCCGCTACATCTTTCTTCATCCCAGCCCAAAAGAAAACCCTCTTCATATCTCTATACATCTTATCACCGCCTGGATGAATAGTCATCTTAGAATGATGGGCTTCCTCTAGGACTGTCTTTAATAAACTGCCAACTTGGGGAACACAAAGCCTTCCATCTCATCGCAACCACCCTCTATCGTCTATGGAATACCTACTGAGGTGACTAGAAGTCTCCCCTTTTCTAAGACTATCCAAGATGTCTAAAATCTGTGGATCCTCTCACTGTGAAGCTCCTATCTGATCCGTAAGTGTAGGTCACACCTCTAGTGATGCCAATAAACCAGGCAAAAACTCGGTGAGAGGACCTAAAGTCAAAAGTCGATATAAACTCCAAGCTTTTCCTCTCCACAAACAGAGGACTTAAGGCCATCCTCTTCCTGCAAAATGCGTCTGCCACCACATTACCCTTGCTAGGGGTATAAGAAATCTCAAAGTCATAGGATGCTAGGAACTCCATCCACCTTTGCTGCCTTAAATTAAGATCCTTCTGAGAGAACAAGTACTTGAGAGATTTATGATCGGTGTACAACTCGAACTTCTCTCCAAGTAGATAATGGCACCATGTCTTAAGCGCAAATACTACGACAACTAGCTCTAAGTCATGGGTAGGGTTGTTCTTCTCATGAACCCTTAGCTGTCTACCTTCATAACATGCTACCCTTCCTTTTGCATCAGAACCGCACCAAGCCCTGTACTAAATGCATCAGTGTATACTGTAAACACTTTGTTTTCATCAGGCAAGGTTAAGACTGGGGCTGTTGTCAGAGCCCTCTTCAATCGCTGGAAAGCAATATCACAATCTATATCCCATGAGAACGTCAGATTCCTCTTTGTCATCCTGGTGAGTGGGGCTGATATCTTTGCGAAGTCCTTAACGAACTTCCTATAATAGCCTGAAAATCCAAGAAATCTTCTCACCTCCATTGCATTCTTTGGGGTTTTCCAATTTTGAATGTAACTACCTTCGCAGGATCTACTGCTATCCCATCTTTACAGACCACATGCCCTAAAAATTTCACTTCTTTTCTCCAAAAATTACATTTGGAGAACTTCGCCTTAAGCTGATGTGTACAGAGAGTTTTCAAAACCTCCCTCAATTGTTGGGCATTCTCTTCCTCGCTCTTCGAGAAAATCAGGATGTCATCAACAAAGACCACAACGAACTTATTTAGAAACTCCCGAAAAATCCTACTCATCAGATCAACAAAATAGGCGGGTGCATTCGTTAACCCAAAAGGCATAACGAGCCACTCGAAGAAACCATATGGAGTTATAAAAGTAATCTTGTCTATACTGTCCTCGGCCACACTCAACTGATGAAACCCCATGGACAAGTCTAACTGAGAGAAAACAGATGCACCAACATGTTGGTCAAACAGATCATCTATCCTCGGAAGTGGGTGCCTGTCCTTTTTGGTGAGCTTATTCAACTCTCTATAATCCACACATAAGCGAAGCGAACCATCCGCCTTAGTTGTGAATACCACCGGAGCACCCCATTCAGATATGCTTCACCTAATAAACCCTTTCTCAAGTAGTTCCCCTACTTGCTTGCTGAGCTCCATCCTTTCTCTTATAGCCATATGGCACACAGGCAATGCAACTGGATTTGCATTGTGTACCAAGTATATACGGAAATCAATTTTGCGCCTTGGAGGTAAGCCCCGAAATCAATCAGGATACTCACAGACTACAGGTACACAGATCGCAGATCATCGATAGATGCATCAAGTGACTCTAAGAAACTAAGCATAACAGACCCCTTAGGGTCACAAGAAATCTCGAGGGTCCTCCCATGGCAAGTCAAAAGTCTAACGACCCTCCTCTCATAATCCAGAATGGCACCATACATGGCTAGCCAATCCGTCCCTAAAATCAAACCATAACCCATGAAACCAAGCACATATGCGTCACATTCAAATTCGACGCCTAACAAAGATATTCTCAAACCCCGACAAATCATGGACAGATGAACCGTATCCCTAATGGGGTTTGAGACAACAACGGGATCCAAAACCATACTAGTACTAGGTGTAGAGACGCAACCACATAATCAGATATAAATGAATGTAAAGCGCCAGAATAAAAAAGAGTTCTAATAGGATGATTGGAAAGAGAAATCAAACCTTCCATGGAAACTTTCCAACCTCTATCTGGTGCATTGTCCACGAGAGCATGCACTTGCCCTTCAGAAGATCCTGCCCTTTGACCATGACCTTGCTTCTTCGGGAACTCCTTAGAAAAGTGTCCGACCTCTCCACAAATGAAACAAGAATTCTTCTTTCTTTTGTAATCCTTGATCAAATGATCCTCGCGTCCACAATTATGACACTTCCTCTTATCCTTAGCCTTTCTGTCCTTTCCGCCCTTCTTTTGTTGTTGTTGTCCTTTCTTCGGCCATACTTTCTTGTTTTGTGTTTCCATAACCTTAGCTTCTTTTCTTTCACCTTTATCTTCCTCATGCATCAATGCCATATCAACAAGCCTTTCAAAAGTTGCCCTCATTGGAATATGAGACATAACCAACCCATGAAGGGCTTCATTCAATCCTTTAACAAACCGCAAAGCTTTCTTATGCGGGGTATTAACTAGCTCCAACCCAAACCTTGCCAGTTGGTTGAACTTGTTAACATAATCTTTGACAGTTATGCCTCCTTGCTTAAGTGCCAAGAATCTTACCATTTGCATAGTTTTCTCGGTTTGAGAAAGAAACTTCATTTCAAACCTCTACCGAAAATCATCCCAAGTCTCCACTGGACGTCCCGCTTGCATCACTTCCCACCAGAATGAAGCCTCATCTTTCAGCAGCCAAGAGGTTAGCTGAATCTTCCTACGATCGTCCACTTCAAAAATTCCAAACAAATCCTTCGTCTCTTTTAGCCAACTCCTTGCATCTACGAAAGTCTCGTTTCCATGGAATGGCTTTCCTCCCATAGCACAGAAATCTTTGTAGATCTTTGAGAAATTATCTACACGCGGAGGAGGAACAGCGGGTGCAGCTGGGGGAGGAACATCTGCTTGACCATCGTCAAATGCCGTGGCCTCTAGATATCGACAGAATCAACTTGGTATCGTAACGCCCTCAGGAATATTAGTTTCCCCAGACATACTGAAAAGAAAAGGGATTCAAACAAAGAATTGAAAGATATTACATATGGCTTTGGGGAACTTGTTTTCCAAAACAGACTTTTCTTTTGAAAATGCTTTCTTTTAAAACCTTTTTGAAAATAATTTTCAAAATCTTTTATCCGATCTAGTAACCTTCAGCTCTGATACCAAGTGTGACACCCCACGTCCGTTAATGTCACTCATTAAGAGACTGCATTAAGTTTCGTGAAGCGTTATAGGTAAACAGAAAGAAAAATATTACAAGACAGATATAAAATGGAAGCGGAATTTAAAACTTTTATTAAGCAGATAACGCCGTGGTTCAAAACATGGTTACATCATAAGTCTGAAATGCATAAAACTCAGTACATCATTAAAACTTCTGTCTTGTACTAAAATCACCAGTGTACAATAAACATGAAAAGAGCATAATTCCCCAAAAACATAGCCATAGTAGAGAAGATAAAAACTCGAGCAATACATCTAAGCAACTCCAAGCAAAATGAAAGCAGGTATGACAAGATAAACAGGATAAACATGATAGAATAGATAGTGCTTCTCTAACACTTTCCTTCTCTGCACCAATAGTAGTATAACTAGAATGAGAAGATCCCAACAACTTAAAGATGGTAGACTTAGGCGTACTTCTAGTGAGAGGTTTTACGCCATAAAATCAACAGGAAGCCCAACTAAACATACCGGAGTTACCCTTAAGGGTATTAACGGGCTCCTAAACATACCAGAGTCTAGATGTACCCTAATTACTACCCCCAATCGAATGGCTCTCCACTCCGTAGATACCCTGTGCTTGTCCCACAATAGGATATATCACTTCCTAAAGTGGCAACCCTTCGTTTTTAGGATGTGCACAACCATATCTACAGGTGTCACTACGTCTTAGCCTCCTCTACTGGACCCATGCACGCACATGACTCCATCGGTATGCACCACCCCCCACGTTTGGATCTCTTATAATCAGCCCAATAAGCATGCCCCAACTCCGACCTAGTTCGGAGTACTCGTTTGATACCTTTATATGGGTTACTGACTGAAACGGGTCCCACATACAAGATGATACAAGCTCCCCTAGGCTTTATCCCCACTACTAGGTTTTCCACAGGTTATGCCATACCGGAGTAAAAAGATTGCATGCCATACCTGAGCAAAAGATTGCATAACCCCATAGGTTAAGTTTGTGGGCCTATATATATAAATATTACCCACATCCCCAAGATATACTTAACCCTCCCACTGATTCATACAAGTTTACTTAACCAATACTCAAGTTAACATGTTCATACAATCCTTTATGGATTCAACTAGGTTAAGTATTCAAGTTCATTACCATATTCATTTATGCATATAATGTGCTAGACCTCCCACATTAAGCCCATAACTTGTGGATATTGGATACGTTGGGCGGTTCCGGGTAGACTTCTTCCACAAGTCGAACTTAACCTCGTGTCTTAGCCCGTTAGGTGCTTATGCACTTAGTCCCCTCACTTTAGATCAACCACTTGTTGTCGCTGGATTTGTCGGTCGGTTCCCGGCATACTTCCACCACAAGTGTAATCTAACCTCATGTCTAAGCGCGGTTACAGTTTCCAATTACTGTAATTCTAGGCATTTCCATTATTAAACAATTACTCCTATGTCATTATAGGTTTTCATGCCCCTTTCCCAAGTCATATTACTGTGTGCCCCAAATAAAGATATAAATAACAATTTTATTTATTCCCCAAATCCATATTCATATTATTAATTCAAGTTATGCCCAAATTTCTCAATACAAGTTATGCCCTAATTTTAATGTTTTCCCATCGTTCCCAATTTCACGCGTTCGCATGTTTCAGCAGTATGCCTAGGCTCGAAGGTAGCCTGGCTATAAAATAAAAAGGGAAAAGAAGAAGGGAAGAGAACATAAATGATCATAGTAACAAGATTGACATATGACGACAAAAATAGGCATAGCAACTAATAAGCATACAGTGACAGAATTGGGCATAATGACAAGATAGGCATAAGAACATATCTGATGAATGAGTGATAATAAAACTAATTAGGCATAGTGTCATGATCATAAACAGGCATGATGAGATCAAATTAGTGAATTAGATATACAAATAATGATAGATCTGACATGATTCAATAGTCACAGTCTTAGATCTAATTCTTAGTTATGCCAGAATAACTTAAATACACCGGTTATAGTAGATCTGATGTGATTCAAATAGTCATAGGCTTAGATCCAATTTATAATTATGTCAAGAATAACTTTTAAGCATTTAGATATAAAAATAATGTAGACTCACTGTGATTGAATCTAAGAAATAAAAGAGGGATTGTAGATGTTTTGTCACAGATCTCTAAACTTGAATGACTTGATTATTGAAGAAGAAAAGCTATTTCAACATTGGTAGAGGTAGCATCTAGTTCTCCATTGTTTTTGTGTAAATAAAACAATGAGAATGGGGTCTTATTTATAGCATATGGTTCATGAATATGATCAGAAAACAAGTCCAAGTTCACAGAAATGTTTCTGGTTCGGATCCGGGGGGGAGGGTGTCGACATGGGTGTCGACACCCCCCTTATGATGTTGACCCATGAGGCGACACCTCTAGGATATATCGACCCCCAACGGGTCCAATTCCCTCCTAGACTTCCCACTTCTGATTTTGACCTTATTTGAACTATTTTGACTTGTTATGTGTATATATATATCATATGCGTATACAAACTTCAAACCCTAATATTTTCTTTGTACGGTGTCCGTTTCATGCAAACTTGGTGTCTATTTTAAGCAGAATTCCGAGATGAACGCAATGGCGTAGTCCATTTTGCTTAATTCTGAATATTTAATTAAGTATTCTTTAATTTATCATCTTTAGTGTTGTTAAAATTACGGGGTGTTACAGAAATGCTATGAGGAAAAAGGCAAGAATTATTCTGGTAAGAAAAGAAAATTTTCGAACAAGAAGCTAGAAACAACCAAGACTAAAGAGAAGCCTAAAAATGAAAGAGTTAAGAATGTTAAATGTTACAACTGCCATAAGCAAGGACATTTAGTGAATGATTGTAAATCTCCTAAGAGGCCAAGGAAGTCGATTGAAGAACCAAAATGTTACAATTGCCACAAGGAAGGGAACATCAAGCCACATTGCCCATTATTGAAGAAGTCCGAGGTGGCTCACTTTTATAATGTGGCAGATCCTCCAACAAGTTATGCTGGTAGGGGAAGGCCAGATGTTTTGGAAGGTATGCTTACAGTTAGATATTCCTATAAAAGTGTTATTTGATATGGACGTATCACGAAGTTTTAGTTCGAGTAACATGGTTAAGAAGCTAAATTTAAAACTTAGATATCTTGAAGAACCCATTAGTGTTAACAATCCGATAGGAGGTTCCCTCAATCTTTTTTATATTGTAGAGCATCAGTCTCTTATCCCCGTTTTCGATTTTCCTTCAACTTAATTGTCATGGGTTTTACCGAATTTGATATTATACTTGGGTTTGATCGGTTAATCAAGTATGAAGATGAAGTTAAATGCGCTGATAGGATTGTTAAAGTAAAGACAAAATTTGTTTTATAACCATACCATGTGAAGGTCCGGATTTAGATAGAAAGGAATTTTGGTCTGCTCTTGAGAATTCTCCCACTTCTGTAGAGAATATCCCAGTTGATAAGGATTAAGTGGATGTATTTGAAGAAGTTGGCAGCCTTCCTTCGCGATGAGAAATTGATTTCAGGATTGATCCAGTTCTGAATGCGAGGCCAGTTGTGCATCGGATTCGGAGAATGACATTGATAGAGAAAGAAGAGTTAAGTAGACAAACTCGATAGTTATTATGGAACACTACACCAAATAGACAAATCAGAAACGCATGCTTTTTTAGTTTAAAACAAATTTTCAGTGTTTCTAGCTATGGAACAGGTCTCTAGCGTTTCCATTGGCACCCAAAACGTTTTTTTTACTTTTTCTAATTTTTTAAATACATTATTTTCATACGTAGATAGGCTGCAATGTCAACAACATAGATATGTAATTAATCAGAAATAAACTAGCGTTCTTTATCCTAATTATGGGCAGCTTATTTCTTTATTAGACTTTTCCGTTCCCTGCGATTTTTTCTCCAATGTCATGTTGGTACTCGTATGTCGGATCTCCGCACTTCTTAAATCTGCTCGAAAAACGTAATTAAAGGTCAATTTGATAATCTCAATCTTTTCAATCAGAATATTTTCTTGTGTAACCAATTGATTTTGACCATCATAACATCCTTTTATTTATCAAATGGGTAAATCTAGAAACCCTAGAGAGTATCTGGCATTCGAAGCAGCATATCGTCTACTCCACCAGGGTGCCCCATGGTACTCGCTCTTACTTTCGGCATTTTTCTATTCGCATCAGCTCTGATAATTCCCCTAAATCTACTCATACATGATTCATGGCTAATTAGTAGCTGAAAAGTAATTTTCATCTATATTTTTTTATGATTTTTGTGTCATTTGGCATCTAGATGATTATTGGTTTTGTTTAGTGGAATTGAAATTTTTTCAGGAAAGGAATGGATACAAGAGCGAAGCAATTTACAGATATCTTGTCTTGGGAGCCTAAAACATTTATTTCTCATAATTTTCTTGTAAGAATCTTTTCTTCTACATGTTAAGGCCTGGTGTTTAGCTGTTTAAATTACACTAGTGTAAAAATTCACATAGCATACTGTATCAAGAGTCGATCATCGGCGCGATGTAATTATGCCTAATTGTTCTAATACCTTTATTTTCTTAATCTGTTCAACAAGAATAAACCACGGCTGACAGTAGGTCGCATCGCTGTTTAGTATGTTGACATTCCAGTTCTTTGATTTGCTTTGTAGGTATCATTATAAGTAGTATATCAGATGCAATAAACATTTAAAGCATCTAGATGTGAATATTGCTTCAAGATTATGTGTTGAAAGGAATTTGTGCCTGAAGTGATGTACTTGTAGTTGTGCGTAGGATAGAAATTATGTTAGGAAAATGTACAATAGTGTAAGATTGTTGAGTAAATAAATTCTTTTTTGTTTTTTTTCTAGATGTAAAATTAGTAATTTTATTTTTACGCTCTTCTCCTCAAATTTGTGGGTCAGATGCATGCAAAGAAGTTGATTTCATTTTCTATTTTAGTGTAATGTTTTTTACATTTCAAGAAAATATACTTAATAATGAAAAATAAAGCATATTGAATCATGCATAAAAAGTTATTATCGAAGACTGTATTAATCATTAAATAATGTTCCTGAATTTTGATGAAAGAGTCATCTGAGGAGAGCACTCATCGTTTATTAAACAAAAACAAATTCCATACAACTGTTTGTTGGGAATTAGCTATTACAAATATCGAGATCATCACTATGATGATATATGAAATTAGAGAGGTAAAAGTGAACAAAGCAAAATGTTTACAGTTAGTTTTATTGACAGAAGCAATGTTAATGCTTTGTTGCTAGATGCTGGGTAGTTCAATCCAGAGGTGTATGTTATTGCTGCAAGTTGTTGGCCTAAGATCAGCTTAAGATATTAGGTGCATTGGCATGCCTGCTTTAATAGGTTGAAGTATTTGGGTTGTATTTGTGTAAGACATTCCCTCTCCTTATGTCTTCGGAATATTGGTAAACTTATATGCATTTCATGTTACTAAAGTAGTTATATATTTTCTCTTAATTTACCTTTTCTCCATATTCTTAGTCATGTTTATGTACACCAGAATATTACAAATTGCTTTATTTTAGATGTGCTGGCAGGGTGATTGGGTGCTGTTGTTGTATAAATTTAGTGTTCTGGGTCGGTTTATCCTTAGGTGCATCAATCTTATCTCCTGATCCGGCATGGTACTCTTCCTTATTGTCAATGTCAGGTGTGGTTTCTTTTGTCAACTGCATCAGGAACTTATATAACTATCTGATCATCTTGATAATTCTCATCGTGTTGTTCTGTATTGCCTTTGAACAACTAGTATCTTTTTTATAATCGTTCGACGTTTCACTTTCTATAAGTGAATTTTCTGTTTGTATTTAAGCCCAAAGTCAACGATGAGTTGGATACACGGAACTTCTTAAAAATTTGATGAATATAATCACTTTACATTACTATATATTTTATATTAGTTAATGTTTACTTGAACTTCATTTTGTGCTTGTCAGCACTTTTCTATCAGCTTAGTGTGTTGTTCATCTGTTTCGTTGAATGAAGTAAACATTAAAATCATGATTATATACATTTGGACCAAGTGATATATAAATGACTAGTTGCATGGGTGTTTGTATGGATGTAAACATTAAAACCTCGATGTTAATGGTCTACGTGGTATGATATCCAAAGCTTTTCTTCCTTATTTTATTATCTACTTTCTTTCAAGTATCAGCTTTTCTTTCTTGCTATTGAGGATGATTAATTTACAGGAGGATGTGCAGTCACTAATTTCTATTTTCCTGCACTGCATTAAATATCTCGAGTTTCATGAAAAGTTTCCTCCTTATCTGAACTATTTCTAGGGCATCGGCGAAGTATCAGTAAAAAGCGTTAGGTAAGTTTTTACCTACAACGTTGGTAATTTCAGATAAAAACTATTAACATTTTGTTGGAGCAGGCGGGTTAGGACAACCCAAGCAAGGTCAACATGAAATAACCGACGACATATTATCTGATTAAAAAGGGTAAACCTGAATTAAAATTGTTATGCTAAAGTGGTAACTATGTTTATGATTGTTCCCAAGGAGCAGATTTCAACTCTGTTTTGGACTATATATAAAGAGAAAAAAAGGGAGATGTAGATTCAACCTGGTAATCCACCAATAAATTACACAAGATGAGAAGAATGGTCAAAATGGTTAGGCTTCACCAAAAGGATAACGAAGAGAGTCGTAGGTTTAGCATTTCAAGATGGGTTGCACTCTAAACTCCAAAACTGGAATCGAGCCATTTCATTTGAACGTACCTAGAAATCTACAACTGATGCAAGAAGTTGAACTTTATGCATATAAACCTGAGATCCCATTAATTGTATGAACTTGGTGGCCTACCTTAAATTTATCATCTTACTGGTTCATCTTCAAGTTACGGCTTTCCAAGATGGTTGTTTTGCCCATGCATATATGATCATTCAACTTTAATGCATTAACAACTATTAAGAACATACTCTTGTATCATTTGTAAGTTAATTGTTACCTTCTGGATCATATTTAATATGTCGTTAAGAAGTCTTATTTCTATCAAAAAAATTAAACACATAAAAATTGTTTGAATGGAAGGATAAACAAAGTAAAACATGCAATTATTATTCTTCTTACAATTTGTTTGAATATATTATTTATCAAAACAAATAGGAAGAGAAGGAATTACTGGCAGTACCCGTCCCTTTCACTTCCAAAAAAAGACTTCAACCTCCGCGTAATCCCGGTACATATATATATATATATATATATATATATGTATATATAACAGTGTATTTTTATCATCGATCTGTGGGCATTATTAGTTGATCTTTTTTGTTCTTGGCTTATTATAAAGGTATTGAGGAGGAGGTTGGACTATGGACGAGGTCTTCCTTTTCCTCATGGACTTCTCATCAATGGTAGAGGATGGAATGGGAACACATTTACGGTTGATCAAGGTATTACCTTGCTTTTGTACAGTACTGTTATTTCTATATTGAACCTGTACTATATTATATGTAATTAGCAGTTTCAGTCTCTAGACCTTTAGCTGATATACTTCAAGCAGCCATGTACGATGAATATATGCACCATACGAGGCTAACTTTTATTTTCAGCCAAAACATATAGGTCCAAAATATCCAATGTGGGACTTGTAAATTGCATCAACTTTAGAATCCAAAATCACTATATGCAGCTAGTGGAAGTCGAAGGCTCTCACACACTACAAAACTGGTGTTCTTCATCGACGTATGCCTTGGTCAGTCCGTTTCAGTTCTTGTGAAAGCCAATCAGCCACCTCGTGAGTACTACATTGTCTCTTCCACTCGGTTCTCCCAAACTTTTTTGACCACCACTTCCATTTTGCCTTTTCTTTCATGCCTCCTTCATTCTCTGATGCTACCTTATTTGAATGCTTTCATAAGGTCTATACTAAGGTAAAGGAAACTTCATGAATTTCATTTTGTTTTCGGGTATTTTACATGTAATTTTTACTTTGATACGTTAGCCTGGGATTCTATGTGACAATTTTTCTTCTTATTTGCAAAATAAAGAATTACCCAGTGGAAGAAATATTGATTGACCTTCCAGTATATGCAATTAGGTAAACATCTATATTTTGGTGTTAGTTAGTATATACGTATTTGGATAAATCTCAGTTCAGGTTCTGGACCATATATGTAATGAGCCGAATTTCCGTACTCTTTGAGTTGACTACTTACACCACACGTCCAACCCAAATTGCACAGAAACACGAATCATTAATAGAAAGAAGTTAGAGGATGAGAAATAGAAAGAAAATTTAGAATAGAAGAAACTAAAGAACACAAATATTACAGCGGAACGAATAAAATATATTAAATAACATAACTTTTTGAAATACAAATCAGTAACTGTATATACATAGTACACATAAGAAAATGTGATAGTCGATAGCTAACTGAGGAAGCCTCCTGCTTCAAACTCCTTCAAGTGAATCTACAAAATCCCGACTACTTGACTGCCCGTACAAATTTGGGCACCTAAGAGTTTAGGGAAAACAAAACAAAATAAAATCTAGGTCAGTCATGGGACTGGTGTAAGTAAACTCCAATTATTGGTTTAACTTTCAAAATCCTTTCGAAAGAAATGATAATCGTAAGACCAATCCACACATAAACACGGATAGTTTTTACCTTACGATGACCAAAAGTATTTTTGATATCAAATCCAATGATATTACAATAGTGTCTAAATCAAATAAATAGAAATCTAGCGAAACGCTTGCATCTCACGCTCCATATATAATATTAAATCAAAAACCACAGGGCGCTTATTGGAGATTGGATTTCCAACATGACAAGGTATGGAACCACCTTCCGATAGTGTATCTCTAGAGGGGAATACACTGGGTTCAACAAGAACGTCTTGCAACCCGGCCCACACATGGCTGGCCACTCATTTAACTTGAGTGTGCCGAGCATATTATCACCAACGGTTGTGATCAGCAACCGTAACCGAAAGCATACAACAACGAATAGAATAAGAAACAAATGAAATTTCTCTAGATCAGGTGATAATACCCCTAATGGGAATGACCCACATGGCCATGCTGCCTGCCCGATTTCTGTCATTTACCGAGTGATGAGGCTTGAGGTCACGATTATCTTTCAGCACATCTTGCCATCATTTACTTTGAATTCTAAATTGTCAGATCCATCCATATACGTTGTCCTGGGACTGGACAACCCAAAGGCACCATTCCATCAATCCATCTTAGGTAATTTCTACCTAGGATTAACTGAATAGCCCTTGCATTTTACTCCGTCTTCAACTATATTCAGCATAAGTTGATTCGTAACGCTTATGCCAATACAGAGTGGTTTTCAGATATTTAATCTGATCCCGGTCTTTCCATATTGACAACGGAGGTATAAAATAAATCAAAACTTTGATACTTGGTGATTTAACATCAAAGGAACATCCATATAATCAACGGTCCTATTTCCAATTGGAAATTCTACCGATCAAGCATCAAACAACATTGGCAACTTTTTAAATCAATTCCTTATTATATTATCATTTCCAATTCCCATTTCCCATCTTTTGTATCCATTCAAAACCCAATTTTCTCTCGGTTCTTGGAAAAAAAACATTTCCAATATTACTATTTCTTTATTAGAGAAAATATCTCTTATTCCAGTTAGAAAACATTTCTAAATATTCACGAAATCCTTATTTTCTATATTCAGAAAATATACCTTATTAATATCGGAAAATATTTCCATATTCCATTTCTTAATTCCTCGTTGACCAGTTCATTTTATTTTCTACGCATAGAAGATATCTCTCATTTTATTTCGGGAAACATTTCAAAATCCTTTAAATTAACGCGATGTTATAAAAACATCGTTATTATAACTCAAACCATCTAACATTTACTAACTAACCATATTGCTAACCATTCTTCACTATCGAACTTTAACCATTCCTTCATCAATCATGAAGTCAATCAAGTTGGGGTATAATTACCTCTCAGACCTTAATTGAACAACATTCTCAACTTTGAAATATTCAAAGCTCACAACTTCAAACAAAACATCGCTTACGCGACTCTCGGATTCAATATAAGAATACACTTCTTTTACGGAAAAACATTGATTATAACGATAGCATTATAATCGCTGTTTCCAAATATTTGATTTATAAAACATTAAGTATAATGGCAATGTTAAAATCGCTGTCTAGATTTACGAAACATTTATTATAATGGCAGCGTTATAACCGCTGTTTAGATTTACAAAACATCTACTATAACAGTAGTGTTATAATCGTTGTTTCCAAATTATTTAATTTAGAAATATAACTTTTTATCTCATTCTTTAAATAAGTAAAAATAAAAAAAATAAAAGATTGAAACTTTATTTCAAACGGAAAGTAATTAATACTTTCCCCGAATTTGACATTGTCAAATTCCAATATATATAACTTTCTTCAAATAAATCTTATATCCGATCGACATTCTGAACTTAGGAATATAACATCTGAAATTTTGGAATAACCCCATCATTACAGATCAACTCAATTTCCTATTCCATTCAAATTCTTATTTGAAATCTTATTGCCAAACCCAAATCCCTATATAACCATTTCCAATGACAACAAATTTGCTTTTCAAATTGTTATTCACTATACCAAACAATTTTCCCCTTTAATTGAAATACCATTTCAAAATATCCAATTTTCTACTTTCGAAACGTTTTTGCTTTTCTATTTTTAATATCCCTTCTTTTGCTTCTAAGATCAATACTTTGCTTATAAAATAACGACTATAACATTTTGAATGTTATAACTTTCCATTCAATTCTATAACTTCCATTTATAGATTTCCTTCGCTTATAAAATTCGATTATACGTTTCCATTATACAAATTCTCGTTTAAGGCCCAAATTATTTCTAATTTGGTTTATAAATTCCAAATTGACTTCAAATTCCATTATAAAATTATTGGTTTAAAACCAATATAAACCTGCTTACATAATCTCCATTTTTTTTATTTCATTTTATACAATTATAATTATAACTCGTTTATAACTATTTGGTTATTCTACTTTTCTATTCTATTTACATATCCAATTCTTTTATTTACATATTCAACTAATTCCCATTGGGTATTCATTTTATACAAATAAATTATAAATCCATTTATAGCTATTTGTTTATAAAACCCTTACAATTTCAATTTAAAATACTTGGTCTTTATCTTTTCAAACCATAAATATCATCCTTTTAGAAATAACTCATTTTAAACGGCAAATTCGATGTAGTCGAATTCCAATTTTAAATCCCTGTGGATTTATTTCTATTCAATTTACATCCCGATTTTTATGAAACTCATCGTTTTTGTCGAGCTGACTTCCAATTCAACTTCCTAAATCCATGCTCGAATTTATATTATTACATTATCCAATGATAGTTATTTTACTTTATTTATAAACATTATTATAAACAACTTCTTGTTTAATCCACTTAAACAAGTTTCTGTTTCTAATCCATTTGAAATCTAATTTCAATTTTGGAAATAATTTCCTTTTAATACCTCAATTTTTTTTCTACATTCTAAAATATTTTGCGGTATTTAAATACCAAAAATTTGGGCCAGTGTAATTTGACCACAACAAAATCAACCACCAATCGTATATCACATCATATATCACAATAAATAAATAAACAGTAAATAAAATGTTGGGGAATCCAGTTGGACCCCTCCAACCTGTTTCCCTGCATCCACAGATGTTAATGAACATCAATAACATTAATTTCACATCAATATGAAATATCATGGTGAACAGAATCAATAATCGATTAATGATATAGCTATATCAACCAATTTTATCAACCATGCAACCAAACAACCATCACAGAGTATAAATTACTATAAATAAATTTGAAACTCGTTTATATAAAAAATATAACGAGTCAGAGTTCAGTGAGGTTACTCACAGCTTTTGTAGTTGACGGTTTTGCTTTGATTTGATTTAAAATCAAACAAGCATTTGATTTTTCCCTGAAATTCCGGTAACTTAGTTCTCAGCGAAACCAGTTCCCCGATGTCGACCTTGTCACTATGATTCTAATGTGACCAGTTTTGCGCAATTCTGTAATTGATGGACAAGTTATCGCTATTATAATGAATTTAAAATATTTGTATTTCTAATTGTTGTCATTAGCTTTAACAAAATTAAGGATTAACCTCGATTTACCCCTCATAAATTCACCCATTTGCCAGTTATAGACGGTCAGCTCCTTCCTGTAACATATGTCCGGTCCACATACATACATATAATAATATAATTATTTATTTTTATCATAAATAAATTAGCACTAGTTTGCACCTGATATGTTGTGTTTAAAAATGAACAGGCCAAAACTGTTTTTCCTTTCTTCCCCGAGAACACACAACGCCACCCACTGATCAAAGCAACCCACTTCCATTCGTCGTTCTGTGTCTACTCCCTCCTTTCCCTTTCCAAACACAGACCATCACATTCCATCTCCACCCAGTGCCTTCACCGCACCAGCAAAAAGAAAGCCAAGAATTTCGTTAACCTCATGTACGCACCTTTTCTTCTTTGTTTCAATATACAGTACGTCCTCTTCGAACTGCTGTTTCCTGTCAGTCACCGTGGCCACTGTGACGCCATTTACTCCCACCGCGCACCACCGTTGAACTCGTCAGCCCAACCACCAACGTCCACAACACATCTCCTCCCTATTATAACCATTTCTACAGCCAACTTCGTTTAGAAGCTCCACGCAAAATTCATACAGACTCACTTTCTTCACCGTCTCCAATTACATCCCTCCAACACCTCCTTCACACCACCGCATCAACCTTCCAGACCTCGACTTCAACCACCACTACGAACACAGCAACGATTTTCCATCACGATAGCACACTCGAGTTCAACAATGGGATCTCGTCCTTCAACCGACTCCGTCTCCTACAGTATGAAGATCACGAGCAATATTCCCACCTATGTTGTGTCGTCAACATGATGATCGCTCCAGTACCCTGCATACCACTCAACGCAGACCATGCCAATGCTGTTAAAAAGAATACTTACAGAAAAATCACTAAATCCATGTTAAAATATATGGAAGTGAAGCCCTTCTCTCGAGCGATCCAATGCATCTTATTCGTGATTTATCATTGAGCTCGTGATTTTTTTTTAAAATTGGTTTATGATGTTTTGGATCTCACGTTGTATTTGTAGAGCTCTAAGTTGTATTCTGAAAAAGAAAAAGGAGGAGCACGATATAAATAGGAAGGAAGGAAAGGATGAGAACAGGGTCACTTCAATTTGTACAATGTAGGGTGGATTCTTCAACTTAGCTATGTATATAGAGCTGTTCTTTCTCGACCAGCATAGCCATGTGCGATTTTGCAATTGTGTAGAAGGTATATTTACTTAAGGGTAGGCATGTGGTTTTTCCTAGGGATGAGAATTTAAAATACAGGTTGCAAAGTTATGCTGATGCTAATCTTTGGTACGATATACTATAATTTTCTCCTTTTATTCATATTTGTATACGGCTTCCAGGAAGCATACGACTCAGGTCCCAACTTTTTTTGACTTTTGTTCTGTGTGTATCTTGGATTAGCTGCTACCAAAGCTGCTCAGAGGTTGTGTTTCAAATTTCAAAGATTGGGTTATGGCTTTTGCCAGACTAGTTTAAAGCGATTGTTCATTTTTGTTGTTTTATATGCATGCAACATAACTTAGGCTGTAGGCTGAAGGAGATTGAAATAAGGACGTGCTCTATCAGTAAAGCCATGTGTTATCCAACAATATATATACGCGGAATATCTTGTTTGAGGCAAAATAAAATAAGAACATGCCATATGGTTTTGTACAGAAGACAAAATAGGAAATCAAGTAATGATCTCGTACGTTATTGACATGTTGAATAGTGATAGCATATATATCTTTGAATAATGTACGTGCAGATAGAAATTTTGGATAAGGTTTTGCAAATATTGTTGTGCATAACCTATATTTTTGACTGAATTCAAATCATATCGGGACGAGATAGGAAAATACTCTGGATAAGATTTTTGAAATATTTTTGGTTGGGATTTCTTATAGAATATTACCTAGATATTGTAACATTTCAAAGGATTATGCTGACATCCAAGATTTCCAAACATTTTATGCAACTACATCTTCAATTATCGTCCGTGTGCGAAGCACGGGTCATTTACTTGTATATATTTAAGTTAGAAAAATAGGGATACTCCATTACATACACCTAATACAACATTAAGACAATTTAAATATTCAAAATTAAATAGCTAAAAATCTGGGTCGTTACAATATAGGAAAGGAAATATTAATTGGCCTTTTTTAATTATAAACATCTTTGGTTAATCATAGACCTCACTGAATTTGAATAGCATAAAGGGCACTTATGGTTTCTTTATTAGTTATGTCATCATTAAACATTTGGTTTTGGAGTTATGTGACGGTGGGAAAGAGAAATGTGTTGAAGTTGGTTTAGTTGAAGCTCTAGGGATTTGGGCTACTTAGTATGAGTTATTTGGAAAGAGCAACTTAGTATGAGTTATTTGGAAACTAGAATTTTTTGAATGTAGAAGTGTGACCTCTTATAAATCTTAATGACCTCTATATCAACCTAAGGTAGCACTAGTGATGTCTGAAGCTCTAATAGTAGAATATAAACTCATCTGATGCAAAGTTTGATTGATGCTGGTTTGCTTTCTTTTTATGATTACAGATCCAAAAAATTGACAAAACTAATGATTGGAAGATGGTTGTTTGTGATAATCTATCACCTCCGTTTTGCATACATTTTTAATCACGGATACATGTTTCAGGTTGGATCTATGTGTGAAATTGGCTTCACTAATATTGAATTTGGATTTTGATGATTGTTTATAAGTTTGATACATGAAAATGATTCCTATTTCCCACCTTAAATGTCTCAATCATTGATTTTATTTTAATACATGGGGGAGTTGTAGATTGATTTATGAAATATTTTTATTTCCTAACTATTTGAAGACAAAATCAAAAGGTTGAGTGAGTGATATATTTGAAAATTTGAGGGATCGATATGTGTTAACTGATTCAATTGCTTCTATATTCATTTGAATAATTTTATATAGTGAAGTATGTATGATGCACTGGTATCGTGCAAATGAACACGAGAGGTGAAGTCATGCCTTAGAACCACTTGTTTTCAGAGCTATATTATTTCTCACAAGTGTATTTTGAGATTAAAAAAAACCTCTACTATTGAACTGGCCTTTTTATAAAGTCTCACTCAAATGGTTTTATGTTAGGAAGTCACAGAACACGTATACATTATCTTTTGCATGTAACTATTTATTTCTGCCAGGTGCTTGCTGAGGTTGTAAAATTCATTCAGAAATCTGGATTGAAAGGCAACAAAGGAGAATGGAAAGAATTTTTGGATAATCATGACAAACATTTTGGTTATTTCTGGAGCGATCCTTCAAGGACTACTGATGTATTAGTTGCTTTTCTTCAAACATTCAGTGAGAAAAAAGATTGTAAGGTACTTATTTGATCAACATTTTTATTAGTGAATTCTTTTGGGTTAAATGTCCCTGTAAAGTGTCAAATTATTCTTACAGTTATACGCCTGATTAAAAAAATGCGTCCCAAAAAAATATAAAAACAAAATATCCTGTTTTAGGTTTCTGTTTGTGTGTGTACAGTGGGATAAAAGGACGGTCCAAAGCTAATCTTAGGTTGGAAGATATGTGCCATCAAGACATTAATGGTCTAATTATGCGAATCTGAAATTGTATGGTAGGAATTCACCGGGTTAATAAAATCTGATGACTGAGAATACTGCCGTATTAATTGACTTATATATTTGCAGTTCAAGAAGCATTGTTGTTGTCATAGTTTGATATACTTAATGTTGAAACCTGTGTCAAATCGGGTAATCAAAATGAATCCATGTTCTAATGTCATACTTCAAATAAGCAAGAGCTTATAGTCTTATACACTCTTTTGGCTCTGAACATGGTATCACAGAAATCTAATACAAAAATTGGTCGCCTTTTTTTAAGTTTGAGCCGAAGGTTTCTAAATTAGGTTACATCATCATTGTTGATACGAGAATCGCCATGAATATTAAATTGGTCGCCTTTTTTTAAACATAATTTATTATGATTAATCATGCAACAAATTTTCTAAGCCTGAGTCTCGGTTGAGATCTAGTTCACCATGTTCTTGTTCTAAATTGGAAGTACATTTTGTGTCAGGGTATGTCTTCGACTTCGACTTATTCGTTGATATGCGTACCAGTTTATATTTTATGTGACATCTTCGGCACGTAGTTTCATATATTGCTGTGAATTAGCATTTTCCAGGAAGAATGGTTCCTATTAAAGTTTGTAAATTGATGCTTGAAGTCTAAAAGTACTTGCTTCTGTCATAACTATTGTATTTATAAAAAAATTATGTTGTTGTTTATTATAAATACTAAATAAAAGGTATGTTTATATCCAATAGAGTTTTTTTTCACAGTTTGTTCAATTTTTTGGTAAGACTGCATTACAGTTCTTGCAGCTGACAACATTGTTCAAAGGTATATTTTCACAGTTTGTTGTTTTATTCAAGTATTTTATTTACAGATCTTATAGTTTAACAGTATTTTATTCTTGACAAAAAGGAATTAGATGATAGATATTATTCTGTTTACACTGCTTACAGATATGCATTCTAATAGACATAATAATATAATTACTCTGTATTTTTTATTCCATGGTAAACAAAACTAGACTTCGTATGCTTTTTTAAAATCCTACACCTTATGATCTTTATCTTCAGACAATCTACCCTTTTCTAACTTCTTATTATTTGCTTGACATGTGGGTGATTGGCTATATTTGCATGTTTTTTCAAAGTGCATGAACTTATTAAATTAGCATTTGAGCTTTTTTTAATAGCAAACATCATTTATGTGTAACTCTTTGTTGTGTATTAATATTGTCTTGAGATTGATTACCTTGTTGTTTTGACAATTAAGATTTAACTAGATTACATCTTTGAAGCAAATTTATGGTTATGTTTATTAAAAATTTGCCAATATTGATAATTAATATTCGTATTTATGTTACAGATGGTATCTATTGCATATTTATGGCTGAAACACTCAATAAGTGTTTCTTATTATGAACTTGAAACACTCAACGAGTGTTGCAGATTATCAACTTGAAACACTTACCGAGTGTTACAAATTATCGAACTGAAACACTCAGTGAGTGTTGCAGATTATCAACTTGAAATGCTCATCGAGTGTTCCAGATTATCAAACTGAAACACTCACCGAGTGTTGCAGATTATCAAATTGAAACACCTACTAAGTGTTTCAGTTTGTCAATTTGAGACATAATACATGTGTTTCAAAAATCTGCAACATCTAAAAAGTGTTTCTAAAATTTTTAGCAACATTTAATTACCGTTTCACGTTGGCCGTTTTGGTGTTGTTGAAAGGTCTGATTAGACCTAGTTTTTCTAGTTGGGGAGCAGCAGTGGTGTTCGTACCGACATTAGACGACACCCTGAGATTATGTGTGGATTACCGTGACCTCAACTAGCAAATGCTTAAAAATAAGTACACATTGCCGCATATAGATGATCTGTTGGATCGTTTAAATGGAGCATGTGTGTTTTCGAATATGGATCTAGCTACATGTTTTCATCAATAGAGGATTGTAGAAGAGTGTGTTCCGTTGATAGCTTTCATGGGTCCAGATTTATTTTATGAATGGCTAGTAATGCATTTCGGATTATGCAACGCCCTCACTTATTTCATAGACTTAATGAATCGAGTATTCCGAGAAGTGTTGAACAAATTTGTGGTGGTCTTTATTGATGATATTTTAATCTTCTCAAAGACGGTAGAAGAGCACATGAGACATTTGGAACAAGTGTCAGAGATTCTGAGAAATAATATATTGAAACCCAAGTTTTCCAAAAGCCAGTTCTGGAAAAGAAGTAAAGTTCCTCAGTCATGTCACAACACCAAAACAACCAATTTGAAACGGTAATTGAATGTTGCTAAAAAATTTAGAAACACTTTTTAGATGTGGCAGATTTGTATGTTGCAGATTTTTGCAACACCTATATAATGGTTCAAATTGACAAACTGAAACACATAGCAAGTGTTTCAATTTGATAATCTGCAACACTCGGTGAGTGTTTCAGTTTGATAATATAACGACCCGAACTTCCCCGTAAAGGAAAGCCCGGATTGAATTGAGAAACGACAAATCAGAACATAAACTGAAGAACATTTCATTGCTTATTACAACAATTTACATCAGAGTACAAGAATATATAGAGTATGAACAAATAACATATATTTGATAAATATCAGAGATTTACAAATTACAATGCAGTGGAAAATAATACAAAGCACAACTGAAAGGGTTATACGGATACAGAGCTTTTTCGAATATCATTCCAGTTGTAAACCAGGATCCTATAAATATAAATTTGCAAAACCAAAACTACTAGCTGCCCGTGTGGAAAATAGGGGCACCCAGAGTTTAGGCTAAAACAATAAACTCCAGGTCAGTCATGTGACTGGTGTGAGAACTAAAAGAGTTATTTAAAACTTTAATCTAAATCAGATATATCAAGGGACCACGCCGCATAACACGGAACGGGTTTCCTCCCAAGAATACCAGTGCATACAACAAAACAGTGCAATGCTTTTTGAAAAAATGGAGCTATTATAAGACTTAGGTCCCATCACACAATGCAACGCAAGACGAAGGATAAAGTTTTACCTTATAATAGCCAAACATGCTTGGTATGTTTAAAACAAATCATTTTGATACTATTATAGGGTAAAGTGTATGAAAACAACTTCAAATATAAATGTACCAATCATAGACGGCATTAGCATCCCATGCCACTATGTCACCAATAGTATACAACTAAAACCATAAAATGGCGTATTGGAATTTGGATTTCCATCTGTGAACCAAGGCAAAGGGATCATCCTGTGCTAATTCGAGACTCTCTAGCCCGAGCCTCAGGAACAGCCGCAACTGCATCTTGGATCGTCGGGGCCGGTCCACTAGATGTGAATTAAAATGCCTGAACACAAAGTTTCCCCGCCCTATGGGGCGTAAGTCTGGTCTGTATAAAGACCATATCATCCATTGGCCCGCAATGCCAATATAACCGAGGCGCCTCGCTATCCATCATCCACATAAGTAAAACGCCTGGGCGTGCAAAACCCAGACACCACTCCTAGCTAGAAGGAAATGCATGCCCTCCCTGATGTCCTCTCCCGTTTATGGTTTACACCGGGGTGTGAGGCTCGGAATTAATGCTACAAAAAGCTATGCTATATTAAAGCCGTGCTTTGATCATCAACCACAAGGCTCTGCTTTTCAATAGAAGCCTTGATCATTTGCCACTTAGGCATGCCACACAGGCAATTCACTCCATGCTACTGATGTTTATCGATATACAACCTCTGATCCCGTAGGTCTCAGAGAATGGTGAAGCAAGAGAATAAATATCCTTCACTAGGAAGATGTATATTTAATAGAGATCAATCAGCACAGAATAAAATCCAATGTCAGACACACAATCCATTTACAAGTTCGTTCTGGGTCTAAATGAAACCGAAGGCACCTTATTCCTCATCCCTTATGTCCAATACAGGAGAGAGGTCCTCGCATATCCGGTCGATCTCCAAGTATGTTTGGACGATCACCACTTATTACCTCGTCTTGGGTGTACAGCCCAATCAAGACATCAGTAATCATCCAAACGATGTGAAGACCTCCAGTCTTCAACCACCGTCTTCATCGTCATCTCATCGCCGATTCAGTTATTCAGAATGGGATAAACCCCGTCTTTCTGAATAACTCGCGTACATGATAAACAAGTGCTATAAAATCACAACATACACTTCATTCCAATTCTGAATATTCTTTTAAAAATATTCATATCCTTTGGGAAAGGTTCCCATTAATTTTATCAAAGATAAATTCTTTAAATTTATTCTTTAATCTATCTTTGGAAATCAATCCATACCAAATTATGGTTTATCCAAACTAGTCGGTATTAGCGATCCTTACCGAAGTAATCATTTGTTTTAATTTCCCAATCCTAACTTATTCATCCCATGAAGTAAAACTGGTAATACTTCATATCTAACACCACTGTGTTATCAGTAAAATTAATTACCATTTCACATTCAAATCTAATTAAAGATTTAACTAAGGCTTGGAGCAAAACTGGTGATACTCCATTCTCGATCATTTCTTGGATTTGATAATTTTAGTTATCAAATTCACCTTTCAATCTATTTAAAGATTCATGAAAACCCTAATTCAGTTTTAATTTCCAACAGTCATTACTTAATGATTTTTCCAATTCAGGAAATAAATCATGTCTTTAACTGGGTTAAAGATCTAATGTCATTTAAAACACAGTTCACGATAAACCCAAAATCACATTCCATTAATTATGGAATTTTCACGGAAAAACAAACCAATATATAATCGATATCAATTTTCGTATCCGACTAAAATTATAGATGGAATAACGGCAAAGCCTTTTAAATTCCATATATATTATCAGTCCTCCTCCACAGAAGTTCATTTCGATTATTATCAAATCGAATCCTATTCCATTCCAATTTATTTTATTTAACTGGAAAACTTTACTTTGGAAATTCCATTAAATCTTAGAATAAATATTTATAAATTCCAAATCACATTTCACTGCAAATCGGGTTAACGAACGAATGTCGTTAAAACATAGTTCACAAAAAACCCGATTTACATTCCATTTCAATTCCAATTAAATGTTCATTAATTAGTAATTCTTCTTTGAATCTTAGTTAAAAGACTTATTCTTTTCACACGGGGTTTCAGAACAGTGTTAATGAAGACACCATTCCATCAGTCTCTAACCATAAATAAGTAAGAGAACAATTCCCTAAGTATTAATCCCGAAGGCCGAATGTAATAGCCCGGAAATCCGAGCCAACTTAAAAAATTTATTTTGGCAATTTTATTAATTTTTGAATATTTAAAATGAATTATTTTAAATAATAACGACAAGAAATTTATTTTGAGTAAAATTAGAACGTATATATTTATTTGAATCATCGTTAGAATATAATTATTTATAATTATAAAAGGAATTGAAAATGGCGCGGTAATTTGAAAATTTGATTTCAAATTTCAAATGAATGTACAGGATTCAAAATAAACCGGATTTTAGCGAAACCAAAAATATTAGAATCTATTTCAAAATAACTTTCCAACGAATATGAAAAATTGAAATTTCATAGCGGGAGTCAAAAGTTACGTCCAGTTGAAAATTCAGAATAGTCGTTATGGAATTCTGACCCTTAAAAATAGCCATTATGCAAACGACCTTCGTTTTCAATGAAACCACTTTTGTTGGATCCGGGGTGTCAAAATATTTCTAGGTTTCAAAATTCATAATTTTTGAAGTCAATATGTGAGCGTGGCGAAGTTAAACACGTTTTAACAGTTTCAGTCAATTTAGATCGACCAGAAAATGACCATTTTTCAAACGGTCTCAGAATTTGATGAAATTAGTTTTGTTAGGATCGTACCGTCAATATGAAGGTAGAAATGATTTTTCTAGAATTTTTAGAGTCATTATGTGGCCCCGGTAAATTTAAATGTGTGTTAAAATTAAATATAAACTGATTTACATTTTAATTTTGAGAAAAATTGATCGTAACAGCCGAAGTGGTTTACGAAACATATCCCGTTGTGTCCGGAATGGGAGTATTTAGCTAGGGGCGACAGTCGTTGGATTTTATTTAGAGTTCGTATTGATAAACTTGTATTTTAAAAATAAAATAATATAATATATATATATATATAACATTGTGAAGTCAAAACCCTAGACTTTTCAAACCGCGGTCAAACTTATCAATCACGCCCCCCCTTTTTCACGAAACCGACGACAGCCGTTCTCCCCCCTTCTTCCCCAATTCTTGGTCAACCCTTCCAATGATTTCAAGGGCTACAAAAGGGGAAAATCTCGAGCTTAGTTAGCTCTTCAAATTGGCACCCGAGTGATCTGATTTACGTGGGTCTTGATTTAGGGCGCTAAAGGGCGGCCGTTCTCGTTCAAATTCCGGCGCCTGCTGGCCACTGAGCCCACCATCGATCTCGGCGCTGGAGGTGGGGGTGAAGCTCTACGAAGTGGCGGTCGGTGATGCTCGTCCGGACGTTGGTGGTGGCCGTGGTTTAAAACCCTATGGGTTGGAGCAATGGTTCGTATGCAGCATTATTACTAGATGAGGGAGGTAAAGGATTATCTTCGTTATTTTTTTTACATTATATAATTTAGTTAGTTCTATTAACGAATGTTAATTAAATTACATTATTTAAAAACAGTTTTAATATATAATACCAATGTATAAAAATCTATTTTTTTCTTAAATATATAACATTGTAATAAAAACGTAATTTTTGATTAAATAGCATGAATTTTTCAAATATATATAAAGAAGTGAGTTTTTATTTTCTATTGTTTTAAATTCAGTCTTTAAAATAAAAGAAGGATTTTTATATAAGTAAATAATAAAAAGATTACATTTTTATAAATAAGGAGATTATATTTTTCTATATGAAAAGATTACATTTTTATAAAGGAAAAGAATATATTTTTATAAGCGAAAAGATTAGATTAAAATTCGATTTTTATATATATGAAGTAGCGATAAAATTCGACTTTTATATATGACAAGGTGATATTAGAAGGTGATTTTTAAATTATATAAAGCGTTGTTAAAAATATGTTTTTTAACATATACCGCGTGAAACAGATCTCGTTGGAAGCGCGGTGAAGATTTCTACATATGAAGAGTCGCGGCGAATTGGTTTAGCTAATCTGTGAGAACTTCTCACTTTTAATTTATTTTCTAGTTGAAATATATAATAGGATGCAGACGGTGCTTAGCAGCACCCGACACCCGTCGTCCACAGACCATGGACGACTTGTTTGATTTTGTGTGTTGTGAAAATTGATTGTGATGTGGAATGAAATAAAATAAAATTCATTTGTTGAATAGAATAAAAATTCATGTGTTGAAATAAAATAAATATTCATGTGTTGAATAGAATATAAAATTCATGTGTTGAAATAAAATATATATTCATGTGTTGAATAGAATATAAAATATATATTCATGTGTTGAATAGAATAAAAATTCAAGTGTTGAAATAAAATATATAATTCATGTGTTGAAATAAAATATATGTTCATGTGTTGAAACAAAATATATATTCATGTGTTGAAATAAAATATATATTCATGTGTTGAAGTAAAATAAATATTCATTTACAAATCGAACGATTTGTTTATGTAGACCGATTTGACTAATATTGATTGGGACGATAAATTTTACACATCGCCCAACTGCATAAATAAAATGTGTGTTTGATTAACTGAAACCCCACACGGGTGTTGGGATGATATTGACGTACACTAATCCCAATTGTTTTGTTGTATGTCAATCGATTGGTTGACAGACTGTGTAAGTGTTAATTATTTATATTTAATGCTTATGCAGTTGTGTGGTGCACTCTGGATGATGGTTGATTATTTATCGTTGCTATTATATACATGTGTTGTATGGAATCCATATAATTAACATTATATGGTAATTAATTGGGCCTTATTCCAATTTGGAAAATAAGGAATATTAAAAAAGAAAATTCATGTGTTGAATAGAAAGAAAATTCATGTGTTGAATAGAATAAAAATTCGTGTGTTGAACAGAAAGAAAATTCATGTGTTGAATTGAATAAATATTCATGTGTTGAATAGAACAAATATTCATGTGTTGAAGAAAATATTCATTTGTTGAGTAGAATAACGAAGTTATTGAAATATATAAAGCCGTGTTGATTAGATATGCGCCATTTTTGTTGATTAGATATGCGCCATTTTGACGTGAACGATATTTATATCGATTTTATTCATTTTTATAATGAATATATGAAAGGAAGTGATTTCAAAATATAACGTTTTGAAAATATTATCATTTATATATATATGATATGGAATATTCAATTTTTATTAGAAATTGAATAGGAAGTTGAAATCGTTTTGAAAACGAAGTTAAAACGATTTATAAAATACATTTTAAAAGGAAATCGACGAAGTATATATAATATTATATATATATATATATAATGGCTTGAATAGAACGCACCGCGGCAGTTCGTGAATTTCGACCATTGACTTCGAATGGATATTACGGGAGATCCGACCGTCGGATTCTCCTAAAACCGGATCGAAAAGAGGTTTCTAACGAATATTAGAGATTTGAAATCTAACGGTTGGATTTGGAATTATGTCCAAATCAAATTTGGAAAAGGTCGCTGTAAGTGCAGTTCGATGGCCGTTGATGGAAATCAAGTGTACGGGCCTTGATAAAATTATTAAAAATATTAATAATTAGTGTAAAATCATAAGAAATGATTTGGAAAGAATTGGGATGAAAAACTCTATATTTGAAAAGATAAAAATAGATTTTTATCAAAAGGAACTAGTTTTGAACTAGAATTATAATCCATTTATTTTTGAAATAAATAAATTGGATTTGAAAGGGTTTAAAAGTATCCAGAATTTCCAATAACTGAATTGGAATGGATTTGAATCGAAATTGTCTTTGGAATATTTCGATGTTGGATTTCATGATGATAAAGACATTGTTATGGGAATTTGAAAGATATATTTATATCGTTATTTCCAATACGATATTTGTTGGTCGTAGAATTTGATATTGAATATAAGCCGATATATTTTCTATTCAGAGCCTTGTATTTAATATCAAATGGGATTTTGGGTTTATCATGAACCGTGTTTTAAAAGACATTGGTTCTTTAACCCAGTTAAAGACAGGATATGATTTCCTAAGTTAAACAATCATTAATAATGATTTTTGGGAAGATTAAAACCAAGTGGAGTTTTAATGAATCTTTAATTAGATTGGAATGATCGAGAATGGAGTATTACCAGTTTTGCTCCAGGCAATAGTCAAATCTTTAATTAGATTTGAACGTGAAATGGTAACTGAATTTACCGATAACACCATGGTGTTAGATATGAAGTATGACCAGTTTTACTTCATGGGATGAATAGGTTAGGATTGGGAAATGAAATAAATGATTACTTCGGTAAGGTTCGTTAATCCCGACTAGTTTGGTTAAACCATAATTTGGTTTGAATTGGTATTCAAAAGAAGATTAAAGAATAAATTTAAAGAATTTATCTTTGATAAAATTAATGGGAAACTTTCCCGAAGTATAAGAATATTTCAATAAAAGTATATACTGAATTGGAATGAGGCGTATGTTGTGTTTGTGTAACACTTGTTTATTATATAAGCGGGTTATTCAGAAAGACCGGGTTTATCCCATTCTGAAAAACTGATTCGACGATGTATCAAGGATGAAGATGGTAGTCGAAGACCGGAGGTCTTAACATCTTTTGGATAATTACTGATGATCTTGATTGGGCTGTACACCCAAGAGGAGGGAATCAGTTGGTGATCGTCCAGACGTACTTGGAGATCTATGGATATGCGAGGTACAAGGTGCCTCCGGTTTCGTTCAGACCCAGAACGAACTTGTAAATGGACTGTGTATCTGACATTGGATTTTATTCTGTGTGATTGATTTCTAAAATATATATACTTGCTTGGAAGCGTAGAATTTATTCTCTTGCTTAACACCCTTCTATGAGACGTACGAGCTCAGAGGTTATATATTGATGGATATTAATCGCATGGGTGAATTGTCTGTGTGGCATGCCTAAGTGGCAAATGATCAAGGCTTTTGTTGAAAAGCAGAGTCTTGTGGTTGATGATCAAAGCACGGCCTGTGTGGCATAGCTTTGTGTAGCGTTAATTCGCGAGCCTCACACCCCGGTTGTGAACCAGAAATGGGAGAGGACCTCAGGGAGGGCATACGTTTCCTTCTATCTAGGGTGGTGTCAGTGACCTACTAGCCCTGACATTTATATTATTTTCACCTGTTTGGTTGTTGTTGTTGCGAGGCGCCTCGGATATATCAGTGACTATGTGGAGCCGATGGAGTCATTTGGCTCATTTATGCCCCAAAGGGCGGGGAAACGCATTGTTCAGGCATAATAATCCACATCGGTGGACCGACCCTGACAATCTAAGGCTTGCCTACGCGCTTGCATGAGACTCGGGCTAGACAGTCTCGAATTCGGTGAGGACGATCCCTGGCCTCGGTTCACAGATGGAAATCCAACTTCCAATACGTGACTTTGTGCTTTTGATTGTAGAGCCTAGTATGGCGACATAGTGGTATGGGGCACTTATGCCGTCTATGATTGATACTTATAATTGAAATTATTTTGACACTATACACTTATAGTAATAATAAAACATGAAATTTCACGTACCAAGCATTCTTGGCTATTATAAGGTAAAAACCCTATCCTCCGGCTTGCGTTGCATTATGTGATGGGACCTGGGTCTTATAATAGCTTCATTGTTCTTTATTTAGCATTGCGCTGTTGTTTTAAGCACTGGTATTCTTGGGAGGAAACCCGTTCCGTGCTATACGGCGTGGTCCCTTGATTTACCTAACTTTAAAATAAAGACTAATAACTGTTTTAGTTCTCACACCAGTCACATGACTGACCTGGAGTTTATTGTTTTAACCTAAACTCTGGGTGCCCCTATTCTCCACACGGGCAGCTAGTAGTTTTGGTTTTGCAGATTTATATTCACAGGATCCTGATTTACAACAGGAATGATATCCGGAAAGCTCTATATCCGTATATTGTTTTCAGTTGTGTTTTGTATTATTTTTCCGTTGTTATGTAATGTATTGTAATCTCTGATATTTTGTGATGTATATTATTTATTCATACTCTGTATAATCTTGTATTCTGATGGAATTGTTGAAATTAACAATGAAATGTTCTTCTGTTTGTGTTCCGATGTGTCTTGTCCTCAAAGTAATCCGAGATATCCTTCACGGGGAAGTTCAGGTCGTTTCATTTTGGTATCAGAGCTTTGGTTTACAAAGATCGAGAACAAGACACATTAGAACCATACGAAAGAATTCATCAGAGATTGGATTAGTAATATCCAATGGGAATGACTCGTTAGAGATAGGATCAGTAGTATCCTAGAACGAGTGTGAAGAGTGTGTTTTTAAATAAAAACAAATTTTTGTTTTTAAAATGCAAATCAATTATTCGTATTTGAATATTTATTTGTATTGATTTGGACAATCCAGTATAAAAAGATTTTGCATATACGTCTGATCCACGTGTATTCGAAGTTTTAATATGCTGGATAAATATAGAATCACACTCTAGTCGCTCGGAGATGATTCTGATGATGCCGCGGCGTCATCAGTATTTATGTTCGAGTTTCGAAGGTGGGAAATCTATATGATTCCAATTGACTGGTGTGAGAACCAAAATATAATTAGAATATATTGTTGTGACTTGGCATCAAAAAACTGATTTTATGACTATGTATCCAAGTTATGAATTTTAAAAGATAATCAACTAATTGATTGCTGGTTGTGTTGTTTGATTATTCGTTGATTAATTAAAATTTGAACCATTTAGCCAAATTGAACCAAATAGTGAATTGTATTGAAAATTAGTCGCATTTGCATGCATATACATGACCTTACATTGAACAGGTCATAACAAGTAGGCTAGAGAAGAGGAATAAAATTGTCTGCCCAACAAATAGGTACATGTTTATTGGATTTCTTTGGGTTTGGATGATTTTATGAGCCGATTGGCTAGCCGCTTGGTTGTTTCTTTTTCCTTTTGGATTGGTGAGGGCCATGAGAGGCTATTTGAATTATTCCGAAGCTCCCGGTGCATGGGAGGTTATGGCGAAATTTTTCAAAAATTTAGGGTGTTAGCCAAATTTTTGAAAAATTTGAAAAGTTCTTAGAAATTGAAAAGTTGAAGAACTTAAGCCTTAATGAAAATAATGGAAGTTGAGTTGATTAGTTAAACAACTTTCAGCTTCGTTCCTTTTCGGGAACGAAAAGTTTTAAGTGGGGGAGATTGTAATAACCCGGAAATCCGAGCTAATTAAAAAATTTTATTTTGGCAATTTTATTGAATTTTGAATTTTTAAATGAATTCTTTTAAATAATAATGACAAGAAATTTATTTTGAGTAAAATTAGAACATATTTATTTATTTGAATCGTTGTTAGAATATAATTATTTATTTATAATTATAAAAGGAATTGAAAATGGCGCGGTAGTTTGAAAATTCGATTTCAAATTTCAAATGAATGTACATGATTCAAAATAAACCGGATTTTAGCGAAACCATAAATATTTGAATCTATTTGAGAATATCTTTCCAACGAATCTGAAAAATTGAAATTTCATAGTGGGAATCCGAAGTTACGTCCAGTTGAAAATTTAGAATAGTCGCTATGGAATTCTGGCCCTTAAAAATAGCCATTTTGCAAACGACCTACGTTTTCGACGAAACCACTTTTTTGGATCCGGTGTGTCAAAATATTGCTAGGTTTCAAAATTCATAATTTTTGAAGTCAATATGTGAGCGTGGCAAAGTTAAACGCGTTTTAACAGTTTCAGTTAATTTGAATCGACCAGAAAATGGCCATTTTTCAAACGGTCTCAGAATTTGACGAAATTAGTTTTGTAAGGATCGTATCGTCAATATGAAGGTAGAAATAAATTTTCTAGAATTTTTACAGTCATTATATGGCCCCGGTAAATTTAAATGTGCATTAAAATTAAATATAAACTGATTTACATTTTAATTTTGAGAAAAATTGATCGTAACAGCCGAACTGATTTACGAAACATATCCCATTGTGTTCGAAATGGGGGTATTTAGCTAGGGGCGACAGTCGTTGGGTTTTATTTAGAGTTCGTATTGATAAACTTGTATTTTTAAAATAAAATAAAATAATATTTATATATATATTTAACATTGTGAAGTCAAAACCCTAGACTTTTCAAACCGCGGTCAAACTTATCAATCACGCCCCCCTTTTTCACGAAACCGACGACAGTCGTTCTCCCCCCTTCTTCCCCAATTCTTGATCAACCCTTTCAATGATTTCAAGGGCTACAAAAGGGGAAAATCTCGAGCTCAGTTAGCTCTTCAAATTGGCACCGGAGTGATCTGATTTAGTGGAGCGTGGGTCTTGATTTAGGGCCCTAAAGGGCGGCCGTTCTCGTTCAAATTCTGTCGCCTACTGGCCACCGAGCCCACCATCGATCTCGGCGCTGGAGGTGGGGGTGAAGCTCTACGAAGTGGCGGTCGGCAATGCTCGTCCGGACATTGGTGGTGGCCGTGGTTTAAAACACTACGGGTTGGAGCAATGGTTCGTATGCAGAGTTATTACCAAATGAGGAAGGTAACGGATTTTCTTTGTTATTTTTTTTACGATATATAATTTAGTTTGTTCTATTAACGAATGTTAATTATATTACATTGTTCAAAAACAGTTTTAATATATAATACCAATGTATAAAAATCTACTTTTTTTTCTTAAATATATAACATTGTAATAAAAACGTAATTTTTGATTAAATAGCATGGATTTTTCAAATATATATAAAGAAGTGAGTTTTTATTTTCTATTGTTTTAAATTCAGTCTTTAAAACAAAAGAAGGATTTTTATATAAGTAAATAATAAAAAGATTATATTTTTATAAATAAGGAGATTATGTTTTTCTATATGAAAAGATTACATTTTTATAAAGGAAAAGAACATATTTTTAGAAGCGAAAAGATTAAATAAAAATTCGATTTTTATATATATGAAGTAGCGATAAAAATTCAATTTTTATATATGAAGTGGCGATATTAGAAGGTGATTTTTAAAATATATAAAGCGTTGTTAAAAATATATTTTTTAACATATACCGCGTGAAACAGATCTCGTTGGAAGCGCGGTGAAGATTTCTACATATGAAGAGTCGCGGCGAATTGGTTTAGCAAATCCGTGAGAACTTCTCACTTTTAATTTATTTTCTAGTTGAAATATATACTAGGATGTAGATGGTGCTTAGCAGCACCCGACACCCGTCGTCCACAGACCATGGACGACTTGTTTGATTTTGTGTGTTGTGAAAATTGATTGTGATGTGGAATGAAATAAAATAAAATTCATGTGTTGAATAGAATAAAAATTCATGTGTTGAAATAAAATATATATTCATGTGTTGAATAGAATATAATATTCATGTGTTGAAATAAAATATATGTTCATGTGTTGAATAGAATATAAAATATATATTCATGTGTTGAATAGAATAAACGTTCATGTGTTGAAATAAAATATATAATTCATGTGTTGAAATAAAATATATGTTCATGTGTTGAAATAAAATATATATTCATGTGTTGAAATAAAATATATATTCATGTGTTGAAATAAAATAAATATTCATTTACAAAACGAACGATTTGTTTATGTACACTGATTTGACTGATATTGATTGGGACGATAAATTTTATACATCGCCCAACTGCACAAATAAAATATGTGTTTGATTGATTGAAACCCCCACATGGGTGTTGGGATGATATTGACGTATACTAATCCCAATTGTTTAGTTGTATGTCAATCGATTGGTTGACAGACTGTGTAAGCATTAATTATTTATATTTAATGCTTATGCAGTTGTGTGGTGCACTCTGGATGATGGTTGATTATTTATCGTTGCTATTATATACATGTGTTGTATGGGACCCATATAATTAACATTATATGGTAATTGATTGGGCCTCATTCCAATTTGGAAAATAAGGAATATTAAAAAATAAAATTCATGTGTTGAATAGAAAGAAAATTCATGTGTTGAATAGAATAAAAATTCATTTGTTGAACAGAAAGAAAATTCATGTGTTGAATAGAACAAATACTCTTGTGTTGAATAGAACAAAAATTCATGTGTTGAAGAAAATATTCATTTGTTGAGTAGAATAACGAAGTTATTGAAATATATAAAGCCGTGTTGATTAGATATGCGCCATTTTGACGTGAACGATATTTATATCGATTTTATTCATTTTTATAATGAATATATGAAAGGAAGTGATTTCAAAATATAACGTTTTGAAAATATTATCATTTATATATAGATGATATGGAATATTCAATTTTGATTAGAAATTGAATAGGAAGTTGAAATCGTTTTGAAAACGAAGTTAAAACTATTTATAAAATACGTTTTAAAAGGAAATCAACGAAGTATATGTAATATATTATATATATATATATATATATATATATAATGGCCTGAATAGAACGCGTCGCGCCGCGGCAGTTCGCGAATTTCGACCATTGAATTCGAACGGATATTACGGGAGATCCGACCGTCGGATTCTCCTAAAACCGGACGAAAAGAGCTTTCTAACGAATATTAGAGATTTGAAATCTAACGGTTGGATTTGGAATTATGTCCAAATCAAATTTGGAAAAGGTCGCTGTAAGTGCAGTTTGATGGCCGTTGATGGAAATCGACTATACGGGCCTTGATAAAATTATTAAAAATATTAATAATTTGTGTAAAATCATAAGAAATGATTTGGAAAGAATTGGGATGAAAAACTCCATATTTGAAATGATAAAAATAATTTTTTATCAAAAGGAACTAATTTTGAACTAGAATTATAATCCATTTATTTTTGAAATAAATAAATTGGATTTGAAAGGGTTTAAAAGTAACCAGAATTTCCAATAATTGAATTGAAATGGATTTGAATCGAAATTGTCTTTGGAATATTTCAATGTTGGATTTCATGATGATACAAACATTGTTATGGGAATTTGAAAGATATATTTATATCGTTATTTCCAATACGATATTTGTTGGTCGTAGAATTTGATATTGAATATAAGCCGATATATTTTCTATTCAGAGCCTTGTATTTAATATTAAATGGGATTTTGGGTCTATCGTGAACCGTGTTTTAAAAGACATTGGTTCTTTAACTCAGTTAAAGACAGGATATGATTTCCCAAGTTAAACAATCATTAATATTGATTTTTGGAAAGATTAAAACCAAGTGGAGCTTTAATGAATCTTTAATTAGATTGAAATGATCGAGAATGGAGTATCACCAGTTTTGCTCCAGGCGATAGTCAAATCTTTAATTAGATTTGAACGTGAAATGGTAATTGAATTTACCGATAGCACCGTGGTGTTAGATATGAAGTATGACCAGTTTTACTTCATGGGATGAATAGGTTGAGATTGGGAAATGAAATAAATGATTACTTTGGTAAGGTTCGTTAATCCCGACTAGTTTGGTTAAACAATAATTTGGTTTGAATTGGTATTCAAAAGAAGATTAAAGAATAAATTTAAAGAATTTATCTTTGATAAAATTAATGGGAACCTTTCCTAAAGTATAAGAATATTTGAATAAAAGTATATTCTGAATTGGAATGAGGCGTATGTTGTGTTTGTGTAACAATTGTTTATTATGTACGCTGGTTATTCAGAAAGACCGGGTTTATCCCATTCTGAATAAATGATTCGACGATGTGTCGAGGATAAAGATGTTGGTCGAAGACCGGAGGTCTTCACATCGTTTGGATAATTACTGATGATCTTGATTGGGCTGTACACCAAAGAGGAGGGAATCAGTTGGTGATCGTCCAGACGTACTTGGAGATCGATGGATATGCGAGGTACAAGGTGCCTCCGGTTTCGTTCAGACCCAGAACGAACTTGTAAATGGACTGTGTGTCTGACATTGGATTTTATTCTGTGTGATTGATTTCTATTAAATATATATCTTCTTGGCGGCGGAGAGTTTATTCTCTTACTTAACGCCCTTCTTTGAGACGTACGAGCTCAGAGGTTATATATTGATGGATATCAATCGCATGGAGTGAATTGCCTGTGTGGCATGCCTAAGTGGCAAATGATCAAGGCTTTTGTTGAAAAGCAGAGTCTTGTGGTTGATGATCAAAGCAGGGCCTGTGTGGCATAGCTTTGTGTAGCGTTAATTCGCGAGCCTCACACCCCGGTTGTGAACCAGAAATGGGAGAGGACCTCAGGGAGGGCATGCGTTTCCTTTTAGCTAGGGTGGTGTCAGTGACCTACCAGCCCTGACATTTATATTATTTTCACCTGTGTGGTTGTTGTTGTTGCGAGGCGCCTCGGATATATCGGTGACTATGTGGAGCCGATGGAGTCATTTGGCTCATTTACGCCCCAAAGGGCGGGGAAACGCTGTGTTCAGGCATAATAATCCACATCGGTGGACCGACCCTGACGATCTAAGGCTTGCCCGCGCGCTTGCCTGAGACTCGGGCTAGATAGTCTCGAATTCGGTGAGGACGATCCCTGGCCTCGGTTCACAGATGGAAATCCAACTTCCAATACGTGACTTTGTGGTTTTGATTGTAGAGCCTAGTATGGCGACATAGTGGTATGGGGCACTTATGTCGTCTATGATTGATACTTATAATTGAAATTATTTTGACACTATACACTTATAGTAATAATAAAACATGAAATTTCACGTACCAAGCATTCTTGGCTATTATAAGGTAAAAACCCTATCCTCCGGCTTGCGTTGCATTATGTGATGGGACCTGGGTCTTATAATAGCTTCATTGTTCTTTATTTAGCATTGTGCTGTTGTTTTATGCATTGTTATTCTTGGGAGGAAACCAGTTCCGTGCTATACGGCGTGGTCCCTTGATTTACCTAACTTTAAAATAAAGATTAATACCTGTTTTAGTTCTCACACCAATCACATGACTGACCTGGAGTTTATTGTTTTAACCTAAACTCTGGGTGCCCCTATTTTTCGCACGGGCAGCTAGTAGTTTTGGTTTTGTAGATTTATATTCACAGGATCCTGGTTTACAGCTGGAATGATATCCGAAAAGCTCTGTATCCGTATATTCTTTTCAGTTGTGTTTTGTATTATTTTTCCGCTGCTATGTAATGTATTGTAATCTCTGATATTTTATGATGTATATTATTTATTCATATTCTGTATATTTTTGTATTCCGATGGAATTTTTGAAATTAACAATGAAGTGTTATTCTGTTTGTGTTCCGATGTGTCTTGTCCTCAAAACAATCCGGGTTTTCCTTCACGGGGAAGTTCGGGTCGTTTCACCGAAACCAACATCAGATCAATACCCAGGAAACCATTCAACTTAGCTAACCTCCAGTTACTTTCTAATTTCCTTAACTCCATTAGGTTTAAGAATAGTGTTAGTGAAGACGCCGTTCACGACAAACCCAAAATCCCATTTGATATTAAATTCAAGGCTCTGAATAGAAAATATATCGGCATATATTCAATATCAAATTCTGAATTCAACAAACATCATATTGCAATAACGATATGTACATCTTCCAAATTCCCCCACAATGCCCGTATAATCACGGAATCCAATATCGAAATATTCCAAAGATAATTTTGATTCAAATCCATTCCAATTCGTATATTGGAAATTTTGGTTATTTTTAAAACCATTTCAAATCCAATTTATTTATTATAAAATATTGGATTATAATTCTAGTTCATAACTAGTTCATTTCGATAAAAATCTATTTTATCTTTTCAAAAATGGAATTTTTCATCCCATTTCTTTCCAAATAATTTCGTATGATTTTACACTAATTATTGACATTTTTAATAATTTTATCAAGGCCCGTACAATCGATTTCCATAAACGGCCATCGAACTGCACTTACGACGACCTTTTCCAAATTTGATTTGGACATAATTCCAAATCCAAATATTAGATTTTAAATCTCTAATATTCGTTAGAAAGCACTTTTCGATACGAACCCAATGGTTCCAGTTTTAGGAGAATCCGACGGTCGGATCTCCCGTAATGTCCATTCGAATTCAATGGCCGAAATTCGCGAACTGCCGCAGCGCGGTGCATTCTATTCAGGCCATTATATTATATATGTATATATATATAATATATATAATATATATTTCATCGATTTCCATTTAAGATGTATTTTATAAGTCGTTTTAAATTCGTTTTCAAAACGATTTCAACTTCATATTCAATTTTAAATCAAAATTGAATATTCCATATCAATAATATATGAATGATGATATTTTCAAACTTCAGATTTTGAAATCAATTCCTTTTCGATATTCATTATAAAATGAATAAAAACAATATAAATATCGTTCACGTCCAAATGGCGTTAATCTAATCAACACGGCTTCATATAATTAAATATATTCGTGTCCATCCCAAATCAGACATCAAAATCATATTTTGATCTTTTACTGAATATTATTTTAAAATATTCGTTATTTTAAAATATTCGTTCTTTCTAAACTGGAATCAGATACATCCAATTACCATATAATGTTATTATATGGATTTCATACAACACATGTATAGAACAACAACGATAAACAATCTACCATCATCCAGAGTGCATTCTACACTGTATAAGCATTAATTATAAATAATTAACGCTTACAACAGTCTGTCAACCTATCAATTGACATATAACTAAACAGTTGGGATTTGTGTACGTCAAATATCATCCCAACACCCGTGTGGGGTTTCAATCCACAAACACAGATTTTATTTATGTAGTTGGGCAATATGTAAAATTTATCGTCCCAATCCATATTAGTCAAATAGGTGTACATAAACAAAACGTCCGATTTGTAAATGAAAATTTATTTTATTCAACACATGAATATATTATTTTATTCAGCACATGAATTTTTTTATTTTATTCAACACATGAATATTTTTATTTTCCATTCCACATCACAAACCAAATTCACACAAACAAATCAATTCAAACACATAATCAAACAAACAAGTCGTCCATGGTCTGTGGACGACGGGGAACAATTCATATATGCAGTTATGAAATAAATAACTGTATAAAATAATTTTGGTGAGACGTTCTCACCTTTGGTTTCCACACCGCTAGTTTTATTTCAGAATTTCAGAACAGTCCGGATTAGCCTGCCATTCCAATGCAGTCTTCCACGCTGTTCATATTAAAAATCACATTTTTAATATGATGTTAATATATTTAAAAATCGCTATTTTTATACCGCTACTTCTATAAAAATCCTATTTTTATCTCATTACATATTAAAAAAATCATATTTTTATATCGTTACATATATAAAAATCATATTTTTATTATGTTAAAAACAATATCTTTTTTATATTGCTACTTATATATAAAACCACATTTTTATTCAAAGTTATATATATAATAAAAATCATATTTTTATATCGAAGCTATTTTACTTTTATAACAAAATTATATTTATAAGAATCATATTTTTATACTAGGTCATTTATAATAAAAACCATATTTTGTATTTGTAAAAACATTGCCAATTTCATTTTACAAACAATGCTACTTTTATTTTACAAAATTAGTGCTATTTTTATTTTATAAAAATTGTTAATTTATATTTTACAATTAATAAATTAATTAAAGTTAATCTGAAATTTTAAAACCATATTTTTAAACAAAATATTTTGCTTAAGAAAAAAATAAAAATAAAAATAAAACCCTTAATCATGTTTAACCGTGTCTTCTTCCTTTTACATTTCAGCCCATTGCTCTTCGTCTTCATCGATATGGAAATCTGCCGCCGCCTTGCCTGGTCCACCTGAGACAGATCGGAGTTGCCCCCATGAACCGCCGCAGCGTCGCCACTCCACGCGCCCAACCCTGGCCCACTCACAACCATCCTCCGCCCTAGAAATGACCTCTACCGCGGCTGCTTCCTGAGCAAATTTCGACACCCATGGTCGTTTAAAACCCATCACCACCGTCAGTATTCGAGATCTCATGAGGATGACCATTTTTGCTTCAGAAGGTTCTTCAAATTTTTTGTGGATTTAAAGAAATCGAGAAAGGAAGTTTTGAACGATGAATCGTTGTTCTTTTTGAGGGTGTCGGCACTGAAGAGGAAAATAGAATTAGGGTTTTTAATCTTAGCCATTGAGGGGTTTTCTTTTCTATTTATAAATATTTTTATTTCCAAAAATAGTAACTTTTCCATTCGACCTCCATATCGAACCCACCGACTGTCGCCCCTAGCTAAATACCCCTATTCCGAACACAATGGGATATGTTTCGTAAGCCAATTCTAATGTTTTGATCAGTTTTTCTTTAAATTAAAATATAAATCAATATATATTAAATTTTAACGTACATTTCAATTTACTAGGGCCACATACTGCCTCTAAAAATTCCCGAAAAATTATTTCTAGCTTCATATTGACGATATGGTCCTAACAAAACTAATTTCATCAAATGTGAACACCCTTTGAAAAATGGCCATTTTTTGGTCGATCCAAATTGACTGAAACTGACAAAACACGTTTTCCTTTGCCATGCTCACATATTGATCTCAAAAATTGCAAAAATTGGAATCTAGCAATGACTTGACATCCTAGATCCAAAAAAAGTGGTTTTGTCGAATACGGAGGTCGTTCGCAAAACGGTTATTTTTAAGGGCTATATTTCCATAGTGACTATTCTGAAATTTCAACTGGGCATAACTTTTTATTGTCGCTCTGAAATTTGGATTTTTCGGGTTTGTTGGAAAGATATTTTCAAATAGATTCAAATATTTATGGTTTCACTAAAATCTGGTTTATTTTGAATCCTGTACACTCATTTGAAATTTGAAATTGAATTTTCAAACTACCGCGCCATTTCCTATTCCTTTTATAATTAAAATAAATATTTATATTCAAACTTCGATTTAAATAAATAAATACATTCTAATTCTATTCAAAATAAATTTCTAGTCATTATTATTTAAAATAAATTATTTTAATTATTCAAAATTCATTAAAATTGCCAAAATAAAATTTTTAAGTTGGGTCAGATTTTCCGGGTTGTTACAATCTCCCCCACTTAAAATCTTTTCGTCCTCGAAAGGGAATAGAGCTGAAAGTTGTTTAACTAACCAACTCAACTTTCCGTTTGGCTTTCATTCTTCAACTTTTCAGTTTCTAAGAATTTTCCAATTCTTCAAAAATTTGGCTAACACCTTAAAATTTCGCCATAGTCTCCTTTGTACGGTGAGCATCGGGAAAATCCCCAAACCGCCACGCATACCCTTTCATCTCAAAAAGAAAAAGAAAAGGCCAATCGGCTCATAAAATCATCCAAACCCAATAAATTAGTAAACATGTACCTATTTTTCGAGCATACAATTTTATTCCTCTTCTCTAGCCTCCTTATTATGACCTGTTCAATGTATATGCATGCAATTTCAATCAATTTTCAAATCAGTTCAACATTCGACACAATTTGATTATAGTTACCGTTCATGTTCATATTGGTTTCATTACTCTAATTAGTGAAACTAATAATCAAACGACATAACCAGCAGTCAATTAGTTGATTAGATTTTCCAACATCTATCTTTTACATATATAGTCAAAATCATGTTTTTGATGCCAAATCACAACAAATAATCCTATCTAATTTTGGTTCTCACACTAGTCAATTGGAGATATATAGACACCCCAATTTTGAAACTCGAACATAAATTCTGATGATACTCGAGTAATCATCAGAATCATCTCCGGCGACTAGAGTGTGATTCTACATCTGTCCAGTATATTTGAGGATTCAAACACATGTTAATTACGCGTATATTCAAAATCTTCATATACTCGATTGTCCAATTTCAATATAAAATAAATATTCAAATACGAATAATATGTTTTAAATTTTCAAAACAAAATTTGTTTTGAAAACACTACTCTTCACACTCGTTCTAGGATACTACTGATCCCATCTCTAACGAGTCATCCTTATTGTATATTACTAATCCAATCTCTGATGAATTCTTTCGTTTGGTTCTAATGTGTCTTGTTCCCGAGCTCTGTAAACCAAAGCTCTGATACCAACTATAACGACCTGAACTTCCCCGTAAAGGAAAGCCTGGATTGAATTGAGAACATGACAAATCAGAAGACAAACAGAAGAACATTTCATTGCTTATTACAATAATTTACATCAGAGTACAAGAATATACAGAGTATGAACAAATAATATACATTTGATAAATATCAGAGATTTAAAAATTACAATGCAGCGGAAAATAATACAAAACACATCTGAAAGGGATATACAGATATAGAGCTTTCTGAATACCATTCCAGTTGTAAACTAGGATCTTGTGAATATAAATCTGCAAACCCAAAACTACTAGCTGCCCGTGTGGAAAATAGGGGCACCCAGAGTTTAGGTTAAAACAATAAACTCTAGGTTAGTCATGTGACTTGTGTGAGAACTAAAAAAGTTATTTAAAACTTTACTTTAAATCAGATATATCAAGGGACCACGCCATATAACACAGAACGGATTTCCTCCCAAGAACACCAGTGCATATAACAAAACAGCGCAATGCTTTTTGAAAAAACGGAGCTATTATATGACTCAGTTCCCATCACACAATGCAACGCAAGCCGGAGGATAGAGTTTTACCTTATAATAGCCAAACATGCTCGGTACGTTTAAAAAAAATCATTTTGATACTATTATAGTGTAAAGTGTATGAAAACAACTTCAAATATAAATGTATCAATCATATACGGCATTAGCGTCCCATGCCACTATGTTGCCAATAGTATACAACTAAAACCGTAAATGTTGTCTTGGAATTTGGATTTCCATCTGTGAACCAAGGCAAAGGGATCATCCTGTGCTAATTCGAGACTCTCTAGCCCGAGCCTCAGGAACAACCGCAACTGCACCTTGGATCGTCAGGGCTGGTCCACTCAATGTGGATTAAAATGCCTGTACTCTTCGTTTCCCCGCCCTATGGGGCGTAAGTCTGGTCTGTATAAATACCATATCATCCATCGGCCCGTAATGCCGATATAACCGAGGCGCCTCGCTATCCATCATCCACATAAGTAAAACGCCTGGGCATGCAAAACCCAAACACCACTCCTAGCTAGAAGGAAACGCATGCCCTCCCTGATGCCCTCTCCCGTTTCTGGTTCACACCGGGGTGTGAGGCTCGCGAATTAACGCTACACAAAACTATGCTATATTAAAGTCGTGCTTTGATCATCAACCACAAGACTCTGCTTTTCAACAGAAGCCTTGATCATTTGCCACTCAGGCATGCCACACAGGCAATTCACTCCATGCGATTGATGTCTATCGATATACAACCTCTGATCCTGTACGTCTCAGAGAAGGGTGAAGTAAGAGAATAAATTCTCCTTCACCGGGCAAATGTATATTTAATAGAGATCAATCAGCACAGAATAAAATCCAATATCAGACACAAAGTCCATTTACAAGTTCGTTCTGGGTCTAAACGAAACCTGAAGCACCTTATTTCTCATCCCGTATGTCCAATACAGGAGAGAGGTCCTCGCATATCCGGTCGATCTCCAAGTACGTTTGGACGATCAGCACTTATTACCTCGTCTTTGGTGTACAGCTCAATCAAGACATCAGTAATCATCCAAACGATGTGAAGACCTCCAGTCTTCAACCACTGTCCTCATCGTCGACTCATCGCCAATTCAGTTACTCAGAATGGGATAAACCCGGTGTTTCTGAATAACTCGCGTATATGATAAACAAGTGCTATAAAAACACAACATACGCCTCATTCCAATTCTAAATATTCTTTTATTTAAATATTTGTATCCTTTGGGAAATGTTCACATTAATTATATCAAAGATAAATTCTTTAAATTTATTCTTTAATCTTCCTTTGGAAATCAATCCATACCAAATTATGGTTTATCCAAAATAGTCGGGATTAGCGATCCTTACCGAAGTAATCATTTGTTTAATTTCCTAATCCCAACCAATACATCCCATGAAGTAAAACTAGTAATACTTCGTATCTAACACCACGGTGTTATCGGTAAAATTAATTACCATTTAACGTTCAAATCTAATTAAAGATTTAACTAACACTTGGGGAAAACTGGTGATACTTTATTCTCGATCATTTCTTGGATTTGATAATTTTAGTTATCAAATTAACCTTTCAATCTATTTAAAGATTCATTAAAACTTAATTCGGTTTTAATTTTCAACAATCATTACTTAATGATTTTTCCAATTCAGGAAATAAATCCTGTCTTTAACTGGGTTAAAGAACTAATATCATTTAAAACACCGTTGACGATAAACCCAAAATCACATTCCATTAATTATGGAATTTTCATGGAAATACAAACTAATATATAATCGATATCAATTTCCGTATCTGACTAAAATTATAGATGAAATAACGGCAAAGCCTTTTAAATTCCATATATATTATCAGTCTTCCTCCACAGAAGTTCATTTCGATTATTATCAAATCGAATCCCATTCCATTCCAATTTATTTTATTTAACTAGAAAACTTTACTTTGGAAATTCCATTAAATCTTATAATAAAGATTTATAAATTCCAAATCACATTTCACTGCAAATCGGGTTAAAGAACGAATGTCGTTAAAACACAGTTCACAATAAACCCGATTTACATTCCATTTCAATTCCAATTAAATGTTCATTAATTGGTAATTCTTCTTTAAATCTAGGTTAAAAGACTTATTCTCTTCGCACGGGGTTTCAGAACAGTGTTAATGAAGACACCATTCCATCAGTCTCTAACCGTAAATTAGGTAGAGAAAAATTCCCTAAGTATTAATCTTGAAAGCCGAAACTAACATCAGATCAATACCCAGGAAGCCATTCAACTTAGCTAACCTCTAGTTAGTTTCCAATTTTCTTAACTCCATTGGGTTTAAGAACAGTGTTAGTGAAGACACCATTCACGACAAACCTAAATCCTATTTGATACTAAATACAAGGCTCCGAATAGAAAATATATCGGCTTATATTCAATATCAAATTCTGAATTCAACAAACATCATATTGGAATAACGATATATATATATCTTCCAAATTCCTCCACAATGCCCGTATAATCACGGAATCCAATATCGAAATATTCTGAAGATAATTTCGATTCAAATCCATTCCTATTCATATATTGGAAATTTTGGTTATTTTTAAAACCATTTCAAGTCCAATTTATTTAATAAAAAATATCGGATTATAATTCTAGTTCATAACTAGTTCATTTCGATAAAAATCTATTTTTATCTTTTCAAATATGGAATTTTTCATCCCGATTCTTTCCAAATCATTTCTTATGATTTTACTCTAATTATTGATATTTTTAATAATTTTATCAAGGCCCGCACAGTCGATTTCCTAAACGGCCATCGAACTGCACTTGTAGCGACCTTTTCCAAATTTGATTTGGACATAATTCCAAATCCAAACGTTAGATTTCAAATATCTAATATTCATTAGAAATCTCTTTCGATTCGAACCCAACGGTTCCGGTTTTAGAATAATCCGACTGTCGGATCTCCTGTAATGTGCATTCGAAGTCGATGGTTGAAATTCGTGAATTGTCGCAGTGCGGCGCATTCTATTCAGGCCATTATATTATATATATAATATATATTTCATCGATTTCCATTTAAAACGTATTTTATAAATCGTTTTAAATTCGTTTTCAAAACGATTTCAACTTCATATTCAATTTCAAATCAAAATTGAATATTCCATATCATTAATATATTAATGATAATATTTTCAAACTTCAGATTTTGAAATCAATTCCTTTTCGATATTCATTATGAAATGAATAAAATCGATATAAATATCGTTCACGTCCAAATGGCGTTAATCTAATCAACACGTCTTCATATAATTAAATATATCCGTGTCCATCCCAAATCGGACATCAAAATCAGATTTTGATCTTTTACTGAATATTATTTTAAAATATTCGTTATTTTAAAATATTCATTCTTTCTGAACTAGAATCAGACACGACCAATTACCATATAATATTATTATATGGATTTCATACAACACATGTATAGAACAACAACGATAAACAATCAACCATCATCTAGAGTGCATTCTACACTGTGTAAGTATTAATTATAAATAATTAATGCTTACAACAGTCTGTCAACCTATCGATTGACATACAACTAAACAGTTGGGATTAGTGTACATCAAATATCATCCCAACACCCGTGTGGGTTTTCAATCCACAAACATAGATTTTATTTGTGCAGTTGGGCGATGTGTAAAATTTATTGTCCCAATCCATATCAGTCAAATAGGTGTACATAAACAAATCGTCCAATTTGTAAATGAAAATTTATTTTATTCAACACATGAATATATTATTTTATTCAACACATGAATATTTTTATTTTATTCAACACATGAACATTTTTATTTTTCATTCCACAACACAAACCAAATTCACACAAACAAATCAATTCAAACACATAATCAAACAAACAAGTCGTTCATGGTTTGTGGACGACGGGGAACAGTTCATATATGCAGTTATGAAATAAATAACTGTATAAAAATAATTTTGGCGAGAAGTTCTCACCTTTGGTTTCCACTCCGCCAGTTTTATATCTGAATTTAAGAACAGTTGGGATTAGCCTGCCATTCCAATGCAGTCTTCTCTACGTTGTTCATATTAAAAATCACATTTTTAATATGATGTTTATATATATAAAAATCGCTATTTTTATACCGCTACTTCTATAAACATACTATTTTTATTTCATTACATATTAAAAAAGTCATATTTTTATATCGTCATACATATAAAAATCATATTTTTATTATGTTAAAAACCATATCTTTCTTATGTTACTACTTATATATAAAACCACATTTTTATTCAAAGATATATATAATAAAAATCATATTTTTATATCAAAGCTCTTTTACTTTTATAACAAAGTTGTATTTTTAAGAATCATATTTTTAAACTAGGTCATTTATAATAAAAACCATATTTTGTATTTGCAAAAACAATGCCAATTTCATTTTACAAACAATGCTACTTTTATTTTACAAAAATAGCAACTTTTCCATTCGACCTCCATATTGAACCCACTGGCTATCGCTCTTAGCTAATTACCTCCATTCGGAACACAATGGGATATATTTCGTAAGCCAATTCTAATGTCTGGATCAGTTTTTCTTTAAATCAATATATAAATCAATATATATTGAATTTGAACGTACATTTTAATTTACTAGGGCCACATACTGACTCTAAAAATTCCCGAAAAATTATTTCTAACTTAGTATTGATGATACGGTCCTAACAAAACTAATTTCATCAAATTTGAAGACCGTTTGAAAAATGGCCATTTTCTGGTCAATCCAAATTGACTAAAATTGACAAAACACGTTTTCTTTTGTCACGCTCACATATTGATCCCAAAAAATTACGAAAATTGGAATCTAGCAATGACTTGACATCTCGGATCCAACAAAAGTGGTTTCATCGAAAACGAAGGTCGTTTGCAAAATGGCTATTTTTAAGGGCTATATTTCCATGGCGACTATTCTGAAATTTAAACTGGGCATAACTTTTTATTCCCGCTATGAAATTTGGATTTTTCGGATTCGTTGGAAAGATATTTTCAAATAGACTCAAATATTTCTGGTTTCACTAAAATCCCTTTTATTTTGGATCATGTACATTCATTTGAAATTTGAAATCGAATTTTTAAACTACCGTGCCATTTCCTATTCCTTTCATAATTAAAATAAATATTTATATTCAAATTCGATTTAAATAAATATATACGTTCTAATTCTATTCAAAATAAATTTCTAGTCATTATTATTTAAAATAAATCATTTTAATTATTCAAAATTCATTAAAATTACCAAAATAAAAATTTTAAATTGGTTCTGATTTTCCAGGTTGTTACAAATAATCTGCAACACTCGGTGAGTGTTTCAAGTTGATAATCTGCAACACTCACTGAGTGTTTTTTTTTTGGGATGCATTTTTTTAATCAGGCGTATAAATGCAAGAATAATTTGACACTTTACAGGGACTTTTAACCCAAAAGAATTCACCAATAAAAATGTTGATCAAATAAGTACCTTACAATATTTTTCTCTCACTGAATGTTTGAAGAAAAGCAATTAATACATCAGTAGTCCTTGAAGGATCACTCCAGAAAGAACCAAAACATTTGTCATGATTATCCAAAAATTCTTTCCATTCTCCTTTGTTGCCTTTCAATCCAGATTTCTGAATGAATTTTACAACCTCAGCAAGCACCTGGCAGAAATAAATAGTTACATGCAAAAGATAATGTATACGTGTTCTGTGACTTCCTAACATAAAACCATTTGAGTGAGACTTTATAAAAAGGCCAGTTCAATAGTAGAGGTTTTTTTTAATCTCAAAATACACTTGTGAGAAATAATATAGCTCTGAAAACAAGTGGTTCTAAGGCATGACTTCACCTCTCGTGTTCATTTGCACGATACCAGTGCATCATACATACTTCACTATATAAAATTATTCAAATGAATATAGAAGCAATTGAATCAGTTAACACATATCGATCCCTCAAATTTTCAAATATATCACTCACTCAACCTTTTGATTTTGTCTTCAAATAGTTAGGAAATAAAAATATTTCATAAATCAATCTACAACTCCCCCATGTATTAAAATAAAATCAACGATTGAGACATTTAAGGTGGGAAATAGGAATCATTTTCATGTATCAAACATATAAACAATAATCAAAATCCAAATTCAATATTAGTGAAGCCAATTTCACGCATAGATCCAACTTGAAACATGTATCCCTGATTAAAAATGTATGCAAAATGGAGGTGTTAGAATATCACAAACAACCATCTTCCAATCATTAGTTTTGTCAATTTTTTGGATCTGTAATCGTCAAAAGAAAGCAAACCAGCATCAAGCAAATTTTGCATCAGATGAGGTTATATTCTACTGTTAGAGCTTCAGACATCACTAGTGCTACCTTAGGTTGATGTAGAGGTCATTAAGATTTAAAAGAGGTCGCACTTCTACATTCAAAAAATTCTAGTATTCAAATAACTCAACTAAGTTGCTCTTTCCAAATAACTCATACTAAGCAGCCCAAATCCCTAGAGCTTCAACTCAACCAACTTCAACATGTTGCTCTTTCCAACCGTCACATAACTCCAAAACCAAATGTATAATGATGACATAACTAAGAAAGAAACCATAAGTGCCCTTTATGCTATTCAAATTCAGTGATGTCTATGATTAACCAAAGATGTTTATAATTAAAAAAGGCCAATTAATATTTCCTTTCCTATATGGTCCAGAACCTGACCTGAGATTTATCCAACTACGTATATACTAACTGACACCAAAGTATAGATGTTTACCTAATTGCATATACTGGAAGGTCAATCAAAATTTCTTCCACTGGGTAATTCTTTATTTTGCAAATAAGAAGAAAAATCGTCACATAGAATCCCAGGCAAACGTATAAAAGTAAAAATTACATGTAAAATACCCGAAAACAAAATGAAATTCATGAAGTTTCCTTTACCTTAGTATAGCCCTTATGAAAGAATTCAAACAAGGTAGCATCAGAGCATGAAGGAGGCATGAAAGAAAAGGCAAAATGGAAGTGGTGGTCAAAATAGTTTGGGAGAACCGAGTGGAAGAGACAATGTAGTAGTCACGAGGTGGTTGATTGGTTGTCACAAGAACTGAAACGGAATGACAAAGGCACATGTCAATCGAAGAATAGCAGTTTTGTAGTGTGTGAGAGCCTTCGACTTCCACTAGCTGCATATAGTGATTTTGGATTCTAAAGTTGATGCAATTTACAAGTCCCACATTGGATATTCTGAATCTATATGTTTTGCCTAAAAACAAAAGTTAGCCTCGTATGGTGCATATATTCATCGTACATGGCTGCTTAAAGTATATCAGCTAAAGGGCTAGAGACTGAAACTGCTAATTACATATAATATAGTACAGGTTCAATACAGAAATAACGGTACTATATAAAAGCAAGTTAATACCTTGATCAACCGTAAATGTGTTCCCATTCCATCCTCTACCATTGATGAGAAGTCCATGAGGAAAAGGAAGACCTCGTCCATAGTCGAACCTCCTCCTCAATACCTTTATAATAAGCCAAGAACAAAAAAGATCAACTAATAATGCCCACAGATCGATGATAAAAGTACACTATCATATATACATACATACATATATATATATATACACACACACACACACATATATATATATATATGTATAAACTGAGATTACGCGGAGGTTGAAGTCTTTTTCTGGAAGTGAAAGGAACAGGTACTGTCAGGACTTTGTTTTGATAAAAAATATATTCAAACAAATTGTAAGAAGAATAATAATTGCATGTTTTACTTTGTTTATTCTTCCATTCAAACAATTTTGATATGTTTAATTTTTGTGATAGAAATAAGACTTCTAAATAGCATACTAATATGATCCAGAAGGTAACAATTAACTTACAAATGATACAAGAGTATGTTCTTAATTAGTTGTTAACACATTAAAGTTGAATGGTCATACATGAATGGGAAAAATAACTATCTTTGAAATCCGTAACTTGAAGATGAACCAATAAGATGATAAATTTAAGGTAGGCCACCAAGTTCATACAATTAATGAGTTCTCAAGTTTATATGCATAAATCTCAACTTCTTGCATCAGTTGTAGATTTCTAGGTACGTTCTAATGAAATGGCTTGATTCCAGTTTTGGAGTTTAGAGTGTAACCCATCTTGAAATGTTAAACCTACGACCCTCTTCGTTATCATTTTTGTGAAACCTAACCATTTTGACCATTCTTCTCATCTTGTGTAATTTATTGGTGGATTACCAGGCTGAATCTACATCTTCCTTTTTTTCTCTTTATATATAGTCCAAAATAGAGTTGAAATCTGCTCCTTGGGAACAATCATAAACATAGTTACCACTTTACAATAGCAATTTTAATTCAGGTTTACCCTTTTTAATCAGATAATATGCCGTCAGTTATTTCATGTTGACTCTGCTTGGGGTTGTCCTAGCTGGCCTACTCCAACAAAATGTTAATAGTTTTTATCCGAAATTACCAACGTTGTAGGTAAAAACTTACCTAGTTTTTACCTAAGGCCTTTTATTGATACTTCGCCGATGCCTTAGAAATAGTTCGGATAAGGAGGAAACTTTTCATGAAACTCGAGATATTTAACACAGCGCATGAAAATAGAAATTAGCTACTGCACATCCTCCTGTAAATTAATCATCCTCAATAGCAAGAAAGAAAAGATAATACTTGAAAGAAAGTAGATAATAAAATAAGGAAGAAAAGCTTTGGATATCATACCACGTAGACCATTGACATCGAGGTTTTAATGTTTACATCCATGCAAATATCCATTCAACCTATCAATTATATATCACTCTGTCCAGATGTATATAATCATGATTTTAATGTTTACTTCATTCACCGAAACAGATGAACAACACACTAAGCTGATAGAAAAGTGCTAACAAGCACAAAATGAAGTTCAAGTAAATATTAACCAATACAAAATACATGGTAATGTAAAGTGATTATCTTCATCAAATTTTTAAGAAGTTCTGTGTATCCAACTCATCGTTGACTTCAGGCTTAAATACAAACAGAAAATTCACTTATAGAAAGTGAAACGTTGAACGACTATAAAAAAAGCTACTAGTTGTTCAAGGGCAATACAGAACAACACGATGAGAATTATCAAGATGATCAGATAGTTATATAAGTGCCTGATGCAGTTGACAAAAGAAACCACACCTGAAATTGACAATAAGGAAGAGTACCATGTCGGATCAGGAGATAAAATTGATGCACCTAAGGATAAACCGACCCAAAGCACTAAATTTATACAACAGCAGCATCCAATCACCCTGCCAACACATCTAAAATAAAGCAATTTGTAATATTCTGTTTACATAAACATGACTAAGAATATGGAGAAAGGGTAAATTAAGAGAAATTATATTATTACTTTAGTAACATGAAATGCATATAAGTTTACCAATATTACGAAGACATAAGGAGAGGGAATGTCTTACACAAATACAACCCAAATACTTTCAACCTATTAAAGCAGGCATGCCAATACACCTAATATCTCAAACCGATCTTAGGCCAACAACTTGCAGCAATAACATACACCTCTGGATTGAACTGCCCAGCATCTAGCAACAAAGCATTAACATTGCTTCTGTCAATACAACTAGCTGTAAACATTTTGCTTTGTTCACTTTTACCTTTCTCATTTCATATATCATCATAGTGACGATCCTCGATATTTGTAATAGCTAATTCCCAACAAATTTTTGTACGGAATTTGTTTTTGTTTAATAAACGATGAGTGCTCTCCTCAGATGAGGACTACTCTTTCATCAAAATTCAGGAACATTATTTAATGATTAATACAGTCTTCAATAATAACTTTTATGCATGATTCAATATGCTTTATTTTTTTCATTATTAAGTATATTTTCTTGAAATGTAAAAAACGTTACACTAAAATAGAAAATGAAATCAACTTCTTTGCATGCATCTGACCCACAACTTTGAGGAGAAGAGCATAAAAACAAAATTACTAATTTTACATCTAGAAAAAAGCAAAAAAGAATTTATTTACTCAACAATCATACACTATTGTACATTTTCCTAACATAATTTCTATCCTACGCACAGCCACAAGCCCATCACTTCATGCACAAATTCCTTTCAACACATAATCTTGAAGCAATATTCACATCTGGATGCTTTAAATATTTATTGCGTCTGATATACTACTTATAATGATACCTACAAAGCAAATCAAAGAAGTGGAATGTCAACATACTAAACAGCGATGCGACCTGCTGTCAGCCTTGGTTTATTATTATCGAACGGATTAAGAAAATAAAGGTATTAGAACAATCAAGCACAATTACATCACGCCGATGGTCGACCCTTGATACAGTATGCTATGTGAATTTTTACACTAATGTAATTTAAACATCTAAACACCAGGCCTTAACATGTAGAAGAAAAGAATCTTACAAGAAAATTATGAGAAATAAATGCTTTAGGCTCCCAAGACAAGATCTTTGTAAATTGCTTCATTCTTGTCTCCATTCCTTTCCTGAAAACAAAGTCAATTCCATCAAACAGAACCAATAATCATCTAGATGCCAAATGACACAAAAATCATAAAAAAATGGAGATGAAAAATTACTTTTTACTACTAATTAGCCATGAATCATGTATGAGCAGATTTAGGGGAATTATCAGAGCTGATGCGAATAGAAAAAATGCCGAAAGTAAGAGCGAGTACCATGGGGCACCCTGGTGGAGTAGACGATATGCTGCTTCGAATGCCAGATACTCTCTAGGTTTCTAGATTTACCCATTTGATAAATAAAAGGATGCTATGATGGTCAAAATCAATTGGTTATACAAGAAAATATTTTGATTGAAAAGATCGAGATAATCAAATTGACCTTTAATTACGTTTTTCGAGCAGATTTAAGAAGCGCGGAGATCCTACATACGAGTAGCAGCATGACATTGGAGAAAAAAACGCAGGGAACGGAAAAGTCTAATAACGAAATAAGTGGCCCATAATTAGGATTGAGAATGCTAGTTTATTTCTGATTAATTACGTATCTGTATTGTGGACATCGCAGCCTATCTACGTACGAAAATAATGTATTTAAAAAATTAGAAAAAGTAATGAATGTTTTGGGTGCCAATGGAAACGCTAGAGACCTGTTCCAGAGCTAGAAACACTGAAAATTTGTTTCAAACTAAAAAAACCATGCGTTTTTGATTTGTCTATTTGGTGTAGTGTGTAGTATCAAAGGAAGGAATCTCGGTAGATCCGAGTAAGATTAAGACCATCCAGGATTGGAAGCAACCTTGGCAAGTTATTATTCGAAGTTTGTGAAGGTTTTTTCAAAGTTATCTAGTCTTTTGATGAAACTTACTAAGAAGCATGCTAAGTTTAATTGGACGTTAGAATGTGAAGCAGCATTCCAAGAGCTGAAAGAAAAGTTAACTGCTGCACTAGTGTTGACGATTATAGATGGTAATCAAAACATAACTGTCTATACTAATGCTTCTAGTGAAGGAGTTGGCGCAGTATTAATGCAAAAAGGAAAAGTGATTGCTTGCGCAAGTCGTCAGTTAATGCCACATGAGAAGAGATACACCACTCATGATTTGGAATGACTAGCTATGGTAAAAATTTGGAGGCATTACCTGTTGTGTGAGAAGTTTGAGCTATATACAGATCATAAATCTTTCAAATGTTCAACCAAAAGGATTTAAATCTTATGAAAGAAACCAATCAAAGAAGACTTAATTGGTGAGTCAATAATCCAAATATGGATTTGTTTTGATCCGTATTATTCGAAAAGACTGGGTTTAACCCATTTCAAATAATCGTACGACAATTAAAAGTCAAAGATATTGAAGACGGTGCAACACCGGAAATCTTCACATCAAATGGATGACCGCTGATGCCCTAGATTTGGGTAGCTCCCTTGAATGGGTTAGAGTGGCAGTGGTCTGGACGTACTTGTTGATTGGCCTGATATGTGAGGGCCTCTCTCCTATATTGGACATATGGGACGAGGAATAAGGTGCCTCTGGTTTCGTTCACACCCCGAACGGACTTGCAATTGGATTGTGTGCCTGACAATGTATTTCATTATGTATTAATTGATTTCTACTATATATATCTATTTGATGGCGGTCTTAGCTTAACACCCTTCTTTGATACGTATGAGCTTAGAGGTTATATATTGATAGACATCAGTTGTATAACATGAATTGATAATGTGGCATGCTGAGATGTAGTGATCAAAGCTTTTGTTGAAAAGCAAAGCTTTATGGATGAGGATCAAAGCATGACTAATATAACGTATCTTTGTGTATGGCGTTAATTCGCGAGCTTCACACCCTGGTATGAGTCAAAAACGAGATGAAGGACCACAGGGAGAACATGCGTTTCTTTCTAGATAGAAGTGATGCCATGGTATAGATCCCAAGCATTTTACTTATGTGGATGTTGGAATCGAGGCACCTCGGATGTGGACACACAAGGCCATGGGTATTGACATATCGACCAAGAGGTCCAATCGGACTGGGAAACGTATTGTTTAGGCATTGCTAATCAGCGATGTACAGCTGATCGATCTAGTGGATCCAAAGGGATATGTTTTCTGGGATATTTTGCTAGAGATGTTCCAAAGTTCGGATGAGGAATGATCCCTTGCTTTGGCTCATGATGGAAATCCGAATTCCAATATGCAACTTTATGGTTTTAGTTGTATACCTACAATGACATAATAAGATAGGATATTATGTCATCTAAGATTGATACATTTATTTTCAAAATTGCTTTAAAATTAGACAATAATAATAATATCAAATGATTTTCTTGTATCAAGCATGTTTGGCCATTATTAGGTAAAACTCTATCCTCCGGCTTATGCTTGGATTGTCTGATGAGACCTGAGGCTTATAATGGCTTCATTTTTCAAAAAGCATCATATTGTTTTTATGCACTGGCATTCACGTGGAATAAATTCGTTCCGTGATACACGGCTTGGTCCTATGATATGAGTTATTTTTAAATTTGTTAGGTTAAATATAGGGTTTCTTGTATCAGTCTCATGACTGATTTGTAGATTGTTTTTCCCTTGCAAACTCGGATGCCCATAATTTTTACATGGGCAGCCAAGTGTTTAGGTTTTTAACTTGTTTTCTCTTTTAATATGTACTAGAGCTATGGATTCTGTTCTGAGCTGGAGCTGAAGATGGACTTTTATGTTTTCTTTTGAACCTTTTCAAGACTCTCTCTTATGCTAATTATGTTTGATTTCGCTGCAAACTCGTTATCTTTAAGTTGAAAATTTATTTATATAATTATAATCCTGTAATAATGTAATTCTGATATTATTTCCGCCGATGTAAATTATTTTCTTATGATATATATTACACTATGTTATGTGATCTTCTGTTGCTTTTAATGTGTTATATTCCAACGACTATCCTTTTCGCCCAGGATTGGGGATTTGGGTTGTCACAAACGACATCTCTATGGTATCCATGAACGCCTTTCAATCGTCAAATGAAATCGAGTTGGGATTTGAGGTACTAGCCACGATCGATTTGGTTTCTTTGATTTTTGGATTCTAATTTTTCTGCATGTATTGAAAAACAGGAAGTCACCCCTTTTTAAGAGAATGAGAAGCATATCCGAAACAGAACAAAACCGGTATACCAAGTCTTACGTGATTTTAAAATATCAATATTTGATATTTTAATTCGAAGATTGGTTATCCTTTTTAGAAGTTTTTAATATGTGACCCTAATTGTTATTACAGTGTTGGTAACAATTTTAAATTATATTTAAAATTATAAACAATGTGCAACATCTAGTAATACATCACTATTACCCAAGTTATAATAAAATTAACGATTCGATACAACCTTGTCTGTGACTAATGTATCAAGGTAATTTAATCCTTTTAACCATTATATCCAAGATTAAACTCAAGGCATGGAACGCATCATCCTCTTTATAATTTAATCATTTTATCTTGATCAATGAGCGGATTATATAAAATAAATAAATATTTGAGCACTACCATGCATTTCATAATCTTACTCAATCAAGAGAGGCCTATGGATATCACTACTTATATTATAAGGTTAAATTCTATGTAGATCATTCATATTATTTAATCGAGTCAAGATGTACCCAATAATCATCTTTATCGTCTACCCTATTAAGATTAACTTTTGAAGATATCAAAGCACAAGATCATTGAATAAAAAATATAATGATTTCAGGTCTGAGGACCATCACGTCATTGTCACCATGAGAATTACTTATGACAATATTAATCATGCTTCATGAAGTTTTCTCATGTTGGGTCTGCACAATACGATGTTCTATAACACATATTTACGTATTGACATTAATATCTCGTATATTAATGATCAATGAGATATAATCATCAGTCAATCAACATACTAGTCTCGACGTTTCATTGTTGTTCTATTTACAACAAAACTTGACTAGGAACTTTTAAGAATCACAATACTTATCATATTATAAAATCTCATGTTCAAGTCACTTACTTGAAACTATATAATTATGTATTAATAATCTAAGGACTTCTATTATGTTAATATTTATATTATGCAATAAATATAACATAAAATCATTTATTCAAAATAAAACATAACATCAATAATGTTATTCAATCATATCAAATAGAATGCCTCTAACGCACAAACTCTAACAAATCTGTCATATAGCTTGATGTTTGTTTAATGTGCTTACGGCGGTTTATGCTCATTCATGTGTTGAGACAACTACTTTAAAATTCTTAAATATATGAGTCATAATGCCAGAAGGAGTAAGAATGGTAAATACCGATATATGCACAAATATCAAATCGTTACAGTGATATGTTTATATAATCATGCACTCTGAATCTACCTGTATTTATAAATATAGAAGTATCACTCTTGAATAAACTATGTTTTAATGTCATGTATTAAATGAATTTCTCACACCAGACAAATAGTTTGACCCTTTTTGATTGCCTTGCAATCATTTGGGTGTCTCATTCTTGATAAGGCAGCTCAATAATTGTATAATTACAGGGGAAATGCAAGTTGCTTGGCTAGGGAAATTGTAGAAATTAAGTGTTAAAGAGTAGTAAAAAGGCAGCAGCCTAAGATGAATCAAAATGAATGTATTAAGAGTACTAGTGTATGATTATTGTTAACATTATATCCTTTGAAAACTGATTAAATATGGCCAGATGTAATCGAAGTATTGGTGTAAATGAATGTTCAGATTTATGTGAAAATGAATAATGCATGAATTTGATAAACTTATTTATATTCTGTGTTGCTTATGGAAGAGAATCACATATAAGTGATATTTGCATATGATCTCTTCCTTACACAGCAAGTATAAATGTTTAAAATGATAGACAAAGCAGGGATGAGTTGTTGATTGAAGTGCTTGAGTCATTGAATTAAGTTTTACCTGAGCAGTTATGATTGATCAGATTTATTTGCTAAAGCCAGGGTTAAGATATGGAAAATATGTTGAGATATCTATTTTAAAATGTAACGTTGATGTTATTGCATTCTTCTATTAGATGCTGTTACACGTTTTTATCAACCATTCAACAATTAATTTGAATTATAGCAAAAGTTATTTTAAGTTGAATACTTTTTGTGTGGGGCTTACAGGGAACTTGTTGAGACAAGTCCCACATTGGGGAATTTGTAAAATTAATCATGTATAAGTATAATGAGTTCACCCTTCACATTACCAATTGGTTTTGTGATAATTTGGGGTTCTCTAACATGGTATCAGAGCAGGTTTAATTCGTGCGCACAATGCCACACTTATCCACGTCACCCAATATAAAGGTCCACGTGTTAGGCTCATGATATGCCACACGTGCGGGGGCGTGTTGAGACAAGTCCCACATTGGGGAATTTGTAAAATTAATCCTGTATAAGTATAATGAGTTCACCATTCACATTGCCAATTGGTTTTGTGATAATTCGGGGTTCTCTTACAGAACTTAATGCTAATAATAATTTGGATGAAATTGTATAATTTTTTTATGAATTTAATAATAGTGCTATGATATTTTATATATATACATATATATGTACTGATGTGATTGTGCCTTGCTGCTATATAGAGATGTATGGCTGAATTTATGTGCTTTCATCCTAAGTGCAAATAGGACACTATGACAGGACTATTCATATATATAGAATAAGTGTATAAAGAAAAGAGTACAAACCATAGTTTGATACTAAAAAATATATGATAATACCTCGAACTTAGTTCGGTTTGCACAGAAAATGTTTATGGCAAGATGAGCTATGTTTAACTGGAATATAAACTATTGTATTTTGACTGAGTGACATGATATTTCTACTGAGAATAGAAATCCTACTTGTTAATGAAATTTTTTATCTTAAGGCGAGGCAATAGTTTACTTATTTGCATGAATGAAACTCCCAAGTAATTATATATTTTTGAGTGAAAACCCTGTTTCCTTATTGCAATGTCAGCCTAACAATTTTAATAGTTAACAAGGTTTATACTACAATTTTCAAGTCTGAAGTATACTTGTATTAATGGGGATTGAAACAAATGTAATGTATCTTAATATTATACACAAAATTGTATATAATGTCGTGTTTCTTATAGGAAGCAAGTAACATGGCATTATGTTATTATAGATTGTGCTGGCAGGATAATATAGTGTGGCCAGGAACATGTTATATGCATACAAAACGGTCCCTATGTATTAGTTATGCCAACATATAAAAGGTATAAGAATTGAAATACAAGTCTGTGAAAAGTACTGCTTAAAAATGGGACATCCATTACTTATTTTCTAAAGTAAAATGGTTTAAGTCTGGTGTTTATTAATTTTGACGAGAATGGTAGTTTGATGTACACCAATATATGTGCACCAGTTTTCCATGGTTTTGTGGCATAAAACCCGACTTATTTTTATAAAAGAAATGCATTTACTTGTGAGGGTAACTCCATGCTTGAGTGCTGAGATATTTATAGGCATACTATTATTATTTAATGCCACTAAAAGATCAAAATATTTAATATTATTTCTTTTAATTGTTAAAGGGCACAATGCAACAACTTGCACTAAATATATAGCTTTTGCAGGATTAATTAATTCAAAATAAAAGGAGGGAATACTTTTAAAACTGGCTTAAATATATAAAGAAATCACCCATTTCACTCAATATCAAGTAACGTCTTCACTGTCTTCACTCTTTTCTATATGCTGAATAATAGTGAAACCACTTTTTAAATTCTTACGAGTAGGAAGTTTTTGCTCCTTGGATTTTGATACTAAGTATAAATAGAACATCTCTAAGTTATCTAACTCTTTAAACTTAAGAAAACTTGATCTCTTACACTTAACTCATGTTCGACATTTCAATCTTACCTATCCCTCGTCGAGGAAAGAGCCAGGTAAATTTGGGAAACATTTTCTCCTAAACGTATCCTTAGTTAAATGCCTGCATTTGGATCTCAAAAATAGAAAAATTGGGTTTACTCGTCGGCTTATTAGAGTCAAGATTCAAACAACTGCTTACGGTAGCTTTTTGTTCAAATCAATTATCAAACACTTTTAAATAAGTTGTAGAATGTTTAAATAATCTTTAAAACACCTAGTTGATCATTTGAAACCATCCACTAGTGGTTTGGAGAAGAGATATTAAATTCAACCCAAATATAAATCGCTATTGAAAAAGTGCTACAAAAGTGTTGTTTAGCTTAATTAATCAAAATGACTTTCCTGCCATTGGAAAATTCATATATTCAACCTAATCACTTTTAAAACAATTTAAATGATTTATTTCATATTTTATTGAATTAAAAATTCATTTTCAAATAAGTGCATTCAATGGATTTCAAACTGCAAAACCACGATATTTTTCAAAACTTGTTTTGCTCTTATTTCAAAATCTACTTAATGGAATCTTGATCTTTTCGTTCCTTTGGAAAGCATTACTTATAAGAGTTCGGAAAATCTTATACCAAAGAACTTGTATTCATATTTTGTTGTATACAAAAAATTATTTTTTAGGGCACGTAATCGCGAACTGTCGTTGTGCGATGCACCAAAATTGTTCTAATTTCATATCCTTTTTAACATCATATTTATACTTTGAAAATTTTATAATTCATTTCTAAACGATTTTAAAAGAATTTTAAGAGTTTTAATCATTTCATTACACCGATTCATTCATGAGAGGAAGGTGATTTCGTTTGTATTTATCAACATGTATTTAACTTGACTTATTACTTGTTACTTGTTCATTCAATAAATATATCATTAATCAAAACATGATAAGTAATCATCATAGCCAACATATATGTGATTAATTATTATTGTAGCATATGGGCAGTTTGGTTTATTTAAAGTTAAGTTTTTCACCTTGAACTTGAACTAATCACAATGAAAACTCATACAACCTTCTCTAATTGCTTCCAGATCATTTCTAACCCAAGTATTCTTCTTTTAAGTGGCTCGAACTCCATTCCCTCCTTCCTTTGATCTCAGCCCCTCCTTCAAGATGATGGACCTTGGATTTTAAGCTACAAAAAGTGATGGTGGCTAATGAATGTTGATGAGAAGAAAGTTGACGATAGTTTCTCTACCTTTGGATATTCGCTTGAGTGGTGTAGTATTTTCTTTCCTTTTCTTATATTTAAAACAAGATTTTAGTAGCTATTAAAGAGCTTAATATGAGGAAGAAGTGATGAAACTTGTTGTGAAAAAAATGAGAGAAAGAGATAAGGTATCTATAAGAATGCTTAGACAATAAAATATGTATTGGATTTATATCAAAAACACACTTTTTTCTGTGCTAAGTTTCGATCAAAACTCTTCCATGGCCATGGTTGTACTTTTGTGTAAGAGAATGGTGTGTGCAAGAGGTGAAGTATTATTATATCAAAATAAACTATTTTTTTCTTACTTTTTTCTAATGTTTCTTACCTTACTTAATGTCTTCATTAACTTTACATGCATATGTAATCATGCATATATATATATATATATATATATATATGTGTGTGTGTGTGTGTGTGTGTGTGTGTGTGTGTGTGTGTATGGTGAGCGTTCAATGGCACCCAAAACAATGCAGCACCCCAAAATGCCCTCTGATTTCCACCACATATCCCGTTTCTCTCTCTTCCTCCACTCATTCTTTCACCTTCCACTAACTTAAACTAATATAAATGCTTGGTTTCTGTACGGGGGCTTTTGGGGTGCTCACTATTTGAGGTGTCATTGAACGCTCCTATATATATATATATGTGTGTGTGTGTGTGTATATATATATATATGTGTGTGTGTGTGTGTGTGTGTGTGTATGTAATGATCTCTTTCAGTAATAAGTTTCTTCAAGAGACTACATGTAGCATAAAGTTGGAATATAAGGCTTTTTCCTTTTTGTTGAAATTTTTCCTTTCATTGATTTTTCAAATCCTTTCCTTTTACAGGTCATTTGCTATATGCAAATATTTAATGCAATTATATGCTTTTATGCTTTATTTCATGTTTCTCGTTTGAATATGAACTTCGGGTTCCTTGTTTGCATATGAACTTCAGGTTCCTTGTTCGCATATGAACTTCAGGTTTCTTGTTTGCATATGAACTTCAGGTTCCTTATTTGAAAAAATTTGTATATTGACTTCAAATCATATGAGCTTCAGGTCATTTGCATGTGAACTTCAGGTTCAACGACTCTTGCTTTGTGTTTGGAAGTATGACCGTCTTCAGTTGGTCATAATGCTCCTTCAGAGAGTTCCATAAGTGGAGAGGATCTTTTTCTAGTTAAATATTCTGATTTTAGATCATCGTGAATATGACCTCTTAAAAATATCAGGGCCTTTGCTTTGTCCTGCTGGGACATATTATTACCATTTTTAATGGTACTCTCTAAGCATTGAGATTGTAAATGGATTTCAGTGTTCGACATTTTTGTGAACCACACAAAAATAATAATTGTAGATGCTTAATTAAACAAAATTCACATATCAGTACACATGTTCTATAATTATCAAAACGAATTAATAAATTAACGAACAGACAATACAATGAAACCGTAGTACTGTTATATCATAAAAAAATATGCAGATCTCGTAAAATAGAATAGGACCGTATACACGGATGTAATAAATTGAATATATTATGACACAGAATCATAAAAAAAAAATCCAAATCTGCAAGTCTTTCTTTATACATTTATAATGAACGTCTTACAATAATGAAACATTGCAAATCGTCAAGGAGCCATACACCATGTTACATAACAAAAATAATGGTTACATTAATACATATGTTGGCTAACAAGCAGCTTGCTATTTACATATATGCATATCTATTAGCAATGGCTTCTCTGTTATTGAAGAGATAAAGTAGCAAATGAAGATGTTTTATGTATGGCATATGAGGTAAAAGATCCATATATAATATTATAAAAAGAAAATGAATGGATCTTCCTAAAAAAAATATTTGGTATACCATAATACCTGTAACACCCCGTGTATTCTATAACAGTGAAATTCATAAATTAAAGCATAACTAATTTCAAATCAAAGAATTAAGGGTAACGGGATACGCCATTGTGTTCGTCTCGGAAAAATACGCGAAATAGAGTCCGAGTTTTCGAAAAACGGAGTCCGTATGAAGAAGATATGGCCTCCGGAAGTTTCAGAATTCAGGTTAAAATTCAAACAGACGAAAACAGCTCAGAAAAACAAGTTTAAAATTCAAAATCGGGCCCAATTGGCCAGGGTGGGAAAATTCACGCCTAAGGCACCCAGGTCGACTTGGCAGTCGACCTGGGCTAGCCAGGTCGACAGGGCTGTCGACCTGGGTAACCCATGTCGACTGCCAAGTCGACTGGGCTGTCGACCTGGCCCCAGAGCCAGGTCGAACCCAGCCCACCCTGGCTGGCCTGGTCTGTGTTTGGTCGATTTTCTGAGCCTTGCCTTGTCACTAGGGCTAGGTGTCAGCTCCTGGTTGGTCTCTCCTTCAAACGAACGGCTATCATTGAACCAAGCTTCATCGACGGTCTAAATCAACTCACAAACTCTATAAAAAGGACCTAAGACTAACCCTAATTCACACAAACTAAAATGGAGCTGAGACCGTCATGTTGCTGAGGAGAGACTAAAGATAGCCGTCGGAAATTGAGAGGCAATTAGGAGAATAAACAAAAGCTTAAAGCAACGTCAAATCAATCAAAACAACGCCTACAACAAAGGATAGCATCTCCAAATTCAGAATTCAGATTTCTGAATTGAAGAGTCGTCATACGCTGTAAGTAGAGTGCTATTCCGATATGAATTAAATAATTGTGTTGATTTGTGTAATGTAAGAAATGGAATTGTGGCGATAATAATCTATATTTGTATGTTGCTTTGATGCAAAACGATTTGGGAATATTATGGTATACGATTGGATATTTGCAAGTACGCGATTTGCGTTGGAAACGAAATGGAATTGTGGCGATAATGGCTTATATTTGTATGTTATTTTGATTCTAACGATTTGGCAATGCTATGGTTTGATTCATACAAGTATGTGGCTTATGTTGACAACCACATGTTGTGGAATTTTGATTGGGACTTATGCAAACATATGATTCATATTGAAAACTACATGTTTGTGGTAGTTATTTATAACACCCATTTGATAATTGCAAGCATATGATTCATGTTGAAAGTAACAACTATATGTTGTAATAATTTATTTAAGATTCATGCAAGTATATGATTCATGTTAACAACTAAATGTTGTAATAATTTATTTAAGATTCATGCAAGTATATGATTCATGTTAACAACTATATGTTATGATATTTTAATTGGAATTCATGCAAGTCCATGATCTATTGTTATGACAACATGATGTAAAATTCTATGGTCATCTTTAGTGTAATTTGATTCACCTAAGTATTATGATTCATATGAAGTTATGTTGGAATTGGCATCCTAGTTCAAGTATAAAAATCATATTTTTGTGATAGTGACAAAAGCACGCATCTTTGTAAATTTGTATTAATTTTATGAACATGACTAAACTATGTTCGTTATTATGCCCAATTGAAAAACATGTTTTTAGGCTCATGTTGTTATCATAAGTTACATTAGAATTACATTAGAATTACATTCCTCTTGCAAGTTTACATAGATAAAATAAAAACCATGATGTAAGTTTAGATATGTTTATGCTATAATCATATGAATAGAATAATTCATGTTTAAGTATTGTTTATGCCATAATCATATGAATAAGATAATTCATGCTTAGGTATTGTTTATGCCATACTCATATGAATAGAATAATTCATGCTTAGGTATTGTTTATGCCATACTCATATGAATAGAATAATTCATGCTTAGGTATTGTTTATGCCATAATCATATGAATAGAATAATTCATGTTTAAGTATTGTTTATGCTATAATCATATGAATAAGATAATTCATGCTTAGGTATTGTTTATGCCATACTCATATGAATAGAATAATTCATGCTTAGGTATTGTTTATGCCATACTCATATGAATAGAATAATTCATGTTTAGGTATTGTTTATGCCATAATCATATGAATAAGTGATTCATGTTTAAGTATTGTCTATACCATAATTATATGAATAGAATGATTCATGTTTAAGTACTGTTTATGCCATAATCATATGAATAGAACGATTAATGTTTAAGTATTATTTATGCCATGATTATATGAATAGAACGATTCATGTTTAAGTATTGTCTATACCATAATTATATGAATAGAATGATTCATGTTTAAGTATTGTTTATGCTATGATTATATGGATAAAATGATTCATGTTATGCCATGATTATATGATGTTACAATTGCAAGTTCACATGTGCCTATTTTATGTTAATTGAATCGTTCGTTGCAAGCTCATGCGTTCACACTCCCCTTTTTCATGTTACCTTATAAACACCATGTTATAGCCTCCCCTTTTCATATGGCTAAATTGGGTTTAAGTATTAAACCCAACACACCTTACATTGGAACGAACGTATAAAACGGGGGTAATGACGTTTGGGCTAAAATACAGAACATATGTGTTGGCATGTTTAACGCACGCCAATAACTTTGAAAAACAATTAAGTGGCATAAATAAATTTAACCAATAAAGATGAATTTGAATAATGGGCCGCAAATATTTACATATAAAAAGAAAAGAGACAAAATATGTAAATGAAGAAAAATACGATGTGTTTAACCCGAGGTTGGATTGAGTTGTGATGTAAACCTGCCCGGAACCGCCCGGCTGTCCAGTAGTCACAACAATACCTATCCAATGTGGGTGGTTAAACACGGAGCCCAATAAGGACCCAAGGTTAGACTGAGTTGTGGCGTAAGACTGCCCGGACCCAACCGGCAACAGGCAGCCACAACAATACCTGTCTAATGTGAGAGGTCAAGGCTTTAATAAGACAATTAAGGCTGAGTCAGGATTGATAGGATTAAGTAAATTATATTAATACTTAATCAAAATGGAACATGCTAAACTAAACAGACTGATTGGGGGGTTAGGTTTATAAAACACTTAACGAACTTAGCATGTTGGCTAGAAATAGAAAACCTAGTAGCGGAGGACCCTTTTCGCAGTAACCCTACAAGGTATCATGATACCCTGAAACTAGGCAGGGTGGGGCACGATTACTGGGCTGATTGTAAGAGGTCAAATCGACGGCGGTGGTGCAGCAGTGTAGGTTCTAACGGGGTGCGGGCGTGCACACACTCCGGCGCAGAAAAATAAGGCACTGGGCACCAGTAGCATACCTGTGCATTCTAGGATTGTGTCGGGCCGCCACCATGGGACTTGATACACCCCATGGTGGGACCAGCATAGGTAACTACAACATCGGGGGCCGTAAGACACATGTAACTATGCGAGTAGGAGCCGATCATCATAAAATGGATCACTTCACCCTGATTATGGGGTGCCAGTTGGGAACTAGTTAATATGGGTTCAGAGATTAAAATGGGGTACGATAGTATATTCGACCCTAGACAACTTAACTAAGTTTATGGTGCTTTCCCCATTTCTAGTTTATACTTATCATACCCAGTTCTTTATTCATAGACTGAATAGTCCTAGACTTACTCAGGCTTTATGTCTGACTCTACTTTTCTTTCGCCTTCTTTTCTTCCGTTCCCCCCCCAGGTCCACAGGGAGGGAATACCGCAGCTTGACCAGCCTTCATATCCAGCTTGAAGAGAAAGAATGTATTGCTTGGATCTTTTCGTTTTGGACTATGGCTTTGGACAGCAACTATGGGACTTTTGCGGTTTATTTATGTTTCCTTTATGCTTCTTTAAATAATGTAATCAAGACAGTTATGAAGATGTTATGTTTTTGGAAGTATTGTAAAACAAATTATGGCATAGATTGTGTAACACATATTTTAATGGAATAAAAGTTGTTGTTTTCCGCTGTTCAAAAATATGTGTTCTTATATCTGTCTTGTATATCTGTGACTTATACTTATAAACCTCCACCAAAAATTAGGGCATTCCCTTTGAGAGTGACCCTAACGGAGGTGGGGTGTTTCACTTGGTATCAGAGCATAGGTTTACCAGATAAGATAAAAAGTTTTGAAAAATTATTTTCAAAAAGGAAATTTAAAGAAGCATTTTTTTAAAAAGATAAAATATTATTTATTTTAAAAAGGCAAAGTCCCCCAAAGCCATAGGTACTGTCTTCTATCCTTCGTTTTGAATCTATCCTTTCTGTTTCAGCATGTCTGGAGACCTTACTCCCCAGCTGCTGACGCTTCCACTCCTCCTCCTCCACGTGAACCAGCAAGCGGAAGAGTCCCATAGTAGGATGACGAATAATAGTCAACCAAGAAAGGATCGTAACAGTAATAATAAGAAACGAGAAAAAAGGAAATGCAATTTTTATGGTACGGAAGGGCACATAGCCAAGGATTGTAGAAAGAGGAAAAGAAAGCTAGGAGAATGTTTTCATTGTGGGGAGACTGGACACATCAGCAAAGACTGCCCTGAGAAGACAGACTTTGAGAAGGGCGGGAAAGACAACAAGTCCCGAGAGAAGAGGGAGTGTAAATTCTGTGGCAAAGTGGGGCACTTAGTGAAAGATTGCCGGAAAAAGAAGGCCAAGATGAATGGTGGGTGCTTTTCTTGCGGTGAGACAGGCCACATGGCTAAGGACTGCCCAAAGAAACGAGGACAGGGGCAGAGGGCTGGATCCACCTCAGGGGCGCAGGTTCATGTGCTAGAAGCGCCACCTCTGCAACAGCGAGGTATAAATACTTCTATAGAAAATGTAGTTTATCTTTATGATCACCCCGTTCGCACTTTATTTGATTCCGGTGCGTCAAACTCCTTTATCTCGTCTGCTTTAGTAGAATCTCTGCACCTAAAAACTAGTATGATAGAGGACCCCTTAATTGTTTCAAACCCAATTGGGGGCCCAGCTCATTTGTCTATGATCTGTTTGGGATTGAAAATTTCTATTCTAAGCGTAGAATTTCAATGTAGTGCCTTTGTGTTGGGATTTTCGGGATATGGTTTGATTTTGGGCGTGGATTGGCTATCCAGTAATGGGGCCATCCTTGATTGCGAGAAAAGGGTTGTTAGGCTCCTGACCCAGCTCGGTAACACTTTGGAAATTTCTTGTAATCCCTCGTATGCGGTTATGCTTAGTTATCTTGAATCGCTAGATGCCTCCGTTGAAAAATTTGCAATCGATTAGAGTGGTCCGGGAATATCCGGATGTCTTCGAAGAGGTGAAGGGCTTGCCTCCGAAGCGGGAGATAGACTTCCGCATATACCTTGTAGATAATGCAAAGCTCGTTGCGTTGCCCGTTAGACACATGGCTCCACGGGAAAGGAAAGAGCTCAGTAAATAGATTAAGGAGCTTCTAGAAAAGGGGTTCATTAGGAGGAGCATTTCAGAATGGGGCGCTCCAGTAGTATTCGCCACTAAGGCAGAAGGATTCATTTCGCTTATGCATGAGTTGCAAAGTATCACCTTAGTAAATACATTTGGCAACATAGTTGACATTTGTTTATTTTCAAGAGATAATTCATCTATGTGGAATAACTTCTAGTAAGTGAACAAGATCCAAGATTCACTAGTGAATTTTGGAGAGCTTGCATGAAACCATGAGTATGCCGTCATGCTTGAGCCAAGTATACTAGAAGGAGAATAAGTGAAAGTGGAACGAGAGGCAACAGTGAAATAGGTTCCAACTCATATTTTGGAAACAAGAATTAAGAAGCTACGAAATTGTGAAGTTAAAGACGGACAAAGCATAATGGAGTTAAGCTCAAGAAATGCGACCTAGAAGATTGAAGACTAGATTCGTGCATCATATCTCTTCTTAAGAGTATATCCTTGATCCCTCTCTTCCTGTAGAGCTTACTTGCATGCTATCTTTTGTGTATATCCTCTCGGTCCCATTCTCAATCCAATTTCTGTTGCAAACCCCATAGGGAGTATGACTCATCTGTTAGTAACACATGTTGGGTCTCGAGGGTGTTCATTGGTTTGACTAAAATTTTTGGGTTTTATAGGATACGGATTGGTCTTAGGAAGGGACTCCCTTGTGACCTAAAAGGAGTCCATCATGCTTAGTTTCCTAGAATCATATATGGTGGTTGGGTTGAGTAATTCTTTGGGTGTCAGTCTGATGTTGATTTCGGTCTTCGGGGCTGATGCTTAGAGAGTTCTTCTCCTAATCAATATATATGTGGCATAGATTTCCAGTTTTGACATTGCCTAATGGGCACAAAGTTTTTACTTGCTTCTATCATTCGACTATACCTTTAGGTAGGACCATTTCCTATCATTGAGAAAATTGGGAAAATGGCCTATAGATTAGAGCTACCCGAAAAATTGGCCGGAGTCCACAACGTTTTTCATGTTTCACATCTCCGAAAATGTCTACATGAGTCTGCTGAAGTGGTAGAGCCAAATATCCTAGAAGAAGCTGAAGTGGAACGCGAAGCAACCATAAGGAAAGTTCCAACCCGTATATTAGGAACAGAAGTGAAGAAGCTACGCAACCGCGAAGTCAAGCTCGTCAAAGTTCGGTGGAGCGACGCCGAAGAAGATGCAACTTGGGAAACTGAAGCTAGAATACGCGCAGCCTACCCTTTTCTTTTCGAGGGTACTTCTTTGATCTTTCCTTTTTCCTTAAGTTGCGCTTTTATCTATCTTTTTAGGTATATCTCCTCGACCCTATCTTTTAGGTAGAAAATCTTTGGATGAAAACATGTAGTTGAAACATGTTATGGATGATGGTTGCAAGTGGTTGCAAGTGATTGCTAGTGGTTGCTCGTGGTTGCATATACACACACAATCTAGGTTTTAGATCGGGTCAGTCACTTCATATTGCATATGCATATATGTTTGCATTCGTATATGGTTGAACTTTAATGTGTTATCATATGGATGTTGCATTTGTATGAATGATTGTGCACTCATGTAGAATCATGAATAGGAAAAATTTGCATACATAATGGATTCATGGCACTTACATAATTCGCATTAAGGAGGTCAACTGAATCAGTAGACCGCCTGATTTTGCATTAGATAAGTACATGTACACACACACTTCGCATATGATCATGAAGCATTAGAAGTCTTTTAAGGACAATGGATGCTCGTGTTTGATGGATGAGTAGATGGATGTTTGGATGTTAGGATGTACATTCTTCCTGAACTTGAAGATTTCGGGGACGAAATCCTTTTAAGTGGGGGAGAATGTAACACCCCGTGTATTCTATAACAGTGAAATTCATAAATTAAAGCATAACTAATTTCAAATCAAAGAATTAAGGGAAACGGGATACACCATTGTGTTCGTCTCGGAAAAATACGCGAAATAGAGTCTGAGTTTTCGAAAAACGGAGTCCGTATGAAGAAGATATGGCCTCCGGAAGTTTCAGAATTCAGGTTAAAATTCAAACAGACGAAAACAACTCAGAAAAACAAGTTTAAAATTCAAAATCGGGCCCAATTGGCCAGGGCGGGAAAATTCCCGCCTAAGGCACCCAGGTCGACTTGGCAGTCGACCTGGGCTAGCCAGGTCGACAGGGCTGTCGACCTGGGTAACCCGTGTCCACTGCCAAGTCGACACGGTGTCGACTGGGCTGTCGACCTGGCCCCAGAGCCAGGTCGAACCCAGCCCACCCTGGCTGGCCTGGTCTGTGTTTGGTTGATTTTCTGAGCCTTGCCTTTTCACTAGGGCTAGGTGTCAGCTCCTGGTTGGTCTCTCCTTCAAACGAATGGCTATCATTGAACCAAGCTTCATCGATGGTCTAAATCAACTCACAAACTCTATAAAAAGGACCTAAGACTAACCCTAATTCACACAAACTAAAATGGAGCTGAGACCGTCATGTTGCTGAGGAGAGACTAAAGATAGCCGTCGGAAATTGAGAGGCAATTAGGAGAATAAACAAAAGCTTAAAGCAACGTCAAATCAATCAAAACAACGCCTACAACAAAGGATAGCATCTCCAAATTCAGAATTCAGGTTTCTGAATTGAAGAGTCGTCATACGCTGTAAGTAGAGTGCTATTCCGATATGAATTAAATAATTGTGTTGATTTGTGTAATGTAAGAAATGGAATTGTGGCGATAATAATCTATATTTGTATGTTGCTTTGATGCAAAACGATTTGGGAATATTATGGTATACGATTGGATATTTGCAAGTACACGATTTGCGTTGGAAACGAAATGGAATTGTGGCGATAATGGCTTATATTTGTATGTTATTTTGATTCTAACGATTTGGCAATGCTATGGTTTGATTCATACAAGTATGTGGCTTATGTTGACAACCACATGTTGTGGAATTTTGATTGGGACTTATGCAAACATATGATTCATATTGAAAACTACATGTTTGTGGTAGTTATTTATAACACCCATTTGATAATTGCAAGCATATGATTCATGTTGAAAGTAACAACTATATGTTGTAATAATTTATTTAAGATTCATGCAAGTATATGATTCATGTTAACAACTAAATGTTGTAATAATTTATTTAAGATTCATGCAAGTATATGATTCATGTTAACAACTATATGTTATGATATTTTAATTGGAATTCATGCAAGTCCATGATCTATTGTTATGACAACATGATGTAAAATTCTATGGTCATCTTTAGTGTAATTTGATTCACCTAAGTATTATGATTCATATGAAGTTATGTTGGAATTGGCATCCTAGTTCAAGTATAAAAATCATATTTTTGTGATAGTGACAAAAGCACGCATCTTTGTAAATTTGTATTAATTTTATGAACATGACTAAACTATGTTCGTTATTATGCCCAATTGAAAAACATGTTTTTAGGCTCATGTTGTTATCATAAGTTACATTAGAATTACATTAGAATTACATTCCTCTTGCAAGTTTACATAGATAAAATAAAAACCATGATGTAAGTTTAGATATGTTTATGCTATAATCATATGAATAGAATAATTCATGTTTAAGTATTGTTTATGCCATAATCATATGAATAAGATAATTCATGCTTAGGTATTGTTTATGTCATACTCATATGAATAGAATAATTCATGCTTAGGTATTGTTTATGCCATACTCATATGAATAGAATAATTCATGCTTAGGTATTGTTTATGCCATAATCATATGAATAGAATAATTCATGTTTAAGTATTGTTTATGCCATAATCATATGAATAAGATAATTCATGCTTAGGTATTGTTTATGCCATACTCATATGAATAGAATAATTCATGCTTAGGTATTGTTTATGCCATACTCATATGAATAGAATAATTCATGTTTAGGTATTGTTTATGCCATAATCATATGAATAAGTGATTCATGTTTAAGTATTGTCTATACCATAATTATATGAATAGAATGATTCATGTTTAAGTACTGTTTATGCCATAATCATATGAATAGAACGATTAATGTTTAAGTATTATTTATGCCATGATTATATGAATAGAACGATTCATGTTTAAGTATTGTCTATACCATAATTATATGAATAGAATGATTCATGTTTAAGTATTGTTTATGCTATGATTATATGGATAAAATGATTCATGTTATGCCATGATTATATGATGTTACAATTGCAAGTTCACATGTGCCTATTTTATGTTAATTGAATCTTTCGTTGCAAGCTCATGCGTTCACACTCCCCTTTTTCATGTTACCTTATAAACACCATGTTATAGCCTCCCCTTTTCATATGGCTAAATTGGGTTTAAGTATTAAACCCAACACACCTTACATTGGAACGAACGTATAAAACGGGGGTAATGACGTTTGGGCTAAAATACAGAACATATGTGTTGGCATGTTTAACGCACGCCAATAACTTTGAAAAACAATTAAGTGGCATAAATAAATTTAACCAATAAAGATGAATTTGAATAATGGGCCGCAAATATTTACATATAAAAAGAAAAGAGACAAAATATGTAAATGAAGAAAAATACGATGTGTTTAACCCGAGGTTGGATTGAGTTGTGATGTAAACCTGCCCGGAACCGCCCGGCTGTCCAGTAGTCACAACAATACCTATCCAATGTGGGTGGTTAAACACGGAGCCCAATAAGGACCCGAGGTTAGACTGAGTTGTGGCGTAAGACTGCCCGGACCCAACCGGCAACAGGCAGCCACAACAATACCTGTCTAATGTGAGAGGTCAAGGCTTTAATAAGACAATTAAGGCTGAGTCAGGATTGATAGGATTAAGTAAATTATATTAATACTTAATCAAAATGGAACATGCTAAACTAAACAGACTGATTGGGGGGTTAGGTTTATAAAACACTTAACCAACTTAGCATGTTGGCTAGAAATAGAAAACCTAGTAGCGGAGGACCCTTTTCGCAGTAACCCTACAAGGTATCATGATACCCTGAAACTAGGCAGGGTGGGGCACGATTATTGGGCTGATTGTAAGAGGTCAAATCGACGGCGGTGGTGCAGCAGTGTAGGTTCTAACGGGGTGCGGGCGTGCACACACTCCGACGCAGAAAAATAAGGCACTGGGCACCAGTAGCATACCTGTGCATTCTAGGATTGTGTTGGGCTGCCACCATGGGACTTGATACACCCCATGGTGGGACCAGCATAGGTAACTACAACATCGGGGGCCGTAAGACACATGTAACTATGCGAGCAGGAGCCGATCATCATAAAATGGATCACTTCACCCTGATTATGGGGTGCCAGTTGGGAACTAGTTTATATGGGTTCAGAGATTAAAATGGGGTACGATAGTATATTCGACCCTAGACAACTTAACTAAGTTTATGGTGCTTTCCCCATTTCTAGTTTATACTTATCATACCCAGTTCTTTATTCATAGACTGAATAGTCCTAGACTTACTCAGGCTTTATGTCTGACTCTACTTTTCTTTTGCCTTCTTTTCTTCCGTTCCCCCCCAGGTCCACAGGGAGGGAATACCGCAGCTTGACCAGCCTTCATATCCAGCTTGAAGAGAAAGAATGTATTGCTTGGATCTTTTCGTTTTGGACTATGGCTTTGGACAGCAACTATGGGACTTTTGCAGTTTATTTATGTTTCCTTTATGCTTCTTTAAATAATGTAATCAAGACAGTTATGAAGATGTTATGTTTTTGGAAGTATTGTAAAACAAATTATGGCATAGATTGTGTAACACATATTTTAATGGAATAAAAGTTGTTGTTTTCCGCTGTTCAAAAATATGTGTTCTTATATCTGTCTTGTATATCTGTGACTTATACTTATAAACCTCCACCAAAAATTAGGGCATTCCCTTTGAGAGTGACCCTAACGGAGGTGGGGTGTTTCAATACCAGATCAAATATGAACAGGTGGATATCTAAAAACCACTAAGTTAAAAATTAATTAGATCTAAAAAGTTTAGATCGACTAAAATATAATCTAGATCTACAAAAACTGAAAAAGAAAAGTGATCTAGAATAGTCGCTATGGAATTCAGGCCCTTAAAAATGGACATTTTGCAAACGACCTCGGATTTCGACGAAACCACTTTTGTTGGATCCGCAGTGTCAAGTTATTGCTAGATTCCAAATTTCATAATTTTTCGAATCAATATGTGAGCGTGGCAAAGGAAAACGCGTTTGACCAGTTTTAGTTGATTTTAATCGACTGGAAATTGGCCATTTTTCCAACGGTCTCAGAATTCGACGAAACTAGTTTTGTTAGGACCGTATCGTTAATACGAAGCTAGAAAATATTTTTATTGAATTTTTAGGGTTAGCATGTGACCCCGGTAAATTGAAATGTACGTTTAAAATTCAATATAGAGATTTAAATGTAAATTCAACGGAAACTGATCGAGACGAACAAATCAACTTGCGATACATATCCTATTGTGTTCGGAATGGGGGTAAAACGCTATGGACGACAGGCGGTGGGCCTCGTTTAGAGGTCGTATGTAAAAGTCAACTTTTTGAAATAATATAAATTAAATAATATAAAAATAAAAATATTCCTTCCCTCTCCTTATTCATTCTGCCCCCCCCCCTCTTCAAAATCAAATCGACAGAAAAAAAAACCCTAAACTATCGACAGCCCCCCCTTGAAGCGAACGCCACCACCCAACCGCCCCCCCCTCCGTCCAGCCTCCCTCCTCCCCCCAGCGGCACAACTCCCGAAGACCCCCCCCCCAAATCGCACGGACGCGACGAAGACCCCCCCCCCCCAAATCGCACGGACGCGACGAAGACCCCCCCCCCCTTCGCCTGCACCGACCCACCGCCACCTCCCCGGCACCGCGCAACAGTCCACCACCCTCTCCAAGACCGAAAACATGAGTTTTTAATTTTATCTTTATTTGGTTATAATATAAATTCGAATTTAATTTTTATTTTTTAGTTTTAAATCATGTATGGTATGAATGAAAAAGTTTAGATTTTTAAAATGAAAAAGTTTAGATTTTTAAAATAGAAAAGTTTAGATTTTTAAAATAGAAAAGTTTAGATTTTTAAAATAGAAAAGTTTAGATTTTTAAAATAGAAAAGTTTATATTTTTAAAATAGAAAAGTTTATATTTTTAAAATAGAAAAGTTTATATTTTTAAAATAGAAAAGATGAGATTTTTCATATGGAAAAGATTTGGATTTCTATTATGAAACTATCGAAATAAAAATACAATTTTTATATAGTGAAGAGAATAAAAATATAATTTTTATACTAGTGGCATAGTAAAAATATGATTTTTATCATATGAATAAAAATACGATTTTTATATATTGAACGTCGAAGTAAAAATGTGATTTTTATATATTGAACATCGAAGTAAAAATATGATTTTTATCATATGAATAAAAATACGATTTTTATATATTGAACGTCGAAGTAAAAATGTGATTTTTATATATTGAACATCGAAGTAAAAATATGATTTTTATATATTGAACATCGAAGTAAAAATATGATTTTTATATATTGAACATCGAAGAAAAAAATGTGATTTTTATATATTGAACATCGAAGTAAAAATGTGATTTTTATATATTGAACATCAGCAAATAAAAATGTGATTTTTATATATGTAGTGACTACGAGCAGCGAAAGTGACAAACGGCGAGAACGACAAGATTTCCTGTATTGGAAGTGTCGTGAAGTTGGATAGCTATCGGTGAGAACTTCTCACCTTTCAATTTAAATTTTCTAGTTATATATATATACTAGGATGCAGACGGTGTTTAGTAGCACCCGACACCCGTCATCCACAGACCATGGATAGCTTGTTTGTTAAATTGTTTGGTTGTGTAGTTGGTTAGATTATTTGGTTTGAATTGATTTGATTGATGTGTGAATGGAGTGGGCCTTCACTAGACCGGGGATAAGGCTAGGCCTCGTCCCGTTTCTAGTATCGTGCCGTTATGCCGCCGAAATTTTCTAAAATAATTTAGAAAAATAAAAATATCATTTTATTTATAGAATGAACTGAATAGAAATTCATAAGTTAAAATAAAATGTTTTGTCGTTAAAAATATAATTTTTAACGTGAATGTGAATAAATAAATATTCATTTACAAACCGGACGGTTTGTTTATGTACACCTATTTGAAGGACATTGATTGGGACGATAAATTTTACACATCGCCCAACTGCACAAATAAAATCTGTGTTTGATTGTTTGAAACCCCACACGGGTATTGGGATGATATTTGACGTACACTAATCCCGATTGTTTAGTTGTATGTCAATCGATTGATTGACAGACTGTTATAAGCGTTGAATATTTATATTTGATGCTTATACAGTGTAGAATGCGCTTTGGATGATGGTTGATTATTCATCGTTGTTGATATGTACATGTGTTGTAGAAAATCCATGTAATCAACATTATATGGTAATTGATTGGGCCTCATTCCAGTTTCGAATGAAAAAGAAATATTTGAAATAAAAACCTTTGAAATAGAAATGTTTGAAAATAGAATATTTGAAAAAGGAAATATTTGAAAAGAAATATTTGAGATAGAAATATTCGAAATAGAATATTTGAAAATGGAAATATATGAAGCCGTATGGATTAAATTGACGCCATTTTGACGTGAACGATGTTTATATCGATTTTACTCATTTTAAAATGAATATTGAAAAGTGATTTCGAAATCGCATATTTTGAAATGAAATTTGAATTAAATTGAATAGGAAACGAATTCGAATTGAATATATAACGAATTTGATTTCAATTGAATATATAATGAATTTGATTCAAATAGAAAACCAATTTGAATTGAATCGAATAGAAAACCAATTTGAATTGAATCGAATAGAAAACCAATTTGAATTGAATCGAATAGAAAACCAATTTGAATTGAATCGAATAGAAAACGACTTTGGAATTGAATTAAATTGAAAACGAATTCAAATTGAATTGAAAGCGAATTGAAATGAATTCAAATTGAATTGAAATTTGAATTGAATAGAAATGAATTTTAAAACGAATTTATAAAGAAGAACTCAATTTTGATTTGAATTGAAATGGAAGTTGAAATTGCTTTTGAAACGAATTTAAAACTATTTATATAATTCGTTTTAAATAGAAATCGACGAAATATATATTATATATATTATATATATAATATAATGGCCTGAATAGAACGCGCCGCGCCGCGGCAGTTCGCGAATTTCGACCATTGATTTCAAACGGACATTACAGGAGATCCGACCGTCGGATTCTCCTGAAACCGGAACCGTTGGGTTCGTATCGAAAAGAACTTTCTAACTGATATTAGAAATTAGAAATCTAATGGTTGGATTTGGAATTATGTCCAAATCAAATTTGGAAAAGGTCGCTGTAAGTGCAGTTCAATGGCCATTGATGGAAATCGACTGTACGGGCCTTGATAAAATTATTAAAAATAGTAATAATTTGTGTAAAATCATAAGAAATGATTTAGAAAGAATTGGGGTGAAAAACTCCATATTTGAAAAGATAAAAATAGATTTTTATCGAAATGAACTAGTTTTGAAATAGAATTATAATTCTATTTATTTTTAAATAAATAAATTGAATTTGAAAAGGGTTTTAAAAATAACCAGAATTTCCAATGATTGCATTGGGATGGATTTGAATCGAAATTGTCTTCGGAATATTTCGATGTTGGAATTCGTGATTATACAGATGTTGTTATGGAAATTTGAAAGATATATATATATTTATATCGTTATTTCCGATACGACATTTGTTAATCGTAGAATTTGATATTGAATATAAGCCGATATATTTTCTATTCAGAGCCTTGTATTGAATATCAAATGTGATTTGGGTTTGTCGTGAATGGTGTCTTCACTAACACTGTTCTTGAACCCCGTTGAGAAAAGATTAAATCTTTTTATTTAGATTTAACGAAGTGTACCAATTAAATAATATTTAATTGGAATTGAATTGATATTGATTTTTGGGTTTATTGTGGACAGTGCTTTAAATAACACTCGTTCTTTAACCCGATAATTAATGAATGTGATTTTGGGTTTATCGTGAACTGTGTTTTAAATGACACTGATTCTTTAACCCAGTTAAAGATTAAAACTAAGTAGAGTTTTAATGAATCTTTAATTAGATTGAAAAGATCGAAAATGGAGTACCACCAGTTTTGCTCCAGGCGTTAGTTAAATCTTTAATTAGATTTGAACGTGAAATGGTAATTGAATTTACCGATAACACCGTGGTGTTAGATATGAAGTACTACCAGTTTTACTTCATTGGATGAATAGGTTGGGATTGGGAAATTAAAACCAATGATTACTTCGGTAAGGTTCGTTAATCCCGACTAGTTGAATCGAAATTCAAAAGATGATTAAAGAATAAATTCAAGGAATTTATCTTGGATAAAATTAATGGGAACCTTTCCCTATGAATGTGAAATTTAGAAACTAACTGTCGGTTAGCCAAGTAGAATGGTTTTCTGGATATTAATCTGATGTTGGTTTCGGCCTTCGGGGTTAATATTTGGGGAGTTATTCTCTTGATTAATTTACGGTTAGTGACTGATGAATTGGAATGAGGCGTATGTTGTGTTTGTGTAACACTTATTTAAAATATACGCAAGTTATTCGGAAAGACCGGGTTTATCCCATTCTGAATAACTGATACGACGATAAGTCGAAGATGAAGACGATGGTCGAAGACCGGAGGTCTTCACGTCGTTTGGATAATTACTAATGATCTTGATTGGGCTGTACACCCAAGAAGATGGAAACAATTGGTGATCGTCCAGACGTACTTGGAGATCGATGGATATGCGGGGTACTAGGTGCCTCCGGTTTCGTTCAGACCCAGAACGGACTTGTAAATGGACTGTGTGTCTGACATTGGATTTTAGTCCGTGTGATTGATCTCTATTAAATATATATCTGTTTGGCGGCGGATAATTTATTCTCTTGCTTAACGCCCTTCTCTGAGACGTACGGGCTCAGGGATTATATATTGATGGATATCAAACGCATGGAGTGAATTGCCTGTGTGGCATGCCTAAGTGGCAATTGATCGAGGCTTCTGTTGAAAAGCAAAGTCTTGTGGTGATGATCAAAGCACAGCCTGTGTGGCACAGCTTTGTGTAACGTGAATTCGCGAGTTTCGCACCCCGGTTGTGAACCAAAAACGGGAGAGGACCTCAGGGAGGGCATGCGTTTCCTTCTAGCTAGGGTGGTGTCAGTGACCTACCAGCCCTGACATTTATATACTTTTCACCTGTGTGGTTGTTGCTGTTGCAAGGCGCCTCGGTTTGATCGGACGATCCGGGTCCGATGGAGTCATTCGTTGGCTCATTTACGCCCCAAAGGGCGGGGAAACGTAGTGTTCAGGCATTTTAATCCACATCGGTGGACCGGCCCTGTCGCTCCAAGGGTCACTCGAGCTCTGATCCTGAGACATGGGCTAGATTGTCTCGAATCGGTTGAGGACTATCTTTTGCCTCGGTTCATAGACGGAAATCCAATTTCCAAATACGTGACATTTGCGGTTTTAATTGTAGAACTAGTACGGCGACATGATATATGGTACCCATGCCGCCTATGATTGATACTTATGATTTGAAGTTGTTTTATACACTATGCACTTATAATGGTATCAAATGATTTGTTTTAAACGTATCAAGCATTCTTGGCTATTATAAGGTAAAAACCCTATCCCCCGGCTTGCGTTGCATTGTGTGATAGGACCTGGGTCTTATAACAGCTTCATTTTTCTTTACTTAGCATTGCGCTGTTGGTTTTATGCACTGGTATTCTTGGGAGGAAACCCGTTCCGTGTTATACGGCGTGGTCCCTTGATTTACCGAACTTTAAAAATAAAGATTAATAACTGTTTTAGTTCTCACACCAGTCACATGACTGACCCGGAGTTTATTATTTTAACCTAAACTCTGGGTGCCCCTATTTTGACACGGGCAGCTAGTAGTTTTGGTTTTGCAGATTTATATTCACAGGATCCTGGTTTACAGCTGGAACGATATCCGGAAAGCTTTGTATCGGTATATTTCCTTCTAGTTGTGTATTGTATTATTTTCCGCTGCTATGTATTTAAATGTAATTTAAATCTCTGATATTTCTGTGTAATATTCATTTATACTCTGTATATTCTTGTAATCTGATGCATTGTTGTAAGATACAATGAAATGTTCTTTTGTATGAGTTCTGTTTTGTCCTGTTCTCAAACGATAGGGCGTTTCGAACGGCCTGGATCGGTTTAGCGACTGGTTCGGACTGAGCGAAATTCCTTCTCGTCACAGCTAAAGGGCTGATCCATTTAAGAATTTGATAGGGTCCTATATATCGGTATAACTCTTTTGCCATATTGTATCCTCTTTCATGTTCTTCCTTATTTCCTTTACCTATTTTGAATCTTTCATGATAATTTTTTAGCCTAGTACCAGTCGGTCACCGGCCTCAATCCAACATGTTAAGGGTCTACAAGGGAGACCATATAGTGCTTCATATAGTTCCATATCGATGCTTGCTTGGTAATCATTATTATAGAAGAACTCCACCATGTAGAGAAAATTCCCCATAATCCTATGAAGTCTAAGACACATGCTTTTAGAAGGTCTTCTAGTACTCAATTCACCCTTTAGATCTTCCCGTCTATCAAGGAATACTATGCAGTGCTAGTGTTTATCTTTGTTCCTTGAGTTGTTTGTAGTGTTTTCAGAATTTTATATTAAAAATATTATCTTGATCACTGATGATACTGCTCGGATTGCCATGTAATAACACTATATCTCTGATATTTATCTTAATTAGACTTACTGACGTTTTAGTTGATTTTACCAAAATAATATGTGCATTCTTGGTTAATCTATCAATGATAACCCAAATGCTTTCATTTTCATTCCCTGATCGAGGAAATCTATAACTGAAATCCATCACTATCTCATACCACTTCCAAGTTGAAACGTCAAGTGATTGGAATAATCCGGCAACCTTCTACTGATTTCTTTTGATTATTGGCAAGTAGTGCACCGCTAACATGGATGTAAATATATTATTTCACGCTTTTCTACTAAAATGGTCATTCACAACCCGATAAGCATTGCTAACCCCTGGATGGATGTTCAACTTTGACTGAAGGCATTCTATTAATACCTCTTGGCGTAAGTTATCCACATTTGGTTCACAAATTCTTCTTGTAATCTCAATACTCCTTTATTTTCAACTTCAAAAGTGGAGTCATAACCTTGATGTATGTCCATGAGGATCTTTTTCATGTATACATCACCATTTTTCTTATCAGTAGTTTTCTCTAACAGCATTAGTGTTACCATTAGATAAACTATGATGGAATGCTTCCTGCTTAGTGCATACGATACATCATTGCCTTTTCTGGGCATATAAAGAAAATGTAGATTATGCGATGCGAGAAATTCTAGTCAATGTTGCTATCTCATATTTAAATCCTTCTGAGTGGAAAAGAATTTTAGAGATTTATGATCTGTGAATAACTCTAACTCTTCACCTATTTAAAGAAGGAAAATTATTTACTAGGGTTCAACCAAAGTTTATGGGTAAACTTTGAGAAATTTTTACCCACTAAATAGTGTCGCCACATCTTAAGTGAAAATACTATGGCTAATAACTCTAAGTCATATGTTACGTTATTCCTTTCATGTGTCTTCAGTTGTCACATTATTCCTCTTATGCTTCTTCCCTTGTCTACTTGCATATGCAATTACCTTCATGTGATGCATAAGTACTACCCCTACGAATTCTCCAAAAGCATATGTATATATGGTTAGTCAACCGTTTTCATTAATAACTATGTTATATTAAGCGCTAAGCGAGGAGAGGCGATGGAAGCCTCGCTTTGCTTAATGTCGGTTAAGCGATGCTTAAGCACTACTTAAGCGCTAAATCCATTCGTAGTCCAGCTATGCCTAATGGCTCTTAAATAGAACCTACTTAGCGCTTAAGCAACAACTAAGCAGCACATAAGCAATGCTTAATTATTATATAAATAATTCATCACATAATACTATACATAAACATTGAAGTTTAGGCGAGGTGCTACTAAGTGCTGGAAAAAGCGCGCTTAAGCGCTAAAAAAGCACGCTTAAGCGCTAGTCACTTAATGTCTTCCGCTTTTTAAAAATTAAGCGCTGTATTTGCCAAAATCGCTTAAATGCTGCTTAAGCGCCGCTTAAGCGTGCTTTTTATAACGTAGATTAATAATAGTTAGGATAGGAGTGGTAGTTACCATTTCTTTAGCTATTGGATCGATTTTCGCAATTTAGCGAGCACTTAGACTTCATTCCTTTTATGGTTAAATGGTAAGCAACTTTGGAAAAGTCTTGAATAAATCTGCAATGATAACCATCCAACCTTAAGAAGCTGCGAATTTTCTTTGGATTCCTTGGTTGTTTCTAGTCCAGGATGGTCTTAATCTTTCCAGGACCAATTGAGGCCCCTTCTTCAGCATAACATGTCCGTAAAACCTCACCTTATCCTCCTAAAAAAAGCATTTTAGGAATCTATTCTTAAGCACATTCCTTTTTAATATTTCTAATACAATCTCGATATCCTCTCATGCTCCTCTCTATCTTGGTGTATATGAAAATGTCATCAATGAAAATTAACACAAATTTTACAGAGAATTTTCTTGAACGCTCTATTTATAAGATTCAAAAAATATCCAGGCACACTGGTTAGTCCAAAGGGCATAACTAACCATTCATAAAGGCCATTGAGTCCAGCAAATTTGGTATAATGGATCGTTCTTCTGCGATTCTCCATTGATAGAACCATATAGCTAGGTCTATTTTTGGAAATACCATAGCACCACAAAGCTTATCAACTAAGTCATTTATACATGGTAGGAGAACTTGTTCTTAGTGGTTTTCTTGTTTATGTCTCATAGTCTACAAAAATCTTAAAGAACCATCCGACTTTGAGAAAAATAAAATAGTCGAGATCTAACCTGAGAGAGTTGTACTAATTAATCCTTTATTTAATAACTCCTCAGATTAGTTTCTTAACTCATTAAATTCTTGGGAGCCATTCTTCGAGAGGAATGGAAAACGGTCTTGCAACGAGAATTAAGTCAATATATAACTCAATTTCCCTATGAGAGTGTAAACATTTATCGTCCTAAAAAAGAAAATAACTCTCTCACAGTTGGTATTTTATCTATATTTTTTTTTGGAATGAATTGAGTGCCTACATAAGGTTTTCTCTAATAGGACTAGGCCCATTACATTCAATCCTAACCGTTTCCCATCCTTTGCTCTTTATTTTCCCTACTCTTCTAACTCAATTAAGGATGACTTTATATCTAGAAACCAAATCGATGTTGAGTATAGCTTCAAATCCCATGAAATCGAAAATGATTAAATCTTGTGAAAAATGGTGGAATACATGGTTAATGGGCACTCTCTCAAAACTATACCTAAGGTAGTTTCATTTCCAATAGGATTGATAGCTTGAATCGAGGTTTCTAATGTAATTGTGGTAAGTTTTAATCCGCCAACTAATTTTTTTAAGATAATTCTATGGGAAGGCCTGATATTAAACAATACATCAATTAGAATATTATTTATGCAAATTTAGCCTTTCAAAGTCCCCTCTCCCTTCACATCCGTTGAGTTTGAAGGTTCATCGTTGATTGCAAAAACCTATCTGTGCTCTCTCTTCTCAATAAGCGGAAAATCCCTAAATAAGTGGTTAAGTTTCCTGTAGGTGTATATAGGAAATAATGAGTTTGTTTGTGTTGAGTTGTAGATGTACCAATTCAGAAGAGATATTCCTTTAATGAATGTCGCTTGTGTTTAGTACTGGTTATGGTTCTCTAACTCGAGGTGAGGTAATACAGACCAACTAAGATGGTTGGTTTCCCATGTAAGATGTGTTGTTTGTTTCCAACATCATGAGAAGGGGTTGGTTACACATTTATTTATAATGAATGAGATGTCAGTTAGCAATAGCTAAATGGGACGGATAGAATAGTTTTCCATAACTATTTGAGATTCCAAATAGATGCGGGAATAGTTGTCGATGGTTTCCATCAATAGGTTGCCACACAAATCGGGAATAGTATGATAGCACTTGAGTAATACCCAATTCATTGACGAGAGATGCTAGAGCAATATTCTTGATTTTTGGAATGACAACCATGATGTCGAGTCATATATGGATTGAATTATCTTTTAGTGAGGTTATTATCCTGTATGCTAGGATAGATATAGAAATTATTTCTATGATTGTTATTGCTTTGCCTATGCATGTTCGATTGATGATACTTGCATTATATTTTTGTGATTGTTAGGTGTAACACCCCACGTCCATTGATGTCGCTCTCAAAGGGAATGCATTAACTTTCATGGAGTATTATTGGTGAATAGAACAGAATATAACAAGACAGATATATATATTGGTACTTCAAAAATATTCAAAACAACTTTTATTGCAGCGGAGAGACAGTTTGATTACAACAACATCATAAACCAACAAAAACCCAAAGTAACTATCTTGACAAATTGTTTTCTGAGTACATAAAGTAAAAAGCATAACCCCAACATAAGTAGCCATAAAAGAGATGAGCTGAAATTTACTTTCAGCAATCCAAGCACTTCCAAAAGAGAGAGAAAGATCCAGATCAAGCTCCACTAGTACTAGTCCCACCCTGAGAACCTAGGGAGGGAGGAAGGAAGAAAAGAGGCGAAAACAAAGGGGAGTCAGACATAAAGTCTGGCGAGTATCATAACTTTAACAATATAATTATTAAAGTAATTAGGATAAGGCATAAATTGGTAAAATAAGGAATGACTGTGAAACAAGTGGGCAAGACAAAACAAACAAGAGGAATATTCTAGCATTAATCTCGCTCCTAATCGCTATAGGATAATTACTATACTGCACCATTACTAGACACCCTAAAAGTTGATCCCGCCCACTGAACACAATAATCATAATGGTAGTTTCGTGTACCCCTAGCTGTCTTCATAGGTGTCTCCTTCTCCTATCTCCACTAGTTATACCCACCACCCCCATGCGATCGGCTCCCTAACTCGTAGATACCCATGCTGGTCCCACAGTGGGCTGTATCACTCCCCAAAGTGGCAACCCGATACCACTAAAGATGCACGACTTATATCTACACGATGCAACAACGTCTTACCTACTAGCTCGGGCCCACGCACGCACATGACCCCGTTGGACTTGCGTTGCCACCGTCAACCCGTTTTGACCTATTACAATCAAACCCAGTAAGCGTGTCCCGTCCTCGATCTAACTCGAGCTCACAAAGATACTTAATGGGTTACTGGTTTGAAAAGGGTCCCCCATGTTTGACACAAGCCTTCCACCTATGCTTGGTCCCCACTAGAATTTTCCACTTAACCCCTTCTTATTCATGTCTTCTTACATGTTTCAATTTGATTAAGTGTTTCTAATCGTATTTCACATGTCGCCCACTTAACCCCCATGTCCTTCCACATGCTTATCTTGGTTAAGTGTTTCTTAATTCATTATAACCGTAACCTCGTAAGACCTCCCACATTAGACTCTCGTTTGCGGTTGCTGGATTTGTCGGGCGGGTCCGAGCAGTCTTATACTGCAAACGTGTCTAACCTCGTGTCTTTACAATTGTCACACATTTAGTTTATGCCTTCGACCTCTCATATTAGACTACCGTTTCTGGTTGTTTGATTTACCAGGCGGGTCCGGGCAGTCTTACACTACAAACAAGTCTAACCTCATGTCTTAGGCATTTATTATTACAAATTATTTCACCCAAATTTGAATTAATTATCCCTACTCAAATTGTCAATAATTTCCAAATTAATTATGTCCATAATTGTCACCTAAATTATGTCCATACTTTTTAGGTATAAAAATTATACCAATTAATGTCTCATTTTAATTATCTGCTTTTAAAGCCATTTATATGTCAATTCACAATATACATGATTAATATTTTCCCATTGTCCCCATGCTATTCGTACGTTCAAATATGAAATATGTTAGACTCGCAAATAGTCTAACTTATAAAAAAGAAACATCACAACTTGCATAACACAAAAATAGATCTAATTTGCAAATAGGAATTATAACATAAAACTGCATAGCCAATAATTTGCATAGACAATGGTCATATAGAATCATATATTTGCATAAACTACCATGGATCTAAATATAGATCTAAACATGAAATTGTGAACTTGCATATATGAATTATGGGTCTCACTTAACTTGCATATGTGAATATAATTTTCACCCACAAAAATGTGAATATAGTTTTTCACCTAAACTTGCATATGGATTTATCACATGTTTTTGCATATAAACTAGCATATGTATATAATTGATTCACATAATAACTTGTGTATAGTTCACATATAGACTTGCATAAGATTCATATTCAAACTAGAATACGATTGAACATCCCAAACTTGCATAAAATTCACATACGAATTAGCATATGTTTTAACATCCAAACTTGCATAAGATTCACATATGAATTAACATATGATTTAACATCCCAAACTTGCATAAGATTCACATATGAATTAACATATGATTCACATCCCAAACTTGCATAAAATGAATCAAGTTACACATGTATAATTGGACATATGAAATAGATCTACCAACATAAGATAACAAAGTTAAACAACATCACGTGATTCAATAGACGTGTTCTCATAATCCAATTACAACTCATCATAATTAATTTATTAATTATATTGTGAAAGAAATAGTACTCACAAAGATAGGTTAGAAAAGAGAATGGTTCGTTCGTCTTTTGAATTGGAATTCTGACTTGTTAAATCCCAAGATTTAGGAAGGAGAATTATCCTAGGAGCAGCATGGTGGCCAAGAGACAAATTTTTGTTTAGGTTTAGGGTTTGAGTCTAGGCACTCTTTTATAGAAGTTTGAATCAACCTAAGCCGTTAGATTATCATAGGATCAATCCCAACAATCCAGACTAGATAGAGTTATCTAGAACAGCCACCTCAGCCCTAATGACTCAGTAGAGAGTCAGGAATCATCACATTTCAGATCTACTCGGGGGGAGGGGGGTAGGTCGACCCCCTGGTCGACCTGTCTGGGTAGGTTGACACCCAGGTCGACCCCCTGGTTGACCTGGCCCTTGGGCGGGAGAATTCCCGCCCAGCCTGCTCCCCTGTTTGAATTTCGAATTTCTTTTATTCTGAACCTGAGCTGCTTTTAATTTATTTAAATTCTAAAACTTTGGAATGCCATAATTTCTTCATACGGAGTCCAATTCACGCAAACTCGGACTCTATCTCAAGCAAAATTCTGAGACGAACGCAATGGCGTAACCCATTTCCCTTAATTCTCACATTTGAAATTAAGTATTCTTTAATTCATAAATTTTAATATTTAAAATCACGAGGTGTTACATTCTCCCCTCCTTAAAGGATTTTTCCCTCAAAATCTCCAAGGAGAATGTATATTCTAACATCCAATCATCCATTTACTCAACCATCAAACACAGGCATCCATTGTCCTTACAAGATTTCTAATGTCGTATGAACATATGCAAAAAGTGTGTGTATATGTTCCTTATCTAAGGCAAAATCAGGCGGTCCACTGATTCAGTTGGCCTCCTTAATGAAAATCATGATAGTGCCATGCGTCCAATATAAATGCAAAAGAATCCGAATGATACATATTACTTCTACATGTGTGCACAACCAGTCATCAAAATGCAGCATCCGTATGATAACACAACCATTATACATCCATTAATTTAAATATGCACACGCATTTATATGCAATATGAAAGTGATTGAGCCGATCTAGTGCCTAAAGTGTGTGTACATGCATCCACGAGAAACCACTAGCAACCACTCGCAACCATCAACCAAAACATGTTTCAAATACATGTTTACATCCATCGGTTTCTACCTAAGGATAATGAATAGGACTGAGGAGATATACTTAAAAGATAGATATAAGCATGAATACACTAATGGAAAAATAGATCAAGGAGGTACCCTAAAAAAGAAAAGGGTAGGCTGCGCGTATTTTCCTCTCAGTTTCCCAAGTCTCGTCTTCCTCAGCGTCACTCCATTGAACTTTAACAAGCTTGACGTCGCAGTTGCGTAGCTTTTTGACTTTCGTACCCAAGATATGAGTTGGAACTCTTCTCATAGTTGCTTCTCGTTCCACTTCTACTTCCTCTAGTATACTTGGCTCCACCACTTCCGCAGATTCATGTAAGCATTTTCGTAGTTGAGAAACATGAAAAACATTATGAACTCTAGCCAGTCTCTCGGGTAGCTCTACTCTGTAAGCCATCATCCCAATCCTTTCAATGATAGGAAATGGACCTACAAATCTTGATGCTAGCTTTCCTACGGACCCAAAGCGAATGACATTCCTCAATGGAGATAATTTAAGGAACACCTTGTCTCCAACCTCAAACTCAAGGTCGATCCTTCTTTTGTCTGCGTAGGACTTCTGTCTATCTTATGCAGCCTTCATCCGTCTTCTTATCAAGTCCACCTTTTCTGAGGTCTCTCTAATCATGTCTGGCCCAAGTACAAGCTTGTCTGTAGACTCCCACCAACAAGTTGGTGATCGACATGGTCTTCCATATAAAGCTTCAAAGGGCGCCATGCCTATGGTGGCTTGATAGCTATTGTTGTAGGCGAATTCCACCAGAGGAAGATGATCCTCCCATGTCCCTCCAAAGTCAAGACGAATGCACAATCTCAAGAGGCCTTCTAATACTCTATTCACCCTTTCCGTCTGACCATCGGTTTGGGGGTGATAGGCCGTGCTTAAGCATAATTGTGTGCCTACAGCCTCTTGCAAACTTTTCCAAAACTCGCTCGTAAAGATAGGATCTCGATCGCTCACTATGCTGGAGGGTATCCCATGGAGTCGAACTATTTCTTTAAGATAAATGGATGCTAGGGACGAGGTAGTCCTTCTACTTTTAACACGTATAAAGTGAGCGCTTTTAGTGAGCCTGTCCACTATTACCCAAATACTGATATTTCCCCTTCTTGACCTAGGCAACCCATTGACAAAATTCATCGAAATACTATCCCGCATCCACCGTGGGACCTCGAGGGGATGAAGCAGACCACCAGGCTTGTAACAACCCGAATTTTAACAACACACTAAAACAAGAAATCAAGGCAGAATTAAATTTTAAAATTTGAATCAGGTAAAATGGACATCACCATTGTGTTCCTCTCGAAAAAATACGCGAAATAGAGTCCGAGTTTTCGAAAATCGGAGTCCGTATGACCAAGATATGGCCAAAACAAGTTTTCAGCAGTTTTCTGGCAGACTGACTTGTTTCGACTGCCAAGTCGACTTGCAAGTCGACCTCCACCCCCTGGTGTCGACTGGGGAGTCGACTCCTCCACTGTACAGGTCGATTTTTTGTCCTGGGGTGGCCCAGAACCCATTTTTGAGGCCCGGGATGAGTTTTGATGGCCCGAATTGACTCTAGGGTTGATTTTAAGGCCCTAAATGGTTCCTACACTTGACTTCTTCCCCAAGACATGCTTTGGATGGCTAGGATCTAAACTAGGGTATATCCTACGGCCTAGCCTATCCTAATCTTCTATAAAAAGGACCCCTAACCTAGCCTAAACCCTCGTTAATTGATCCTACAACTAAACTATGCCAAAATTTCTAATGATCATGGCCTCCACTCAAAACCCTAGCCTCCATCCTCTTGTCATAAATTCTATCTTCATTCTCTTGAGAGATTAGATGATCATTTGAGTGTTTCTAAGTTACATGAGAGTTGCTAAGCTCGATTCAAGGCTAAAGTTGCCACCTTTATACATCAAAGCAAGGATCTTTCTTATTATTCTCTCAAGGATTTTATTGGAGCTTGTTGATTTGGGGTTTTTGCTAGTGTGGCTTCGTCACAATCTTTTTATATATTGATTTGTGCCTTCATAGCATTGTAAGCCCCCTCCTACTCTTAGATATTAACTATGAAGTTAAATGAATGTTGCAAGTTGGGTTTGAACATTAAGTATCATACATGCTACCATGTTATGTATCCTATCATGTTTGTAAAGACACCATCTTGATCTTATGGGCTAAAAGCTATAAGCTTTATGTTGAATGTTGCATTATGCAACATGAGAGCTATCATATCCCTCATGATCACTTACATGTAATGCTATATGCGAACTTCTAGGCATCTTTCTATGTCACCTATCATCATGATTCACCTATATGCTAAGTTTGGGGTTATGCATGTTTTTGGGGCTTAATAATGTAACATGCAAGTTTGTGAGCAAAATTCCTATGATAATATGCAAGTTTGTGGCCAAATCCTTTATGACATTATGCATGCTTATGGCCAATCCTTATATGACACTATCATGCATGCTTTAAGGCCAAACCCCCTTATGATACCATGCATGTTTGGAGCCAATCCCTTTTGTGGCATCGTGCATGTTTTGGGGTCTATATGTAGCCATAGTATACCTACTATGTTGACTCGCTTTCACTCAAGTGAAAACACGATTTTGGGGTAGTTAGATAAACATGAACATGACACGAAAACTTGACTTGAATATGACATGAAAACTTGACTTGAGATTACATGTGAACACGACATGTAAGTTGAACCAAAATGGGAGCATGACACGTGGGGTAAACATGGGACTTGAAATTGGACACGTATGGGTTGTAGGTGTAATATGACACTAGACCAAACATGAAAGTGGCCAACTCGAGGTTGGGTTGAGTTTGTAGCATAAATCTACCCGGACCCGCCCGGCTTAACTAGTGGCTACAAACAATAGGATCCAATGTGAGAAGTTGGCCATGTCGCGCTTAAGACCCGAGGTTAGACTAGGTTGTGGTGTAAATCTACCCGGACCCGCCCGGCTTAACTAGTAACCACAACAAGGTCTAATGTGAGAGGTTGAGAGTGCATTAATTAAATTAATGCCACATGATAAGGTTAAGTAAATTTGACTAATGACACTTAACCGATATGACACGAATGGGTAGGTTAAGTTAAACCGGACTCGGTTCCTTAATGTCACTTAACCAGAAAAGACAATTAGGGGATGGGGTTAAGTAATTTACGCTTAACTAATCCGACTTGGTAAGTAGATGGGGTTAAGTAATTAAGACTTAACTAATCTAAACACGGTAATTAGATGGGGTTAAGTAACCTATACTTAACTAATCTAAACACGGTAATTCGATGGGGTTAAGTTAAACACTTAACCAATGTAAACTTGGTAATTCAATGAGGTTAAGTAACCAATACTTAACCAATTTAACATGATAATTTAATAGGGTTAAGTAACTTATACTTAACCAATTATACGTGGTGATTTGGTGAGGTTAAGTAACCTATACTTAACCAATCTAATAGGTGGACCTGGTAGGGTTAAGTCACATGACCTTTTGAATTAGGCTTAACCATTGTATACGATTAGTGGATGGGGTTAAGTTAACCTATACTTAACCAATCCGACTCGATAATCTGATGGGATTAAGATAATCTAGGCTTAATCAATCTAACATGATAATCTGATAGGGTTAAGACAAATAAATACTTAACCAGTTTGACTTGATAAGGTTAAGTCATGAGCTTCTTGGTACACTTAACCAACCTGTAGGGCTAAGCCTTGAACTTGAGTACTTAGCCGATCTTGACATGATTCGTAGGCAGGTTAAGTCATGAACTTGGATAACAACACTTAACCCATTTGACAAAACCCTAGCTCAGGGGACTAGGTTGGAAATCGTAGTTAACAAGGATAGCGGAAAGAGGAGCTAAGTGGTAAACCTTAGTTAAGGGTAACTAAGTAATAATTCTTAGCTAAGGACATGAGACTAGTTCATAAAGAGACGAGTAACCGGGTACGGTAGGTCATCGCTTAGTATACGAGGAGGAGCAAGTTATCTGACTTGGATAAAAGCTCCAGCGAACTGGGTGACAAAGCGGAAGCTTCGGGGAACGTGAGGGTACTCTTGGTATCCCTCTGTGAGGTGGCAAGTGGTCCATGAAACCCGGCTTCACAGGGGTTAAGGTCTGCGGTAGAAGAGCCAAGAGTATGCCTTGGTTGCTATGCGAGCGACCTAAAGACTGGGATGGATTAGCGTGGAGTCGACGATACTTGATTTTGCCCCGGGATAGCATGTCGCCGACTACCTACCATCTTTAGTCAATCGTGTACGTACGGAAAGGCAGGGAACTCCCAAAAGACCATATACTAGCTATCGAGTTATGGGTGAGGTTGGCTATCTGGAAGTGGGCATCGATGGGCCTTAGTGTAGTTCTCATACATGATTTTTCTTGGATTGCCTTTCAGTAGTTGAGGGAGGGGTCACGTGGGACCATAGCCACGGGTACAAAAACAGACCTTGATATCTGCATCAGCAGACGACTTAAAGCTCCTGACCGAGTTCCGTATTTCTTGATTTGCCCTGGCACGGAACTCGGATGGCACATTGAGGAACATGTGCGTCTAGACATGGAAAACGATTCACGATACATACGCGGGATAAAGGGCGCGGTTGACGGGTGGCATAATCCCTAGTGGCCCTAGGTGGCTGAACCCAAACCGAGACACGGAAACGTTCATTAGGTAGCATAATCCCTAGTGGTCCTAGGTGGCATAAATCCTAAGTGAACGCGCGATAGTTCATGGTAAGGAAACATAACTAGATCAAGGGTAGCAGTCCAAAATAACCTCAAGGATAAAACGTTTACATGGGAAAGCCCGTATGGCCTACGGCAAAGGACTGAACTTATACATGGAAAGAGACATACGAGTTGGGAAAAACCTACATATGCTATATATTAGGTTGACATGGACCATTACAGGACATTGGGCAAGGGACATTCATAGTTAACACATGATGCGGGTTGGGATACTAGTACGAGAGGTGCAGAGTAAATATACATGTTAGAACCAGGAGAAATATACATGATAGATACCGTGGGATGTTATACAGGATAGATACCTTGGGATAGTATAATTGATAGGAACCTGACGATATGATACCTTGATTTATCATGACACCGTAGTTTATCATGATATCTTAGTTTACCTTGCTACAGTAGTTCATCCTGTTATCTTGGTTTAGTTCATCTAGCTTGTCATCATATTTATGTTCATCTCAGTTCCTCATGCCAGTTAACTTTACTAGTTATATACTGATAGTAGATAGGGCTTACCAGTCTTTATGACTGACCCCGTATTGTTTCGCCTCTTTGTCTTCCGTTTCCCCCCCAGGTTACAGGGAGGAAATGCTATTGATAGTTCGGACTTTGTAACACCCCACCTCCGCCAGGGTGACTCTTGCAAGCACTCTGACTTTGGAGGGGCGTTAAAACAGGTAAACATGCATAATGATATATCAAGGCAGAACAAGAACATAGGTATATATGTAAACAGAGTAAATAAGATAAGTAAAACAGCGGAAGATTTCAAACTATTTCAAAACAAGTCTGGTACAACATAATGTTAACTTTCCAAATACACAAGTCTAGATAAAAACAATATCACTGAAAAACTGAAATACATAAGTACTATCCCCAAAATAAGTGATAACCATAGCTAGCTTCATGTCAAGACCGTACATGAGCTAAAATCCCACAAGCAAGCGATCAGAAATCCAAGCTAAGCTCCAATATTCCCACCCTGAGAACCTGGGGGGGGGGGGGAACGGAAGAAAAGAGGTGAAAGAAAAACAGGTCAGTCAAAAAGACTGAGTAAGCCCTACTACAATCAATGTAAACTGATAAAGTTAACTGGCATGAGAAGCAGAGATGAACATAAGGATAACAACATACTAGCATGATGATTAACTAACAAGGTAGATAAAGGTGTCATCGCATAATCAGGATTAAGGTTTTGCACCACAGGTGTACAAGCAAACTAACATGACTTAAATAAACAAGTATTGATCCCTTGGCCCAAGCTTTGACCCAATAACATGAAATGACCCTAATACGAGGTCCAATAACATGAAGTGACCCTAATACGAGGTCCAATAACATGAAGTGACCCTAATACGAGGTCCAATAACATGAAGTGACCCTAATACGAGGTCCAATAACATGAAGTGACCCTAATACGAGGTCCAACCAAACGGTCTAGTCGATCGACTCCCTATAAGCCTAACTCGTCACGTGTTGGTGTCAATACGGCCCAAACATAATTGTAGTTAGACTGTGCCGGGTCCACCCTTCGGGTGTATCAAGCCCTATGGTGTAAACCCCTGGACACCATAAACATAAGTGCACAGTCTCGATCTACTGGTACCCGTGCATGTTTTCTCCGGCTACGGACTATGTGCACGACCATAGTCCGTCCGGAACTACACCGGCGTACCACTCTGCCGTCGTTTTTGGTCACTTACCTCAAGTCCAGTAATCGTGCCCCTCCCTAGCCTAGTCCCTAGGGTCTTAATGATACAAACTTGGGATTACTTCTGCAGTGGACCCCCGTTGCTAGGATTTTCTAGTGGGTTAAGTACGGTTTAACCCTCTTGCTAATCATGGATTAACTTGGTTAAGTGTAACGATGAGTTCACGACTTAACCCTGATTAATCTACCAAGCCCACATTGGTTAAGTATTAAGTGGACCATGACTTAACCCTAATCATGAGGCATTAATTAATTTAATGTGCCTTAACCTCTCACATTAGACCTTGTTGTGGTTACTAGTTAAGCCGGGCGGGTCCGGGTAGCTTTACACCACAACTTGGTCTACCCTCGGGTTCAAGGTACAACATGACCAACTTCTCACATTGGGTCTTATTGTTTGTAGCAACTAGTTAAGCCGGTCGGTTCCGGGTAGTTTTACGCTACAAACTCAACCCAACCTCGAGTTGGTCACACTTATATTTTCTAAGTGTCATGTCCATTATGTTTACCAAACATATTACAAGTTTTCAAGCATTTGGGTAGACCTAACTTAATAGGTAAATTCCCAATGGGTAGACCTAACTTAATAGGTAAATTCCCAATCTTATGTTTTTATGTCTTTTAAGTTTACCCAACCCCAAACGCAATCCCATCGCTTACATATCGCAATAGCGCATAAAGGATAGAAAGAGGGAACTTGGCATAATCATGACATAAAGGTGTTGACGCTACAAGTTTAACATGGTGGCATATGAAATGTACATATGTTCATATACTTGCATATTACATTTTTAGGCCTCAAAAGCATGCATAAAACCAAACTTAGCATATTGGTGATACATGGTGATAAATGACATGTAGAAATGGCCATAAGTTCGCATTTAGCCTCACATGCAAGTTATCATAAGAGATATGATAACTTACATGTTGCCAAAATGCAACCTTTAGCATAAAGCTTGAAGCTTTAAGCTCATAAACCCAAGATAAGCTTGCATAACATGATAACATGAACAAAATGATCAACCTAAACTTGCATAACATAACTTGCATATCATATGACAAACTTGCATATCAAACTTGCATAAGATAACATGGTAAACTTGCATATCATAACATGTCAAACTTGCATAACATGACATAGTAAACTTGCATATCATTGCAAACTTGCATATCATAATGATCAACCAAACTTGCATTATTCATTTAACTTTAGAGTTTAAATATGAAAGTAGAAAAGGGCTTACAAATTCTTATGAAGACACAAAAATATATATAGATTGAGACAAAGCCCTTATGCAATCAAATAAACCCAAAATGCAAGCTCCAATAGAAAAACCCTTGAGCCAAAATGATCAAAACCCTTGCTTTATGATGTAAATATGGAAACTTGACTTGAATGCAAGCTAATGACACTCATACAAGCTTGAAAACACTTGTATGCATGGAAAATCTCTCATAGATATAACTTAGAATTATATGAAGAGAGTGGAGGCCATGAGAGGAATGATTTTGCCATAGTTTAGTTACTTGAATGAATAATGATGATTTAGGGTTAGGTTAGGGGCTTATTTATAGAGTTTAGGATTAGTTTCAACCTTAGGATTAAACCCTAATTCCAATCTCAGCCCTTAAAACCGAATCTGGCTCCAAAACCTAACCAAAACCCCAAAATGGTGCACCAGGCAAAACTGCCCGGCTGAGCCAAGTCGACAGCCAAGTCGACAGGGCTGTCGACTTGGGTCCAACCAAGTCGACTCCCAAGTCGACAGGGCTGTCGACTTGGGTGCTCTGGCGGGAATTTTCCCGCCTGGCCCAATCTGACCGTTTTTCGAATTTTGAACCCGAAATTCGAAATCTGTTTTGAACTTGAAATTTTCTGAAAACTTCGTTGGGCCTTAATCGGGTCATACGGACTCCGATTTTCGAAAACTCGGACTCCATTTAGCGTATTTTTCCGAGACGAACGCAATGGCATAGCCCGTTTCCCTTGATTCAGATTTATAAATTAAATTATGCCTCGATTTACGTTATAACAGGTTATTGAAAATACGGGTTGTTACAGACTTCTTCTGTTTGAAGGTCATCATGTATCGCTTGGACTTTTCTTGGCTATGGCTACTTTACTGTTTTACTTGGGGAATAATTTATGAAATGGTTTTATTCTCCTTTATTATTGCAAGACAGGTTTTTGATGTATTCTGGTGTAAAAGGCTTTAGACCTTATTTTATAAGGTAATGAAATTTGTTTTACTTCCGCTGTTTTATATATGTTCTGTCTTGTAATATTTCTCTGCATGTTTACCTCGATAATGCTTCACCAAACCTAGTGCATTCCCTTTGTGAGTGACCCTAGCGGAGGTGGGGTGTTACATTTGGTATCAGAGCAGAAGGTTACCAGACTAGGCAGAAGTTTTTAAAAACCTTCTGAAAAGTATTTGAAAAACCGTTTACAAAGAAGCATTTTTCAAGAAAAGTTTGTTTTAAAAGGCTATTCCCCAAAGGCCATTAGCATTATCCTTTGATTCCTTGATTGAATCTCCTTTCCTTTCTTTCCTCCATCTGTGGTCACAGTAGTTCTGACTGTGACTAATCTTTGTCTAGCCACGTAGGTGTTTTCCGGACGATGGAGGTGGTTCTCGAGAGACCTGTTGTCGTGGTACAAGGAAGGATAATAAGAGTAAGGATAAAGGACGCGAGCTTAAGGATAAGCAACTGTTGGTATGGCTTAGTCCATCAAGGAGGACAAGGACAAGATCATCGGAGAGGGCAATTATACGCTCCCATTTCTAGGGTACCTAAAAGAAATGGTACCGTTTCTGGTAAAGGTTTAGTCGTTCTTTTCTATCATCCCGTCCAGACTTTGTCTTGATCATCGTATCATTTAAGTCTGCTTGGATAGTTGAGTCTCTGCACCTTAGTACTAGCATGGTAAAGGATCCCAGTTTTTGTCCCAAAAATCTGGTTGGAGAGTTGGCCCATTTCTTCATGACTTGTTTGGATTTGAGAATGACATGTCTCGGCTACGAATGAATTCTAGGGATAAAGTGGTCACCCAATAAGGGGTGCCATTCTCGGTTTTTGAAAGAGGGTAGTTAGACTCTCGACTCACCTTGGTGATACCCTCGAAGTCTCGTGTAACCTTTTGGGTTCTGTCATGGTTAGTTACCTAGAATCTCGGGATGCAGTTGTTGGTAATCCGTTCGAATAGAATTCGCCGCTAAGGCGGATGGTTCGTTTCGCTTATGCATGAGTTATGTGAATCACCCTAGTAAGTACTCTTGGCAACATGGATTGGCATCGGCAAACGAGATCCAGAATTCCCTAGTAAATTTTGGAGAGCTTGCTTGAGTAAGTGGATACGTTTGAGCCAAGTTTACTAGGGAAAGGATAAGTGAAAGTGGAATAAGAGGCGACAATGAAATGAGTTCTAACTCATATCTGGGAAATAGGAATCAAGGAGCTACGAAATCACGGAGTTAAAAAGATGGTCAAGGCACCGAGGAATTAAGCTCAAGGAAACGCGACTTAGAAGACGTAAGGCTAGACGCGCGCATCGTACCTCTTTTTAAAGAGTGTATCCTTGATCCCTGGTTTTTCCTGTAGAGCTTGCTCGCATGTTATCTTTTGGTGAATATCCTCTCGGTCCTGTTTCTGTCAAAAAACCCCGGAAGGAGTTTGTCTTGTTTATCTCCTCGATCTTATCTTGGGAACCTTAGGTAGAACCCTATGGATGTAAACATGTGTTTGAAACATGTTATGATTGATATGGCTGCAAATGGTTGCAAGTGGTTGCTCGTGGATGCACGAATACATATTAGATACTAGGTCGACGCACTCACATTTCGTATTGCATATGCACGAGTATTTATACTTGTTTATGGATGAAATTGAAGGTGTTATCATGCGGATATTGCATATGAATGAATGTTTGTGCACGCATATAGTGTATATATAGGACTATTTGCATACAAGTTGGATTCACGACACTAAACATAATTTGCATTAGAAAGATCATTCAGGCCTGATCATTAGCATTAGCTAAGGAACATGTACACACACGTCATGCATACATTCATAAAGCATTAGAAATCTCTTAAGGACAATGGTTGCTTGTGGATGATGTTTTGAGTAGATGGATGATGGATGGTAGGATACGTTCTTCCTAACTTGGAGATTTCGGGGACGAAATCCTTTAAGGAGGGGAGGATGTAACATTCCGAATTTTAACAACACATTAAAACAAGAAATCAAGGCAGAATTAAATTTTAAAATTTGAATCAGGTAAAATTGACATCACCATTGTGTTCCTATCGAAAAAATACGCGAAATAGAGTCCGAGTTTTCGAAAATCGGAGTCCGTATGACCAAGATATGGCCAAAACAAGTTTTCAGCAGTTTTCTGGCAGACTGACTTGTGTCGACTGCCAAGTCGACTTGCAAGTCGACCTCCACCCCCTGGTGTCGACTGGGGAGTCGACTCCTCCACTGTACAGGTCGATTTTTTGTCCTGGGGTGGCCCAGAACCCATTTTTGAGGCCCGGGATGAGTTTTGATGGCCCGAATTGACTCTAGGGTTGATTTTAAGGCCCTAAATGGTTCCTACACTTGACTTCTTCCCCAAGACATGCTTTGGATGGCTAGGATCTAAACTAGGGTATATCCTACGGCCTAAACTATCATAGTCTTCTATAAAAAGGACCCTTAACCTAGCCTAAACCCTCATTAATTGATCCTACAACTAAACTATGCCAAAATTTCTAATGATCATGGCCTCCACTCAAAACCCTAGCCTCCATCCTCTTATCATAAATTCTATCTTCATTCTCTTGAGAGATTAGATGATCATTTGAGTGTTTCTAAGTTACATGAGAGTTTCTAAGCTCGATTCAAGGCTAAAGTTGCCACCTTTGTACATCAAAGCAAGGATCTTTCTTATTATTCTCTCAAGGTTTTTATTGGAGCTTGTTGATTTGGGGTTTTTGCTAGTGTGGCTTCGTCTCAATCTTTTTATATATTGATTTGTGCCTTCATAGCATTGTAAGCCCCCTCCTACTCTTAGATATTAACTATGAAGTTAAATGAATGTTGCAAGTTGGGTTTGAACATTAAGTATCATACATGCTACCATGTTGTGTATCCTATCATGTTTGTAAAGACACCATCTTGATCTTATGGGCTAAAAGCTATAAGCTTTATGTTGAATGTTGCATTATGCGACATGAGAGCTATCATATCCCTCATGATCACTTGCATGTAATGCTATATGCGAACTTCTAGGCATCTTTCTATGTCACCTATCATCATGATTCACCTATATGCTAAGTTTGGGGTTATGCATGTTTTTGGGGCTTAATAATGTAACATGCAAGTTTGTGAGCAAAATACCTATGATAATATGCAAGTTTGTGGCCAAATCCTTTATGACATTATGCATGCTTATGGCCAATGCCTATATGACACTATCATGCATGCTTTAAGGCCAAACCCCCTTATGATACCATGCATGTTTAGAGCCAATCCCTTTTGTGGCATCGTGCATGTTTTGGGGTCTATATGTAGCCATAGTATACCTACTATGTTGACTCGCTTTCACTCAAGTGAAAACACGATTTTGGGGTAGTTAGATAAACATGAACATGACACGAAAACTTGACTTGAATATGACATGAAAACTTGACTTGAGATTACATGTGAACACGACATGTAAGTTGAACCAAAATGGGAGCATGACACGTGGGGTAAACATGAGACTTGAAATTGGACACGTATGGGTTGTAGGTGTAATATGACACTAGACCAAACATGAAAGTGGCCAACTCGAGGTTGGGTTGAGTTTGTAGCATAAATCTACCCGGACCCGCCCGGCTTAACTAGTGGCTACAAACAATAGGATCCAATGTGAGAAGTTGGCCATGTCGCGCTTAAGACCCGAGGTTAGACTAGGTTGTGGTGTAAATCTACCCGGACCCGCCCGGCTTAACTAGTAACCACAACAAGGTCTAATGTGAGAGGTTGAGAGTGCATTAATTAAATTAATGCCACATGATAAGGTTAAGTAAATTTGACTAATGACACTTAACCGATATGACACGAATGGGTAGGTTAAGTTAAACCGGACTCGGTTCCTTAATGACACTTAGCAGACAAGACAATTAGGGGATGGGGTTAAGTAATTTACGCTTAACTAATCCGACTTGGTAAGTAGATGGGGTTAAGTAATTAAGACTTAACTAATCTAAACACGGTAATTAGATGGGGTTAAGTAACCTATACTTAACTAATCTAAACACGGTAATTTGATGGGGTTAAGTTAAACACTTAACCAATGTAAACTTGGTAATTCAATGAGGTTAAGTAACCAATACTTAACCAATTTAACATGATAATTTAATAGGGTTAAGTAACTTATACTTAACCAATTATACGTGGTGATTTGGTGAGGTTAAGTAACCTATACTTAACCAATCTAATAGGTGGACCTGGTAGGGTTAAGTCACATGACCTTTTGAATTAGGCTTAACCATTGTATACGATTAGTGGATGGGGTTAAGTTAACCTATACTTAACCAATCCGACTCGATAATCTGATGGGATTAAGATAATCTAGGCTTAATCAATCTAACATGATAATCTGATAGGGTTAAGACAAATAAATACTTAACCAGTTTGACTTGATAAGGTTAAGTCATGAGCTTCTTGGTACACTTAACCAACCTGTAGGGCTAAGCCTTGAACTTGAGTACTTAGCCGATCTTGACATGATTCGTAGGCAGGTTAAGTCATGAACTTGGATAACAACACTTAACCCATTTGACAAAACCCTAGCTCAGGGGACTAGGTTGGAAATCGTAGTTAACAAGGATAGCGGAAAGAGGAGCTAAGTGGTAAACCTTAGTTAAGGGTAACTAAGTAATAATTCTTAGCTAAGGACATGAGACTAGTTCATAAAGAGATGAGTAACCGGGTACGGTAGGTCATCGCTTAGTATACGAGGAGGAGCAAGTTATCTGACTTGGATAAAAGCTCCAGCGAACTGGGTGATGAAGCGGAAGCTTCGGGGAACGTGAGGGTGCTCTTGGTATCCCTCTGTGAGGTGGCAAGTGGTCCATGAAACCCGGCTTCACAGGGGTTGAGGTCTGCGGTAGAAGAGCCAAGAGTATGCCTTGGTTGCTATGCGAGCGACCTAAAGACTGGGATGGATTAGCGTGGAGTCGACGATACTTGATTTTGCCCCGGGATAGCATGTCGCCGACTACCTACCATCTTTAGTCAATCGTGTACGTACGAAAAGGCAGGGAACTCCCAAAAGACCATATACTATCTATCGAGTTATGGGTGAGGTTGGCTATCTGGAAGTGGGCATCGATGGGCCTTAGTGTAGTTCTCATACATGATTTTTCTTGGATTGCCTTTCAGTAGTTGAGGGAGGGGTCACGTGGGACTATAGCCACGGGTACAAAAACAGACCTTGATATCTGCATCAGCAGACGACTTAAAGCTCCCGACCGAGTTCCGTATTTCTTGATTTGCCCTGGCATGGAACTCGGATGGCACATTGAGGAACATGTGCGTCTAGACATGGAAAACGATTCACGATACATACGTGGGATAAAGGGCGCGGTTGACGGGTGGCATAATCCCTAGTGGCCCTAGGTGGCTGAACCCAAACCGAGACACGGAAACGTTCATTAGGTAGCATAATCCCTAGTGGTCCTAGGTGGCATAAATCCTAAGTGAACGCGCGATAGTTCATGGTAAGGAAACATAACTAGATCAAGGGTAGCAGTCCAAAATAACCTCAAGGATAAAACATTTACATGGGAAAGCCCGTATGGCCTACGGCAAAGGACTGAACTTATACATGGAAAGAAACATACGAGTTGGGAAAAACCTACATATGCTATATATTAGGTTGACATGGACCATTACAGGACATTGGGCAAGGGACATTCATAGTTAACACATGACGCGGGTTGGGATACTAGTACGAGAGGTGCAGAGCAAATATACATGTTAGAACCAGGAGAAATATACATTATAGATACCGTGGGATGTTATACAGGATAGATACCTTGGGATAGTATACTTGATAGGAACCTGACGATATGATACCTTGATTTATCATGACACCGTAGTTTATCATGATATCTTAGTTTACCTTGCTACAGTAGTTCATCCTGTTATCTTGGTTTAGTTCATCTAGCTTGTCATCATACTTATGTTCATCTCAGTTCCTCATGCCAGTTAACTTTACTAGTTATATACTGATAGTAGATAGGGCTTACCAGTCTTTATGACTGACCCCGTTTTGTTTCGCCTCTTTGTCTTCCGTTTCCCCCCAGGTTACAGGGACGAAATGCTATTGATAGTTCGGACTTCTTCTGTTTGAAGGTCATCATGTATGGCTTGGACTTTTCTTGGCTATGGCTACTTTACTGTTTTACTTGGGGAATAATTTATGAAATGGTTTTATGCTCCTTTATTATTGCAAGACAGGTTTTTGATGTATTCTGGTGTAAAAGGCTTTAGACCTTATTTTATAAGGTAATGAAATTTGTTTTACTTCCGCTGTTTTATATATATATGTTCTGTCTTGTAATATTTCTGTGCATGTTTACCTCGATAATGCTTCACCAAACCTAGTGCATTCCCTTTATGAGTGACCCTAGCGGAGGTGGGGTGTTACAAGGCTTCTTTTGCTTTGCTTTTACTTGCTGGCATATCAAACACTTAGCGACGAACTCAGCTACATCACTCCTCTTGCCATTCCAAAAGAAAACCCTTTTTACATCCTTGTACATCTTGTCTCCACCTGGGTGTATGGTCATCTTAGAATGGTGTGCCTCTTCGAGGACCATCTTCACTAAATCCCTTACTTGTGGGACGCATAGCCATCCATCCCGTCTCAACCAACCCTTGTCATCGATGGAGTATCTTATGAGGTGACTAGAAGTCTCACCCCTAAGTAGCTTATCCATCATGTCAACTAGCTTAGGGTCTTCTCGTTGCGCGATTCCTATTGAATCCAAAAGAGTAGGTCGCACCTCTAACGATGCTAACAGACCAGGAATAATTTCAGAGGAGGGTCTAAATTTAAAGTTTGCTATATACTCCAAGCTTTGCCTTTCTACAAAGAGAGGACTCAAGGTCAGCTTCTTGCTACTTAAGGCGTCTGCTACTACATCACCCTTGCCATGGGTATAGGAAATCTCAAAATCATATGAGACCAGAAATTCCATCCACCTTTGTTGTCTTAAGTTAAGATCTTTCTGCGAGAAAAGGTACTTCAACGATTTATGGTCAGTATACAATTCAAACTTCTCACCTAGGAGATAATGGCGCCAAGACTTAAGCGCAAAGACGATGGCACCCAACTCTAGATCATGGGTTGGGTAGTTTTTCTCATGTACTTTCAACTGTCTGCCTAAGCTACTAACTTCCCTTCTTGCATCTAGACAGCACCTAGTCCCGTACCACATGCATCTGTGTATACGGTAAACATCTTGCTCCCATCCGGCAATGTCAGAACTGGGGCTGTTGTTAGAGCCCTTTCCAAACGTTGGAAAGCAATATCGCAATCCAAATCCCAAGCGAAAGTTAGGTTCTTCTTCGTTAATCTTGTAAGTGGGGCTGAGATTTTTGCAAAGTCATTAATGAATTTTCGGTAAAAGCCCGCTTGCCCGAGGAAGCTTCGGACTTCGGTTGCATTCCATGGAACCTTCCAATCTTGCACCGCAACTACTTTTGCGGGGTCCACAACTAACCCTTCTTTGGACACCACATGTCCAAGAAACCTCACTTCTTCTCTCCAGAAATGGCATTTGGAGAATTTGGCTTTCAGCTGATGTGCACGAAGAGTATCCATGACTTCCCTTAAATGCAAAGCATGCTCTTCTTCATTTTTCGAGAAGATCAAAATGTCGTCTACGAAGACCACCACAAATTTATTAAGGAGTTCCCTAAACACCCTACTCATCAAGTCAATGAAGTAAGTGGGTGCGTTTGTCAAGCCCAAAGGCATGACAAGCCATTCAAAGAAACCATCCGGTGTTCTGAACGCGGTCTTATCAATGCTGTCTTCAGCCACTCTTAACTGATGGAACCCGGTAGCCAAATCTAGTTGGGAGAAAACAGACGCACCTACAAGCTGATCAAACAAGTCATCTATTCTTGGAAGTGGGTGCCTATTCTTCTTGATCAGCTTGTTTAGCTCCCTATAATCAACGCATAGGCGAAGTGAACCATCCGCTTTGGTTGCGAATACTACTGGAGCACCCCATTCAGAAATACTCCACCTTATAAACCCCTTTTCGAGCAGCTCTTTGACTTGCTTACTGGGCACTTTTCTCTCCCTTGGAGCAATGTGTCTAACGGGTTGAGCTACGGGTTTCGCATTATCAACAAGGTATATGCAGAAGTCTATCTCCCGCATCGGAGGTAAGCCCTTCAACTCTTCAAATACATCTGAGTATTCATGGACTACTCTAACAGACTGCAAGTTTTCAACAGACGCATCAAGAGATTCTAGGTAGCTAAGCATAACAGAGTGTATGGGATTACAAGATATTTCGAGAGTGTTGCCAAGGTGAGTCATAAGTCTAACCACTCTCTTTTCACAATCGAGGATGGCACCATTACTGGATAACTAATCCATGCCTGGAATCAATCCATATCCCGTGAAGCCAAGAACGAAGGCGTTGCATTCAAACTCAACGCTCAAGATAGACACTCTCAAATCCCAACAAATCATTGAAAGATGAGTCGAACCACCAATAGGATTTGAGACTACTATGGGATCCGTAACTAGACTAGTATTTAGGTGCCGTGTTTCAACTAATGAAGCAGACACAAACGAGTGTGAAGCGCCAGAATCAAACAAAGTATGAACATGATGATCAAACAGAAAAACCAAACTTTCAACAGAAATGTTTCTATCTCTCTCTTGTCCTGGTGCCATGAGAGTGTGAACCTGCCCTCTTGCCTGCCCTGGTGCCATGAGAGCCTGAACCTGCCCTCCAGAAGTAGACCCTGCCCTCTGCCCTTGTTTCCTCGGGCAGTCTTTGATCAGATGTCCTTCCTCACCACAGTGGAAGCAGCCGGTCTTCTTCTTCTTCCTACAGTCCTTGCTCAGATGGGCTGGTGTTCCACAATTAAAGCATCTTTTCTTTCTCTTGCTATTATTGTCCTTACCGCCTTTCTTAGGTTGCTGCTGTGACTTCTTTTGATCCCCTTTCTTTTCTGGTGCCTTATTAGCATTAGCGCCTTTCTCCTCTTCATGCATAAGCGCCATGTCAACCAGTTTCTCAAAGGTAACCCCCATAGGAATGTGGGCCATAGCTAACCCATGTAGCGGCTCATTCAAACCTTTAACGAATCTCAGGGACTTCTTTTCAGGTGTGTTCACCAAGTCTAAGCCAAACCTCGCCAACTGATTGGACTTGTTGACGTACTCCTTTACTGATAAATTCCCTTGCTTCAATGCCAAGAACCTTTCCATGTATAAATTCTCTTCTGCTCATGAGAGAAATTTCATCTCGAACCTATGTCTGAAATCCACCCACGTCTCTACTGGACGCTCTCCATTTGTGTCCTCGCACCAAAACGAGGCTTCATCCTTCATTAACCAAGCAGTCAATTGGATCTTCCTTCCACCTTCTACCTCGAAGATACCAAACAAATCTTCCACCTCCTTAAGCCAATTTCAAGCTTCAACAAATGTCTCTGATCCATGAAAAGTTTTTTCGCCCATTGCTCGAAAGTCTTTGCATATCTTTGAAAAAGTATCAACATGAGGAGGGGGAGGAGGGGGAGGAGGAGGAGTGGCTGCAGCTGGGGGAGGGATGTCTGTTGGGCCTGTGGCGGTGGCCCCAGCCTCCCGATACCTTCTGAACCAAGTTGGTATCGGTATTCCCTCGGGTATTTCGGATAACCCAGACATGCTGAAAAGAAAATGAAGAGATTCAAAACGGAGAATTCGAAAGAAAGATATATGGCTCTTGGGGGTTATGCTTTTAAAACAAACTTTTCTCTTGAAAATACTCTCCTTAAAACATACTTTTGAAAGTAATTCTTTATAAAACGCTTTTTGAAAAACAGTTTTTCAAAATCTCTTATCTGCTCTGTTAACCTTCGGCTCTGATACCACGTGTAACACTCCACGTCCAATAGTGTCACTCTCAAAGGGAATGCATTAACTTTCATAGAGTATTATTGGTGAATAGAATAGAATATAACTAGATAGATACATATATTGGTACTTAAAAAAATATTCAAAACAACTTTTATTGCAGCGGAGAAATAGTTTGATCACAACAACATCATAAACCAACAGAAAACCCAAGTACACTTAGTAACTATCTTGACAAATTGTTTTCTGAGTACATAAAGTAAAAAGCATAACCCCAACATAAGTAGCCATAAAAGAGATGAGCTGAACTTTACTTTCAGCAATCCAAGCACTTCCAAAAGAGAGAGACAGAACCAGATCAAGATCCACTAGTACTTGTCCCACCCTGAGAACCTGAGGGGGGAAAGGAAGAAAAGAGGCGAAATCAAAGGGGGGTTAGACATAAAGTCTGGCGAGTACCATAATTTTAACAATATAATTATTAAAGTAATTAGGATAAGGCATAAACTGGTAAAATAAGGAATGATTGTGAAACAAGTGGGCAAGAAAAAACAAACAAGAGGAATATTCTGGCGTTAATCTCGCTCCTAATCACCATAGGATAATTACTATACTGCACCATTACTAGTCAACCTAAAAGTTGATCCCGTCTACTGAACACAATAATCATAATGGTAGTTTCGTGTACCCCTAGCTGTCTTCATAGGTGCCGCCTGCCCTATCTCCGATAGTTGTACCCACTACCCCCATGCGATCGGCTCCCTAACTCGTAGATACCCGTGCTGGTCCCACAGTGGGGTGTATCACTCCCCAAAGTGGCAACCCGATACCACTAAAGATGCATGGCTTATATCTACACGATGCAACAACGTCTTACCTACCAGCCCGGGCCCACGCATGCACATGACCCGTTGGACTTGCGTTGCCACCGTCAACCCGTTTTGACCTCTTACAATCAAACCCAGTAAGCGTGTCCCGTCCTCGATCTAACTTGAGCTCACAAAGATACTTAATGGGTTACTGGTTTGAAAAGGGTCCCCCATGTTTGACACAAGCCTTCCACCTATGCTTGGTCCCCACTAGAATTTTCCACTTAATCCCTTCTTATTTATGTCTTCTTACATGTTTCAATTTGGTTAAGTCTTTCTAATCGTATTTCACATGTCACCCATATCACCTACTTAACCCGCATGTCCCACCACATGTTTATCTTGGTTAAGTGCTTCTTAATTCATTATCACTACAAGAAAAAACGCTTTTCGCAACAGGCAAAATCTATTGCAATAGACCTATTGCAACAGGCAACGGCCCGTCTGTATAGCCGAAGTTGCAATAGGTCAGTCCCTTTTTGTAACGGTTAATTCCTGTTGAGGTAGGCTTTTTTGCAACAGGCTTTTGCTGTCGCAAGAGACCATTTTGCAACAGTATATGCTCGTTGCAATAGATTCATAAATCTGTAAAAAAAAAATTACAGCTTATAGATATTACATATTAAATGTATTTGTTTAAGTAATAGTGTATATCACAAAATGAAAAAATCAAATAAATTTTTTATTTTAACAAAGTTTTAATAGTACAAAAAATTACAATAAAAGTTTCTACAATTTTCATACACCATTCATGTATAACAATTTCTTCTCTCACACAAAGCATAACGAAGGCGAGTTCAAAAAAGTAAGATTTGAAATAACAACTTCGGTTGAGCTCGCAGTCACTATTAGATGGGGAGGGCCATAATTCAGTTCATGCGATTTGTACCACTCACACCAAATCGAACCTTGCTCGTCTATTGTTCCATTTTCACCTGCATATTTACATAAACTAACACCTATTTACAAAAATTATATTAGAATTTTAAAGGAAAAAAGTGGGTAAATACTTGTTACCTATTATAATAACATCAGCTAAGTTGTATCCATTTACTAAGCTCTAATATCTACCACCTGGATGTTCTGCGCTAGTGCCATGTGAGCTAAAGGGATCAACAGTCGGCTATTGAGTTGAGTTCTGTAATGTATAACAAGATTATATCAAAACAAATTTATTCTCAATCGTTTCGCCTCTGTACCATACAAAATGAAGAAGAAATACACTCATGCTACTAATTTTTTTCTTGTAAATCCAAGTGCACCTAGCAAGGCTGGTACACTCCTACATGAGTTTGCATTTGTGCTCACATGCATTAAATCATGGATGAAATATTTAACTGCGTCTATTGACATTTGAACTTTGGCAATTTCATTTTGAGTTTAATTTTCTCTAGTAAATCCAATACATACTATCCAGCTCGACAATCCATAAATTTGTGCACTAACACTTATTTTTTATCAACATGGAAACCTCCACATAATTTTTATGTTTTGATTTAATTGTTGTATTTTTTTTTTGTTATTGTTAGTTTATTGTTCTTCATTACCAAATCCTATTACTAATCTTATTCTTCATCTCACTTCATGCAAATTTAACTTGATAGCCTTCAAAATCCTTTTACAATATTTTGTTAGTAATATGCAAATTTTAAATCATCCCTACTTGAAAGTCTCCCTATAAATCAACTTTAGATATCAAATTAAGTTGTAGTATCTAAATTGTCAGCCATAGTGAGCTGAGTCTTAGGATAGGACGCCTTTCCATGTAAATTTAGCAAGATTTAATGAGTTGTAAATTGTATAGATGATCAAATGTTTGTACTTCTAGTAAATGAAACACACAATCCATTCACCTTGTATATTAGGATCCACAGATGTGCCTAACAGTCTCCCACCTTTGGGCGAACTTCCTTTTCTTTAGAATTTGACAATAGAAGGATTTAACTCTGTAACACATATCAGAAAATGACTTTATGGAGAGAGGATCAATGATGTTGTGTTTCCATCATTAAAAAAAATCATTTTCTAATTTCTCTTATTGTCTGGGGACACCAGTGTTCAGCATCAAAAGCTACCCAATACTTACAAATATTCCAGAATTCCACTATATAAAAACAAACTCGAGCATCTGGAGATAAAACATTGTCCACATATCAACTCGATTGAAGAAGTAAATAGCCTGCATGATTTGAAGACACTAAGAATGGTCCACTGTGAGGGGCTAATGTATTTACTTCTAGGATTGAGCAACCTCAACTCCCTAGTATCTTTAGAAATAGATAGTTGTCTTAGTTTAATATGTATACAACCAGAAGATTTGCAAGGGCTGTGCTCACTTCAGTGCCTCTTAATTCAGAAATGTGATAAACTAACCTTAGTTGATGGTATGAATCATCTGATAAGTCTACGTAAGCTAGAAATCAATGAATGCTAGAATTTACTATCAACAATAGGAAATCATCTAACTACTCATTGCCCTCTGTTAAATACCTCCAATCAAGCAACAAATGTTTGAATCAATCTCTATATGGGATGAAACCTGCAAACAACGTAGCATTCATGAATGAATGCATAGCTATACCATTTAAACTATAAAAAAAACTAAACCCCAGAACTAAGTATGAACTCTGTTTTTAAATTAACTATGATAAGACAATAAGAGAATGATTTAAATCTTAACAGATATGCCTTAACAGTGTCAACTGGAGCGGATGTGGAACGCAAGGAGCGAAGCGGGGGTGAGCTAACTCCATTGGTTGCTGGCTGCTTCTTATATAATTGCTTCTATATTTTTTTCCTTTTTTGGTACAACCCCAGAACTATCTTACAAGTTTGAGTTATAGTAGTATGCCAGCCCTGAAAGATAAAATAGAGAATGATTATCTGCCTTGTGTGATCAAAGGATAAAAGCATGAAGAAACATCAACACTAACAGAAAGTTATAACATCCACTTAAATTAGATACATAAATGAATTATGATGAACACGGTGCAACCTGCTACCTGACAAAGTGAATTTCAATTAAAATATAAACTAAGAGCCATATCATTCTCCTTCACTGAGAATTGGGACAATTAGCAGATTCATCTGAGCAAGATACACAATTACCCACATCATCCAACAACAAATTGTTGCGGTAATTAGTAGAGTCAGATGGAACAGATTCGTAGAAGGACCACGGTTGCAGCAGAGGAGAGCGGAGAGACAAGCGATGACGCCAGCAATTTTGAATATCTGTGTCGTACCCCAAAACCCCATTAATTTATTCTTTGATCGGAAAAACCTGACCGATGATGAGTATTCTTGACGATATGGCTTCAGAGGAAGAATACTTTTTGGTCTTTTGATTTTGGATTTGATCTATAGGGAACTCAGAGAACAAAATTAGTAGTTGAATTAAATTTAGGGATCGGTTTTAGGGGTTTTGATTTAATGAGGTTTCAGATTTAGGTTTAGTGACGAAGAGGCAAGAGGTGAAAGTGAAATGAGAGGCGGTGAAAGTGAAATGAGAGCGGGATCTGAAATTTAAGGATGCCGCCTTTTTTTTGTTACTTGTAACCGGTTTGTGGCATATATGTTTTCTTCATTAAATATTAATATCCTTTTGATGTTTTCCAAACTTTGAAACGCAGGTTGTAAAACACATGTTAAACGTAAGTTTTGATTTTTTTTCTTACTTTGAATAAGAAACATGAAGTAACAATTATAATTATTAAATACTAAGTAATAAAAATACATACTAATATTAATTATCAAATTTAATAACATTTAATTATTAGTATGTTTACTTCTTAATTATAATTGAATATTACTTGTTAAATACAATACATGATGAATATTTATTAATTATTTAATATTTTTTGTTAATTATATTATTATTAATTATTAAATATAATTAATAATTGTAAAATATAATTTGCACGCTATTAATAACTGACCATGATAAATTATTAAAGTGCTAATTCATTTCAATTGATTATTATTACTTAATACTTATCATGTTATAGCTAAATATTATATATTACTTCGTACTTTTGTATTGAACAGTAATTATGCTTACCAAAGGTGGGAGAAAAATATATATATTTAAAAGTCTGTTCTTCGCAACTGGCTTTACCAGTTGTAAAAAAACACAATTTATTAATCACTAATAATTAAATATAATATTAGAAATATAAAAATAATTACTAATAATAATCAATAACCATTAATTAATTCATAAAAATACCTCTATTGAACACAAATTATAAATTAATTCATATAGGAAATTATTATTAACTATTAATTACTCCTTAATAGTAACATTAATCCATTACTGTTTATTTATTTATTATGAATATATTATTTATTTAATTATTTATTTAATAATTAAACATATTCATATTTCAAATTAATTATTCATTATTATCCATTAACTTTGTATTATTTAATAATTATTTATCTATTTTATTATTTTTTAAATGTTAATTTTTATTTGTTAATTATTAATTATTATTATTTAATTATCAGTTGTAAATATCACTTTATAATACTTTAAATTTGTTATTAATTAATAATTATTAAATATTATACAATTGCTAGTAGTTAATCATTTAATAGTAACTATTTAAAATTAATTATCAAAAGTTAGTAATTAAAAGATTATACTTATTTTTAATATGTTTTTCGCAACTGGCTTTACCAGTTGTAAAAAAATACAGTTATTGCAAGTGGCGAAAGCAGTTGCTAAAGATATTTATTCGCAACTGGCTAAGAAGCGCAGTTGCAAATAATATGTTTGTTGCAACTGTTACAGAAGCACGGTTGCTAAAAGCATGTTTTTGCAATAGGAAAGGAAGCGCAGTTGCTAAAAATATGTTTATCGCAACAGAAAGAAGGGGCATGTTGCTAAATCTTTTCTATTGCAACTGCCATAATAGGTATGTTGCTAAATATCATTTATTGCAACATTCATTTGTCGCCTGTTGCAAATAGCTAGTTGCAATAGGGTATTTTTCTTGTAGTGTATAACCGTAACCTTGTAAGACCTCCCACATTAGACTCCCGTTTGCGGTTGCTGGATTTGCCGGGTGGGTCCGGGAAGTCTTATACCACAAACATGTCTAACCTTGTGTCTTTACAATTGTCACGCATTTAATTTATGCCTTCGACCTCTCACATTAGACTACCGTTTGTGGTTGCTGGATTTACCGGGCGGGTCCGGGCAGTCTTACACCACAAACGAGTCTAACCTAGTGTCTTAGGCATTTATTATTAAAAATTGTTTCACCCCAATTTGAATTAATTATCCCTATTCAAATTGTCAATAATTTCCAAATTAATTATGTCCATAATTGTCACCTAAATTATGTACATACTTTTTAGGTATAAAAATTATACCAATTAATGTCTCAATTTAATTATCTACTTTTAAAGCCATTTTTATGTCAATTCACAATTTAATGATTAATATTTTCCCATTGTCCCCATGCTATTTGTACATTCAAATATGAAATATGTTAGACTCGCAAATAGTCTAACTTATAAAAAAGAAACATCACAACTTGCATAACACATAAAAATAGATCTAACATGCAAATAGGAATTATAACATAAAATTGCATAGCCAATAATTTGCATAGACAATGGTCATATAGAATCATATATTTGCATAAACTACCATGGATCTAAATATAGATCTAAACATGTAATTGTGAACTTGCATATATGAATTATGGGTCTCACTTAACTTGCATATGTGAATATAATTTTCACCCACAAAAATGTGAATATAGTTTTTCACCTAAACTTGCATATGGATTTATCACATGCTTTTGCATATAAACTAGCATATGTATATACTAGATTCACATAAAAACTTGTGTATAGTTCACATATAGACTTGCATAAGATTCATATTCAAACTAGCATACGATTGAACATCCCAAACTTGCATAAAATTCACAGATGAATTAACATATGTTAAAACATCCAAAGTTGCATAAGATTCACATATGAATTAACATATGATTTAACATCCCAAACTTGCAAAAGATTTACATATGAATTAACATATGATTCACATCCCAAACTTGCATAAAATGAATCAAGTTACACATGTATAATTGGACATATGAAATAGATCTACCAGCATAAGATAACAAAGTTAAACAACATGACATGATTCAACAGACATGTTCTCATAATCCAGTTACAACTCATCATAATTAATTTATTAATTATATTGTGAAAGAAAAAGTACTCACAAAGATAGGTTAGAAAAGAGAATGTTCGTTCGTCTTTTGAATTGGAATTCTGACTTGCTAAATCCTAAGCTTTAGGAAGGAGAATTATCCTAGGAGCAGCATGGTGGCCAAGAGACAAATTTTTGTTTAGGTTTAGGGTTTGAGTCTAGGCACTCTTTTATAGAAGTTTGAATCAACCTAAGCCGTTAGATTATCATAGGAGCAATCTGAAACATCCCACCCTCCATTAAGGTCACTCACAAGGGACTGCCTTAACTTTGGTGGAGGTTTGTAAGTAAAAGTCACAGATAAAACACAAGACATATATAAACACGTATATATAAGCAGCGGAAAACATCAGACTTTTATTTCATAAAATACTTGTTCATACAACACATTTCCTAATTGTCTCATAACAACTTCCAAAACATTACAACATCATTTATGTCTTGGTTTTTAAATAAAGAAGCATAAAACATGATTAAAACTGCATAAATCCCCATAGAGTGTGACCAACAGCCATAGCTAAGGAAAGAGACTCCAAACCGTACATCAACTATCTTGAAGCTTTTAAAGAATCTGACTAAGCTGAGTTATTTCTTCCCGGTTGACCTGGAGGGGGGGAAACAGAAGAAAAGAAAACGAAAGAAAATAGGGTCAGACATAAAGCCTGGTAAGTCTAGTGACTCTTCAGTATGAAAATAAGAATAAGGGCATGATAGGTATAAACTGGAACAAGAAAGTATCATAAACTAAGATAAGGTAGTTCCGAAATGAATATACTATCGCACTCCGCTCTATGTCTTTGCACCTACTTGTATTATCTTAACTGTCACCCCATGCTGGAGGTAAAGTGATCCTCTTTTCTAAAGATCGGCTCCTACTCGCATAATCATCTATGTCTTACGGCCCCCCGAAATTTGTAGATACCTATGCTGGCCCCACCATGGGGTGTATCAAGTCCCATGGTGGCGACCCGATACAAACCTTAGAATGCATAGGTTATACTACTGGTGCCCCCAGTGCCCTATTTGTCTGATCCGAAGTGTGTGCACGCCCACACTCCGTTAGAACCCACACTGTTGCACCCACCGCCGTCGCTTTGACTGCTTACAATCAGCTCAGTAATCGTGCCCCACCCTGCCTAATTTCAGGGTACCATGATTCCTAATTGGGTTACTAGCTGAAATGGGTCCCCGTTACTAGGGTTTTCCAGTCAAACATGTTAAGTGGTTAAGTGTCTGTATTTACTTAACCCCACCCATCAATTTCATTAACATGTTGAATTGGTTAAGTGTTTTAGTTAATTTAACCCTACCATCCTGACTAGTCTGTCCTTAGCCTTTTAAAGCACCGACCACTCACATTAGACAGATGTTGTTACGGTTACTGGATGTGCCGGTTGGTTCCGGGCAGATTTACACCGTAACTCAGTCTAACCTCGGGTCCTTATTGGGCTCAATGCTTAACCACCCACATTGGATAAGTATTGTCGTGACTTCTGGACAGCTGGGCGGGTCCGGGCAAATTTACATCACAACTAATCCAACCTCGTGTTAAGCATATTCGTATTTTCTAAATTTACATATTTTTCTTTATTTATGAATATATGTAAATTTGTCAACAATTAAATGTTATGGCCCACATTCCAAGTTTAACATTTTTGGTATAATGATTTATACCATTTAAATGCCACCAATTTTGGCATGTGACAAACTTGCCAATTTCATATATTTTTATGTCAAGTTTTTCTAATATTCCCAACGTTACCCCGTTTAAACATTAGGCTAACAATCTTAGCCTAATTTCCGTTTGCATAGTTTTAGCATATAATATTAGGCTAAAAACTTAGCCTAATTTAGCGCACGCAAATATGCATAAGGGAATTCATAAACATAAACATAACATAGGTGTAAACTTGGCATTTTTGGCATAGTCAATATGTATATCATAGGTGTGAACTTGCAAAATAGCCAACATGAATGTCATAGATGTGAACTTGCAAAATAGTCAATATAAATATATGTGAATTTGCAACATAGCCTAAATCAATTTACATATATGTGAATTTGCATTGAAATAAGGGTCTAACCAAATAGGTGTCACATGAATTAGCATATGATTTAGACAACATACGTCAAAACTTGTTTTTGGATCTAGGCATAACATCGAACATTACTAGCACATGACAAGAATATGACATTTTCATAAATATGTATAACTTTATGACAAGGGTGTGAACTAGATCCAATCGCATATCTAATTACAACATGAAACATGTACTGAAGTGGATCTTGACATAGATCAAATTAGAAACTTGCAACTTTTATATAAACATAGGGGCATGTATATGGACATAACCATTTAGGCATTAAAGATTCTTGCATAAAGTATATACATGAGGTTCTAATCACAAACGACCTATATAATCACATAAACATGAACTAAACAACTTGCTTGTGATGTTGTTGTTATTCTAAAAATACATTAGGATCGACATCAATCTTAATTATACCATAAACATCCCAATTTCATTCACAACACAATCATTTCAATACATAGATATTAATTAACATCATCGTTACATAATAGCACAATTCCACTTCCAATTTATATCGAATCAAGTCTTAGTTTTATTCTCATCGGAAAAATCACTATACTTACAATGAACGACGAACTTGGATTCTGGATTTGATATGATTTCCTTTAGGTAGACTAACGTTGTTTTGATTCGTGTTTTGCTTTAGTATTGGCTTGTCTCTAGGCTTTCTAACTGACGGCCACTCCTAGTTTCTTTCCAGCAGCATGACAGCTTTAGTATTATATTATTTATGTGAATTTAGGGTTAGACTTGAGTTGTATTTATAGAATTTCAATCCAATTAGAGCCATCGATGAAGCTAGGGTGAATCCAGACCATCCATCTCAAGAGAAGCCAATCAGAAAGTGACATATAAGCCCTAGTGACTCAGCCAAGCCTTAGAATTCGACCAGACCCTGACCAGGCCAGCCAGGGCCTAACTTATAGGTCTTTCTGACCTGGGCGCACTTGGCAGGTGCGCCAGTGCTAAAATTGTACTGGCGCACTTCCCAAGTGTGCCAGTTCAATTTTGTTCTGGTGCACTTCCCAAGTGCGCCGCATTCTGACCCATTTCTGGTTTATCTTCCCAACTTCGTTCGTCCATATCTTCTTCGTACGTTATCCGTTTTACGCAAACTTGGACTCTGTCTCAAGCAGAATTTCGAGACGAACGCAATGGCATAACCCATTTCCCTTGATTTCATAATTTAGAATTAATTATACTTTAATTTGTTAAGTTACAGTTAACAAAAAATTCGGGGTGTTACATTCTCCCCTCCATAAAGGATTTCATCCTCGAAATCTTCAAGTATAGGAGAACGTAAGTCCTAACATCCAATCGTCCATCTACTCAACCAACAAACACAGGCATCCATTATCCTTAAAAGACTTCTAATGCTTTATGATTATATGCCCGATGTGTGTATATGTCCTTAACTAATGCAAAATCAGGCGGTCTACTGATCTAGTTGACCTCCTTAATGCAAATCATGTAAGTGTCATGAATCCATTATGCATGCAAATTTGTCCTTACTCATAATTCTACATGAGTGTGCAACCATCAATACAAATGCGACATCCATATGACAACATATCAAGTTTCAACCACATACAAATATGAATACATATATGCATATGCAGTATGAAGTGATTGAGCCGATCTAAAACCTAGGTTGTGTGTGTATATGAATCCACGAGCAACCACTTGCAACCACTTGCAGCCATCAACCATAACATGTTTCAAATACATGTTTACATCCAAAGGGGTTTCTACCTAAGGATAAAGGATAATATCGAGGAGATATACCTAAAAAGATAAATACAAGCACAACTTAAGGAAAAAGTGAGATCGAAGATGTACCCTCAAAAAGAAAAGGGTAGGCCGCGCGTATTCTATACTCAGTTTCCCAAGTCGCGTCTTCCTCGGCGTCGCTCCACTGAACCTTAACGAGCTTCACTTCGCGGTTGTGTAGCTTCTTGATTTCAGTTCCTGCGATTCGAGTTGGAACTCTCCTCACATTTGCTTCGCATTCCACTTCGGCTTCTTCTAGAATGCTTGGCTCCACCACTTCCGCTGATTCATGTAGACATTTCCGGAGATGAGAAACGTGAAAGACGTTGTGAATTCCAGCTAATCTTTCAGGCAGATCTACTCTAGAAGCCATTTTCCCAATCTTCTCGATGATAGGGAACGATCCTACAAATCTTGATGCTAGCTATCCTACGGATCCAAAGCGAACGACGTTCCTTAAAGGGGATACCTTAAGGAAAACCCTGTCCCCAACCTCAAACTCAACGTCGGTCCTTCTTTTGTCGGTGTAGGATTTCTGTCTGTCTTGGGCAGTCTTCATTCTCCTTCGTATCAACTCCACTTTTTCTGAAGTCTCTCTAATCATGTCTGGCCCAAGTATAATCTTGTCAGTGGACTCCCACCAACAAGTTGGTGATCGGCAAGGTCTTCCATACAAACCTTCGAAGGGCGCCATATCGATGGTGGCTTGGTAACTGTTGTTATAGGTGAATTCCACTAAAGGAAGGTGATCCTCCCAAGTCCCTCCGAAGTTAAGAACGCACAGTCTTAGAAGATCTTCTAGTACTCTATTCACCCTTTCTATCTGACCATCAGTTCGGGGGTGATAGGCCATGATCAAACATAACTGTGTGCCGATAGCTTCTTGCAGACTCCGCCAAAATTCGCTCCTGAAGATGGGGTCTCTTTAACTCACCATGCTGGAGGGTATTCCATGGAGTCGAACTATTTCCTTGATATAAAGAGAAGCTAGAGATGAAGCAGTCCTTCTACTCTTGATAGGTATAAATTGGGCGCTTTTAGTAAGCCTGTCCACTATTACCCAAATGCTAGTATTGCCTCTTCTTGACCTAGGCAACCTGTCGATGAAGTCCATTGAAATGCTATCCCACTTCCATTGCGGACTTCTAGAGGATGAAGCAGTCCTCCAGGTTTCTTTTGTTCTGCCTTGACCTGTTGGCATGTCATGCACTTAGAAACGAAATCTGCCACGTCCTTCTTCATGCCGCTCCAATAGAAAACTCTCTTTACGTCCTTGTACATCTTGTCTCCACCTGGGTGTATTGTCATCTTGGAATGATGGGTCTCCTCGAGAACCTTATTCACTAAATCCCTAGCTTGTGGGATGCATAGTCTTCCATCTCGCCTCAGCAAACCCTTATCATCGATGGAGTACCTATTGAGGTGACTGCAAGTTTCACCCCTAATTAGTTTATCAATCACATCCACAAGCTGAGGGTCTTCTCGTTGTGCGGCCCCTATCAAGTCTAAAAGAGTGGGCCGTACTTCTAGGGATGCCAATAAACCAGATATAAAATCTGAGGGCCTAAAGACAAAAGTGGCTATATACTCCAAGCTTTGCCTTTCTACAAAGAGAGGGCTTAAGGTCAGTTTCTTTCGGCTCAACGCGTCTGCTACTACGTTGCCTTTGCCGGGAGTATAGGAAATTTCAAAGTCATACGAGACAAGGAACTTCATCCACCTTTGCTGCCTCAAGTTAAGATCTTTCTGCGAGAAAAGATACTTCAACGATTTATGGTCAGTAAATAATTCAAACTTCTCACCTAGGAGATAATGGCGCCAAGACTTAAGCGCAAAGACGATGGCGGCCAACTCAATATCGTGGGTTGGGTAGTTCTTTTCATGCGCTTTCAATTGTCTTCCACCATAAGCTACTACCCTCCCTTCTTGCATCAGAACATCGCCTAGCCCCATACCTCAAGCATCCGTATATACTGTGAACATTTTGCTTCCATCTGGCAAATTCAGAACTGGGGCTGTTGTGAGAGCCCTTTTTAATCATTGGAAAGCAAACTCGCAATCCAAATCCCAAGTGAACGCCAGATTCTTCTTTGTTAGCCTTGTGAGTGGAGCTGAGATTTTCGCGAAATCCCTAATGAACTTTCGGTAAAAACCGGCTAGCCCAAGAAAGCTTCGAACTTCGGTTGCATTTCTTGGTGTCTTCCAATCTTGCACTGCCACCACTTTCGCGGGGTCCACAGCTAACCCCTCTTTGGAGACTATATGCCCCAGAAATCTTACTTCATTTCTCCAAAAGTGGCACTTGGAGAATTTGGCTTTTAGCTGATGCACACAGAGAGTATCCATGATCTCTTTCAGATGCTCAGCATGTTCTTCCTCATTCTTTGAGAAGATCAAAATATCGTCTACGAAGACCACAATGAACTTATTGAGGAATTCTCTGAACACCCTGCTCATCAGGTCTACGAAATAAGCGGGTGCGTTTGTCAAACCGAAAGGCATGACAAGCCACTCGAAGAAACTGTCTGGGGTTCTGAACGCCGTTTTATCGATGCTATCTTCAGCTACCCTTAGCTGATGGAACCCAGTGGCTAGATCAAGTTGGGAGAAGATCGACGCACCTACAAGCTGATCAAACAAATCGTCTATTCGGGGAAGCGGGTGTCTATTCTTTTTAGTCAGCTTGTTTAGCTCCCTAAAGTCCACACAAAGACGTAGTGAACCATCTGCTTTGGTGGCGAACACCGCTGGAGCACCCCATTATGAGATACTCCTTCTTATAAACCCCTTCTCGAGAATCTCTTTAACTTGCTTACTGAGCTCCTTTCTTTCCTTTGGAGCCATGTGCCTAACAGGCAGAGCTACGGGCTTTGCATTATCAAGAAGATATACGCGGAAGTCTATTTCCCGCTTCGGAGGTAAGCCTTTCACCTCTTCAAAGACATCCGGATATTCCCGGACTACTTTAACTGACTGCAAATTCTCAATAGAAGCGTCAAGCGACTCTAGATAACTAAGCATAATAGCATTCAAGGGATTACAAGAAATTTCTAGAGTGCTACCGAGCCGAGTCAAGAGCCTAACCACTCTTTTCTCACAATCAAGAATGGCACCATTACTGGATAACCAGTCCATGCCTAAGATCAGTCCATACCGTGAGAAGCCCAAAACAAAGGCACTACATCTAAATTCAATACTTAGAATAGAGATTTTCAAATCCAAGCAAACCATCGACAAATAAGTCGAGCCCCCAATTGGATTTGAAACAACCAAGGGATCTTCTACCATACTAGTGTTTAGGTGCAGAGATTCTACTAAAGCAAATGAAATAAAGGAGTGTGATGCACCAGAATCAAAGAGAGAGCGAACTGGATGATCATACAGATAAACTAAGCTTTCTACAGAAATATTTCTACTAAAGGTTCTCAAGATAGAATTGAGAAGATAAGCAGGATAAAACAAAGCATCTAGGAGAAGTTAAAGATGTACCCCCAGAAGGTCCTGCTTGCGGGCCTTGCCCTTGCTTCTTAGGGCAGTGCTTGCGGATGTCTAGTATCGCCACACTGAAAGCATGCTCCCCTCTTCCTCTTCTTCTTTCTACAATCCTGGACTATATGCCCAACAATGCCACAAAAATAACATTTCCTTTTCTCACGTGCCTTATTATTATTGTTGTGGTCCTTTCCTCCTTGACTATTATCCGTCTTCTTGTTTTGCGATTCTTCCGCTTACTGTTTCACGTAGAGGAGGAGGAGGAGTAAAAGCATCTGTAGCTGGGGAGTAAGGTCCCCAGACATGCTGAAACGAAAAGGAAAGATTCAAGACAAAAGGATAGAGAGATAGTGCATATGGCTTTTGGGGAATTATGCCTTTTAAAAACAATGCTTTTTCTGAAAAAGATGCTTCTTTAAATTTCTTTTTGAAAATAGTTTCAAATTTTTTTTATCTAGTCTGGTAAATCTATGCTCTGATACCAAGTCAAACACCCCACCCTCCATTAAGGTCACTCACAAGGGACCGCCTTAACTTTGGTGGAGGTTTGTAAGTAAAAGTCACAGATAAAACACAAGACAGATATAAACATATATATATATATAAGCAGCGGAAAAAAACAGATTTTTATTTCATAAAATACTTGTTCATACAACACATTTCCATAATTGTCTCATAACAACTTCCAAAACATTACAACATCATTTATGGCTTGGTTTTTAAATAAAGAAGCATAAAACGTGATTAAAACTGCATAAATCCCCATAGAGTGTGACCAACAGCCATAGCCAAGGAAAGAGACTCCAAACCGTACATCAACTATCTTGAAGCTTTTAAAGAATCTGACTAAGCTGAGTTATTTCCTCCCTGTGGACCTGGGGGGGGGGACGAAAGAAAAGAAGACAAAAGAAAATAGGGTCAGACATAAAGCCTGGTAAGTCTAGTGACTCTACAGTATGAAAATAAGAATAAGGGAATGATAGGTATAAACTGGAATAGGAAAGTATCATAAACTAAGATAAGGTAGTTCTGAAACGAATATACTATCGCACCTCGCACTATGTCTCTGCACATACTTGTATTATCTTAACTGTCACCCCATGCTGGAGGTAAAATGATCCCCTTTTCTAAAGATCGGCTCCTACTCGCATAATCATCTGTGTCTTACGGCCCCCAGAAATTTGTAGATACCTATGCTGGCCCCACCATGGGGTGTATCAAGTCCCATGGTGGCAACCCGGCACAAACCTTAGAATGCATAGGTTATACTACTGGTGCCCCCAGTGCCCCCAGTGCCCTGTTTGTCTTCTCCGAAGTGTATGCACGCCCGCACTCCGTTAGAACCCACACTGTTGCACCCACCGCCGTCGCTTTGATCGCTTACAATCAGCCCAGTAATCGTGCTCCACCTTGCCTAGTTTCAGGGTACCATGATACCTAATTGGGTTACTGCTGAAATGGGTCCCCTTTACTAGGGTTTTCTAGTCAAACATGTTAAGTGGTTAAGTGTCTGTATTTACCTAACCCCACCCATCAATTTCATTAACATGTTGAATTGGTTAAGTTTTTTAGTTAACTTAACCCTACCATCCTGACTAGTTTGTCCTTAGCCTTTTAAAGCACCGACCACTCACATTAGACAGATGCTGTTACGGTTACTGGATGTGTCGGTCGGTTCCGGGCAGATTTACACCGTAACTCAGTCTAACCTCGGGTCCTTATTGGGCTCAATGCTTAACCATCCACATTGGATAGGTATTGTTATAACTACTGGACAGCCAGGCGGGTCCGGGCATATTTACATCACAACTCAATCCAACCTCGTGTTAAGCATATTCGTATTTTCTAAATTTACATATTTGTCTTTATTTATGAATATATGTTAATTTTTCAACAATTAAATGTTATGGCCCACATTCCAAGTTTAACATTTTTGGTATAAGGATTTATACCATTTAAATGCCAGCAATTTTGGCATGTAACAAACATGCCAATTTCATATTTTTTTATGTCAAGTTTTTCTAATATTCCCAACGTTACCCCGTTTAAATATTAGGCTAACAATCTTAGCCTAATTTTTCGTTCGCATAGTTTTAGCATATAATATTAGGCTAAAAACTTAGCCTAATTTAGCGCACGCAAATAGGCATAAGGGAATTCATAAACATAAACATAACATAGGTGTAAACTTGGCATTTTTGGCATAGTCAATATGAACGTCATAGGTGTGAACTTGCAAAATAGCCAACATGAATGTCATAGATGTGAACTTGCAAAATAGTCAATATACATATATGTGAATTTGCAACATAGCCTAAATCAATTTACATATATATGAATTTGCATTGAAATAAGGGTCTAACCAAATAGGTGTCACATGAATTAGCATATGATTTAGACAACATACGTCTAAACTTGTTTTTGGATCTAGGCATAACATCGAACATTACTAGCACATGACAAGAATATGACATTTTCATAAATATGTATAACTTTATGACAAGGGTGTGAACTAGATCCAATCGCATATCTAATTACAACATGAAACATGTACTAAAGTGGATCTTGACATTGATCAAATTAGAAACTTGCAACTTTTATATAAACATAGGGGCATGTATATGGACATAACCATTTAGGCATTAAAGATTCTTGCATAAAGTATATACATGAGGTTCTAATCACAAACGACCTATATAATCACATAAACATGAACTAAACAACTTGCTTGTGATGTTGTTGTCATTCTAAAAATACAATAGGATCAACATCAATCTTAATTATACCATAAACATCCCAATTTCATTTGCAACACAATCATTTCAATACATAGATATTAATTAACATCGTCGTTACATAATAGCACAATTCCACTTCCAATTTACATCGAATCAAGTCTTAGTTTTATTCTCATCAGAAAAATCACTATACTTACAACAAACAATGAACTTGGATTCTGGATTCTGAATTCTGGATTTGATATGCTTTCCTTTGGGTAGACTAACGTTGTTTTGATTCGTGTTTTGCTTTAGTATTGGCTTGACTCTAGGCTTTCTAACTGACGGCCACTCCTAGTTTCTTTCCAGTAGCATGACGGCTTTTGTATTATATTATTTGTGTGAATTTAGGGTTAGACTTGAGTTGTATTTATAGAATTTCAATCCAATTAGAGCCGTCGATGAAGCTAGGTTGAATCCAGACCATCCATCTCAAGAGAAGCCAATCAGAAAGTGACATGTAAGCCCAAGTGACTCAACCAAGCCTCAGAATTCGACCAGACCCTGACCAGGCCAACCAGGGCCTGACCTATAGGTCTTTCTTATCTGGGCGCACTTGGCAGGTGCGCCAGTGCTAAAATTGTACTGGCGCACTTCCCAAGTGCGCCAGTTCAATTTTGTTCTGGCGCACTTCCCAAGTGCGCCAGTGCATTCTGACCCGTTTCTGGTTTATCTGCCCAACTTCGTTCGTCCATATCTTCTTCATACGGTATCCGTTTTACGCAAACTTGGGCTCTATCTCAAGCAGAATTTCGAGTCGAACGCAATGGCATAACCCATTTCCCTTGATTTCATCATTTTGAATTAATTATACTTTAATTTGTTAAGTTACAGTTAACAGAAAATTCGGGTGTTACACAATCCTAACCATCCAGACTAGATAGAGTTATCTAGAATAGCCACCTCAGCCCTAATGACTCAGCAGAGTGTCAGAAAGCGTCACATTTCATATCTGCCCGGGGGGGGGGGGCGTAGTTCGACCCCCTGGTCGACCTGTCTGGGTAGGTCGACCCCCTGGTGGACTTGGCCTTTGGGCGGGAGAATTCCCGCCCAGCCTGCTCCCCTGTTTGAATTTCGAATTTCTTTTATTCTAAACCTGAGATGTTTTTAATTTATTTAAATTCTGAAACTTCGGAAGGCCATAACTTCTTCATACGGACTCCAATTCATGCAAACTAAGTATCTCAAGCAGAATTCCGAGACGAACGCAATGGCGTAACCCGTTTCCTTTAATTCTCACATTTGAAATTAAGTATTCTTTAATTCGTAAATTTTAATATTTAAAATTACGGGGTGTTACATTAGGCTTGCAAGACAATTGTATTGTTTATTTATTCGAAATAAAATCCATATACAACTTGACATGCTTATGTTAGATGAATTATATTCATTTAACATGTTTGACTCCCTTGTTGCTATTTCTATTATTGTGTCTAGTACTCTTTGTTGAGTATATTCCCTGGGAGAAAGAAGCAATATTTTATTTGTTTGGATGCTTATTCACTTTTATTTGCATTTAAATGCTAAGCTTGCTTAAAAAGGTTATGTAGTGGATGTAAGTTCTAGTTTTTTCCCTTTGGTGTATTTTGGAGATTCTCCCCATGCACTTTTGGGCTTTTGTTTTATTTTATTAGGATGAGCCTTGCATGGCGATTTGTGGTTTTTTGGGATCAAGCCGTACAAAAGGAGATTCTCCCGAAATTGTCCAAGAATTTGGCCAGATTTGAAAAGAAATCAATATGCGTTGCTAAGTTGAATTGTCTTCCAAATTAGTAAGTTATCAGTTTTGCTTTCCATTATCTATTTAGTTGGAAAAGAAGTGTACATCTTAGGTGTTATCTTAGCAGCATCGATCTCTCATATGATTGTGGTTGTGCAAAGGAATAGGAATGTTAACTCCATGTCTAGTATTGTGTTTATTTCCTTGTTATAGTCACTTCAACAGTTGTTATTGAGAGCGATAAGTGACGATTTCTTTGGTGTTGTCACTTACTCGAGAGCGTTGGGTTATGTTGTTTTTTCCTTGAGGATTTCAAGGATAAAAACTTTTAAATGGGAAGAATGTAATAACCCATATTTTAACAATCAGGTACTTACATATTTTTATTAAATATTGATAGTTAATTATCCGGTTGATGGTTCTCAAATGAGATTTCCACAAACAATCGAATCAGGACTTGGGACAAATTCCACTGAGTATAGATTATTCGTTACACGTAAAATGAGTACTTGGATCACTATATTTTGAGTTTGGATGAATTAGTGGTCATATTGATCTCGAAATATGCATAAATAGTCGTTCCGGGCAATAGCGTGGATTTCGATGAAACTTCTGAAAGTTTCAATTTAGGGTTTATCATAACTATTTTAGCAACATAAATTCTAACCCTAAACATAACTAAAATTAAAATAATAGACCTAGATAAAAAAATATCAAGGGTTTTACGAAATCGATTAACCCTAAATTTCTTCAATTCTAAAATCTTGTTTAAAGTTGGATCGTATCAAAGCATGGCGAAAACCGCCCTGCCTCCATAAGTATCTACTAACACTCGATCTCTGATTACGTCAAATGAAATCGAGATTAGGAGAGGAGGTGTTAGCCAAATTTTGGGTTTTAGGGTTTTCCTCCTATTTAGTTTTTCGACTTTGGTTTTCTGGAATGAATAATGAAAATAAATGAAACGTCAGCCTTCTTTTATTATGTGGTAACCAGAAAAAATCAAATAAGGTTATACCCTAAAACCCTTATACTAATTCAAAACAAAGAAAAGTCAACATTTGATCCTCTTTTGTTGTGAATGGTTCTCATCCTTTTCAAGTGTTATTGTGTGTGACCCTATAGGTTATTACAACGTTGGCAATGATTCCTAATCATACTTAAAATCATAAACAGTGATTGGCATCTAGCAATACGTCGCTGCTACCTAAGTTATAATAAGATTAATTATTCGATACAACTTTTCAGTGACTAGTGTATCAATGTAATATAACGCTTTTAACCAATATATCCAGGATTAAACTCGAGGCATGGAACGTATCACCCTCTTTATGATTTAATCCGTTTTTCTTGATCGATGAGTAAACTATTTAAAACAAATCAATATTTGAGCATGACCATGCATTTCACAGTCTCACTCAATCAAGAGGCCCATGGATATCACTACAAATGTATCGTAGGGTTAAATTCCATCTAGATCATTCATAATTTTCATTCAATTCGAGATGTATCTGATAATCATAGTTATCGTCTACTCTGTTACAAGTAACTTTAGATGATATTAAAATACAAATATCCTCGAATAAAATTATAATGATTTAAGGCCTGAGGACCATTACATCACTGTCACTATGAGAATAACTTAAGATACTATTAATTATATTCCATGTAGTTTTTCTTACGGTGGGTGACCCCAATATGCTAATCTCCAATACGTATTTATGTCTTGACATTAATATCACGTATCACTGAAATGTGATCATCAATCAATCAACGTACCAGTCTCATTGTTCTATTGTTGTCCTATATAAACAATAAAACTTGACTAGGGACATATAAGAATTATAATACTTAATATATTATATAATCTCAAGTTCAAGACTTACTCGAACTATATAATTCCGTATTATTATTCTAAGGACTTCTATTATGCTAATATTTATATGATGCAGTAAATATGACACAACAGGATATTTTTATTCCAAAATAAAACAATAACATTAACAATGTTATTAATCACATCAAAATGAATTGTATCTAGGGCATAAACTCTAACAATCTCCCACATGCACTAGAGACAATCATTCATGTATCGTATACTCATGAAACTAGTGTGACTATTAAACTTCTGCTGCGTTAGAGTTTAATTCAGTAGGTCCGCAACATTAAAACTTTTGCAACTTTGCAGATATGTTCATTGCCTTTGTGAACAACTTTACATGAGAATTATATTTCTTTAATATGTGTTTGGATCGATAATGAGTTTAACGTTTTGGGCCTGAGCAATAGCCACATTGTTATTGCAATGTATATCATTGGATCAACAATGAATTAATTTCAATTATGAACTTCTTAACCCAAACATTTTCTTTCTTACAACTAGTATCCATTTCTTGTTTTAAAACTAACATTATTCATAATAATTAATGTGTTATAAAACAACATTAAAATTATTGTGTCACTCCCACTCAAATTCTTGTCCATACAAGATTCAATGACATTTTGTGGTTTTCGAGACATTTTGAATTCTATTTCATTCCCATCGGTATCTTAGAGACTAGCTCTTCTTTAAATGGTTACCAATTCCAGCAATAAACATTTTATTCTCAAAGAATTTATAGAAATAATATCCATTTGTTTCTTTTCGATATTTCACAAAATAGTTATCTGATTTGGGTCCGATCTTATCACAGGAAGGACGTTTAATAAACGCCGTACATCCCAAATCTTTTCATTAGACATAGTAGGACATCTCTTAGTCCATATCTTATATTGCGTCTCAAAATCGTTTTAGTGGGATTTAATATAGTTGTTCAAAATTTAATTTATTGGAAGATCTATATGACTTATCATTAATCGTACTACATCTTATAAGGTATGATGTCTCCTTTCAGACACACCATTCCAATATGGTGTTCTAGATGGAGTGAGTTGTGAAACAATTTCAAACTCATCTTGATAGTCATTATATAATTGGCTTAAATATATTCTCGATCTATTCGAAGAGATTTTTTTTTTCAAGATTGTTTTTGAACTTCATTTTTGAATCCTTTGAACTTTTCAAAGGATTCTGATTTGTTTTTCACAAGATACACATATCTGTATCTACTGACATCATCAGTAAATATAATGAAGTAATAAAATATACCTATAACTAATGTATTCCTTGCTCTATATACATCATTATGTATGAGACCCAATACTTACTCATTCACTGTGTCAAGTGAAAGGTGATTCAGTTATTTTGCCTTATAAACAAAATATGCATTCTTCGTATGATTCAAAATCAAATGACATCAAAATTCCATCATTATGGAGCTTTGATATGCTTTTCTTGTTTGTATGGGCTAACTGACAATGCTAAAGGTGTGTTTGATTAAAATCGTTATTTTTAATTCGCTAAGTATTTATGTCAAGCATGTCATAGTGAAGGATTAATTAAGATCATTAACTATCTATGAAATTCCATAAGATATTTCATTTAGATAAATGAATAACAATTGTTCTTTTATTACAAATGAAATTTAAACTTTTCTGAACAAGATATATAATAACATTTATTTTAAATGGAATTTCATAATAACAATTATTTTTGTAATGACCCAAGTTCGATCCCAAAATTCGACATAAAACACTAAGTCAACAATTCAAGCATTGGAAATACCGGATCATTAATAGAAAGAAGTTAGATGGTGAGAAATAGAAAGAAAGTTAGAATAGAAGAAGAAGAAGAACACAACGGAACAGAATCAGGGTAAACACGAATCTCACAGCGGAACAAATAAAATATGTTATATAACATAACTTTGAAGCACAAAACAGTATATGTACTTACATGTATCATCATAGTATATCACATATATATATATCACAGTGGAAATAACTCTCTCTCTCTCTCTCTCTCTATATATATATATATATATATATATATATATATATATATATATATATATATATAACTCTGAAGCCTCCTGCTCCGAGCTCCTCTAAGTATATTTGTAAAATCCCAACTACTTGATTGCCCATACAAATTTGGGCACCCAAGAGTTTAGGATAAACAAAAAAATAAATAAACTCCGGGTCAGTCATGAGACTGGTGTGAATAAACTCCAACCATTCGGTTAAAATTTTCAAAGTCCTTTCAAAAGAAATGATAATCGTAAGACCGATCCATACATGAACAAGGATGGTTTTTAACTTACGATAACCCCAAAAACATTTTCAAAACCAATACTATTCTAATATTATAATATTTTCTAATACAAGTAAATAACGATCTAGCAGAACGCTTGCATGTCACGTTCTACATACATAATATACAATCAAAAACCGTGGGCTCCTATTGGAGATTGGATTTCCCACTATGACAAGGTATGGAGCCACCTTCCGTTCAGTGTACTCTAGAGGGGATACACTGGAGTTCAACAAGAACATCTTGCAACTCAGCCACACATGACTGACCATTCATTTCGCTTGAATATTCCGATTATATTGTCACCTTACGGTTGGTATACCAACATAACCATTCTCGAGAGAAACAAAAGCGAAAAGAAGATCAAAAATGAATATTCTCTAGATGGTGACTATATACCCTAATTGGGTGCGACCCACTTAGCTATGCTGCGTGCTCGATTTTTGTCCTTTCCTGGTTGATGAGGCTTGAGGTCATAACGTTCTTTTAAAACATTTGTCCATCATTCACTTTGAATGCCACATCATCAAACCCGCCAAATCACAAATTAATTTCCCAAAAAATACCATGGGTATAAAGCTAAGAGAAACGAATTCCTCCGCACTAAACGTGAACACGTTTGAAGAGATCAACTTACGCGATCTATTCGATATACGCTATTAGACATTCGTACATTCAAGTTGTCCTGGGTCCGGACAAACCGAAGGCACTATTCTGTAAATCCATCTTAGGCAATTCCTACCTAGGATCGCAAAAACAACCCTTGCATAATCTCCGTCTTCAATTATCTTCATCATATTTGATTCAAAACACTAATGCCCATACGGAGGGGTTTTCAGATAATAAATATGATCCCGGTCCCTCCGTATTGACAATGGAAATGGTCAAAAACTTTGATAGTCGGTTAGTTAACTATAAAGGAAAACATCGATCTTATTTCCAAATGGATATATTACCAGTCATTCATCAATCAATACTGATCCCTTTAAATTATTTCATCGTTAATTTAATCGTTTCCCATTTCCCATATTATTTTCCATATATTTCTTAAGACCCGTTTATCCTTTCATAATTCTCCGAAAAACATTCTCATATATAAAAGACTTCATATTTCCTATATTTGGAAAATATACGTTATTAACATTGGAAAACATTTCCATTTCTTATTCACGCATCATTACTCTTCTACATCCATTAGTCCATGACCGTAAACTAGTTAGTGAACAACTCCCTAAGTATCAACCCCGAAAGCTGAAACCAATATCAGATCGACACTCAAGAAGCCATTCAACTCAGCTAATTTCCAGTCAGTGTATAATTTCATTAATTCCATTTATTAACTTCATATCAACTAAATCATTTAAATCAGCAAAACGTTTGCTTTTAAACCATCATTCACTTTAAAATGAGAAAACTATTCCTTTACAGAAAACGGAACTCGTTTTATCAATCAAATCTTGATTTTTATTTAGAAATACCCTTACAGGTTCAATTCATGTTTATTAAGTTATTTTACAAATTCATATTTTATTTTACTTCATATACTCTATTTATAAGCCAACTTCTTGTTAATTATAGACCAAGTTTATAACTTAATCTCGACTACATATTCAATTATACATTTTTGGTTTTAAATCAAATATCAACTTTCTTATCCAATTCTAAGTTATATAATACATAATTTAAAAATAGATTATTTTTAAAACATTTGAGATCATCGAATTTTAATTTTGAATCCCATGTATTAATTCCAACTCTACTCACATTCCGAACTTCAAACCAAATTTCATCATTTCTCCTTTTAATCAATTTCTTGAATTTACATTCCCAAATTATTTAATAGTAATTATCTCGCTTTATTTATAAATATCGTTTATAAATCAAACTGCTTGTTTTATACAATTAAGCAAGATATTATATTCTAGCCGATCAAAATCCAATTTCTATTTTAAAATAGATTTTTCCTTTTTTTAAAACCCTAATTTCTTTTCCAATATATTCGAATATATTTTACAGTACTTATATACCAATTATTTCAGGTCAATGTTGTTCAAACATCCCAAAACACACAATAATCGACATCAGATTATTTATCACATCATATAAAGCAATATATGAAAATAAAAAATAAAATCATTTATTATGATTTTACACAATTTATTAATATTTTTAATAATTTTATCAAGGCCCGTACAATTGGTTTCCAATAATGGCCACTGAACTGCATCCATAGCGACCTTTTCCAAATTTGATTTGGACATAATTCCAAATCCAATCGTTTGATTTTATTGAGGAATCCAGTTGAATTCCTCCAACCTGTTTCCCTGCATCCACAGATGTTAATCAACATAAATAACACTAACTTCATATCAATATGAGATATAACAATGAACAGGATCAATAATCAGTCAATTTTTATATATATAACTATAAATATTATTTCATCCAATTTATTTGCAATTCACCCAAACAACCATCACACAACAACCAATCATCGTTTATAAATTCTAAAATAGGTTTATAATATTATAAAACTGAATAGAGTTAGTGAGTTTACTCACCTTGGTCGTTAATCATTAAATAACAATTAATTTCAGTTGATTCAGATCGGACGTTTAATTTTGTCTTAATTTCTAACGAGCCCCAAAAGCTTCCAAACCTGCTTCATATTGTAGCCTACGTCCACACGATCCTAACGGATCATGTTTGTTGAATTCTGACATCGTATGCATATGTTATGATATTAACAAGTTAATACGTTATTAAATGTAGATATAAACTTAAATATATATATACATATATGTATGTATATATGTCTATATATATGTATATATATAGAAAGAAAATGGGTCTTATATATATTTAGACCAGCCCATAACAATCTGCACCCATCCCTTTTATTGTTAATTCACCCCGTCCCATTTTTTTGCTTTCATTTCCTTTTTTCTTTTTCTTTTTAAATTTCCGGGCCTCGGCCCAATGCCACTACAACCCATCACAAAACAGTACCCATACATCCTTTACTATGCTTCTCCCTTCCCCTTTTTTTGAACGAAATAGTTTCTCCAAAAGAAAAGAAAATGTCTAATACTTCTTTGATCTCGTTCTCCCCCCTTCCCCCTACCGATATCAAAACGAACACTACTGTTTAACATCACTTCCCGTGCTCTTCGTCTCTGTTACCACCAGATACAACTCGCACCAATCCCTTAGAACCTGTCACCGAGCCTCTCCTTGCTTCCCCAGTTCAACTCGCGAACTAAAAATTTAGCAAATGCGCCCAATTTTTGCCACGAGCGCCACTTCCTTCCCCATAGTAAACTGCGGCTCTCCAGAATAAAATGCTGCTTGTGCTCTTCCACTTCACAATCATTGTTTATGTTTCCTTTTAGCATTAGCATTAGCACTAGGTCACCCTTCCTCATACCCACGTCCAGTCTTCCCTTTCACAAATACAACAAACACTACACTCACGTATCTGTCACTGGCCTAAGACATGAACGATACCATCCTTCCCATTTCATGTGCCTCTTATTTCACCATATCCTTATTAACGTTTCCCCTTTTTTTACTCCTAAGTTTTGATGTACGCATGCAATGAAGTGGCTTTGTAAAATGAATACAAAGACCATGCTGTGTTGGTGAGAAGATCCCCTTTGATCTTGTGCTTGCCATAGAATATATGTGTGGAAAGAAACAAATGGTTTCATGAAGTATGCTTTGAGGTATATGGAAAGAGAACGAGTGAAAATAAAAATAAAAATGTGTGCCATTATTTCCAAAGAAAACGAAAATGAATGAAGGCTTTTTGAAGTGTAACTTGCGTGAGATGATCATTGGAATAGGAAAGACTAAATGAGCACGGGAAGGGTAATGGAAAAGAAACGAGGATATCTTATTTTTTACGTATATATATATAGGCAGAGTTTTCCTTAGCAGTTAAGTATTAGGAGACGTAGGCTTAGGGTAGGTTATCAGTTCCTTTGCAATGAAGTATTCGAAAGCTTTGATTTGCATACCAGGGTAGGCGACAGATGATGGTGGATAGGTTGTTGTACCTATTTACTTTTTGCTAAGGAACACAATACATGTATTTTACCGTTTATTTTATTTTATTAAGGATACCTAGTTGCATGTAATTGTTCATTTATGGATTGCTAACGACAAAAATAAATATACTGCTGTGACGAGCAATGTGCCATGATTCCAAAAATATAATAAAATAGACAAGTTAACTTATTCTGTTAAATTCAAAAACATAGGTTAAGGGTGCATTATACGTTAAACGGAAAGTAGCATATTTTCCGAATTGAAAATTATGGAAAAAAATCTAAAAATTAAATAAAGAATATGTCTCAAATATCTTATCCAAATTCAAAACCAATATTTAATTATATTTAATAAATCATTATGGCTTTTAAACGATTCCATAGTGACTATTCGAAAATTTGATTTGGACATAACTCACAATCTATAAGACGAAATCTCGATTTTTCACTTCCATTATAAAAATACAGTTTAATAGATTCAAACATTTCTTGTTTCGAAGAAATCCAAGTTATAACAAACCATGTATATTCATTTATAGTTGAAAACGTAATATTACGAACTACCGTGACGTTACGCGCTCGATTATAATAATATATTATAAGTAATACATTCAATCATCATTAAATTAATATATTCATTATTTATAACTCAAATTTAAATTAAATTAAATTCCCTACATTACCGATTCACACAATATTGTTAGTTGAACTATTTCTGATGGTTTCAGAAATTAAATATATTATCCCATTATCTATATTAATTAAATAATCAAAATAATTTAAATTCAAACCTTTTAAATTATCAAACCAATATATTAAAATAATTAAATTAATTAATTATTAAATCACTAAAATTCTAGGACGTTACATTCCCTCCCCCTTAAAAGAATTTCGTCCCCGAAATTACAAAAAAATAATTCTACGAACTATATTATGGCCAAGTAAAAATCTTTTGTTTTACTTCGTTATTAACTTCAGTTTCAACTGAATCATTTAATTTCAATTAATTCGTTGTTACTAACGGAAAATTTCAAAAATTCTGAAAATTTTCTAACACCTTAAGTTTCCCAAAAAATTTTCAGCGTCTCCTTTGCATGGCTTAATCGATACAACTACAATTAGCTTGTCTAGGCCTTCTCCAATCCAAATAAAAATCAAATGTAACAAACCGGATTTTCGACCTCGAAAATAAACATAAAACCCATGTCAGTTATTAAGGCATCGAACATTCCAGATCATTAATAGAAAGAAGTTAGAGGGTGAGAATAGATAAGATAGAAAATTAGAATAGAAAAAGGAGAGGAACAACAAAAGAATCAGAGTAACGCAAATCTCACAGCGGAACGATTAAATATATTATATAACATTACTTTGAAATAAAACCAGTGTTTGTATACAATACCATTATCGGGGTACAACATTTACAACACAGCGGAAATAACAATAGCTATATAATCCTGAAGCCTCCTGCTCTAGCTCTCCAAGTATACCTATAAAATCCCGACTACTTGACTGCACGTACAAATTTAGGCATGCAAGGGTTTACAGAGAAAAAAACAAAATAAACTCTGGGTCAATCATGTGACTGGTGTGAGTAAACTCCAAACATTTGTTTAGCTTCTAAAATCCTTTTAAAGGAAAGAATAATCATAAGACCAACCCACACATAAAAACAGATAGTTTTTACCTTACGATAACCCAAAACAATCTTTTAGAATCCATACTCTTCTTATATTATAATAATGTATAAATCAAAGAAATAGCAATCTAGTGGAACGCTTTCATCTCACGTTCCACATACATAATATACAATCAAAAACCGCAGGCGCTTATTGGGTAATGAATTACAACTGGCAAGGTATGGGACTGCCTTCCGACAGTGTATCTCTAGAGAGGAATACACCAGGTTCAACAAGGACATCTTGCAACCCAGGCTAAACATGACCGGTCACTCATTTCGCTTGAGTGCACTGAATGTATTATCACCAACTATTGGGATCAACAACCGTTTCCCGAAAGGGACAACATCGAAATAATTTAAAGAAGTAAATGGAATTTCTCTAGATCAAGTGACAATACACCCTAATTGGGAGCTACCCACTTAGCCATGCGACCTACCCGATTTTTACCATTTCCTGGTTGTGAGGCTTGAGGCCACGCTTATCTCTGATAGATCACGCATTTATTCACTTCGAATGTCACATCATCATACCCGCCAAATCACAAATTGATTTCTCCAAAAATACCACGGGTATACAGCTAAGAGAAACGAATTCCTTCGCCACCAAATGTAAATACGTTTGAAGAGTTCAACTTACGCGATCTATTAAATATACTCTGTCAGACATTCTTCCATACAGGTTGTCCTGGGATTGGACAAACTGAAGGCACTATTCTGTAAACCCATCTTAGGAAATTTCTACCTAGGGTTTTCCAGAACAGCCCTTGTATAAACTCCGTCTTCAATTATCACCATCATATTGGATTCGCAACGCTAATGCCCATACAGAGGGGTTTTCAGATAATAAATCTGATCCCGGTCTCTCCGTACTAACGACGGAAAAATGGTCAAAACTTTGATGGTCGGTTATTTAACTATCAAAGGAAAACATCCGTACACACAACGATCTTATTTCCAAACGGAAATTTTATCGATCAATCATCAATCAATATTTTTCCTTTTTAATTAATTTATCATAATTTACTCATTTCCCCATTTCCCATTTCCATATATACATAAATTCTTATTTTCTAAATTTAGAAAATGTATGTTATTAACATTGGAAAACATTTCCATTTCTTATTAATGTATCACTATCTTCCCACACCTATCCGTCTCTAACTGTAAACCAGTAAGAGAACAATTCGCTGAATATCACCCCCGAAGGCCGAAACCAACATCAGATCGATATCCAAAAAACCATTCAACTTAATATTCTCAAGTCAGTTCCTAATTTCCTTAATTTCGATTAAATCTTCTTATCAAATCATTGCTTACGCAACTCTCGGATTCAGTTTACAAATCCAATTCTTTTATGAAAAACATTGGTTATAACGATTGCTTTATAATCCCTACTTCTGAAATATCTAACTTTAAATAGAACTTTTATACCTTAATTTAAATAAATAAATGATTTATTATATAAATAAATCTTAAATTAAAAATCGGAAAGTAACTTGTACTTTCCTACATTCGATATTGTCAAATCCTAATGTATAATTCTCTCTCAAATAATTTCTATTTGATTACTCTCTTCCGAATAAATTCTATTCGATAACTCTCTTTCGAATAAACGATATTCGATTATCTCTCTCTCGAATAAACTGTATTTGATAATCTCTCTTTCGAATAAACTATATTCAATTATCTCTCTTTCGAATAAACTATATTCGATTTACGTTACGAACTCCAGCATATTTTCCCCTTTCGAGTCAACTTAATTTCTAAATTCATTTTTGAATTTAGTACTTCCCAAAAATTACCAATTTCCTTTTATAACTATATTAATTCCGTAAAACGTTTACTTTTAAATTGTTATTCACTTTAAAACGTGAATATTATCCCTTTATAGAAACTGAACTTGTTTTATCAAATCGAAACTTGATTTCAATTTATAAATAGTATTATAAATTCAGATTCAGTTTATCGAGTTATTTTATAAATCCCCAACCAATCTATTTCTCTAAAAATAGAATGCACTATTTTATTTTATTGAAAATTCCTATCTCATTCAAATTCCCATTTGAATTTCTATTTCAAAACCCAATTTCCTTTATAAATATTTTTATTTGCAAAATAATTACTTTAATTCATTTTTCACATCGAATGTGAATAACATTTCTTTTATAAAATCAATTCAGTTTGATTTCGTATTTAAAAATAATATCCCATTTCCAAATTCAATTTAATCCCTATTTATAGAATTATTTATATAAAATCCTATTTTTATTTCCAACACTTTAAATCTCATTGATAATTCCCTTTATAATTGCTACGTTCACCTTCAATCTGAAATATAGGTGTTAAAACCGATTTTTGCTTCTCTATATAAATTCAGACTTATATATTCAATTTATCCAATGGTAAATATTTTACTTAATTTATAAAACATTATTATAAATTAATCTTCCCAATTTATCTGTTAAAACATATTTCTATTTACAATCTACTTTGAATCCATCTTCTCATAGTTCTTTTATATCTCGCTAATTTCCTTTTATAATTCTATTTATTTCCCAAATAATTCCTATTACAATTCTATTTATTTCCCAAATAATTCCTTTTTATAATTCTATTTATTTCCCAAATAATTCCTTTTATAATTCAATTTATTTTATATAAATATTTTATTTTCAATATACACTTTGAAAATTCCCTTTTTACATTCCAGTATTTCTTATGGTATTTAAAATACCAAATAACAAGACCAGTGTCATCATAATCAATCACAGGTTATATATCACATCATATATCACAATATATGAGAAAAACAGTATTATAAATATTGAGGAATCCAGTTGGAGCCCTCCAACCTGTTTCCTTGCATCCACAGATGTTAAACAATATAATTAACATCAATTTCATTTCAATACGAAATATTTTGATAAACGTAATCAATATTAAATTAACGATATATATAACTTAGTCTTATAATTTCAACCAATTAATCAGCAGTTCATCCAAACAGTCAACACATAGCAATCAACCATCTTTTATCAATTCTAAAAATAAGTTATAAAAATATAAACTGTGTAGAGTTAGTGAGATTTACTCACATTGGTGGTTTATCGTTGAATAACGATAACCGTCATTGATTCAGACTAGGAAATTTATTTCGCTGTAAATGTAACGAGCTCCAATTCACTCCAAATCAGTTCCATTGTGTAGCCACCGTCCATACGATCCCAGCGGATCTTGTTTCACCAGATTCTGATCATGTATAACGATATTATGAAATTTACAAGTTGTATATACATTTTAATATTCTTTACATCTTTAACTATTTATAATATAATTTAATTAATACCTTATTAATACTAGTCCCATGTTTACTTCCGAATGACGCGACACATTTTCTTCTTCCAGAAACTGTCGACTTCTGCTCCCTGTATAAACCCAAACCACCAAACTTAGGACCTCCATTTTCGAACCAACACTACAACAAAAACACTCTATTACAACGTCCATTTTACAACAGGCATTGGTCGCCCGTTGTAAAAGAATGGTATTACAACGGTCACTGTACGGACCGTTGTAATAAATGCCAGTATAACACCCTTTTACAACGTGCAAAGACTGCCCGTTGTAATAGAATGTTATTACAACGGCTGTTTCAGGACAGTTGTAATAGATATCATTTACAACGCTCTTTTTACAACGAGTAAAAACTGCAGATTGTAATAGAATGCTATGACAAGGGTCATTTCAGGCCCGTTGTAATAGATGTCAAACGGTTTGTTGTAATAGATGTCTCTGTTACAACGTTCACAAAATTCCCGTTGTAATAGGTGTCAATTTTCGACAGTAAATAATTAATAATTACAATACTTCCACAAAATTAGTACTGATTATTTTTATTCAATTAATCATTAATCATATATTACTAATTATTAACTATAATATTATATTACTAATCACTGATCATTAATAATATTATATTATTTATTAATACTTAATAATTAATCATTAATAATATTATATTTAATAATTAATCATTAATAATAATTATTAACAATAATATTATATTATTTATAACATCATTATAAAAGTAATAATATCTACAATGCCTACCCAAATAGCTGTAAAAAAATGTTCTAAAAATGACATTTTATTTATATTATTGTATACATATTAGATTTCATTCTATGATGCACCACTAGAATTAGTGAATTCAGTGACGCTTTTTTTTAAGGTAGAATTTTCCATCGTTGAATTGCAATGGATTTCCTACGGATAAGCCATGACTTTTATTTGTGGAATAAAAGCTTGAAAGTAACAAGTAACAACAACGAAAATCAATTCGATAGCAAATCCATCGCTAAATTGCTATGAATTTGCTTTGCACTGCTAAACAGCAGCATCAGTAAAAAAGTAGCATAAGATTTTCATAGCTAATTCATCGCAAATTAACCATGGATTTGCGATGGAATTTTAAACTGTAGCTAAATTTTGCTATAAAATATGGTAGGAAATATGACTAGTTAGAGGGAACAATTCCATGGCGGATCTATCACAAATTAGTCGCATATTTGCGATGGAATATAAGATAGTGGTTTAATTTGGCTATAAAATATGGAGGAAAATAGAAATATTTGGAACTGTGGCTAATCCATGAAAAATTAGCTAAGGCTTTTGTGACAGGTTTAATACAATGGCCAAATTTAATTATAAAATGTGACGAAATTAAATATGAGAATTTAATACAACAGTCGACTTAGACGTCCCGAACGGCGGTCGACCTAGCCGGTTAGGTCGCGGGGGTCTAGGGGGCAGCGCCCCCGGCGGTGTGCGGGGCAGGCCCCGTCATGGTATATCTTATTTGATTTTTATTTTAAAATAAACTAAAAAAATTAATGGAAGAAATTAAAACTTAAATCAGCTTTTTCTGGTAGTGATGCTATATAAATTATATTATTGCCTTTAACTATAATATTACAATAATGCCTTGGTATAATTCGTTTGTTCTAAAACCTGTTTGTTTCTCTGATTCATTCGTTGATTTTGTCTTCGATAAGATTGATTTTGTCTTAGATAAGATTGCTTTTGTCAAATAATTCAAATATGATTTATATTTACTTATTATTATTAATAATTTATAATTGATAATTTATTATATAGTGTAATATGTAATGGTGTACAATTTATATTTATTTTGTAATTATGATGATTAACAAATGTAAGCAATGGACTAATGGTACTGGAGTATTAGACATCTGGGAATGGTTTTTCGCTTTGGAGTATTAACAATTTATATTTAGTTTTTATTTATATTCATTCCCGCTACAGGAATTCGTTGATTTTCGTGTTTCCTCTGTGTTCCTTCAATTCAAATTGACGTTCAAAAAATATATATCCAAACGCATCTTCCCGATCCCCAAATTGCCAAAACCTAAATCTAAATCGACCTCCTTACCTGTAAGCAAATTCCTCCATCGCAACAACCTCTTCGTTCACTTCTCAACCCAAATCAATTCACTTCTTCGGTCCTCGACCTAGCTTTTCCCTTTACTGTCGATCCTCCCTGGCTGCTAAACATTCCACTACGATTGCAATTTCCTACTTAGATCTAAGATTCTCAACATCTGGAAGCTTTCTTCTGGTTGGCGTTTTGCATGTGGATGTTTAACGTCTTCAGAGCCGGCTCGTGGGCTACCCCCTTTCATGAGCAACCCCCTATCGCCGAAAAAGAAAAGAAGGAAAAAAAGCCTTAAATCAAAATCGCAAATAAGAGAGGGCGCATGCCAAAAAAAGAGCGAGAGAGAAGAAACAGCTCCACGCAGCATGCCCATCGGCTACCCGCGTCTTTGTCAGTGAGCAAGCAGTGACCATCTACCAACATCAATTGCCCCAACGCAAAGGAGGTTTTAAACAACTGCAGGTTTTCTTTGATTTTACCAGTAAGTTTTAATTTGATTTTTTTGTTGATTTTGGTTTATCTTCGATATATTCGCTGATTTGTAATAGAAAAGAACACTTGGTAATTGAAATAGCAATTTCATATGAATATTTAGTCCTGCAAAAAAGCAAGGAAGGAAGAACAAAAAAAGGAAAAAAACGAATAAACTGAAATCAATGGTTTTCTTCAGAGGGAGAAAGAAGGCGGTGAAATGGTTCATCGAGATGAATGGTCCAACAAAAACGAACAGAGAATGAAATGAAGAGAAAAGAGGGGACGGATTTAAATTTCCCGTGCATTATCCATGGTACAGCCGAGCCGACTACGAGCAGATGTCGGAGTGGAGGTTGGATTGCCTTCTCAGGCAATACGGCCTTCCGGTGTATGGCAATGTGGAAGAGAAGAGGCAACTGGCTATTGGTACTTTTACATAGGATGCTAGTTGAAACCTGGGGGAGAATGGATTTTAAGGTACTGTTAATTAGGTGGGTTAATTTGATGTTTTGCGGTTGTTGATTTTGGTGTCTCTGTCTTCTATGTTGTACTTTGGTGAATGAAATGAATTAAAGAGGGTCTTTTTTTATGATTAAAAAAAAACAATTTCATATGAATACAATACTCATACAATTTATTTCTCCCAATTGTTGTATGTCAAAATGGTACTTTGTATAAACATGGTACTCATCCAGTTGTCAGTTTCAAAACTTTAAACTATAGATTTCCTCATGATGGCATTAAAAGATCAAGTTGAATCAAACATTAATTTGTAACTAGACAAAAAGCTCTCTCATATATGTAACAAAATGTTGGTTTCTGGTTGCAGGTTGTACTTATTTTTAAACTATATTAGTAATAACTATAAATGTCTCGGTTTATATGTACTTGGAAAAACTGATGAAGTAATAAGTCTAAGTACTCCAAATGATGCAAGTGACTAGTTCCCACAGTAGCTCCAATACTTGGGATTCATCCTTGTCTCTTACTCACTGTCATTTATTAAATGGAATGTAAGGGTAGTGAATTCCCCTACTAGAAAGTTTGATACTTCGAATCATATTAATAATGCTAAGGTGATAGCGGTTTTGGTTCTTGAACATAAATCAAGTGATGAAGATATCAGTTCATTTGTTAGATGTTACATGTATGATTGGGATTTCAAAACAAATGCGCGCACTAATGAGAAAAGTCCAATTTGTGTCATGTTGGCACTAATCACTATAATTTCCAATAATCAGCAAGATCTGACAGGTAATCTACATAGTCCATGGTTCTTAAAATTTTGTTCGCTATAGTATATGAATTACTTACTCAGGCTAAGAGAAAAGATATGTGGTATCATATTATTTTTATTTTGCAATGTATTTCTTCAAGTGATTGTAATATTGTACTATATAACATTGATAGAGTGGGTCTCAAATAGTCTTAGAGACGCAGTTGATTAATTTTTCACATTATTCAAATAGTGGGACTAATGGAACAATAAAGGAAGGGTAACAAGTATACTTGGAGAGGTAATAGGAATTTGTTGCACAGAGAAAAATTAATAGAGTATTCATTAACCTATGTGTCAAAGTGTTTTTTAAAAACATTTGGTATACTCCTTACAATATTCCTCAAGTGATCATTAACCTACCTTTAGTTAGTTTATTAAAAATAAAACTAGGCCTAAAAATATCCGTTTTAAATACAGTAACATGTAACCTAATATATCTGGGTACAATGAAGTTGTTATGTGGTTTGGCTCTGTAAATATTAGGAAATAGAATTTTCAATACTTGAGCTAAAACAAGTGAAACTCTTTCTTAAATAATGATTCTATGAGTTGTGTCGTTAATCAGCTTTGAGAAATTAATTATAGATTCTGCAAGCAAAACTACTTTATTTTTGCCCATTGTAATACTTATCTGTTTATGGATGAAAGGCTATACATGTAACTTGTTTAACACTGACTATGATGCTAAATTCTTCGTTACTAGCTCCAAATTGAATATTTCTTTCCTGTGTAACAATTCCAAATTACATTCGTTCTATCTTATAGCTAATTTTGAAAAAAAAATATGGGATCAAATGTTATCAATGAAAACGTGCAACTTTAGGTAAACGGTGACAATCCGGTGCATGAATTGACAAGAGGTGGCGGATTGGTGAATATGCTATCTGATGTGGGGTTTAGGCAGAGGCAATAAATGGTTGTTGTGCTCATTTGGTGGTGTTTCGATGCTAATGGCTGGGAAACATTGATGCAGCGGGATGTTTGTATAACATGGTGGTATTGTAGTGAGGGGGCTATTGTGGGCTCGTTGGAGACGGATTGGCTGGTCGTATGTAGTAGGGAGAAGGTAGATGGTGCAGCAATGGAGATGAGCTAAGGAAGTGATTGTGAGCGGTTAAAAGCATGTTTGAGGTTTGAAATCATATCATTGTTGCTATTATTTTTATGCCACTGCTTTAACTTTTCCTTGAATTGTTTAAGTTTTTGAATAAGATTATTAGTGTAGTCTGCCCATGTAGTTGTAGTAATCCCCTAAACAACACAACTCATGTAACCATCTTAAATACACCAAGTGTTAATATATCTAAAAGGTATAACTTCGCTATCCAGTCAAACTCTACAGTTCATATTTTGGTGATAGCATAAATAGCATAGATGCCTGCATGGCAAAACTAGCATGGAAACTTCCTTTCTTCCACAAACTCTACAGTTCATATTTTGGTTGTGTTGAGGATTCAGATCATGATAAGAAGATGCACCATCATCAACATCATTATCGCAACACCGTTCTCTAGTTTGATTAGCATTAGAAGCTCAACCTCGAGCAGCTAAAACTTGTTTAATTTTAGCTTGAAGTGTGTGCACTACAGATTCATTATAATATGCACTATATTTCCAGTTTTGTGCTTCTTTGGCTTGTTGTTTGATTTTACCAGCTAGCTCTTTGTTTCTACGATTCATACTGTCAATTTCAAGCTGCCTTTCTTAGATCCTCTGGGATATACCTTTATCGACAACATTCACGAATGGGAACAAATGCCTTTGTTTTAGTTCTTTCGTTCCGTTTATGAATTCTTCCTTCCGTGTTCTAATAAAACAATCAAATCTTCTTTTTCGGTTTCAGTCCTAACCTCATCAATAGAAGAAATAACTGGGAGTGAAGACATGCTTCCACTCGCCGTGGTAATAGATGAGTTGTGGTCATCGTCATCGTACGATAACTTATGACCAGTCGATACGGCATTTGGATTTAGAATGCATGCTAAACTTTCAATTTCATCCCAAAAAATATTTTTTAATGAAATTCGAAGCTTCGGTTGCATCATAATATCGTCAGTCTCGTTAGTCCTCTCGATCGTTCTGGTCAGTCTCGTCGGTTAGGTCGAGATTGTTTGGGTATTGGCCTATGTTATTTGTGTCCATATCATGTAAAAATGTGTTATGTTGTAGTGTAACTCCGTTGTTTATTTACTCTTTGCTTTATGCATAGTGTGACTGCTTTGATATGTAACTGCATCATATAAAATTAGTTCCCAGTTGCATATCTACTCACTACAACTTTATGCATGCAACATAAATTTTAAATGCAGTTTTGAGTTTGCGCCATGGTGCACATGAATTCCCTATGCATACGTAAATTGATTTAACATGATATATATAATAAGTATTTGATCAGTTTTATATGTTTTCAGCTGAGTTTATAAATACATTTTAGATAAAAGATTCACAATGGTTTTTCAAATGTGAACTTAGTTCCAGTCTACATCTGCATATATTTGGACTTTCAATAGAAACCTATTATGTAATTAGTTATTCCTTTGGTCATATAATTGTAGAAACAAAAGTTCATATATAATGTCAGTTACAAATACAAATATTTTTACTTAAATACAACTGTAAACTGTGGATATGGTGGTGGCTAAACTGTGTGTCTAAACTGAAGTAGGAAGACTATGGAACCAAAGGCTAATAAGCTAGGCAAGTGTTAACCCCGTTGAACATATACTTCACTAGTATATGTGAAAAGCCCTATGTTTGGCCAAAACCATATGTAGTAACAAGGACATGGTAGGATACTTGTGAAAAGCAACCTTTGAAACTTAGTTATGTTGTTAGGAGACAGTTACCTTTGGAACTTAATTACTATAGTTTGCACTTGTATCCTCTGCTCTACCTTGCTGCTCAAGATGACTTGAAGTATAATATGCTCACATGTTGCATAATAATATCTAGTGATATGTGTACAAAAATTGGGAATAAAACAGTTAACTTTTTGTACACTCCCAATTTAGTGCAATACTGTAAGGTTACAGCATTGCAAGACTTAAATGTTGTATAATAAGTTCTGAATGGTGTATAATAATATATTCTCTCTACATTTGGTAACTTTTTTTTTCTTTTTTTGCAGTCACACCGTGCTAGTAACAATATGCAGATTCAAGATCAACAGGCCGTTGGATCTACCGTCGCATGACACAAAGATTATGTTTCCTTAGTTTAGTGTTGGTACTTATGAAACTAGTTATGTAATTTATGTTAGAACTATATCGACGTAACTTATCTAACCTTTTGGAATGTAAACTTATCTAGTCTTTTGGAATGTAAACTTATCAAACTTTTCGAAATGTGTTGGAATTATATGATTCTTGCTTCAGTCTTTTAGTATGTGTTATTATGTGATTTTGATTGTTGCATTACAATATTTATTGCATGTTAAAATATTCAATATTATTATGGATGTATATCACTGCAGTTATATTTAAATTTGCATTTATTTCGCAAGGGGCAAAAACTGTTGTTATATGATAATTTTACAATGGTCCATGGCCCGTTGTAAAATAGGTTTATCAAGTAGTATATTACAACAGGAAAAAGCCGCTTGTAATTTATTAGCTATTACAGGTTAATAACCATTGTCATAGAGTCATTGCACGTGACAGAGCAAGTTATTACAACGGTCCTTTACAACAGTCATTGCCCGTTGTCAAATAGTCAGAAGCTATTGCGACGATGCATATTAAGACGGGCATATGCCCGTTGTGAAATGCATATTACAATGGTTTTTGCCCATTGTAAAATGACTGTTTTGTTGTAGTGCAAATCACACCATCATGATCCTTGTCGGAAGCAGTAACCAGAACGACCCTCTCCTATACTCAAAATCGCGAGAACCTATAGCCTTTCATTTGAACTTCCGGTGGCTGTCACGCCAACGATTACTCACTAAAAATTCCTACCCTCATCTCAAACGACTCCTTGACGAGCCTGCAACAACCCCAAACCGCAATCCCTAAATCACCAGAACAACCTTCAAACACCAAATGACCATAGCGTTCAAGCACTGTTCCCGCACCATAGTGAAGAAAGAGTGCTACAACAATCTTCATTAAAATCCACGAAAATTCACCACTACAAGTTACTCGACCTCCTCTAGCCAAATATGACTCTCAAAGCTTGATTCAATGCACTAAAATCACAAAATCGATAATCCAAGCATCGCTATATGTATATGCAGCGAACGAGACTACCACCGAGCCCAATGATTTTGATACCAGAATGGAGCACATCGAAGAAGGATCCCAACAAATCAAACGATTTTCCATTTCATTGTATTTTTGATTTAATAAGATTTTTCAAAGTTCACATTCAAAAAGAGGAAGGCGGAGGCTGGTTTCTGGTTTCAGAGAAAATGGTTTAGGTTTAGAAAGAATTTAACATATAGATATATAGGATAAGTTTGGCTTGTCTTAGAAGCTTCATTTTTTTATTAATTTATATTCTTATTGCTATTTGTATTCATCTTCTAAAAATCCATATGATCGTATATGATACCCAAATCTGATGAAAATGGACATGCAGCTACAGTTCAACATTACGGACCCAACGAAACTTGTTACGTCGAATTCCGAGTCCATTTTCTCACACAACATATTTTTAAAATCAAATTATTGACTATTTTTCACATTAAAATCCCGTACGGCCACATACTGACTCCAAAAATCCCGCAAATTGAAATCTAGCAATAATTTAATATTTCGGATCCAACAAAATTAATTTCATCGAAAACGGAGATCGTTTGCAAAAATAACTATTTTCTAAGGCTCTAAATAAACCAATTAAATATTAATATATTTAAAAATAATTAAATTTAATATTAATAATTAACATTATCGTATATAACCCAATAGAATATCATACAGCTCCAAAATATACATATTTGGATTTATAATTCGATATTTCAAAATTCCAGATTATATCGATATTCAATTTATATATATAAATCCTTTTATTATATAAATAAATCGTTATAAATTATAAACAAATTCCATATCAACTTTCTGGAAATTTGATTTGGACGTAACTCACAATCTAATAGACAAAATTTCGAATTTTCTCTTCAATTAGAAAAATATCGTTCAACAGATTCGAACGTTTCTTGTTTTACAGAAATCTGACTTAAAACGGATTCTTTATATTCAATTGAAGTTCAAATCGCCAAATTACGAACTACCACGCCATTTCAAGCTCGATTATAATTATATTGTAATTATACGTTCAAACTTTGTTTAAATATTAAATTCGTTAATATAATTCAATTCTAAACTGAATTAAATCTTATAAATAATCCAATTCACAGAATATTGCGAATTCCACTATTTCGAAAATAAATATATTATTCTATTATTTATATTAATTAAACATTCAATATTATTTAATTAAACAACCATTTAAATCTCTAAATCACTGTTTTAATTAATTAAATTAATTAATTATTATACTGTAAAAATACGGGACGTTACATTCTACCCCCTTAAAATAATTTCGTCCCCGAAATTAGTAAGGTAGAAAACAAACCCTATTAACTGGGTTAAAAATTATTCATTTACTTCTTAACTTCAGTTTCACCGAACTAGTTACTTTCAATTAAAATATTAATTTATTCTTACCAACGAAAATTTTCAAAAACTCTGAAAATTTTCTAACACCCTAAATTTCCGAAAAATTTCGCCAGCACCTCCTTTGTACGAATCAATAGCTCAAAAACTAACTCGCCACTCTAGGCCCCTTCCAATCCAAAAAAAAAAAAAAAATCAAACAGCCAAGCGGCTGGCCAAATCGGCTCATAAAATCTCATACCCAATATAAAAAATAAACTTGTACCTTTTTGTCAGGCATATCATTATATCATTTCCATCTGCTACCAATTCAACATATACCAATGTTCTCCCAATCAATCTTCAATCAATTTATCCTCAAAACCAAATCACTCGCTTATAACAAAGCCAAATTCCATTCTCAACTAAAATTCCATTACCAATTTCAACTCTTACTTACCAGTCCAATATACTTAGCCAAATTGAGTTTCATTCCACAAAATTTATTAACTAATTAATTTCTCTTATTAATTATCTTTATCTCATAATTAAATTCTGGGTTTTAATTTAACCATCAGTCCTTTTTAATTCAACATTCTTGTCCTGGGAGTTTTTAAACAGTTTAGCTTTTCAAAAACCAGATATCCCTTTTCAGGATTCAAAACAACTTATTTCCTCAAAGCAATTCAAAAACAAAATCTTTGGTAGTAATCTATCACTTTGAAACTCAAAAATTAACATTGATGATGTGGCCAACATCATCAGGATTATTTCCCAGCGACCGAAGTGAGTTCAATACTATATCGCCTTCAAAACCCATTTATAAACAATTCCATTTTGAAATTATTTCAAAATATCCTTCTCAATGTTTGTAAAATAATTTAAAATCTCCTAGGATTTTAAAATTCTCATATATTTAATCCAAATCCATTTACAAACAATTTTTCTAATTTCCAAAGTTGCAATTTCTGTTCTGATTTAAATTCAGATTTAATTCATTTCATAACACTTATCCAAATTTTGATTAGTTATTTACATAACCATTTCACTATTTATAATCTTATTCGATTATAATAACAACCAAAATGTCTAATATATTATAATAATTCCAAAATATATCCTTTATATCAAAATATAATTTGGGTAAAATTATTTCGTTTACCCTCTTTTCAAAACATATTGTGTCAGTTCATCATGTTCAAGTGTTTAGAAACTCCTACCGATACAGTGGATCAAACTGATCGACTGGAATTAATAAACAACACAACCAACAAATATCCACAATATAAAACAATTTTTTATAAAATCTACAAATACGTTCACTCGTATATATACACTCAATTCAATCTAGGCTATTACTAACCCCATCTCTACTGAGTCACGCCACAGAGCCAAGGTAATTACTTAACCTTAAGCTTTGATACCACTGTAACGAATCGGATTTTCGACCCCGAAAATCAACATAAAACCCATGTCAATTATTAAGGCATCGAACATTCCAGATCATTAATAGAAAGAAGTTAGAGGGTGAGAATAGATAAAATAGAAAATTAAAATAGAAAAAGGCGAGGAACAACAACATAATCAGAGTAACACGAATTTCACAGTGGAACGAATAAATATATTATAACATAAAACTTTGAAATTAAACCAGTATTCGTATACAATACCATTATCGGGGTACAACACTTACAACACAGCAAAAATAACAATAGCTATATAATCCTGAAGCCTCCTGCTCTCCAAGTATATCAGTAAAATCCCGACTACTTGACTGCCCGTACAAATTTAGGCACCCAAGAGTTTAGGGAAAACAAAACAAAATAAACTTTGGGTCAGTCATGTGACTGGTGTGAGTAAACTCCAAATATTTGTTTAACTTTTTAAATCCTTTTAAAAGAAAGAATAATCATAAGACCAACCCACACATAAACACGGTTGGTTTTTACCTTACGATAACCCAAAACAATCTTTTAGAATCCATATTCTTCTGATATTATAATAATGTTTAAATCAAAGAAATAACAATCTAGTGGAACCCTTTCATCTCACGTTCCACATATATAATATATAATCAAAAACCGCGGGCACTTATTAGGTAATGGATTCCAACTGGCAAGGTATGGGACCACCTTCCGACAGTGTATTTTTGACGACCGCCCACAGCCCTCGCACTATACAAGAGGAATAATGTGCTGAAAGGTGTGCCAAGCAACTATGGACGATTATCAAGGTATGGTAGATAAACGAAACCTGTCGTAAACTCACAGCGCAAGGATAAAATATAATAGAACATATACAAGAGGTAGTGATAGTGAAGCAGAAAACACTAAACTTTCATGACAATTAGAAAGTATTTCCCATACGCATGGATAACAACAATAGTGTTTGTACAATTTTCCCCACAACAACACTCAGAGAAATAGAAAACAGTGGAAATAAATACTTGATAGTAGTTAAGATAGTACGCCAGCCTCCTGCTCACCTCCGAACAGCAACACCGTCCTCACTTAAGCTATCACGTGTCACTTGCTATTTCGTCTGCCTATCCAGCAATCGGATGAACAACCCAAGGTAATAAGAGGAAACATAAAACCTTAAGTCAGACAACAGTCTTACTGAGCGATAAAACAACTAACAAACTTCATTAATAAAGTATATGAGAACAGGTAAATAATAAACTAATCTACCCAGCTTCAGAGAAGAACTCTCAATTTCCTTCCCCATTACATGACAGCGATAGCCTTTACAATCCATACCCCCAAAGGATTTACAATTCTGTCACGACAATTAAAGCATCAATTCATATATGGCAAAGCAATTCAATCATGATCACAACATGCATTCAAATGTCCATTACTGATTCTAGCTATCACCGCCAACCTTGCTTCGGAAACTTCTTTATCGTATGACTGGCTAACAATTTACCGTTAATTGTCAAGGACCACACACGATCCCTCGGTTCTAGTAAAACTCTACATGCTATACTCTATACATGCTACACGCTATGCTCAACAGGTGTCTAGGCCATACACGACGCCAAGGCACTCGACCTACAATTGGCTTCAATTATACCTCTACTTTGAGTCCGCTAGAACCTACGACAATGATAATTCCTCGGCCTTCTCCTCTTTAGTCATTATTAATTACGACTATTAATTAGCTCAGAACACCTTAGAGCTATCACTTCACACGAACTCAATACATTCTTGAGTTGTCTCTCCATTTCTTGCATATAATGAACAACAAACACTTTTCAACACTTCCAAACTTTCCAATTGAATTCACTTTGAAGTCACATCATCACCGTAAGTGTCCAGCCAGAAATAGCTGCCCAGAAATGGCAAAAATGGCTGACCATAAATGGCTGACCAGAACAGGCCGACCCACTTTGGTTCGCCCAAACTTATGTCTGACCCAACTTCGGTCCGACCCAACTTCGGTCCGACCCAACTTCGATTCGATCCAATTTTGGTCCAATCCAAAACTTGCATATTGCAATTCAACTTCAATTTCGACCAAAACTTCACCAAACGATAAATCCAGCGAAACTAACTTATCCAATTCATCCAAAAGGATTACAAGCATGTTATGAAATCAAAAATATCATCACTATGACAATTCTATCCATGATAATGTCAAATTCAACAAAATCACTACAAATATGCATATGAACAAAAACCATGGATCTAACTTGCACATTCGTATGAAATATCATAGAAATTACCGATCTAAACTTGCTAAATCAGATCCTAGGGTGATCTACATAAAAATGAACTTATCAATGCATGGATCTAAGGAAAAACACTTGATTTTGATGAAAAACTTGATCTACTACCTATACAGTTTATTGAATCCGTGTGAGAGATGTAATCCACTCATCGATTCTCGAAAACGAGCTAAAATGATAGAATTATGAACCCAGACAGCGAGCAATTTAAACCCAACTCCTCGATCCGATGAATTCGCCCTTGAAATGATGTAGATCTAGCCTTCATCAGTGTAGATCTATGATTTCCCTCCTTAGATTTGGATTTTTAATGATGGAAAGGTGTTAGAGGAAGAAGAAGCATAAGGCCTCCAAATGAGAGAATGGGAGAAGTAACCTATTCTCCATACCCCTCACCCCCTATTTATGGTTTCCACCAACCCACTAATGGGCCTCCCCAATTCAGCCCATTAGGCTCTCCAAACCTGGAAAGCCAACTAAAAAACTTAAAACAATGATTTCTCCCAAACCACTGAACCAAATCTTTATTGTAACCACTCTACGGAAAGGTAATCATCAATTCTTTCCAATGGCATAGGTCTCACCCTCTGATTCGACCTGAGTCAAAAGTTATGCCCTGTACAAGACTGACAGGGGCAAAATGGTCATACACAAAATCGGTAAAAATTATGGACATGTCACACATCCCCATAAGCAACATATCAAAAGATGAGAATGATCCAACCCTCAGGGAATAAAATAAAAATATTTTACGATCTTCCGATATGTAAAATACGGGCTGTTACATTCTTCCCCCCTTTAGAATTTCGTCCCCGAAATTCCTTGAAAACACAAGTAATCACAACAATTCCGTATGTCTATAATCCATGAGAAGCCAATTCTATCACCCAAACTAGCAACCATCAAGCCATGCGTCCATAGCCTTATCCTAGCACGTAGAATTCTATTAAACAACAACAAAGATAACAACAAAATCAACAATCAATAATCATTGCGCGATATCAATGGGTCATACTGATGAAGAGTTTTGGATGGGTCATCTTTATACTCTTCCCCATCTCCTACGTAATATCGTTACCCATCCCCACTCCATTGTACCTTAACTAAATTAAACATCTTTTCCCTAAGCTTTTTCGTGTCATTAGCCCTAACACGAAGCGGATTACGAGATTTCATAACTACGAACTCAACTATAAGGTCGACGTACTACTCCGAAGGTACTACCACATCCAGACCATGCGGATATTTTTGCAAAAACGACCCACAAAACATTGTGCACACTCTACATCTTTTCAGGTAACTCCAATCTATATGCGAGCTTTTCAATTCGCTCGACTATCGAAAATGGTCCAATGAACCTAGGAGCTAACTTCCCTTTACTTCCAAATCTCACCATATGCTTCAACGACGAAACCTTCACGAAAACCATATCGCCAACGTTGAATTCCAAGTCCTTACGACGCTTATCGCGTAACTTTTTTGATGATCTTAGGCTACCATCATTCGTTGCCGAACGATCTCAATACATTTCGAGGTCTCTCTTATCATTTCTGGCCCAAGTACTAACTTATCTCCTGTTTCTAACCAATATGCCGGAGAATTGCACGGTCTCCCATACAACACCTCATATGGTGTCATCCCAATGCTGGACTGATAGCCATTATTATATGCAAACTCAACCAGATGTAGATGGTCCTCCCATGATCCCCCAAAATCCAATACGCAAACACTTAGGAGATCTTCCAAATCTCGATTGACTCTCTCGGTTTGACCATCGGTTTGGGGATGATATGTCGTACTCAAGCACAACTCTGTTCCCAAAGCTTCTTGCAAACTCTTCCAAAATCTGCTAGTGAATAACGGATCTCGACCACTCACTGTACTCTTTGGGACGCCATGGAATCTAACAATCTATTTCACATAAAGATCATCCAGCTTCGACGATGTCCTAGTCGACTTGACAAGAATGAATCCTACACTTTTGGTCAAGCGATCCACGATGACCCAAATTCCTTCATTTCTTGCCCTGGTTCTTGGTAATCCATCGATAAAATCCATCGATACTTGCTCCCACTTCCACGTAGGAACTTCTAATGGATGAAGCAACCCACTCGGCTTCTATTGTTCAGCATTCACCAACTAATAATTCATGCACTTGGAAATGAACTTTCCAATATCTCGCTTCATTCCTTCCCAGTAATAGACTTGCTTCATATTTTGATTCATTTTATTACCACTGGGATGAATCGTCAACTTCGATTGATGACATTCTCTCAGAACCTCATCTCTCAATCCATCAATATCAGGAACAATTAACCGCCCTTGCTTCCGAAGCCAAACTTCTCGATCGACTTCGAACTCTTTATCTTTTGGTTCTAACTTCTGGATAAACTCGACAAGCTTTGCATCTCGCTTTTGGATCTCGCCAATCCTTTCAATGAGAGTAGGTCTTATCGGCAAGCTTGCCAACATTTCAGGTTCCAATTCACACTTTGGCCTGAAATCAAACCTTGCCAAATACTCAAGGCTCTTCCATTCCGAAAACATCGCTCCCAAACTTGCGTGTCTTCGACTCAATGCACTTGCAACTGGGTTACCTTTGCCAAGAGTATAGGCTATATCAAAATCATACGATGCCAAAAACTCTAACCACTGTTGCGGCCAAAGAATAAAATCCTTTTGGGAGTAAAGATACTTCAACAACATGTGATCCGTAAACAACTCGAATGAGCTCCCAACAGGTAATGTGTCCATATCTTCATAGGAAACACAATCTCCGCCAACTCTAAATCATGAGTTGGATAATTCCTTTCATGCTGCTTCAACTGTCGACTCGCGTAGGCCACAACCTTATCCTTTTGCATTTGCACCGCTCTAAGTCCAGCGGTGTGTACCACCATCTCTTCGTTCCCACTTGGAATGGTCAACACAGGAGCACTCGTCAATCTCTCCTTCAGGATTTCGAACGCTTGTTCACACTTCGCATCCCACGTGAACACTTGGCTCTTCTTCGTTAATCCTGTCAATGGTGCAGCTATCTTGGAGAAACCCTTGATGAACCGTCGGTAATATCCTGCCAACCCAAGGAAACTCCGAACATCCGTTGCATTCTTAGGTCGATCCCAGTCCTAGATCGCTGCCACTTTAGCGGGATCGACCGCTATCCAGTTCCCAAAAAAAAACATGACCTATGAACCTCACTTCATTCTCCCAGAAGTGACACTTCGAGAACTTAGCCTTCAGTTAATGCTTTCGTAAGATCTCTAACACAACTCTCAAGGGTATCTTGTGTTCTTCTTCATTCCTGGAGTAAACTAGAATATCATCCACGAACACAAGCACAAACTTGCTCAACTGATCACTGAACACTCTATTAATAAGATCCATGGAATACGCTGGCGCGTTAGTCAATCCGAATGGCATTACCAACCATTTGAAGAATCCAAATGGTGTGCTAAAAGCAGTCTTCGGTACACTATCCTTAGCCACCCTCAACTAGTGAAATCCCGTTGCCAAATCCATTAGAGAAAACACTTTGGCTTCATGAAGCTGATCTAACAAGTCATCAATCCTTGGCAATGGATACTTGTTCTTCTTAGTCACGTTGTTCAACTCACGATAGTCCACACACAATCTTAACGAGCCATCTGCTTTGGATGTAAACACTACTGGTGCACCCCATTCGCGTGCTTCTCTGAATGAATCCTTTTCCCAAAAGGTCATGAACCTGCACCTCTAACTCTCACTGTCCCTTAGGCACCATCCGTCTAAGAGGCATAACGATTGGTCTAACACCCTCGACCAAATCGATTCTAAACTCGATCTCACGATGCGGCGACAACCCTTTGACCTCATCAAAGACATCCTCATACTCATTAGTGATCAGCACAGATGACAAGTCTTCTTTTGGAATCACAAGCGAATATAACAAATTATAAGAACACCGTCTTCGGGTTACCCCGAATCAAGACCTTCTGCCCTTCCACATCCCTGACTATCATCTCTAGCTTTTCGCAACTCACTTTTGCCACACACCTCTTGGGTCAATCCATGCCCAAGATGATTTCAAACCCAGTGAAAGTTATAACTAAGCAACCACTCATAAATGAGCATTCATGATCAACAATACTAGATCCACATAGCTTGCATAGAACAGATGAACCCATACTAGATCAATTACAACTAAAGGTCTATTACAACTTCAAGTTCCGAACTCGTTCAACGTACAATCTTATTAGAGGTAAAAGACGACGATTCTCTAGTACCAAATAGAACTCAAACAACTTCAATGGCTGGAAGCACATCAACAACTTCTCTTAGTTCTCTTCAGGAATACAATAGGAAATCGGAATACTTCCACAACACATGCTTCCTCCTGTTGCCTATTCTTTGGAAGGTCCGGACATTCTTTCTTCTTATGTCCAGGCTTGTCACATTCAAAGCACTTCCTTCCGGTTTTCGGCTTCTCACAATCGTTGGCATAATAACCCTCCAATTGACAATTAAAGCAAGTGACATTCTTCTTAAATCTCTTCTTCTTTCTTTTCTTCTTATTAGCACTGGGGCCAATAAAGGTTTCTTCATCTGTAGGAGAATATTCCCTATGTCGCTTAACATAATCCCTTTTGGGTACTTGCTCAGGAACAGCACACTTTACTGACGTTTCTGGAACGGGCATCCTTAACATGGCTACTTCCATCATGGCCGCCCCAAACATAACTAGATATTCCGGTGCAATAACTAATGCTTCCAATCAGCTCCTTCCATCTCCTACTCTTCCAATCTCAGGCTCACTCCTAGAGGTTTGACGACTCATTCTAAATCTAAAATAGAATGATTAGTCCACTTACAAGATAAACTGCTAAAGGAAAACAACCGCTACGACTATATATACTAATATATATGTAAACATCCAACTGCAATCTACAAGTACGTCTCTCATACGTAATTACGTCTTCGAATTTTGGCCACAATCGTTGACCAGAGATCTAATACCAAATGTGACGACTGCCCACATCCCCCGCACTATACAAGATGAATAATGCGCTGAAATGTGTGCCAGGCAACTATGGACGATCATCAAGGTATGGTAGATAAACGAAACCTGCCGTAAACTCACAGCGCAAGGATAAAATATTATAGAACATATACAAGAGGTAGTGATAGTGAAGCAGAAAACATTAAACTTTCAGGAAAACTAGAAAGTATTTCCGATAAATGTGGATAACAACAATAGTGCTTGTACAATTTGCCTCAGTACAATACTCAGAGAAATTGCAAACAACAGAAACAAATACTAGATAGTAGTAAAGAGAGTACGCCAGCCTCCTGCTTGCCTCTGAACAACAACATCGTCCTCACTTAAGCTATCACCTGTCACCTGCTACTTCGTCTGCCCGTCGAACAATCAGATGAGCAACCCAAGGTAATAAGAGAAAACATAAAACCTTGAGTCAGACAACAGTCTTAATGAGCGATAAAACAGCTAACAAACTTCATCAATAAAGCATATGGGAATGGGTAAATAATCAACTAATCTACCCAGCTTCAGAGAAGAACTCTCAATTTACTTCCCAATTACATGACAATGATAGCCTTTACAATCCATACACCCAAAGGAATAACAATTTAGTCACGGTAATTAAAGCATCCATTCATATATGGCAAAGCAACTCAATCATGATCACAACATGCATTCAAACGTCCATGACTGACTTTGGCTATCACCACTAACCTTGCTTCGGAAACTTCGTTATTGTATGGCTAGATAACAATTTACCGTCAATTGTCAAGGACCACACACAACGCCCCGGTTCTAGCAAAACTACACATGTTATACTCAACTCATGCTACACGCTATGCTCAACACGTGTCTAGGCCATACACGACGCCCGAGGCACTCGACCTACAATTGGTCTTCAATTGTACCTCTGCTTTGATTCTGCTAGAACCTACAACAACGATAATTCCTCGGCCTTCTCCTCTTTAGCCGTTAACAATTACGACTATTAATTAGCTCAGAACACCTTAGAGCTGTCACTTCACATGAACTCAATACATTCTTGAGTTGTCTCTCCATTTGTTGCATAGAATGAACAACAAACACTTTTTAACACTTTCAAACTTCCTAATTAAATTCACTTTGAAGTCACATCACCACCGGAAGTGTTCGACCAGAAATAGCTGCCCAGAAATGGCTGACCAGAATAAGCCGACCCACTTTAGTCTGACCCAACTTTTGTCCGACCCAACTTCGGTCCGACCCGACTTCGGTCTGACCCGACTTCGGTCCGACCTGACTTCAGTCTGACCTGACTTCAGTCCGACCCAACTTCGGTCCAATCAACTTTGGTCCGATCCAAACCTGCTTATTGCAATTCAACTCCGATTTCGACCAAAACTTCACTAAATGATAAATCTGGCGAAACTAACTTATCCAATTCATCCAAAAGGATTACAAGCATGTTATGAAATCAACAATATCATCAATATGACAATTCTATCCATGATAATGTCAAATTAACCAAAATCACCACAAATATGCATATGAACAAAAACCATGGATCTAACTTGCACATTCGTATGAATTATCATGGAAATCACCTATCTAAACTTGCTAAATCAGATCCTATGGTGATCTATATGAAAATAAACTTACCAATGCATGGATCTAAGGAAAAACACATGAATTTGATGAAAAACATGATCTACTACCCATACACTTTATGGAATCCATGTGAGAGATGTAATCCACTCACCGATTCTCCAAAACAATCTAAAATGATAGAATTATGAATCCGGACACTAAGCAATTCAAACCAAACTCCTAGATCCGAAGAATTCGCCCTTGAAATGATGTAGATCTAGCCTCTAATGGTGTAGATCTAGTGTGGTTCTATGATTTTCCTCCTTAGATTTGGATTTCTAATGGTGGAAAGGAGTTAGAGGAAGGAGAAGCACAAGGCCTCCAAATGTGAGAATGGGAGAAGTAACCTATTCTCCATACCCCACACCCCCTATTTATAGTTTCCACCAACCCACTAATAGGCCTCTCCAATTTAACCCATTAGGCTCTCCAAACCTGAACAACTAACTGAAAAACCTTAAAACAACAATTTCTCCCAAACCGCTGAACCAAATTTTTAATGTAACCACTGTACGGAAAGGCAATCATCAATTCTTTCCAATGGCACAGGTCTCACCCTCTGATTTGACCTGAATCAAAACTTATGCCCTGTACAAGACTGATAGGGGCAAAATGGTCATAGACAAAATTGGTAAAAGTTATGGACAAGTCTCACATCCCCATAAGCAACATATCAAAAGATGAGAATGATCCAACCCTCAGGAAAAAAACAAAAATATTTTACGATCCTCCAATACGTAATATGCGAGCTGTTACAATATCTCTAGAGAGGAATACACCGGGTTCAACAAGAACATCTTGTATCCCAGGCTAAACATGATTGGTCACTCATTTTGCTTGAGTGAATGTATTATCACCAACGGCTGGGATCAGCAACCGTTTCCCAAAAGGGAAAGCATCGAAATAGTTTAAAGAAGTAATTGGAATTTCTTTAGATCAGGTGACAATACACCCTAATTGGGAGCTACTCACTTAACCATGTGACCTACCCAAATTTTGACATTTCCTGGTTGTGAGGCTTAAAGCCATGCTTATCTCTGATAGATCACACATTTATTCACTTTGAATTTCACATCGTCATACCCACCAAATCACAAATTGATTTCTCCAAAAATACCACGGGTGTACAGCTAAGAGAAACGTATTCCTCTGCCACCAAACGTAAATACGTTTAAAGAGATCAACTTACCTGATCTATTAAATATACTCTGTCAGACATTCTTCCATACAGGTTATCCTCGGACTGGACAAACCGAAGGCACTATTCTTTAAACCCATCTTAGGTAATTTCTACCTAGGGTTTTCTAGAACTTCCCTTGCATAAACTCCATCTTCAATTATCACCGTCATATTAGTTTCGCAATGCTAATGCCCATACAGAGGGGGTTTAAGATAATAAATCTGATCCCGGTCTCTCCGTACTAACGATGGAAAAATGGTCAAAACTTTGATAGTCGGTTATTTAACTATCAAAGGAAAACATCTATACACACAACGATCTTATTTTCAAATGGAAATTTTATCGTGCAACCATCAATCAACATTCTTCCTCTTTAATTAATTTATCATTAATTTATTCATTTCCCCATTTCCCATTTCCATATATACATAATTTCTTATTTTCTAAATTTAGAAAATATATGTTATTAACATTGGAAAACATTTCCATTTCTTGTTCACGTATCACTATCTTCCCACATTTATCTGTTCTAACTGTAAACCAATAAGAGAACAATTCCATGAATATCAACCCCAAAGGCCGAAACCAACATCAGATTGATATCCATAAAACCATTCAACTTAATAATCTCCAGTCAGTTCCTAATTTCCTTAATTCCGTTTAAATCTTCTTATCAAATCATTGCTTAGCAACTCTCGGATTCAGTTTACGAATCCAATTCTTTTATGAAAAACATTGGTTATAACGATAGCTTTATAATCCCTACTTCCGAAGTATCTAACTTTAAATAAAACTTTTATACCTTAATTTAAATAAACAAATAAATAATTTATTAAATAAATAAATCTTGATTTAAAAACCGGAAAGTAAATATTAGTTTCCTACATGCGATATTGTCGAATCCCAATGTATAATTCTCTCTCGAATAATCTCTATTCGATAAATCTCTTCCAAATAAACTCTATTCGGTAACTCTCTTTCGAATAAACTCTATTCGATTATCTCTCTTTCGAATAAACTATATTCGATTATCTCTCTTTCGAATAAACTATATTCGATAATCTCTCTTTCGAATAAACTATATTCGATAATCACTCTTTTGAATAAACTATATTCGATTTACGTTACGAACTCCAATATATTTTAACCTTTTGAGTCAACTCAATTTCTAAATTCATTTTTGAATTTAGTACGACCCAACAATTACCAATTTCCATTTATAATTATTTTAATGCTGCAAAACGTTTGCTTTTAAACCATTATTCACTTTAAAACGTGAATATTATCCCTTTACAGAAACTGAAATTGTTTTATCAAATCGAAACTTGATTTTAATATATAAATATTATTATAGATTCAAATTCTATTTATCGGGTTATTTTATAAATTCCCAACCAATCTATTTCTCCAAAAATAGAATCCACTATTTTAGTTTACCGAAAATCCCTATCTCATTCAAATTCCCATTTGAATTTCTGTTTCAAAACCCAATTTCCTTTGTAAATGCTTTTATTTGCAAAATAATTACTTTAATTCATTTTTCACATCGAATGTGAATAACATTTCTTTTATAAAATCAGTTCAGTTTGATTTCGTATTTAAAAATAATATTCCATTTCCAAATTCTATTTAATCCCTATTTATAGAATTATTTATATAAGATCCTATTTTTTTCCAACACTTTAAATCTCATTGATAATTCCCTTTATAATTTCTACGTTCACCTTTAATATGAAATATCGGTGTTAAAACTGATTTTTACTTCTCTATTTAAATTTAGACTTATATATTTAATTTATCCAGTGATAAATATTTACTTAATTTATAAAACATTATTTATAAATTTATCTTCCTAATTTATCTGTTAAAACAGATTTCTATTTATAATCTACTTCAAATCCATCTTCTTGTAGTTCTTTTATATCTCGCCAATTTCCTTTCATAATTCTATTTATTTCAAAAATAATTCCTTTTATAATTATATTTATTTCCCAAATAATTCCTTTTATACTTCTATTTATTTTATATAAATATTTTATTTTCAATATACACTTTGAAAATTCCCTTTTTACATCCCAATATTTCATAAGGTATTTAAAATACAAAATAACAATACCAGTGTCATCATAATCAATCACAAATTGTATATTACAATATATGAAAAAAAACAGTATTATAAATATTGAGGAATTCAGTTGGATCCCTCCAACATGTTTCCGTGCATCCACAGATGTTAAACAATATAATTAACATCAGTTTCATTTCAATATGAAATATTTTGATAAACAGAATCAATATTTAATTAACGATATATATATATATATATATATAACACTAGATCTTATAATTTCAACTAATTAATCAGCAGTTCATCCAAACAGTCAGCACACAACAACCAACCATCATTTATCAATTCTAAAAATACGTTATAAAAATATAAACTGTGCAGAGTTAGTGAGATTTACTCACATTGGTGGTTTATCGTTAAATAACGATAACCGTCATTGATTTAGACCATGCAACTTATTTCTCTATAAATTGTAATGAGCTCCAATTCACTTCGAATCAGTTCCATTGTGTAGCCACCGTCCATACGATCCCAACGGATCTTGTTTCGTCAGCTTCTGATCATATATAACGATATTATGAAATTTACAAGTTGTATATACATTTTAATATTCTTAACATCTTTAACTGTTTATAATATAAAATAATTAATACGTTATTAATACTAATCCCACATTTACTTTCTAATGACGCGGCTCATTTTCTTCTTCTAGAAACTTTCGACTTCTGATCCCTGTATAAACCAAAACCACCAAACTTAGGACCTCTATTTTCAAACCAAATCACATCATCATGATCCTCGTAGGAAGTAGTGACCAGAACGACCCTCTCCTATTTTAAAAATCGCGAGAACCTATAGCCCTTCATTCGAACTTCCATTGGTTGTCACGCCTACGATTACTCACCATAAATTCCTAACCCTCATCTCGAACGACTCCTTGACGAGCCTGCAACAACCCCAAACCGCAATCCCTAAATCACCAGAACAACCTTCAAACACCAAATGACCATCGCGTTCAAGCACTGTTAACGCACCATAGTGAAGAAACAGTGCGACAACCATCTTCATTAAAATCCATGAAAATTCACCACTACATGTTACTCGACTTCCTCTAACCAAATACGACTCTCAAAGCTTGATTCAATGCACTAAAATCATTAACCCTAGCATCGCTGTATGTAAATGCAGTGAAAGAGACTACCACCAAGCCCAATGATTTTGATATGAGAATGGAGCACTTCGAAGAAGGATCCCAACAGATCAAACGATTTTCCATTTCATTGTGATTTAATAAGATTTTTCAAAGTTCACATTCAAGAAGAGTAAGATGAAGGCCGGTTCCTGGTTTCAGAGAAAATGGTTTAGGTTTATAAAAAATTTAGGATATATATAGGATAAGTTTGGCTTGTCTTAGAAGCTTCATTTATTTTTTTATTAATTTATATTCTTATCGATATTTGTATTCGTCTTCTAAAAATCCGTATGATCACATATGATACCCAAATCTGATGAAAATGGACATGCAACTACAGTTCGACATTACGGACCCAATGAAATTTGTTTCGTCGAATTCCGAGTCCGTTTTCTCATGCAACATATTTTTAAAATCAAATTATCGACTGTTTTTCACATTAAAATCCCATACGGCCACATACTGACTCCAAAAATCATGAAAATTGAAATCTCAAAATAATTTAATATTTCAGATCCAACAAAATTAATTTCATCGAAAACAGAGATCGCTTGCAAAAATAACTATTTTCTAAGGCTCTAAAAAAAACCAATTAAATATTAATATATTTAAAAATAATTAAGTTTAATATTAACAAATTAATATTATCGTATATAAACCAATAGAATATCATACAGCTCCAAAATATACATATATGGATTTATAACACGATATTTCAAAATTCCAGATTATATCGATATTCAATTTATATATAAAATTCGTTTTATTATATAAATAAATTGATATAAATTATAAACGAATTCCATAGCGACTTTCTGGAAATTTGATTTATACATAACTCACAATCTAATAGACGAAATCTCGATTTTTCTCTTCCATTAGAAAAATATCGTTTAACAGACTCGAACGTTTCTTGTTTCATAGAAGTCCGACTTAAAACGGACAACTGAAGTTCAAATTGCCAAATTACGATCTAACACGCCATTTCGAGCTCGATTATAATTATACGTTCAAACTTTGTTTAAATAATAAATTCGGTATTATAATTCAATTCTAAACTGAATTAAATTTTATAAATAATCCAATTCACAAAATATTGCGAAATCCACTATTTTCGAATATTTCAAAAATAAATATATTAATCTATTATTTATATTAATTATTTATTCAATATTATTTAATTAAACAACCATTTAAATGTAACAACCCGGAAAATCAGAACCGATTACAAATTTTTACTTTGGCAATTTTAATGAATTTTGAATATTTAAAATGATTTATTTTAAATAATAATGACTAACAATTTATTTAAATTGAAGTTAGAATGAATAAATTAATTTTAATTATAAAACGAGCCTGAAATGGCGCGATAGTTTGAAAATTCGATTTCAAATTTCAAATGAATGTACATGATTCAAAATAAATCGGATTTCAGTGAAATGAGAAATATTTGAATCTGTTTAAAAATATCTTTCCAACGAATGTGAAAAATCCGGATTTCATAACGGGAATAAAAATTTATGTCCAGTTTAAAATTCAGAATAGTCTTTATGGAATTTAATATAATATATAGCCCTTAAAATTAGTCGTTTTGCAAAAGACCTCCATTTTCGATGAGGCCACTTTTGTTGGATCCTGAATGTCAAATTATTGCTAGGTTTCAAATTTCATAATTTTTGGAATTAATATTTGAGCGCAGTAAATTTAAATGTGTTTGGTAATTTAAATTTGAATTCGATCGACCAGAAAATGGCCATTTTTCGAACAGTTCCAAATTCGATGAAATTAATTTATTTAGGATCGTATCATCAAAACATAGCTAGATTTATTTTTCTGGAATTTTTGTAGTCAGTATGTGGCCCAGGTAAATTAAAATGTGCATTCAAATTCAATATATATTGATTTATATTTTAATTTTAATAAAAACTGATTGAAACGGCCGAATTGGCTTACAAAACATATCCCATTGTGTTTGGAATGAGGGTATTTAGCTAGGGGTGACAGTCGTTGGGTTTGATTTGGAGTTCGGGAATCAAACAAGATATTTTCGAATGAAAATATAATTATTAAATATATATATAAATGTCCTAAAAGCCCAACCCTAATTCATTGTTCTGAGCTCCGCCTTTCTTTGATTTCGAGGACAGAAATCGTCCGATTTTGATTCCTCCAAATCTCTAAATCTATTGCATGAAATTCAAAGCCTCCAAAGCGAAATTAAAGAGCTCCTCAGGATCTTCCACTTCAATGGTGGAGATCGTAAATGGCATCGTGATTTGTTCAAAATCGAGCCACAAAGTGGCGAAGTTCGAGGCTACTTCACCGGCGATTGGCACCACCGAGCTCCACCTAGTTGCTGACGTGGCATGGTGACGCGGAGCTCTTGGATGTGGTGGTGGTTGATCGTGGGATGGCGGCTCGTGGTGGCGTACAGCAGTGGTTTCTCCATTCGAGCGTTGGGTTTCCAGTTAGAACGAGAGGAAAGAGGTTTAATGAAATAATTAGTTTAAATTATTTAATTAATGTAATTAAATGTTGTAACATCCATATCTTTGTCGTACGAGGTCCGACTCCAACGATTTCAGTTGCGCTGGAATCGTGTCGAAGAATACTTCGCAGCGAACTTACCAAGACAGAAACGGAGTGAATTTATAATTCGAGACAAGTTTGAATCCAAATAAATAGAAATTCGGAAATAAAAGAATGCAGGAGTGGAAACCGAATGTGAGAACTTCTCTCGCTATAAATTTTTGTACAGTTATTTATTTTTTGTTAGATCACCTCCCTGTCGTCCATAGACCATGGACGATTTATTTGAATGTGTTGTGATTGTGTTGTAATTATATATATATATATATATATGTATATGAAATGAAAAATAATATATATGAAATGAATTACATATACATATATATATATGAAGTGAAAAATAATATATATATGAAATAAATAATATATATATATATGAAATGAATTATATATATATGAAGTGGAAAATAATATATATATATATATATATATATGAAATGAAAAATAATATATATATATATGAAATGAAAATAATATATATATATGAAATGTGAAAAATATATATATGAAGTGTGAATAAAATATATATATGAAATGAAAATAATATATATATATATATATATGAAATATGAAATATATATATATATATATGACATGAAAATAATATATATATATGAAATGAGAAAAATATATATATAAAGTGTGAATAAAAAATATATATGAAATGAAAATAATATATATATGAAATGTGAAAAATATATATATGAAATGTGAAAAATATATATATGAAATGAAAATAATATATATATATATATATATAAAATGTGAAATATATATATATATATATATGGAGTGTGAATAAAATATATATATGAAATGAAAATAATATATATATATATATATATATATGAAATGTGAAATATATATATGAAGCGTGAATAATATATATATGAAATGTAAATAATATATATATAAGAAATGTGAAAAATATATATATGAAGTGTGAATAAAATATATATATATGAAATGAAAATAATATATATATGAAATGTGAATAATATACATAAGAAGTGTGAATGAAATAAATATTGGTTGGTTAAAAGTATAATTTTTAACATATACATGCACTATATAAAATTGTCATGTAATGGATTATTCAATTTTGATTTAAAATTGAAATGGAAGTTGAAATCATTGTTGAATTGAATTTAAAACGATTTATAAAATACGTTTTAAATGGAAATCGATGAAACATATACAATATATATATATATATATTATATATTAATGGCTTGAATAGAACGCGCCCGTAACTACCGTTCGCGAATTTCGACCATTAACTTCAAATGGACGTAATGGGAGATCCGACTGTCGGATTCCCCTAAAACCGGAAATGTCGGTTCGTATCAAAAAGAGATTTCCAACGAATATAAGAGATTTGAAATATAACGGTTGGATTTTAAATTATATCCAAATCAACTTTGGAAAAGTTCGTTGTAAGTGTAGTTCGGTTGCCGTTATTGGAAACCGACTGTATGGGCCTTGATAAAATTATTAAAAATATTTATAATTTATGTAAAATCATAATAAATGATTTGGAAAGAATTTGGATAAAAATTCCAATTTTGTAAAGATAAAAATATATTTTTATCGAAATGAACTAGTTATTCATTAGAAATAATAATCCAATATTTTTATATAAATAAATTGGATTGAAATGGTTTTAAAATAACCAGAATTTTTCATTGTATGAATTGGAACGGATTTGAATGGAAATAATCTTCAGAATATTTCGATCTTGGATTATGTGATTGCACGGATATTGTGGAGGGATTTGGAAGATATACATCTCACTATACCCAATACAATATTTGTTGATTTCAGAATTTGATATTGAATATAAGTCAATATTATTTTCTATTTAGAGCCTTGTATTTAATATCAAATTGGATTTGTCATGAATGATGTCTTTATTAACACTGTTCTTAAACTTAATTGAGAAAAGATTAAATCTTTTAATTAAGATTTAATGAAGTTTACCAATTAATTAATATTTAATTGGAATTGAATTGAAATTGGATTTTGGGTTTGTTGTGAACTGTATTTGAATGACATTAGTTCTTTAACTCAAGTAAAAGCAGGATTAATTTCCAGAAAGTTGAACAATCAATAAGAAATTATTTTTGGGATTAAAACAAATTAGAGTTTGTATAAATCTTTAATTAGATTGTGAATGAATAAATGGTAAATGAATTTACCAAAACACATGATGTGATTAAACCAAATTTACTTGGTTGTTGATATTCATGATTGTGATTGATTGATTGTTTGGATTGTGCTCAACTAGTTTATAAGCAAGTTATGCTATCACATTTAGCATTGGGTTGGGTAGAAATACCGGTATGCTAACACCTTGTGAAACACTTCACGATTTGACTGTGAGATGTGTAGCAATGTTGTTGCGTTCATTTCAAATTTAATGAATGATTTTGAAATGATATTTTTCTTAAGTGAAAAGAAATGTATTCCCAATTTTGGATAGGGAATGTTTTATAAAAATGTTTTATAAAACAAAAAGGATTTCGAGGCATAAGCCCGATGATTTCTAAAATGATTTAGAAATTACATTGTAGTTCAACACATAACCGATTAATTGTTATTGATGATATATCTGTTTGGTGGCGGAGAATTTATTCTCTTACTTAACACCTTTCTTTGAGACGTATGAGCTCAAAGGTTATGTGATCAATAGTGACTAATCATATATGTGAATTGCTGATGTGAAGTACTTACTTTGAAAGTACTTGTGATTATTATGTACTGAAATGATTTTCCCTACTTCGGATATAAAATGATTTAGCAAGTATGTGGCTAAAGATCGAATGGCCTGGACGACTAAAAGTATAGGCTGGATATAGGACCTCAGGTTGAGTGGTCAGCGTGTAGCCTGCTCCATAATGGGAGGTGCACACACATATATATATATATATATATATATATATATATATATACACAAACACATATACATATATATATAGAGAGAGAGTGAGAGAGATAGCGTTAGAGAGGCGCGTACAGCCCTGTCTAAAAGAAGATTCCCGATATTTGGTGGCATACTTGTTTGTATGCATTGTTATGTTTTGGAATTCATATTTCCAAATGATTTGGTTTGAGATCCCGAACTGAAATCTACTTTGATATAAAATCTAGATATGTATTTCAAATGATTTGGAATAGAAACCGGGGAATAAAGTCCAAAGGAATAATTTCTGTAAACTGAATTGGATTTGGAAAATCTAATTATGGTGATTAATCTAAATGGGTAGATTGGTATATTGCATGTTGATTGATGCATAGTAGATCCATATCTCTATTATTGATTGTTTTTTATACACTGGCATTCATGGGGATAAACCCGTTCCGCGTTAGCAGCGTGGTCCTGTGATTTGCTTTATCATTTATATAAGTTAATTTTAAATGTAGAGTTTCTCACACCAGTCCCATGACTGACCTGTAGTTTGTTTTTCCCTTGCAAACTCGAGTTCCCCTATTTTCCACACAAACAGTCGAGTGGGTTGATTTGTAGATATTTATTTATTGAGCAGGGTTCTGGATTGAAGCTTAAAGCTGTGTCCAGGCATTGATAGTTGAGACGACCCGATCTTCCCCGTGAAGGAAAGCACGGATTGAATTGAGGACAAGACGAATCAGAACGCAAATAGAAGAACATTTCATTGTATATTACAACAATTCCATCAGAATACAAGAATATACAGAGTATGAATAATTATAATACAACAAAAAAATATCAGAGATTACAATACATTACATAGCAGCAGAAAATAATACAACGCACAACTGAAAGTAATATACGAATACAGAGCTTTCCGAGTATCGTTCCAACTGTAAAGCAGGTTCCTGTGAATATAAATCTGCAAAACCAAAACCACTAGCTGCCCGTGTCGAAAATAAGGGCACCCAGAGTTTAGGTTAAAATAATAAACTCCAGGTCAGTCATGTGACTGGTGTGAGAACTAAAACAGTTATTTAAAACTTTACTTTAAATCAGATATATAAAGGGACCACGTCGTATAACACGGAATGGGTTTCCTCCCAAGAATACCAGTGCATATAACAAAACAATGCAATGCTTTTTGGAAAAATGAAGTTATTATAAGACCCAGGTCCTATCACACAATGCAACGCAAGCCGGGGGATAGGGTTTTCCCTTATAATAGCCAAACATGCTTGATACGTTAAAAACAAATCATTTGATACTATAATAAGTGCATAGTGTCAAAACAATTTCAATCATAAATATCAATCCTAGACGGCATGGGTACCATATATCATGTAGCCAATATTAGACTCTACAATCAAAACCGCAAATGTCACATATTGGAAGTTGGATTTCCATCTGTGAACCGAGGTAAAAGATAGTCCTCTACCGAATTCGAGACTGTCTAGCCCGAGCCTCAGGCAAGTACTCAGTCAAGCCTTTGGGTCGTCAGGGCCGGTCCACGGATGTGGATTAAAATGTCTGAACACTGCGTTTCCCCGCCCTTTGGGGGCGTAAACGAGCCAAATGACTCCATCGGCTCCACACAGTCACCGATATATCCGAGGCGCCTCGCAACAGCAACAACCACACAGGTGAAAATAATATAAATGTCAGGGATGGTAGGTCATTGGCACCACCCTAACTAGAAGGAAACGCATGCCCTCCCTGATGTCCTCTCCCGTTTTTGGTTCACAACCGAGGTGTGAGGCTCGCGAATCAACGTTACACAAAGCTATGCCACACAGGCGTTGATTTGATCATCAACCACAAGACTTTGCTTTTCAACAGAAGCCTTGATCAATTGCTACTTAGGCATGCCACACAGGCAATTCACTCCATGCGATTGATACCCATCAATATATAACACCTGAGCTCGTACGTCTCAGAGAAGGGCGTTAAGCAAGACAATAAATTCTCCGCCGCCAAATAGATATATATTTAATAGAAATCAATCACACAGACTAAAATCCAATGTCAGACACACAGTCCATTTACAAGTTCGCTCTGGGTCTGAACGAAACCGGAGGCACCTTGTACCTCGCATATCCATCGATCTCCAAGTACGTCTGGACGATCACCAACTGATTCCCTCCTCTTGGGTATACAGTCCAATCAAGATCATCAGTAATCACCCAAACGATGTGAAGACCTCCGGTCTTCGACCACCGTCTTCATCCTCGACACTACGTCGAATCAGTTATCCAGAATGGGATGAACCCAGTCTTTCTGAATAACTCGCGTATATAATAAACAAGTGTTACACAAACACAACATACGCCTCTTTCCAATTCAGAATATTCTTTTATTCAAATATTCTTATACTTTGCGAAAGGTTCCCATTAATTTTATCAAAGATAAATTCTTTAAAATTATTCTTTAATCTTCTTTGAATATCAATTCAAACTAGTCAGGATTAGCGAACCACACCGAAGTAATAATTTATTTTATTTTCCAATCCCAACCTATTCATCCCATGAAGTAAAACTGGTCATACTTCATATCTAACACCACGATGTTATCGGTAAATTCAATTACCATTTCACGTTCAAATCTAATTAAAGATTTAACTATCGCCTGGAGCAAAACTAGTGATACTCCATTCTCGATCATTTCAATCTAATTAAAGATTCATTAAAACCCTTCTTAGTTTTAATCTTCCCAAAAATCAATATCCTGTCTTTAACTGGGTTAAAGAACCAATGTCACTTAAAACATGGTTCACTATAAACCCAGAATCACATTCTAATTCAATTCCAATTAAATCCCATTTAATTGGTACACTTCATTAAATCTAAATAAAAAGATTTAATCTTTTTCTCAACTGGGTTTAAGAACAGTGTTAATGAAGACACCATTCACGACAAACCCAAATCACATTTGATATGAAATACAAGGCTCTGAATAGAAAATATATCGGCTTATATTCAATATCAAATTCTACGACCAACAAATATCGTATTGGAAATAACGATATAAATATATCTTTCAAACTTCCATACCAATATCTATATAATCACGAAATCCAACATCGAAATATTCCAAAGACAATTTCGATTCACATACCTTCCAATTCAATTATTGGAAATTCTGGTTATTTTCAAAACCATTTCAAATCCACTTTATTTATTTTAAAAATAAATGGGATTATAATTCTAGTTCAAAACTAGTTCATTTCGATAAAAATCTATTTTTATCATTTCAAATTTGGAATTTTTCATCCCAATTCTTCACAAATCACTTCTTATGATTTTACACAAATTATTACTATTTTTAATAATTTTGTCATGGCCCGTACCGTCGATTTCCATCAACGGCCATCGAACTGCACTTACAGCGACCTTTTCCAAATTTGATTTGGACATAATTCCAAATCCAACCCTTAGATTTCTAATTTCTAATATTCTTTAGAAAGCTCTTTTTGATACGAACCCAACGGTTCTGGTTTTAGGAGAATCCGACGCTCGGATCTCCCGCAACGTCCATTCGAAGTCAATGGTCGAAATTCGCGAACTGTCGCAGCGCGGCGCATTCTATTCAGGCCATTATATTATATACATAATATATATAATATATACTTCATCGATTTCCTTTTAAAACGTATTTTATAAATCGTTTTAAATTCGTTTTCAAAACGATTTCAACTTCATATTCAATTTCGAATCAAAATTGAATATTCCACATCATCGATATACAAATGATAATATTTTCAAAACGTTAAATTTTGAAATCACTTTCTTTTCTATATTCATTATAAAATGAATAAAATCGATATAATATTGTTCATGTCAAAATGGCATCAATCTAATCAACACGGCTTTTATTCAACACATAAATATTTATTTTATTGAACACATGAATTTATTTTCTATTCAGCACATGAATTTATTTTCTATTCAACACATGAATTTATTTTCTATTCAACATATGAATTTATTTTCTATTCAACACATGAATTTATTTTCTATTCAACACATGAATTTATTTTCAATTCAACACATGAATTTATTTTCTATTCAACACATGAATTTTTCTATTCAACACATGAATTTATTTTCTAAATTGGAATGAGGCCCAATCAATTACCATATAATGTTAATTATATGGATTTTCTACAACACATGTATATAATAGCAACAATAAATCTTCAACCATCATCCAGAGTGAACCACACAACTGCATAAGCATTAAATATAAATAGTTGACGCTTACACAGTCTGTCAACTCATTGATTGACATACAACTAAACAATCAAGATTAGTGTACGTCAAATATCATCCCAATACCCATGTGGGGTTTCAGATCAACAAACACATATTTTTATTTGTGCAGTTGGGCGATGTGTAAAATTTATCGTCCCAATCAATATCAGTCAAATCAGTGTATATAAACAAATCATCCAATTTGTTTATTACTATCTATTTTATATACATGTTAAAAATCATATTTTTAGCTATAAAATATTTTCCACTATAAAATATTTTATTTCATTCCACATCACACAATCAAATTTCACAAAACAAAAATAAAAAAACAAGTCATCCATAGTCTGTGGACGACGGGTATCGGGTACTACTAAGCACCGTCTGCATCATAGTATATATTTCAACTAGAAATCAAAATAAAAGTGAGGAGTTCTCACCGATTAGCTAAACCAAACACCACGACTCTTCATATGTAGAAAATCTTCGCTGTGCTCACCTTTTGTCACTTTCGTCCTCCGTATTCGCTACATATATAAAAGTCGCATTTTTATATTGTTGACATGTATTAAAAATCACATTTTTATACTGCTACTATATAGATTAAAAAAATTCTATTTTTATACCGCTACTATATAGATAAAAATTCTATTTTTATTCTTCTCACTATATATAAATTATATTTTTGATTCACTACTTATATAAAAATCATATTTTTATTATCTCTATAATATAAAAATCATATTTTTATTATTCTAGTATATGTATAAAAATCACTTCTTTTATCATATAAAAATCAAAGCTTTACAGTGTTAAAAATCAAATCTTTACATCACTAAAATTCTATCTGTACATCGTTAAAAAAATCTAATTTTACACGACTAAAAATCCTAACTTTATATACATAAAAATCTCTTCCATGTGGTTATAAAAATCTAACTTTTTTATTGTTATAAAATCCTAACTTTTTATTGTACTAAAAATCAGATTTTTAACTAGTTAAACTAAGCAAAATAAAAGCTTACAGTTGGATTGAAAGAGAGGGGGCATTGTCAGCATTTGCTGGAGGAAGGGGCTCGCGTCGTTCAGAGGAGAGAGGGAGCAACGGAAGGAGGGGCGGAACAATTCACCGGAGCCGCGGCCTCCGATGGGGGTGCGGTTGAACCACACCGTGGGTTGAGGGGGGAGGATCCGGTTCTCGTGATGGAGGAGGAGCAAGAAGGTTGGGGGAGAGGGAGTGGGCCAGCTGGAGGTGCGGCACGTTGGAGCTTGGGGGGGCCGATGGCGATCCCCTTGTGGCTAGGGTTCCGTTGCGATTTGTTTTTTTTTATATGAACGGTAGAAAGAAAGTGAGGAGGGAGAGAGAGGGTGTAAAAGGGGGGAAGTTTTAATTTATTATTTATTATTAGTTTTCTCTTTTTAAAAGTTGACTTTTCTTTCGACCACCAAATGAGGCCCAACGACAATCGCCCCTAGCCAATTACCCCCATTCCGAACACAATAGGATATGTATCATGAGCCAGTTTGGCTGTTACGATCTGTTTTCGTCAAAATCAAAATATAACTCTATATATTGAATTTGAACGCACATTTCTATTTACCGGGGCCACATACAAATTCTAAAAATTCCAGAATTCTAGCTTCGTATTGACGATATGATCCTAACAAAACTAATTTCGTCAAATTCTGACACCGTTCGAAAAATGGCCATTTTCCAGTCGATTAAAATACACTGAAAATGGTCAATCGCGTTTTCCTTTGCCACACTCACATATTGATTCAGAAAATTATGAATTTTGAAACCTAGTAATAATTTGATATCCCGGATCCAACAAAAGTGGTTTCGTCGAAAACCGAGGTCGTTTGCAAAATTTCCATTTTTAAGGGCCAGAATTCCATAACGGCTATTCTGAAATTTCAACTAGGCATAACTTTTTATTCCCGCTATGAAATTTCAATTTTTTGGATTCGTTGAAATGACATTCTCAATTAGATTCTACTATTTTTGGTTTCGCAAAATCCGGTTTATTTTGAATCCTATACATTCGTTTGAACTTTGAAATCAAATTTTCGAACTACTGCGCCATTTTCAATTCCTTTTATAATTATAAATAAATATATATATATTCTAACGTCGATCTATATAAATATATACGTTCAAATTTTATTCACAATAAATTTCTCGTCATTATTTAAAATAATTCATTTTAAATATTCAAAATTCACTAAAATTGCCAAAATAAAAATTTTAAATTGGCTCAGATTTCCGGGTTATTACAATAGTCTTCCGCAATGTTAGTTTATTTGTTTTCCGTTGTGCATTGTATTACATTTATTATAAAATAATCTTCTGCTATAATATATTTTGATATACTTTGATATATTCTGTACTCTGATGTAACATTATTATGATGTTTATAAAAGTCTTCTGTTATTTGTTCTGATGTGTTGTATGCCCACAGTTAGCATATGCGGGATTCGAATGGTCTTGGTCGATTGAGCGATCGATTGATTCCGAGCAAAATCTGTATCATTACATATGGTATCGGAGCTTTGGTTAACTCAAATCTTTGGGGTACAACTCATTAGAACAGAAAAAAGACTCACCAGAGATATGATTAGTAACATCATATAAGAAAAACTCATTAGAGATGGGGGTTAGTAATGCCTCAGAATGAGTTAAGAGTGATAAGTTTATAATTAACGTATTTGTGATTATATATATAATCCGATCTTTGAAAATATGATTTTTGAGTATATATAAAAATTATATATTTGAAAAGCTAATTAACTAATTGATTGTTGGTTGTGATGTGTGATTATTAGTTAACTAACTAAAATATTGAAATGATCAAACCAATAAGAGAATGAATGATAAATCGAATCAAATATTGAACTGAAGTAAAAATTGATTGGAATTGCATACATGTACATATATATGTGTGAACAGGACATAGCATGGAAGCCAAGCAAAGGAATAAAATTGTATGCCCGACAAATAGGTACATGTTTACTAATTTATTGGGTTTGGATGATTTTATGAGCCGATTGGCTAGCCACTTGGCTTTTCCTTTTCTTTTGGATTGATGAGGGACCTACGTGGCAAGTTACGGTTTTAAAGGTCTCCCCGTACAAAGGAGGTTATGGCGAAAATTTTCAAAAATTTAGGGTGTTAGCCAAATTTTTGAAAAGTTAGAAAATTCTTAGTAACTGAGAAGTTGAAGAATAAACGCCAGAATAAAAGTTGAGTTGGTTAGTTAAACAACTTTCAGCTTCGTTCCTTTTCGAGGACGAAAAGATTTTAAGTGGGGGAGATTGTAACAACCCTGAAAATTAGAACCAATTTAAAAAATTTATTTTGGCAATTTTAATGAATTTTGAATATTTAAAATGATTTATTTTAAATAATAACAACTAAAAATTTATTTAAATCGAAGTTAGAATGAATTTTTTTATTTTAATTATAAAACGAGCCTGAAATGGCGTGATAGTTTGAAAATTCGATTTCAAATTTCAAACGAATGTATAGGATTCAAAATAAATCGGATTTCAGTGAAACAAGAAATATTTGAATCTGTTTAAAAATATCTTTCCAACGATTGTGAAAAATACAGATTTCATAACGGTAATAAAAAGTTATGTCCAGCTTAAAATTCAGAATAGTCTGTGATGGCCCGCCCCGCGCCAGCCGACATTTCCAATGAAAGTGCGTTGTGCAGATGTCCAACCAGCGCGGGACGGCCGCCAAGAAAGGAATTCGAATTAGCAAGGAACCTGTAGAATGTCTCATAGCATAGGGAATAAAATATAATAATAACATACTTGGCATAAAACAGGCGAGACAATGCATAAGCTGAAAACTAAACCATAATAGCAGCGGAAAATTCAAATATAGCTTATGTTCCACATCATCATTATTACAACTTTTCAAACTGTCTCTAAAGCAAAGGAAGAGTACACTACTAATGCCCAAAGTAGTGACCATCAGTGACACAGGGAGAATATATATATATATCATACGTGAGATCTTACTGCTCATCTCCGGATCAGCTACTCGTGCATAACCAGCTAACCTGTCTCTAGTCTGCCCGTTTAAGAGCACCCAGAGTAATAAGAAGAGACATAAAACTCTGGGTCAGACAAAAGTCTGGTATGAGCGATAAGCAACAAAATAGAACAATAACAGGTATACTAAACCATACCTGAACCTGGACCTGCAACCAAAGAGTTAGAACAACAGGTTATACAATACTCTAAGGTGACACTAACATATGGTGTAAAGATACGAGGGTGGGGGTGTGCATGTCATAGTGATATCAAACAATCAAACATAGCAACCAACCTCACATCTCTCATTCAGTGCGTAAAGCATACAATATCCACTACTTTGACCACCCAAATCCTTTGCTATGATCACTCTGCCCCCATGGAGTCATGGCGACTCCACTGCACTGATCCATAGCCGCTAGTCCTTGCTATGTCCACTATGCACCATGAAGTCATGACGACTCCACTACACTGGCTCATAGCCATGCTACGATCACTCTGCCCCAAGGAGTAATAACTACCAAACTACACTGATCCGTAACCTAACAATCGTCTCTCGGTGGTGAATCAAAGCTATGGACGTCAACAACTCCTTAACACACGTCCCGCAGCAAAGCCCAATCATGAAGTTGACTCATTGGTTCCCATCTGGATCCTGAGTACAAACATCTCCTTTGGACTACCTTTGCATCTCGGGTTTTGGTCTTCAACGGATCGGTTCAGAAATAAGCTTTCATTCTGTTCGGTTCGATCCCCCATCAGTCCAAGAGTAGCTCCAGTTCGTGGCCACCAAGCAGTTCGGGTCGTGCTGCTTCACTGGGCTCGGTTCGTGATACCTCCTCTAGGCATCAGGTCGGTTCGTTCTCCTTCCACCAGACCGGGAAGCTTCTGGTTTGTGGTGCTCTTCTAAGTGGGCGGGTCGTGTGATCATCTCTCCGGATAGGGTCGTGGATAACCATTGGGTTTGGACCGGGCCCTTTCATTGGCTCGTGGGTCGTGTCTCCATTGAACAGGTTCGTGTGTGCAAGTACGGGTCGTGGTCCACCAAGCGCTTCGTGGAAAGGGGTGCTCCACGAGCAGGTTGGGTTGTCTTCCTCCCTCCGATCCGATCCGATCCCTGTACCGTTTTCTGCGACTTTTCCAATGATTGTTTTACGCTATACGACGATGTTTTCTACCATTCTAACTTTTCTAATCAATCACGAAGCATACCATAAAGTCGTAGCAACATGTACAATCAACCACAAACACAAAAACAACAATTTTAACATGCCAATATGGATTAAACGTACCCAAAACCCATGTTTTTCCCTTAATCATATTTATTCATAACTAACTATAGGATTAGCAGAACTTAACCAAATTAACCCAAATTTTTAACAGAGGTCTAGAACGGTGTTTAAGAATTTCTAAACATTTTTCTAGAATTTATTAACACATAAATTCGCTAATTAACACTAATTACCCCTAATTAACCATAATTAGTGTAAAAACAATGCTTATCACTCACCTTTGCCACGATCAGACTATAGATCTGAAATATTCTCTGTTTTGGGTCAAATTCTAATGCACCACAAAAGCTCCAACTCTGATTTGGTGTTGTTTCCCCTTGATTTGACGTATCTTGGCTTAATCTTCGATTAGAAAACGATTAGGAGCGATTTAGAATGAAATTAAGAGGTGGAGGCCATGGCTAGACTTGAAGGAGAAAAAAGTGGTGGCTTGAAAATGATAAAAACCGAATTTCCTAACCTTATCAGCCTTCCCATAACCCTAATCCCAAAATGGGTTATGGGCCCACTCACTAATCACCCTAATTAGGCCCAGTTAAGCTGTTTTTCGCCTTCTAAACATTGTTTCAGCCATATCTCCTAAACAATCAGTCCGTTTGGCTAATGTGACCACTCTATGGAAAAGTAAACCATCATCCGGAATAATGAAAGTGGTTTTAGGTCAAAACTCCTTAGCATTCAAAAGTTATGGACGAAACAAGATTCGTAAGGGGTAAAATGGTCATTTAAAAATTGGTAAAATCCGTGAACATGGGAAATGACCCCAATAGTCATTCCCCAAAGTTACACGACCATACGACTTCATATGAAAATGAAATAAATATTCTACGATCCTCCGATATGTAGAATACGGGTCGTTACATTCTTCCCCCCTTAAGAAATTTCGCCCTCGAAATTCCTTAACCAAAACATACAAAGGATCCTGCATGCCTACCAATCATTTACAACCAACCAAACATACATAACAACATAACAAGCCTATCCTAGCATGCAGTTTACTAACAAGGGGATAACTAAATGATCATTAAAGTCTTACCAGGCATTCTAGATACAACTTCCTTATGCTCTCCTCTGTTTGCCAAGTACAGTCATTCTCGTTATCACCCCACTGGACCTTGACTAGTTGCAGCGTCTTCCTTCGAAGTTGGTTTGTATCGTACTCAACAATACGGATCGGCCTGCGGTTCCCAACCACCTCGGGTTCTACTTCGATATCGTCTAACTGATCTGGTGAAATAGCCATACTAGGGTCGTGCACGAACTTCCTCAACTAGGAAACATGAAATACGTTGTGAACTCCCGCCATCTTGTCAGGTAATTCAACCTTATATGCTAAATTCCCAACTTGCTCGAGAACTGGGAATGGACCAACAAATCTTGGTGCTAACTTGCCTCTCCTACCAAGTCGAATCACGTCTTTAACAGAGAAATCATGACAAACACCAAGTTTCCAATGGAGAATTTCAATTGTATTCGTCTCTTATCAGCATAACTCTTTTGCCTATCTAGGGCAACCTTCATTCGCTGTTGAATAACCTTGATCTTATCTGAAGTTTCTCTTATCACATCTGGCCCAAGCGCAAATTTCTCACCAATTTCTAGCCAACATTTGTTGAGTTGCACAGTCTTCCGTACAAAGCTTCATATGGAGCCATACCAATACTGGACTGATAACTATTATTATATGTGAACCCCAGTAGATGCAAATGGTTATCCCATGATCCTCCAAAATCCAATATACAAGCTTTCAAGAGATCCTCCAATATACGATTCACCCTCTATGTCTGACCGTCGGTTTGAGGATGGTATACAGTACTGAGATGTAATTCTGACCCTAAAGCCTCTTATAAGCTCTTCCAAAACCCACTAGTAACCAACTGATCTCTATCGCGCACAATGCCTTCTGGTACTCCATGAAATCTCACTATCTACTTCATATACAGTTCTGCTGACTTAGTTGTTGTTCTATTCGACTTGACGGGTATAAACCTTGCACTCTTGGTCAATCAGTCCACAATCACCCAAATGCTGTCATGGCCCGACCGAGTACTTGGTAACCCGTCAATGAAATCCGTTGGGACTTGTTTCCATTTCCATTCTGGAATTTCCAATGATTGCAGCAAACTACTAGGCTTCTTTTGCTCGGCTTTACTAGCTGACAATTCATGCATTTTGATAAAACCTTCCCAACGTCTCTTTTCATCCCTTCCCAGTAATAGGCCTGCCTTATATTTCGATACATTTTGTTACCACAGGGATGGATGGTCAGTTTCGAGTGATGACATTCTCTAAGCACTTCATCTCTCAATCCATTGACATTAGGCACAACTAGTTTTCCATTCTTTCTAAGCCATCCATCTCGATCAAGCCCATACTTGTACATCTTCTCGTCAATACCCATCTCTAACTTGGAAATGATTCCGAATAGGTTAGGATCGTTTCTATGACTGGAACCAATCCGCTCAATCAAAGTGGGTCTGATCGTCAAACTTGCTAATACTTCTGGATCCAATTCGCACTTTGGTCTGAAATCGTACCCTGTGATATACTCCAGTTTCTTCCATTCTAGAAACATAGTCCCTAAATTGGCATGTCTCCTACTCAATGCATCAGCTACCGCATCGCCCTTTCCTGGTGTATATGCAATATCGAAATCATAGGAAGCCAAGAATTCTAACCATCTCTGCTGTCGGAGATTTAGATCCTTCTGGGAGAAAAGGTACTTTAACGATTTATGATCAGTAAACAACTCGAATATTTCTCCCAAGAGATTATGTCTCCACATCTTCAATGCAAACACGATCGCTGCCAAATCCAAATCATGGGTAGGATATCTTTTCTCATGCGATTTCAGTTTCCAACTAGCATAAGCTACAAGCCTACCTCCTTGCATCAATACAACACCCAGTCCGGTACCACATGCATCTGTATATACTGTCATCTCTTCATTCCCCTTAGGAATGATTAACACTGGTGCACATATCAAATTTTCCTTTAGACTCTTGAATGCATTCTTGCACTTTTCGTCTCAGACAAAAGCTTGATTCTTCTTGATCAACTGAGTCAACGGTGTTGTTATCTTGGAGAAGTCTTGGATAAACTTATGATAATATCCAGCTAACCCCAAGAAACTTCTTACGTCTGTTGCATTCTTGGGCGTAGACCAATCTTGTACCGTAGCCACCTTTGCAGGATCCACAACAATACCACTCTCTGAAACAACATGGCCCAAGAATTTCACTTCACTCCTCTAGAAGTGACACTTAGAAAACATTTCTTCCGATTGGTGTTTTCTCAACACCTCCATCACTATCCTCAAATGTTCCTTGTGTTCTTCCTCTGTCCTCGAACAAACTAAGATATCATCCATGAACACAAGAACAAACTTGTTCAATTGATCCCTGAATACCCTATTCATAAGATCCACAAAATATGCTGGTGCATTAGTCAACCCGAATGGCATGACCAACCACTCATGGAATCCAAACGGCGTCCGAAAGGCCGTTTTAGCTATATTATTAGCTCCCACCCTAAGCTGATGAAAACCTGTCGCCAGATCCAACTGGGAGAACACTCTCACGCTACTCAACTGATCAAACAAATCATCTATCTGCGGTAGAGGATACTTGTTCTTCCTCGTCACCTTATTCAACTTGTGGTAGTCCACACACAATCAAAGGGAACCATCTGCCTTGGTAGCAAACACAACTGGTGCTCCCCACTCAGAAACACTTCTTCTGATAAATCCCTTCTTCAACAGATCGCTTACTTGCACCCCGAGCTCTCGCTGCTCCCTTGGTTCTATACGACAAAGTGGCATTACTATAGGTCTGGCATCTTTCACTAAATCAATACGGAACTCAATCTCTCGGTGTGGTGGAAGTCTAGTCACTTCCATGAAGACGTCCGGATACTGGCCAGCCACGGGCACATCTGACAACTCATCATGCGGGATGTCGAGGGAATTTAGAAAACTAGCCATTACCCCATCGCTGGGTAGACCACCAAACACTACCCTCGGCCCATCATCCGCTCTAACTATCACCAAAAAGACCTCACAGTCTACCACCACCCCGTACCGTTGGAGCCAATCGACTCCCAAAATAATGCCAAACCCAGTAAAGCCCAAAACAAAGCAGTCACAAGAAAACATGCATCCATGACTCGATAAGACCACATTACGACAAATCATACTAAGGCTAGTTGAACCACCAATCGGGTTCGTCACCGCTAAAGATCTATCGACTATCTCGGGTTCCAATCCCAACCTATCTACCAGGTCACTAGATATGAAGGAACGGGAAGCTCCGGCATCAAACGATACTCAAACAGGAACATCAAAAACAGAAAACATACCTTGAATGATGACATTCTTTCCTTTCTCTGCCGCAGTTGGGGCATTCGACGAAGAAGGAACAACATTAAGAGCACATGCTTTCACAATCTGCTTCTCCTTAGGGGGTTACGGACACTTATCCTTGTGATGTCCTACTTGGCCACAGTTGAAGCAATTCCTGTCCATTAGCTTTGCTCGACATTATTTAGCATAATGGCCCTTCTTGCGGTAGCTAAAGCACTCAACATCTTTCTTATTCGTTTTCTTCTGGCCATCCTTGGTCTGATTCTGCTTTCTCTTATTCTGAGAACCATTCTTGCCTCCACCGCTTGCTTGCGGTTTTGGCTCCTCTGCAGATGCAACCTCAGTCTTCGACTTAGGGTATAGACTCTCTGATCTCAAAGCTTTCCCTACAATCAATTCAAACGTCTCATCGATATGGTTTATAAGCCTTTCCCCCAAGTACTGATCTAAGCCTGTTATGAACTTCTCATTCTTCTTCTCGGGAGTGTCGATAAGAGATAATCCATACTTCGATAAAGTATCGAACTCAGCAATATACTCTGAGACAGCTCTACCATTCTGCTTTAGCTCCAAGAAACTCTTAAACAATACTGACTTCTGAGCAGCCGAAATAAACTTGTCGCTAAAGCGAGTCTTAAACTGATCCCAAGTAACTTGATCCTCAGGAGTTGCTGCCTTAATAGCATTCCACCAATTCATCTCCTGTCCTTGCAGCTGACGGGATGCTAGCTTTCTCTTCGTCGCATCCTCGATACCCAAGTCTTCGAAGATACGCTCACAGCTATCCAACCAATCATGAACTTCTGTAGCCGATTCCGTTCCATGGAACGGCTTCCCACCAAGACTAGTGTAATCCTTGCAAAGCTTGGAAAAATAGGCTCTAGGCGCTTGCACCGCTGCACCACCACCATTTGCCGCATTGGGAACTGCTCCTTGCACATTTCTAAGCATCTCTCTCATGAAGTCAGTGAACATCGCCCACATATTAGGAGCATTCCCATTATTAGCTCCTCTACCAGTACCCCTAGCATATCGGCTCATCATTTAATCTGTAAGGGGAAAACGACTAACCATCTCTTCAGTGGTGCCAGTGCAGTGCGACTTCATCCTTAAATATATTAATAGTGTATATATATCTTTTGAAAACCAAAATATAACAAATATGCGCTCTCATATACGTACTATCTCTCCCTAGTGTCTTTCCTAAGTTAACTACGTAACCAAGAGCTCTGATACCAAATGTGACGGCCCAGCCCGCACCAGTCGACATTTCCAATGAAAGTGCGCTATGCCGATGTCCAACCAGCACGGGACGGTCTCCAAGAAAGGAAAAGAAAGAAATTCGAATTAGAAAGGAACCTATAGAATGTCTCACAGCGCATGGAATAAAGTATAATAATAACATACTTGGCATAAAATAGGCGAAACAGTGCATAAGCTGAAAACTAAACCATAATAGCAGCGAAAAATTCAAATACAGCTTATGTTCCAGATCATCGTTATTATAACTTTTCAAACTATCTCTAAAGCAAAGTAAAGGAAGAGTACACTACTAATGCCCAAAGTAGTGACCATCAGCGACACAGGGAGAATACAAACATATATCATACGTGAGAGCCTCCTGCTCATCTCCGGATCAGCTACTTGTGCATAACCAGCTAACCTGTCTCTAGTCTGCCCGTTTAAGAGCACCCAGAGTAATAAGAAGAGAATTAAAACTCTAGGTCAGACAAAAGTCTGGTATGAGCGATAAGCAGCAAAATAGAACAATAACAGGTATACTAAACCATACCTGGACCTGCAACCAAAGAGTTAGCCCAATAGGATGTACAATACTCTAAGGTGACACTAACATATGTTGTAAATATACGGGGGTGGGGGTGTGCATGTAATAGTGATATCAAATAATCAAACATAGCAACCATCTTCACATCTCTCACTCAGTGCGTAAAGCATACGATATCCACTACTTTGACCACCCAAATCCTTTGCTATGATCACTCTACGCCATGGAGTCATGGCGACTCCACTGCACTGATCCATAGCCACTAGTCCTTGCTATGTCCACTATGCCCCATGAAGTCATGACGATTCCACTGCACTGGCTCATAGCCATGCTACGATCACTCTGCCCCATGGAGTAATAACTACCCCTATTGCACTGATCCGTAGCTTAACAATCGTCTCTTGGTGGTGAATCAAAGCAATGGACGTCAGCAACTCCTTAGCACACGTCCCGCAGCAAAGCCCAATCATGAAGTTAACTCGTTGGTTCCCATCTATATCCTGAGTACTAACTTCTCCTTTGGACTACCTTGGCATCTCGGGTTTTGGTCTTCAACGGATCGGTTTAGAAATAATCTTCCATTCTGTTCGGTTCAGTCCTCCATCAGTCCAAGAGTAGCTCCTATTCGTGGCCACCAAGCGGTTCAGGTCGTGGTGCTTCCCTGGCCTCGGTTCGTGATACCTGCTCCAGGCATCGGGTCAGTTCGTTCTCCTTCCACTAGATCGGGAAGCTTCTGGTTCGTGGTGCTTTTCCAAGTGGGCGGGTCGTGATCTTCTCTCCGGATCTGGTCGTGGATACCCATTGGGTTTAGGTCGTGCACCTTCATTGCCTCATGGGTCGAGTCTTCATCGAATAGGTTCGTGTGTGCAAGTACGGGTCATGGTCCACCAAGCGGTTCATGGAAAGGAGTGCTCCACGAGCGGGTCGGGTCGTCTTCCCCCTCCATCCGATCTGGTTCCTATATAGTTTTCTGCAACTTTTCCAGCGACTGTTTTACGCCATACGAGGGCGTTTTATACCATTCTAACTTTTCTAGTCAATCATAAAGCATACCATAAAGTCATAGCAACATGTACAATCAACCACAAACACAAAAGAAAACAATTTTAACATGCCAATATGGATTAAACGTACCCAAAACCCATGTTTTTCTCTTAATCATATTTAGGCATAACTAACGATAAGATTAGCAGAACTTAACCAAATTAACCCAAATTTATAATAAAGGTTTAAAACGGTGTTAAAGAATTTCTAAACAATTTTCCAGAATTTATTAATACATAAATTCGCTAATTAACACTAATTACCCCTAATTAACAATAATTAGTGTAAAACAATGCTAATCACTCACCTTAGCCACAATCAAACTATAGATCTGGAATATTCTCTGTTTTGGGTTGAACTCTAATGCAACACAGCAGCTCCAACTCTGATTTGGTGTTGTTTCCCCTTGATTTGACGTAGCTTGGCTTAATCTTCGATTAGAAAACGATTAGGAGGGATTTGGAATGAAAATAGGAGGTGGAGGCCATGGCTAGACTTGTAGGAGCAAAAAGTGGCAGCTGGAAAATGATAAAAACCGAAATTGCTAACCCTATCAGCCTTCCCATAACCCTAATCCCCAAATGGGTTATGGGCCCACTCACTAATCACCCTAATTAGGCCCAGTAAAGCTGTTTTTGGCCTTCTAAACCTTGTTTTAGCCATATCTCCCAAACAGTGAGTCCATTTGGCTAATGTGACCACTCTACTGTAACGGCTGGAAATTTTCGACTCCTCGAGAGTCGGAAATTCCGAGACGTTAGTGAAAGAATTTAGAAGGTGAGGAAGAAAAGATAGAACTAATAGAATAGAAGAAGAAGAACATCAGAATTCATCAGAGTAACACGAATCTCACAGCGGAACGAATAACATATAATATATAACATAACTTTGAAGTAAACAGTTATATATATACAATAGCACTTATCAGAGTACAACACTTACAACACAGCGGAAATAACTATAGCTATAAAATCTTGCAGCCTCCTGCTCCAAGCTCTCCAAGTATATCTGTAAATCCCGACTACTTGACTGCCCGTACAAATTTAGGCACCCAAGAGTTTAGGGAAAACAACAAAGTAAACTCCGGGTCAGTCATGGGACTGGTATGAGTAAAATAGTTTAAAACAGGTATAGGATATCTCATAAGACCACGCCGCGAATACGGAACGGGTTTTTCCCTTATGAGTAACTGAACAACTTTGACAAGCAATATCATTGTGATATTATAATAATGTCTAAGTACAAATAGGTATCAATCTAGCAGAAACGCTTGCATCTCACGTTCTACATACATAGTATAAAATCATAAACCGCAGGGCGCTTATCGGAGAATGGATTCCAACAGACAAGGTATGGGAGCACCTTCTGAATAGTGTACTCTAGAGGTGATACACTCAGGGTTCAACAAAAACGTCTTGCAACCCGGCCACACATGACCGCTCACTCATTTAGCTTGAGTGTCGCGAATATATTGCCACCACGGTTATAGGCCATCAAACCGTCATCCGAAGATACAGAATCAAAAAGAAGTATAAATATGAATATTCTCTAGATCGGTGACAATACACCCTGCTTGGGGATGACCCAACTAGCCATGCTGCCTAGCCCAACTTTTGTTACTTCCCGGTGTGAGTCTAGAAGCTACGTCTATCTTCAGAACATCTGATCACCCTTCACTTTGAATGCCGCATCGTCATATCCATCGAGATCACTAATTTGACGTCTACGACCATACATTATGTGTTAGCTAAGAGAAGTTTCCTTCTCCGCTTCCACTCTTGGTACGGTCGAAGAAATCAAGGTACGTGTCTTTTCTGGAAATACTCTGCCAGACATCCATCTTCATTTACTTAGAATGTCACATCGTCATACCCGCCAAATCACAAATTGACTTGTCCAAAAATAACACGGGTATACCGCTAAGAGAAACGAATTCCTCCGCCACCAAACGTGAATACGTTTGAACAGATCAACTTACGCGATCCATTGGATATACTCTGTCAGACCTTCTTCCATATACGTTGTCCTGGGACTGGACAAACCGAAGGCACTATTCAGTATATCCATCTTAGTCACTGTTATCTAAGACTTATACAACAGCCCTTGCACTTTTCTCCGTCTTCAATTTATCTTTGGCATATATTTCTCGCAACGCTTATGCCAATACAGAGTGGTTCTTTGGATGATAATCCAACCGGTCTCTCCATATTAACAACGTTAAAATGGTCAAAACTTCGATAGTCCGTGAGTTAACTATCAAAGAAAAACAAGTGTGCAACCAACGATATTATTTCCAGACGGAAATTATATCGAACAAACATCATTTAACATATATCTCTTTTATTCATTTCACATCTCCTATTTCCCTATATTCGACATTTGCTATTTCCTAATGTTTAGAAAATATATTTATTAATACTGGAAAACATTTCCATTCCTTGTTTTCTATATTAGAAATCAATTCTTATTCTTCTTTGGAAGATATTTCCAAAACTCCTACATTTGGATTAAGCAGATGTTTAGATAAAACATCGCTATACCAACTTAAACCATTTCCCTAAATTACACATTTCACTTAACTCCTCTTTACTGCCAAACTTTAACCATTCCTTAGTTAAAACGAAGCCAAATCAAGTTGGGGTAGAACTACCTCTCAGACCTTAATTGAACAACACTTCTAACCTTGAAAATAGGTAAAGTTTGCTTTAAATTCCTTTAACTAACTTCCTTACTTAACCTTTCTGTCGAATAACTATATTCGATTTACTCTTTCCAATTAACCCTAGTGGACTGACCCTATTGGATTAACTCTATTTGATTAACCCTATTCACTTAACTCCTATCGAATAAACTATATTCGATATCTCCTCCAACACTATTCGAATAACTATATTCGATTAACTTCTCTAACTCTACTCGAATAAATTATATTCGATTAACTCTTTTAACTTTACTCGAATAAACTATATTCGATTAACACTTTCTTTCGAATAACTATATTCGATTAACTCCTCGTCTAACTCCTTTGGATTAACTCTTCGAATAACTCCTTTGGATTAACTCTTCGACTAACTCCTTCGGATTAACTAACTTCGAATAACTCCTTTGGATTAACTAACTTCGAATAACTCCTTTGGATTAACTAACTTCGAATAACTCCTTTGGATTAACTCTTCGACTAACTCCTTTGGATTAACTAACTTCGAATAACTCCTTTGGATTAACTCTTCGACTAACTCCTTCGGATTAACTCTTCGATTAACTCCTTCGGATTAACTCTTCGATTAACTCCTTCGGATTAACTAACTTCGAATAACTCCTTTGGATTAACTAACTTCGAATAACTCCTTTGGATTAACTCTTCGACTAACTCCTTCGGATTAACTCTTTGATTAACTCCTTCGGATTAACTAACTTCGAATAATTCCTTTGGATTAACTCTTCGACTAACTCCTTCGGATTAACTAACTTCGAATAACTCCTTTGGATTAACTAACTTCGAATAACTCCTTTGGATTAACTAACTTCGAATAACTCCTTTGGATTAACTAACTTCGAATAACTCCTTTGGATTAACTAACTTCGAATAACTCCTTTGGATTAACTCTTTGACTAACTCCTTTGGATTAACTAACTTCGAATAACTCCTTTGGATTAACTCTTCGACTAACTCCTTCGGATTAATTCTTCGATTAACTCCTTCGGATTAACTCTTCGATTAACTCCTTCGGATTAACTAACTTCGAATAACTCCTTTGGATTAACTAACTTCGAATAACTCCTTTGGATTAACTCTTCGACTAACTCCTTTGGATTAACTAACTTCGAATAACTCCTTTGGATTAACTAACTTCGAATAACTCCTTTGGATTAACTAACTTCGAATAACTCCTTTGGATTAACTAACTTCGAATAACCAATATTCGATAACTACTCTTCGAATAAATAATATTCGATAACTCTTCTCAAATGAATCACATTTGATTTCTCCACTCGAATAAACTATATTCGATAACTCTTCTCAAATGAATCACATTTGATTTCTCCACTCGAATAAATTATATTCGATTTCTCTTCTCTCGAATAGACTATATTCGATAACTCTACTTCGGATAACTCTAACTGATCAACTCTAACTGGTCAACTCTAACTGGTCAACTCTAACTGGTCAACTCTAACTGGTCAACTCGTCTTGATTAACTGAACAAATCCACTTAGTTTAACTTAGTTAATTCACGTTGATTAACTCTAACCGATTCACTTAGTTTAACTCAACTAATTCACTTCGATTAACCACTTAGTTAACTTAATTAATTCACTTCGATTAACCACGTAGTTTAACTTAACTAGTTCACTTCGATTAACTCGACCAATTCACTTGGTTAACTCTTATTTATTTAACAAATAAATATCTCCTTTAGTTTAATCCTATTTATTTAATCTCTAAATAAATATCCTTTATATTTCTTTTAACGAATATAATTCCTTTATATTTTGATTAACAAATATATCCCCTTATATTCGATTAACATATATATCCCCTTGTATTTGATTTACAAATATAATTCTTTTATATTTGTTTTACCAACTATATTCCTTTATATTTAGAATCCTTTTTCTTATATATATATATATATATATAATCCCTTGATTTTATATAAATAAACTATTTTCAAAATATACTTTGAAAACCCCTCTCCTACATTCTGGTATTTCTCATGGTATTTAACACACCATATAACAACGATAAATATCGTCCCACCACACATAATCACACAGATTATATACATCACATTATATATCACAATATAAAAATCACAGTAAAATAACTGTTGAGGAATCCAGTTGGATTCCTCCAACCTGTTTCCCTGCACCACAGATTTTAGACAATACAACAACATCGATTTCACTTCACTGTGAAATATTCTGATAGCAGAATCAACATATGACTATTTAACGGTTTATATATATACGTAAATATATATATAAAATCTCTACTAACTGACTAGCAGTTCAATCAAACAGTCAACACACAGTCAAACAGAAAATATTTTAACAGTTCTAAGAATACAATGTGAAAATAAAACTGTTTAGAGTTTGTGAGATTTACTCACATTTCGCGTTAACCGTTAAATAACGGTTTGCGTTATTTGATTCAGTCGAACAATTTATTTCGCCATAAATTGTAACGAGCTTCACTCCACTCCCAGTCAGTTCCATGGCTGTAGTCCTTGTCCATACAATCCCGACGCAACTTGTTTCGCCCTTAAATAACTTCGGCCCAATTCCTCCTTCATGAATGCCCCAGCCACCCAAATTCAAATGCCTTTTATAATCTTGCTAACCCTTTTTCTTATATCTTGGCCCATTCCAGCCTTAAAGCCCAAACCGCAAAATCCAAACATCGCGTCTTCTTCCTACCCCATTCTCAAAACCAATTAGTCAAACTCCACTGTACAGTACCACATACCGCACCAGTCTCCTTTCCCACTTCCCCTTCCATTTCACTTCGGCCACACCCGAATTTCTCCTCTCAGCGCATTCAACTTCACGCATCACTATCCCATGTGCCATGCAACACTTCCACTCTTCTTCCCTAAAACTAAACAACCACCTGCTCCACAAAACCACTCACGACAGCCTCCTCCTCCTCGTAGTTAAACGCCGGAACCCCACAATAGCAACTCAACCCCATGTCTTCTCCTTCCTCTTTTATTTGTACATCTTCCACGTGTTCCCACTGTACATTGCTTCCGCATGTGTCTTTCGATCAATACTATGCTACCCTTTTCCCGCAGCATATACTCGTTAGCTTCAAGGATAGAGGATCCGAACCCGCATCCTTCGAGAGATCCACTGCTGACAAGTAGCATTATCGCATGGTCTTATACACTGTACTGCTCTCTTTGTGAACTTCCCATCCCAATTAGTTTGGGGATTTTTTTCTCTTTGAATTCTATTTTGGTTTCAAGTTTTGCTCTCGGGTCATTTCTGTGTTTCAATTTCTCCCACCAAAAGAATGGAGGCTGCGCTGTGTATTTACAGTTTAGATGGACTCCTTTCTTTTTCCGTGAATATGTGAACACCACGAATCCTAGTTTTAGGCCAAGGAAGAACTTGCGGATTTGATGAAGGGAACGTGGCTTAGAAAAAGAGGGGGCGTGTACACTTAAGGTCCGAGAAAGCTGAATATATTCAATTTATCATATATGTTTACGTTACGAAATATGTGTGCTTCGTTATTTAAATTTTCGTTCATGTCGGGCCGCTATAGACAGAAGTAAGAGTACGGTCATGCTCAATGAGGTGTCACGATCCCAGAAATATAATAATATCGGTCTGTTAACTTATTCTGTGAAACCCCAAAATGCTGATATAGGGTGCAAAATGCTCCCAATAAAAAGTCGCATATTTAATTAATTAAAAATTACAATAAAATTCTAAAAATTAAATTATCACTACGCTTCAAAAGAACCACGTCTAAATTCAAAACCCATATCTAGTTATATTGAAAAACCCTTTTAAAACGTAAATAAAGCGTCGCAAATCATAAAGGAATTCCATAGCGACTTTTCTGAAATTTGATTTGGACATAAATCAAAATCTACACGACGAAATCCCGATATTTCTCTTCCACTAGAAAGATATACTCCACCAGCTCCACACATTTCTTGTTTCACAGAAATCCGATTTAAAATGAACCCTGTATATTCAGTTGAAGTTCGAATCGCCAATTTACGAACTGCAGCGCCATTTCGAGCTCGTTTATAATTATATTATAAATTATACGTTCAACTATCGTTTATTAAATATATTCGTTATTTAAATAATTAAATAACTTAATTATTATACCTTACAAAATGCGCCATTACAGACTTCCCCACTTAAAATAATTTCGTCCTCGAAATTGCTAAGTTAGAGGTTGACCCTATATATTGGAACTCCTAAGATTGGTTTACCCCTTATTTCTGATTTCAACCGAACCACTTAATATCGACTAAAATATTTATTCTTCCGACTAACTAAAATTTTCAAAAATTCTGAAAATTTTCTAACAGTTTACATTTTCGGAAAAATTCGCCATAACCTCCTTTGTACAGCCCTATCGGTAAAACCCCAACTCGCCTCTCTAGGCCATCTCCAATCCAAAAGAAAATCAAACAGCCAAGCGGCTTGCCAATTCGGCTCATAAATCTCATGCTTATATCAAAAATAAACTTGTACCTTTTTGTCGGGCATATCAACTCTTATCACTTTCACCTGTTATCAACCCAACATATACCAATGTCATCTCAATCCAACCTTCAACTCAAACACTTGGTGCTATCCAAGTCAAATTCTATTCAAACTCCAATATCAGATTTCAAACTCTTAACCCATCAACTTAATTCCAATCCAGATTATTCTCTAACTAAATCCCGATTTATTTAACTTGGTTCAAGTTAAATTTTAATTTACTATTTGTTTTTACCATCTTGATCCATTCAACTTAACAAGTTAAATTTTAAATTTCAAGATTTAAATTCCTGGGATTTATTTCAAATCAAATTTCAAATCCTAACACCAATTCAAAACTTTTGAATTTCTAAACAACTTGTTTTCCTCAACACCATTTGAAAACAAAACCATTGGTAGTAATCCGCCACTTAGAAACTCGAAAATTATACCGACGATGTATCGATCCATCCTCGGAATTATTTTCCAGTCATCCAGGTGAGTTCAATACTATATTTATTTTGAATTGAAAAACATTTTCAAAATCTCCCAGGAACTTAAAATTTCCTTATTTTAATTCCAATTCTGATTTAATTTCAGATTTACTCATCTGATTTTATATACTTTACTTATATGAATCTGATTGGTTATGTATAACCATTTCACTATATAATCTTACTCGATTATAATAACAACCAATATATCTAATATATTATAATTTTGATATATATATATATATATCAAAATATACTTTGGGTAAAGTTAAATTCACTTACCCTCTTTCAAAACCTATCGTGACGACCCATCGTATTCAAGTGTTTATTAACTCCTACCGATACAGTGGATCAAACTGATCGGCCAGAACTCATAAACAACTCAGCCAATGAATCTCCACAATATAAAACAAATTTTTATATCAAATACAAATACGCACTTGTATATATACACTCAAACTCAATCTAGGGTATTACTAACCCTATCTCTACCGAGTCACGCCACAGAGCCAAGGTAATTCTTAACTTAAGCTCTGATACCAACTGTAACGGCTGGAAATTTTCGACTCCTCGAGAGTCGGAAATTCCGAGACGTTAGTGAAAGAATTTAGAAGGTGAGGAAGAAAAGATAGAACTAATAGAATAGAAGAAGAAGAACATCAGAATTCATCAGAGTAACACGAATCTCACAGCGGAACGAATAACATATAATATATAACATAACTTTGAAGTAAACAGTTATATATATAAAATAGCACTTATCAGAGTACAACACTTACAACACAGCGGAAATAACTATAGCTATAAAATCTTGCAGCCTCCTGCTCCAAGCTCTCCAAGTATATCTGTAAATCCCGACTACTTGACTGCCCGTACAAATTTAGGCACCCAAGAGTTTAGGGAAAACAACAAAGTAAACTCCGGGTCAGTCATGGGACTGGTATGAGTAAAATAGTTTAAAACAGGTATAGGATATCTCATAAGACCACGCCGCGAATACGGAACGGGTTTTTCCCTTATGAGTAACTGAACAACTTTGACAAGCAATATCATTGTGATATTATAATAATGTCTAAGTACAAATAGGTATCAATCTAGCAGAAACGCTTGCATCTCACGTTCTACATACATAGTATAAAATCATAAACCGCAGGGCGCTTATCGGAGAATGGATTCCAACAGACAAGGTATGGGAGCACCTTCTGAATAGTGTACTCTAGAGGTGATACACTCAGGGTTCAACAAGAACGTCTTGCAACCCGGCCACACATGACCGCTCACTCATTTAGCTTGAGTGTCGCGAATATATTGCCACCACGGTTATAGGCCATCAAACCATCATCCGAAGATACAAAATCAAAAAGAAGTATAAATATGAATATTCTCTAGATCGGTGACAATACACCCTGCTTGGGGATGACCCAACTAGCCATGCTGCCTAGCCTAACTTTTGTTACTTCCCGGTGTGAGTCTAGAAGCTACGTCTATCTTCAGAACATCTGATCACCCTTCACTTTGAATGCCGCATCGTCATATCCATCGAGATCACTAATTTGACGTCTACGACCATACATTATGTGTTAGCTAAGAGAAGTTTCCTTCTCCGCTTCCACTCTTGGTACGGTCGAAGAAATCAAGGTACGTGTCTTTTCTGGAAATACTCTGCCAGACATCCATCTTCATTTACTTAGAATGTCACATCGTCATACCCGCCAAATCACAAATTGACTTGTCCAAAAATAACACGGGTATACCGCTAAGAGAAACGAATTCCTCCGCCACCAAACGTGAATACGTTTGAACAGATCAACTTACGCGATCCATTGGATATACTCTGTCAGACCTTCTTCCATATACGTTGTCCTGGGACTGGACAAACCGAAGGCACTATTCAGTATATCCATCTTAGTCACTGTTATCTAAGACTTATACAACAGCCCTTGCACTTTACTCCGTCTTCAATTTATCTTTGGCATATATTGCTCGCAACGCTTATGCCAATACAGAGTGGTTCTTTGGATGATAATCCAACCGGTCTCTCCATATTAACAACGTTAAAATGGTCAAAACTTCGATAGTCCGTGAGTTAACTATCAAAGAAAAACAAGTGTGCAACCAACGATATTATTTCCAGACGGAAATTATATCGAACAAACATCATTTAACATATATCTCTTTTATTCATTTCACATCTCCTATTTCCCTATATTCGACATTTGCTATTTCCTAATGTTTAGAAAATATATTTATTAATACTGGAAAACATTTCCATTCCTTGTTTTCTATATTAGAAATCAATTCTTATTCTTCTTTGGAAGATATTTCCAAAACTCCTACATTTGGATTAAGCAGATGTTTAGATAAAACATCGCTATACCAACTTAAACCATTTCCCTAAATTACACATTTCACTTAACTCCTCTTTACTGCCAAACTTTAACCATTCCTTAGTTAAAACGAAGCCAAATCAAGTTGGGGTAGAACTACCTCTCAGACCTTAATTGAACAACACTTCTAACCTTGAAAATAGGTAAAGTTTGCTTTAAATTCCTTTAACTAACTTCCTTACTTAACCTTTCTGTCGAATAACTATATTCGATTTACTCTTTCCAATTAACCCTAGTGGACTGACCCTATTGGATTAACTCTATTTGATTAACCCTATTCACTTAACTCCTATCGAATAAACTATATTCGATATCTCCTCCAACACTATTCGAATAACTATATTCGATTAACTTCTCTAACTCTACTCGAATAAATTATATTCGATTAACTCTTTTAACTTTACTCGAATAAACTATATTCGATTAACACTTTCTTTCGAATAACTATATTCGATTAACTCCTCGTCTAACTCCTTTGGATTAACTCTTCGAATAACTCCTTTGGATTAACTCTTCGACTAACTCCTTCGGATTAACTAACTTCGAATAACTCCTTTGGATTAACTAACTTCGAATAACTCCTTTGGATTAACTAACTTCAAATAACTCCTTTGGATTAACTCTTCGACTAACTCCTTTGGATTAACTAACTTCGAATAACTCCTTTGGATTAACTCTTCGACTAACTCCTTCGGATTAACTCTTCGATTATCTCCTTCGGATTAACTCTTCGATTAACTCCTTCGGATTAACTAACTTCGAATAACTCCTTTGGATTAACTAACTTCGAATAACTCCTTTGGATTAACTCTTCGACTAACTCCTTCGGATTAACTCCTTCGGATTAACTAACTTCGAATAATTCCTTTGGATTAACTCTTCGACTAACTCCTTCGGATTAACTAACTTCGAATAACTCCTTTGGATTAACTAACTTCGAATAACTCCTTTGGATTAACTAACTTCGAATAACTCCTTTGGATTAACTAACTTCGAATAACTCCTTTGGATTAACTAACTTCGAATAACTCCTTTGGATTAACTCTTCGACTAACTCCTTTGGATTAACTAACTTCGAATAACTCCTTTGGATTAACTCTTCGACTAACTCCTTCGGATTAATTCTTCGATTAACTCCTTCGGATTAACTCTTCGATTAACTCCTTCGGATTAACTAACTTCGAATAACTCCTTTGGATTAACTAACTTCGAATAACTCCTTTGGATTAACTAACTTCGAATAACTCCATTGGATTAACTCTTCGACTAACTCCTTTGGATTAACTAACTTCGAATAACTCCTTTGGATTAACTAACTTCGAATAACTCCTTTGGATTAACTAACTTCGAATAACTCCTTTGGATTAACTAACTTCGAATAACCAATATTCGATAACTACTCTTCGAATAAATAATATTCGATAACTCTTCTCAAATGAATCACATTTGATTTCTCCACTCGAATAAACTATATTCGATAACTCTTCTCAAATGAATCACATTTGATTTCTCCACTCGAATAAATTATATTCGATTTCTCTTCTCTCGAATACACTATATTCGATAACTCTACTTCGGATAACTCTAACTGATCAACTCTAACTGGTCAACTCTAACTGGTCAACTCTAACTGGTCAACTCTAACTGGTCAACTCGTCTTGATTAACTGAACAAATCCACTTAGTTTAACTTAGTTAATTCACGTTGATTAACTCTAACCGATTCACTTAGTTTAACTCAACTAATTCACTTCGATTAACCACTTAGTTAACTTAATTAATTCACTTCGATTAACCACGTAGTTTAACTTAACTAGTTCACTTCGATTAACTCGACCAATTCACTTGGTTAACTCCTATTTATTTAACAAATAAATATCTCCTTTAGTTTAATCCTATTTATTTAATCTCTAAATAAATATCCTTTATATTTCTTTTAACGAATATAATTCCTTTATATTTTGATTAACAAATATATCCCCTTATATTCGATTAACATATATATCCCCTTGTATTTGATTTACAAATATAATTCTTTTATATTTGTTTTACCAACTATATTCCTTTATATTTAGAATCCTTTTTCTTATATATATATATATATAAAATCCCTTGATTTTATATAAATAAACTATTTTCAAAATATACTTTGAAAACCCCTCTCCTACATTCTGGTATTTCTCATGGTATTTAACACACCATATAACAACGATAAATATCGTCCCACCACACATAATCACACAGATTATATATATCACATTATATATCACAATATAAAAATCACAGTAAAATAACTGTTGAGGAATCCAGTTGGATTCCTCCAACCTGTTTCCCTGCACCACATATGTTAGACAATACAACAACATCGATTTCACTTCACTGTGAAATATTCTGATAGCAGAATCAACATATGACTATTTAATGGTTTATATATATACGTAAATATATATATAAAATCTCTACTAACTGACTAGCAGTTCAATCAAACAGTCAACACACAGTCAAACAGTCAAACAGAAAATATTTTAACAGTTCTAAGAATACAACGTGAAAATAAAACTGTTTAGAGTTTGTGAGATTTACTCACATTTCGCGTTAACCGTTAAATAACGGTTTGCGTTATTTGATTCAGTCGAACAATTTATTTCGCCATAAATTGTAACGAGCTTCACTCCACTCCCAGTCAGTTCCATGGCTGTAGTCCTTGTCCATACAATCCCGACGCAACTTGTTTCGCCCTTAAATAACTTCGGCCCAATTCCTCCTTCATGAATGCCCCAGCCACCCAAATTCAAATGCCTTTTATAATCTTGCTAACCCTTTTTCTTATATCTTGGCCCATTCCAGCCTTAAAGCCCAAACCGCAAAATCCAAACATCGCGTCTTCTTCCTACCCCATTCTCAAAACCAATTAGTCAAACTCCACTGTACAGTACCACATACCGCACCAGTCTCCTTTCCCACTTCCCCTTCCATTTCACTTCGGCCACACCCGAATTTCTCCTCTCAGCGCATTCAACTTCACGCATCACTATCCCATGTGCCATGCAACACTTCCACTCTTCTTCCCTAAAACTAAACAACCGCCTGCTCCACAAAACCACTCACGACAGCCTCCTCCTCCTCGTAGTTAAACGCCGGAACCCCACAATAGCAACTCAACCCCATGTCTTCTCCTTCCTCTTTTATTTGTACATCTTCCACGTGTTCCCACTGTACATTGCTTCCGCATGTGTCTTTCGATCAATACTATGCTACCCTTTTCCCGCAGCATATACTCGTTAGCTTCAAGGATAGAGGATCCGAACCCGCATCCTTCGAGAGATCCACTGCTGACAAGTAGCATTATCGCATGGTCTTATACACTGTACTGCTCTCTTTGTGAACTTCCCATCCCAATTAGTTTGGGGATTTTTTTTTTCTTTGAATTCTATTTTGGTTTCAAGTTTTGCTTTCGGGTCATTTCTGTGTTTCAATTTCTCCCACCAAAAGAATGGAGGCTGCGCTGTGTATTTACAGTTTAGATGGACTCCTTTCTTTTTCCGTGAATATGTGAACACCACGAATCCTAGTTTTAGGCCAAGGAAGAACTTGCGGATTTGATGAAGGGAACGTGGCTTAGAAAAAGAGGGGGCGTGTACACTTAAGGTCCGAGAAAGCTAAATATATTCAATTTATCATATATTTTTACGTTACGAAATATGTGTGCTTCGTTATTTAAATTTTCGTTCATGTCGGGCCTATATAGACAGAAGTAAGAGTACGGTCATGCTCAGTGAGGTGTCACGATCCCAGAAATATAATAATATCGGTCTGTTAACTTATTCTGTGAAACCCCAAAATGCTGATATAGGGTGCAAAATGCTCCCAATAAAAAGTCGCATATTTAATTAATTAAAAATTACAATAAAATTCTAAAAATTAAATTATCACTACGCTTCAAAAGAACCACGTCTAAATTCAAAACCCATATCTAGTTATATTGAAAAACCCTTTTAAAACGTAAATAAAGCGTCGCAAATCATAAAGGAATTCCATAGCGACTTTTCTGAAATTTGATTTGGACATAAATCAAAATCTACACGACGAAATCCCGATATTTCTCTTCCACTAGAAAGATATACTCCACCAGCTCCACACATTTCTTGTTTCACAGAAATCCGATTTAAAATGAACCCTGTATATTCAGTTGAAGTTCGAATCGCCAATTTACGAACTGCAGCGCCATTTCGAGCTCGTTTATAATTATATTATAAATTATACGTTCAACTATCGTTTATTAAATATATTCGTTATTTAAATAATTAAATAACTTAATTATTATACCTTACAAAACGCGCCATTACATCTACGGAAAGGTAAACCATCATTCGAATCTAATGAAAGTGATTTCAGGTCAAAACTCCTTACCAATCAAAAGTTATGGACGAAACAAGATTCGTCAGGGGTAAAATGGTCGTTTAAAAACTGGCAAAAATCGTGAACATGGGAAATGACCCCAATAGTCGTTCCCCAAAGTTACACGACCATACGAATTCGTATGAAAATGAAATAAATATTTTACGATCCTTTGATACGTAAAATATGGGTCGTTACATAGTCGCTATGGAGTTTAATATAATATAAACCCTTAAAAATAGCTGTTTTGTAAACAACCTTTGTTTTCGATGAGACCACTTTTGTTGGATTCGGGATGTCAAATTATTGCTAGGTTTCAAATTTCATAATTTTTGGAATTAATATGTGAGCGCAGTAAATTTAAATGTGTTTGGTAATTTAAATTTGAATTCGATCGACCAGAAAATGACCATTTTTCAAACGGTCTCCAAATTCGATGAAATTAGTTTATTTAGGACCGTATCATCAAAAAATAGCTAAATTTATTTTTCTGAAATTTTTAAAGTTAGTATGTGGCCCCAGTATATTGAAATGTGCGTTCAAATTCAATATATATTGATTTGTATTTTAATTTTGATAAAAACTGACTGAAACGGTCAAATTGGCTTACGAAACATATCCCATTGTGTTTGTAATAGGGGTATTTAGCTAGGGGCGATAGTCGTTGGGTAAAGCCCAACCCTAATTCATTTTTCTGAGCGCCACCGTTATTTGATTTCGAGGGCAGAAATCGTCCGATATTTATTGCCCCAAATCTCCAAATCTAATCCATGAAATTCAAAGCCTCCAAAGCGAAATCAAAGAGCTCCTCAGGATCTTCCACTTCAATGGTGGAGATCGTAAATGGCTACGTGATTTGTTCAAAATCAAGCCACAAACTGGCGAAGTTCGAGGCCACTTCGCCGGCGATTGGCACCACCGAGCTCCACCTGGTTGCTGACGTGGCGTGGCGACGTGAAGCCCTTGGATGTGGTGATGGTTGATCATGGGATGGAAGCTCGTGGTGGCGTATGGCAGTGGTTTCTCCATTCGAGCGTTAGATTTCCAGTTAGAACGAGAGGAAGAGAGGTTTAAGAAATAATTAGTTTAAATTATTTAATTAATGTAATTAAATGTTGTAACATCCATACCTTGTCATACGAGGTCCGATTCCAACGATTTCAGTTGTGTTGGAATCGTGTCGAAGAATACTTCGCCACGGAACTGACCAAGATAGAAACAGAGCGAATTTGGATTTCGAGACAAGTTTGTATCCGAACAAGACAGAAATTCAAAAATAAAAGAATGGAGGAGTGTAAACCAACTGTGACAACTTCTCTCACTATAAATTTTTGTACAGTTATTTATTTTCTGTTAGATCACCTCCCTGTGGTCCACAGACCATAGACGATTTATTTGAATGTGTTGTTATTTTGATTGTGATGTACAAATACACACACACACACACACACATATATATATATATGTGTGTGTGTGTGTGTGTGTGTGTGTGTGTGATGTGAATAATATATATATGAAATGTGAAAAGTATATATATATGGAATTTGAATAATATATATATGAAATGAAAATTATATATATATATATGAAATGAAAAATAATGTATATATGAAATGAATTATATATATGAAGTGAAAAATAATATATATATATATGAAATAAATAATATATATATGAAATGAATTATATATATATGAAGTGAAAAATAATATATATATATATATATATGAAATAAATAATATATATGAAATGAATTTTATATACATATGAAGTGAAAAATAATATATATATTAAATGAAAAATAATATATATGAAATGAAAAATAATATATATATGAAATGAATAATATATATATATATGGAATGAATATATATATATATATGAAATGAAAATAATATATATATGAAATGTGAAAACTATATATATGAAGCGTGAATAAAATATATATATGAAATGAAAATAATATATAATTATATGTATGAAATGTGAAATATATATATATATATATATGAAATGAAAATAATATATTTATACATGAAATGTGAAAAATATATATATGAAGTGTGAATAATATATATATATATATGAAATGAAAATAATGTATATATGAAATGTGAAAAATATATATATGAAATGAAAATAATATATATATGAAATGTGAAAAAATATATATATAAAGTGTGAATAAAATGTATATATGAAATGAAAATAATATATATATATATATATATATGAAATATGAAAAAAAATATGAAATGAAAATAATATAAATATATATGAAATGTGAAAAATATATATATGAACTGTGAATAAAATATATATATGAAATGAAAATTATATATATATAAGAAATGTGAAAAAATATGAAGTGTGGATAAAATATATATATATGAAATGAAAATAATATATATATGAAATGTGAATAATATACATATAAAGTGTGAATGAGATAAATATTGGTTGGTTAAAAATATATTTTTTAACATATACATGCACTATATAAAATTGTCATATAATGGAATATTCAATTTTAATTTAAAATTGAAATGGAAGTTGAAATCATTTTTGAAACGAATTTAAAACGATTTATAAAATACGTTTTAAATGGAAATCGACGAAATATTTATAATATATGTATTATATATATATATATATGGCCTGAATAGAACGCGTCAGCAGCTACCGTTCGCGAATTTCGACCATTAACTTCAAATGGATGTAACGGGAGATCCGACCATCAGATTCTGGTAATACCGGAACCGTTGGGTTCGTATCAGAAAGTGATTTCCAAAGGATATAAGAGATTTGAAATATAATGTTTGGTTTTGGAATTATGTCCAAATCAAATTTGGAAAAGGTCATTGTAAGTGCGGTTCGGTAGCCATTTGTGTAAAATCATAATAAATGATTTGGAAAGAATTTGGATTAAAAATTCCAATTTTGTAAAGATAAAAGTGTACTTCTATTGAAATGAACTAGTTATTCATTAGGAATAATAATCCAATATTTTTATATAAATAAATTGGATTGAAATGGTTTTAAAATAACCAGAATTTTTCATTGTATGAATTGGAATGGATTTGAATGGAAATAATCTTCGAAATATTTCGATCTTGGATTATGTGATTATACAGATATTGTGAAGGGATTTGGAAGATATATATATCGTTATACCCAATACGATATTTGTTGATTTCAGAATTTGATAATGAATATAAGCGGATATTATTTTCAATTCAGAGCATTGTATTTAATATCAAATTGGATTTTGTGTTTGTCGTGAATGGTGTCTTTATTAACACTGTTCTTAAACCCAATTGAGAAAAGATTAAACCTTTTAATTAAGATTAAATGAAGTTTACCAATTAATTAATATTTAATTGGAATTGAATTGAAATTGGATTTTGGGTTTCTCGTGAACTGTGCTTAAATGACATTAATTCTTTAACCGCGAGTAAATGCAGGATTAATTTCCAGAAAATTGAACAATCAATAAGAAATGAATTTTGGGATTAAAACCAGTTGGAGTTTGAACAAATCTTTAATTAGATTGTGAATGAATAAATGGTAATTGAATTTACCAAAACACGTGATGTGATTAAACCAAATTTACTTGGTTGTTGATATTCCTGACTGTGATTGATTGATTGTTTGGATTGTGCTCGACCAGTTTATGAGCAAGATATGCTTTTATATTTAGCATTGGGTTGGGTAGAAATACTGGTATGCTAACATCTTGTGAAACACTTCATGATTTGACTATGAGATATGTAGCGATGTTGTTGTGTTCATTTCAAATTTAATGAATGACTTTGAAATAATATTTTTCTTAAGTGAAAAGAAATGTATTCCCGATTTTGGACAGGGAATGTTTTATAAAATGTTTTATAAAATAGAAAGGATTTCGAGGCCTAAGCCCAGTGATTTCTAAAATGATTTAGAAATGTATTATGTGTTGCATTGTAGTTCAACACATAACCGATTAGTTGTTATTGATGAACTATTTGGTGGCGGAGAATTTATTTTCTTGCTTAACACCCTTCTTTGAGACGTACGAGCTCAAAGCTTATGTGATTAATAGTGACTAATCATATTTGTGAACTGCTAATGTGAAGTACTATAATTTGAAAGTACTTGTGATTATTATGCGGTGAAATGATTTTCCCTACTTCAGAATATGAAATGATTTAGCAAGTATGTGGCTAAAGATCGGGTGACCTGGACGACTAAAAGTATGGGTTGAATCCAGGGCCTTATGTTGAGTGGTCAGCGTGTAGCCTGCTCCATAGTGGGAGGTGCGCGCGCGCACACACACACACGCACACTCACACACACACACACACACACACACACATATATATATCGAGTTGGAGAGGCGCGTACAGCCTTGTCTGAGGGAAGATTCCCGATATTTGGTGGCATACTTGTTTCTATGCATTGTTATGTTTTAGAATTCATATTTCCAAACGATTCGGTTTGAGATCCCAAAGTGAAATCTACTTTGATATAAAATCTAGATATGTATTTCGAATGATTTGAAATAGAAATCGGGAAATAAAGTCCAAAGGAATCATTTCTATAAATTGAATTGGATTTGGAAAATCTAAGTGTGATGATTAATCTAAATGGGTAGATTGGGATATTGCATGTTGATTGATTCATAGTACATCCATATCTATAATACTAATTGTTGTTTATACACTGGCATTCATGAGGGTAAACCCGTTCCATGTTAGTGGCGTGGTCCTGTGATTTGCTTTATCATTTATATAAGTTCATTTTAAATGTAGAGTTTCTCACACCAGTCCCATGACTGACCTGTAGTTTGTTTTCCCTTGCAAACTCGGGTTCCCCTATTCTCCACACGGGCAGTCGAGTGGGTTATTTTGTAGATATTTATTTATTGAGCAGGATTCTAGATTGAAGCTTAAAGCTGTTTCCAAGCATTGATAGTCTTCCACCGTGTTAGTTTATTTGTTTTCCGGCTTGCTTTGTATTAAATTTATTGTACATTAATCTTCCGTTGTATTATATTTCGATATACTCTGATATATTCTATACTCTGATGTAACATTATTATGATGTTTATAAAAGTATTCTGATATTTTTTCTAATGTGTTGTATGCCCGGAGTTAGTGTATGCGAGGTTCGAACGGTCTTGGTCGGTTTAGCTATCAATTAATTCCGAGCGAAATTCGTATTGTTACATTAAATCTCTAAATCACTAATTTAAATAATTAGATAAATTAATTATTATACCGTAAAAATACGGGACGTTACATCAAAAAACCAAGTGGGTTGCCAAACAGGCCCATAAAAATCCCATGCTCAATTAAAATATAAACTTGTACCTTTTTGTTGGTCATTCAACTCTGTCTCTTTTATTCACCATCGAATCAGCATATATCCATGCATTCCCAACTTTGATATTCAATCACTTTATCCTCAAGCCAAATCATTCGCATATGGCCAAGCCAAATTCCAGTTCCAATCTCAATTCCAAATTCTTACTCGACAATCCAATTCTGTTCCCGATTATCTCTAATCCAATCCAATTTTTATTTAACTTAGTTTAAGTTAAATTCTAATTTATTTATTCACCTCTACCATTTCCATCTATTTAACTTTATAAGTTAAATTTAAATTACAGAATTCTAATTCCTGGGTTCTATTTCAAGTCAGATTAAAATAATATATATTTACAAATAGTAATAGCAATTCAAAACCGTTGAATTTTTGACAATTTGTTACCTCAAAACAATTTAAAATAAAATATTTGGTAGTAATCTGTCATTTAAAAACTTGAAAATGAACACTGATGATGTCTAGATCATCGTCGAAATTATTTTCCAGCAATCGAAGTGAGTTCAATACTATATCAATTTCAAAACTCATTCTTAAACACTTCCATTTGGAAATTACTTCAAAATATGCTTCACAATGCTTGGGAAACATTTCAAAATCTCCCAGGATTTAAATTTTCATATATTAAATCCAAAATTCATTTTCAAACAACTTTTCTAAGTTTTTGGGATTTTAATTCCTAATTCTGTTTTAAATCCATATTTAATCCATCAAATTTTATATATTATACTTATACGAATTCTGATTGGTTATTTATAACCATCTCAATCATAATCTTATTCGGTTATAATTACAAACAACACATCTTATATATTATAATATTTCCAATATTTATAATTTCTTTATATTAACATATATTTTGGGTAATATTATTTTATTTACCCTCTTACAGAAACATACTTTGTCAATTCATCGTATTCAAGCGTTTAGAAATTCCTATCGACATTGTGGTGCCCCAACTTCGACCAGCATTCATAAGCCACTCGAACAATAAATTTCCATAATATAAAACCATTATAATATAATCTACAAATACGCACTCTCGTATATATACACTCCACTCAATCTAGGGTATTACTAACCCCATCTCTATCGTGTTTCGCCATAGAGCCAAGGCAATCACTTAACCTTTAGCTCGGATACAACTATAACGACCCAAGGATTTTCGATCCCGAAAATCGACAAAAAATAACAAGTCGACTATTCAAGCATCAGAAATACCGGATCATTAATAGATAGAAGTTAGATGGTGAGAAATAGAAAGAAAGAAAGTTAGAACAGAAGAAGAAGAAGACAACTAAACAGAACCAGAGTAAACACGAATCTCATAGCGAAATGAATAAAATATATTACATAACATAGCATTGAAATACAAAATTGTATCTGTACTTACATGCATCATTAGAGCACATCACATATATATATATATCACAGCGGAAATAACTATACATACATACATACATACATATATATATATATATATATAACTCTGAAGCCTCCTGCTCCGAGCACCTCCAAGTATATCTGTAAAATCCCGACTACTTGACAGCCCTTACAAATTTGGGCACCCAAGAGTTTGGGGTAAGCAAAACAAAATAAACTCAGGGTCAATCATGGGACTGGAGTGAATAAACTCCAACCATTCAGTTAAAATTTTCAAAATCCTTTCAAAAGATATGATAATCGTAAGACTGGTCCACACATAAACAAGGATGGTTTTTACCTTACTATAACCCCAACAACGTTTTCAAAATCAATACTATTCTGGTATTATAATGGCGTCTAATACAAGCAAATAACGATCGAGCAGTACGCTTGCCTCTCACGTTCTACATACATAATATACAATAAAAAACCATGGGCTATTATTGGAGATTGGATTTCCCACTATGATAAGGTATGGAGACACCTTCCAATCTGTGTACTCTAGAGGGGATACACTGGAGTTCAACAAGAACATCTTGCAACTCAGCCACACATAACCAGCCATTCATTTCCCTTGAATGTTCCGAATATATTGCCACCTTACGGTTGATATACCAACATAACCATTCCTGGGAGATATAGAAGCGAAAAGAAGAACAAAAACGAATATTCTCTAGATGGTGACAATATACCCTAATTGGGTGCGACCCACTTAGCCATGCTGCCTGCTCGATTTTTGTCATTTCCCGGTTAATGAGGCTTGAGGTCAACATATTTTTTGAAACATCTGGACACCTTCACTTTGAATGCCACATCATCAAACCGCCAAATCACAAATTGATTTCCCAAAAAATACCACGAGTATAAAGATAAGAGGAACGAATTCCTCCGCCACCAAACGTGAATACGTTTAAAGAGATCAACTTATGTGATCTATTAGATAAACGTTGTCAAACATTCGTCCATTCAAGTTGTCCTGGTCTGGTGTAACAACCCAAAATTTCTAAACCAATTTAAATTTTTTATTTTAGCTATTTTAATGGATTTTGAATATTTAAAATGATTTATTTTAAATAATAACGACTAAAAATTTATTTTAAATGAAGTTAGAACAAATAAATTATTTTAATTATAAAACGAGCCTGAAATGGCATGGTAGTTTGAAAATTAGATTTTAAATTTCAAGTGAATGTATAGAATTGAACATAAATTGGATTTCAGTAAAACCAGAAATATTTGAATCTTTTTAGCTATATCTTTCTAACGAATGTAAGAAACTGAGAGTTCACTTTATAAATAGAAAGTTATGTCCAATTTAAAATTTAAAATAGTCGCTATGGAATTTATATATATATTAATATAATATATAGCCCTTAAATATAGTTATTTTGCAAACGGCCTCCGTTTTCGACGAACCACTTTTGTTGGATCCGGAATGCAAAATTATTGTTATGTTTCAAATTTCATAATTTTTGGATTTAGTATGTGAGCGTGGTGAATGTAAAAGTGTTTTGTCAATTTCAGTTGAATTGGATCGACCATAAAATAACCATTTTTCAAACAATCTCCAAATTCTATAAAATTAGTTTTGTTAGGATCGTATGGTCAAAACATAGCTAGATTTATTTTTCTATAATTTTTGGAGTCAGTATGTGGCCCCGATAAATTAAAATGTACGTTTAAATTCAATATATATTGATTTATATTTTAATTTTGATAAAAACTAAATGAAAATGTAGAATTGGATTACGAAACATATCCTATTGTGTCTGGAATGTGGGTATTTAGCTAGGGCCGATAGTCATTGGGTTTGATTTGGAGTTCGTGAAGTTAAAAAACTAATTTATGAATTAAAATAATAATTAAAATATATAAATAGAAAATAAAACCCTAAGTCTGTTCATTTCTCTCAGCCGCCTCACTCACGATGAACGATTGAAATCATTCCATTCTTTTCTCACTAATTTTGCAAAATCCGTTCCATAATTTCCACAACTCCTAAAGCAAAGATTGTAGAGGTGTTATTAAGCTTTAAATCTATACAAATGTGATAAGTTTTCGTGGAGTACTGATTTTGATTTTGGCATCCAAAGGGGACGCATTCAAATTGGTTTTATGGGATGGATGGGGCGTCGCGCCCGACGCTGTTCAGGGTGGAGGTGTCTCATGCGAAGGGCAACGTCAGTGGAGGATCCGATGGGGGCCTGGCACTCTCGATTGGCGTGCGACGGGGAAACTTTCTCGTGAATGATGGGTTTATTTAGCTGGAGCGTGAAAACAGAAGGAAGAAATGGTTTAGTTTAGATTAATTTAATTATTAATATTCTTAATTTATTTAATTTTGTAATTAAGGTTTAAAATACTATAACTCCTTCATACATTATTAGAATTCAGTGAAACATCGTGCACTGCGATCGTCTCAACGATATCTACGCGACGAAACCGACCGAAACCAAAAAGGAGCAATTCAGATGTGACGGCCGAGAAATTCGCGCGATTTGAATCAGTCGTTAAACCGATCTAGACCGTTCGAAACCCCTGATCGTTTGAGAACAAGACAAATCAGAACGCAGACGGAAGAACATTTCATTGCTATTACAACAATTCCACCAGATACAAGAATATACAGAGTACAATTGAATAAATTACATTCGATGAATATCAGAGATTACAATAAATTACATAGCAACGGAAAAATAATATAAAACACAATTGAAGGTGATATACGGATACAGAGCTTTCCGGATATCATTCCAGCTATAAACCAGGATCCTGTGAATATAAATCTGCAAAACCAAAACTACTAGCTGCCCGTGTGGAAATAGGGGCACCCAGAGTTTAGGTTAAAACAATAAACTCCAGGTCAGTCATGTGACTGGTGTGGGAACTAAAACAGTTATTTAAAACTTTATTTTAAAAGAGAGTAATTCAAGGGACCATGCCGTATAACACGGAACGGGTTTCCTCCCAAGAATACTAGTGCATAGAATAAGCAACGCAATGCTTTTTCGAAAAATGAAGCTATTATAAGACCCAGGTCCCATCACACAATGCAACGCAAGCCGGAGGATAGGGTTTTCCCTTATAATAGCCAAACATGCTTGGTACGTTCAAAATAAATCATTTGATACTATAATAAGTGTATAGTGCCAAAACAATTTCAATCATAAATACAAATCATAGGCGGCATGGGTACCATATATCATGTTGCCATACTAGTTCTACAATTAAAACCGCCATACATGTATTGGAAATTGGATTTCCGTCATGAGTCGAGGCAAGGGGCAAGCTCCTCTCCGCTTCGAGACACTCTAGCAAATGTCTCAGGACTACACACTCTGGGCAATCCTGGATGCTTCAGGGCCGGTCCTCACTTACGTTAGAGGATTATTTATTCCTGAACACACATTTCCCGGTCCTTACAGACCTATAATCGAGGCGCCTCATCCAACAACCACATAGGCGAAAAGTATATAAATGTCAGGGCTGGTAAGTCACTGACACCACCAAAGCCAGAAAGAAACGTCGTGCTCTCCCTGTAGTCCTTATCCCGTTTTTGACTCATACCGAGGTGTGAGGCTCACGAATTCACGTTATACACAAAGCTACGCCATAAAGGCCGTGCTTTGATCATCAACCACAAGACTTTGCTTTTCAACAGAAGCCTTGATCCATGCAACTCAGCATGCCACACAGGCAATTCATGCCATGCGATTGATATCTATCGATATATAACCTCTAAGCTCGTACGTCTCAGAGAAGGGCGTTAAGCAAGAGAATAAATTCTCCGCCGCCAAACAGATATATATTTAACATAAATCAATCAACACAGAATAAAATCCAATGTCAGACACACAATCCATTTACAAGTTCGATCTGGGTCTGAACGAAACCGGAGGCACTTTCCTCGCATATCCATCCGTCTCCAAGTACGTCTGGACGACCACTAACTGATTCCCTCATCTTGGGTGTACAGCCCAATCAAGATCATCAGTAATCACCCAAACGATGTGAAGACTTTAAGTCTTCAACCACCGTCTTCATCTTCGACTTATCGTCAAATCGGTTATTCAGAATGGGTGTAAACCCGGCCTTTCCGAACAACCCGCGTATATTAAAAACAAATGTTACACAAACACAATATACGCCTCATTCCAATTCAGCAGCCACTAACCGTAAATTTCATATTCTTAGGGAAAGGTTCCCATTAATTTTATCCAAGATAAATTCTTTAAAATTTCTCCTTTAATTTTCCTTTGGGTGTCATTTCAAACCAAATTATGGTTTCCCAAGCTAGTCGAGATTAGCGATCCACACCGAAGTAATTATTTATTTTATTTCCCCATCCCAACCTATTCATCCCATGAAGCAAAACTGGTAATACTCCATATCTAACACCACGGTGTTATCGGTAAAATTAATTACCATTTCACGTTCAAATCTGATTAAAGATTTAACTATCGCTTTGGAGCAAAACTGGTGATACCCCACCCTCGCTCACTTTCTAAATTTGATAATTTAGATTATCAATTCACATTTCAATTTAATTGCAGATTTATTAAAACTCCTTTTTCTGGGTTAAAGAACTAATGTCATTTAAAACATAGTCAAAGATAAACCCAAATCACATTCTATTTATTATCGGGTTAAAGAACAAGTGTTATTTAAAACACCCTTCACGATAAACCCACTAATCAATTCTATTTAAAACCCATTTCAAATCCAATTCATTTATTTAAAAATAAATGAATTTTAATTTTAGTTCAAAACTAGTTCATTTCGATAAAAATCTATTTTTATCCTTTCAAACATGGAGTTTTACATCCCAATTTCTCCCAAATCATTTCTTATGATTTTACTCAAATTATTGATATTTTTAATAATTTTATCAAGGCCCGTACAGTCGATTTCCATCAACGGCCATCAAACTGCGCTTACAACGACCTTTTTCAAATTTGATTTGGACGTATCTCCAAATCCAACCATTAGATTTCAAATTTCTAATATTCGTTAGAAAGCACTTTTCGATACGAACCCAACGGTTCCGGTTTTAGGAGAATCCGACGGTCGGATCTCCCGTAATGTCCGTTTGAAATAAACGGTCGAAATTCACGAACTGCCACGGCGCGGCGTGTTAAATTCTGGCCATTATATTATATATATATAATATATTTCGTCGATTACTATTTAAAACGAATTTTAAAAATAGTTTTGAATTCGTTTCAAAAACAATTTCAACACCCATTTCAATTCAAATCAAAATTGAATTCTTCCTTATAAATTCGTTTTAAAATTCGTTTCTATTCAATTCAAATTTCAATTCAATTTGAATTCATTTCAATTCGTTTTCAATTCAATTCGAATTCGTTTTCAATTCAATTCGAATTCGTTTTCAATTCAATTCGAATTCGTTTTCAATTCAATTCAAATTGGTTTTCAATTCGATTCAATTCAAATTGGTTTTCTATTTGATTCAATTCAAATTGTTTTTCTATTCGATTCAATTCAAATTGGTTTTCTATTCAATTCAAATTCAACTTCGTTTTCTATTCAATCAAATTCAATTCGTTTTCTATTCAATCAAATTCGATTCATTTTCTATTCAATTCAAATTCGATTCGTTTTCTATTCAATTCAAATTCGATTCGTTTTCTATTCAATTCAAATTCGATTCGTTTTCTATTCAATTCAAATTCGATTCGTTTTCTATTCAATTCAAATTCGATTCGTTTTCTATTCAATTCAAATTCGATTCGTTTTCTATTCAATTCAAATTCGATTCGTTTTCTATTCAATTCAAATCGATATAAATATCGTTCGCATCAAAATAGCGCATCTCTAATCAACACGGCTTTATATTCAACAAATGGATCTATATTTCTTTCAATACACGACCCTATATCTTTGTCAACACACTACTAATCTCAACGAATGAGTACTGTCCATGTGTGACTATTTTTGTTATTTAATATATTTTATGAAAATTATGGTATCTATCGTTTGATTTAAAATCAGACTCCAACTGCAAATTAGTAAGAGAACGATTCCCCGAATATTAACCCCCGAAGGCCGAAACCAACATCAGATCAATATCCAGGAGGCCACTCATGAAAGAACCCGTAACTTCCCCGTGAAGGAAAGCACGAATACTTTTGAGGACAAGACAAAATGGAACGCATACAGAAGAACATTTCATTGTTATTACAACAATTCCATCAGATACAAGAATATACAGAGTATAAATGAATAAATATTACACAGAAATATCAGAGATTACAATAAATTACATAGCAGCGGAAAATAATACAAAAGCACAACTAGAAGTGATACACGGATACAGAGCTTTCCGAGCATCGTTCCAGCTGTTAATCAGGACCCTGTGAATATAAATCTGCAAAACCAAAACTACTAGCTGCCCGTGCGGAAAATAGGGGCACCCAGAGTTTAGGTTAAAACAATAAACTCCAGGTCAGTCATGGGACTGGTGTGAGAACTAAAACAGTTATAATTCTTTATTTTAAAGTTCGGTAAATCAAGGGACCACGCCGTATAACACGGAACGGGTTTACTCCCAAGAATACCAGTGCATAAAACAAACAGCGCAATGCTAAATAAAGAAAAATGAAGCTGTTATAAGACCCAGGTCCCATCACACAATGCAACGCAAGCCGGAGGATAGGGTTTTTACCTTATAACAGCCAAAGCATGCTTGATACGTTTAAAACACATTATTTGATACTATAATAAGTGTATAGTGCCAAAACAATTTCAATCATAAGTATCAATCATAGGCGGCATGGGTACCATCTATCATGTCGCCATACTAGCTCTACAATTAAAACCGCAATGCACGTATTGGAAATTGGATTCCATCATGAGTCGAGGCAAGGGGCAAGCTCCTCTCCGCGTTCGAGACACTCTAGCAAATGCCTCGGGACCGCACACAGCAATCCCCTGGATCCTCCAAGGCCGGTCCTCTCTTACTTTTGAGGATTGGCAATTCCTGAACACACGTTTCCCGGTCCTTACAGACCTATATCCGAGGCGCCTCGTATCCAACAACCACACAGGTGAAAAGTATATAAATGTCAGGGCTGGTAGGTCACTGACACCACCCTAGCTAGAAAGAAACGTCATGCACTCCTTGGGTCTGTATCCCGTTTTTGACTCATACCGAGGTGTGAGGCTCGCGAATTCACGTTATACACAAAGCTACGCCACACAGGCCGTGCTTTGATCATCAACCACAAGACTTTGCTTTTCAACAGAAGCTTTGATCAATTGCCACTTACGCATACCACACTGGCAATTCACTCCATGCGACTGATGTCCATCGATATACAACCTCTGAGCTCGTACGTCTCAGAGAAGGGCGTTAAGCAAGAGAATAAATTCTCCGCCGCCAAACAGATGTATATTTAATAGAGATCAATCAACACAGAATAAAATCCAATGTCAGACACACAATCCATTTACAAGTTCGTTCTGGGTCTGAACGAAACCGGAGGCACTTTCCTCGCATATCCATCCATCTCCAAGTACATCTGGACGACCACCAACTGATTCCCTCATCCTGGGTGTACAGCCCAATCAAGATCATCAGTAATCACCCAAACGATGTGAAGATTTCCGGTCTTCAACCACCGTCTTCATCTTCGACATCTCGTCGAATCGGTTACTCAGAATGGGTATAAACCCGGCCTTTCTGAATAACCCACGTATATAATAAACGAATGTTACACAAACACAACAAACGCCTCATTCCAATTCAGAATATTCTTTTATTCACAAAATCACATTCTTAGGGAAAGGTTCCCATTAATTTTATCAAAGATAAATTCTTCCAAATTTATTCTTTAATCTTCCTTTGGATATCACCTCAAACTAGTCGGGATTAACGAACCACACCGAAGTAATTATTTATTTTATTTCCCAATCCCAACCTATATCCCATGGAGAAAAACTGGTGATACTCCATTCCTAACACCACGGTGTTATCGGTAAAATTAATTACCATTTCACGTTCAAATCTAATTAAAGATTTAACTATCGCTTTGGAGCAAAACTGGTGGTACTCCACTCTCGATCACTTTTCAGATTTGATAATTTAAATTATCAATTCACTTTTCAATCTAATTAAAGATTCATTAAAACTCCACTTAGTTTTAATCTTTTCAAAAATCAATATCCTGCCTTTAACTGGGTTAAAGAACCAATGTCATCAAAAACACGATTCACGACAAACCAAATCACATTTGATATTAAATACAAGGCTCTGAATAGAAAATATATCGGCTTATATTCAATATCAAATTCTGAAACCAACAAATATCGTATTGGAAATAACGATATAAAATATCTTTCAAATCCCCATAACAATATTTGTATAGTCACGAAATCCAACATCGAAATATCCCGAAGATAATTTCGATTCAGCTCCAGTCCAATCCACGTATTGGAAATTATCGATTATTTTCAAAATCACTTTCAAATTCAATTTATTCATTTCACAAATAAATTGATTTTAATTCTAGTTCAAAACCAGTTCATTTCGATAAAAATCTATTTTTACCTTCTAATGTGGAATTTTCCAGCCCAATTCTTTCCAATTCACATATTATAATTTTACACAAATTATAGATATTTTTATTAATTTTATCAAGGTCCGTACAGTCGATTTCCAACAACGGCCATCGAACTGCACTTACATCGACCTTTTTCGAATTTGATTTGGACATAATTCCAAATCCAACCATTAGATTTCAAATTTCTAATATTCATTGGAAAGCTCTTTTCAATACGAACCCAACGGTTCCGGTTTTAGGAGAATCCGACGGTCGGATCTCCCGCAATGTCCGTTTGAAATAAATGGTCGAAATTCACGAACTGCCGCGGCGCGGCGCGTTCTATTCAGGCCATTATATTATATATATATAATATATATTTCGTCGATTTCTATTTAAAACGAATTTTATAAATCGTTTTAAAATCGTTTCAAAAGCAATTTCAACTTTCTTTTCAATTCAAATCAAAATTGAATTCTTCTTTATAAATTCGTTTTAAAATTCATTTCTATTCAATTCAAATTTTAATTCAATTTGAATTCATTTCAATTCACTTTCAATTCAATTTGAATTCGTTTTCAATTCAATTCATTTCGAAATCGTTTTCTTTTCAATTCATTTCGAAATCGTTTTCAATTCAATTCATTTCGAAATCGTTTTCAATTCAATTCATTTCGAAATCGTTTTCAATTCAATTCATTTCGAAATCGTTTTCAATTCAATTCATTTCGAAATCGTTTTCAATTCAATTCATTTCGAAATCGTTTTCAATTCAATTCATTTCGAAATCGTTTTCAATTCAATTCATTATAAAACGAATAAAATCGATATAAATATCGTTCACGTCAAAATGGCGCAAAACTAATCAACACGGCTTTATATTTTTCACAACTTCTTTATTTTATTCAACAAATGAATATTTATCCCATTCAACACATGAATCTATATTTTTTTTTTCAACACACGACTAATCTCAACACATGAGTACTGTCAACACCTCACTATTTTTGTTATGTAAAATATTTTATAAAACTACGGTATCTATCGTTTGATTTTTAATTAGACTTCTACTGGGAAGTAGTTCTAATCTTAAATGTGGTAAAGATGTAATTTATTTTATTTAAAATATTTTACTCAACACATGAATAGTTTCAACACATGACTATTTTTATATTCAACACATGAATTTTCTTTTATAATATTCCTTATTTTCCCGATTGGAATGAGGCCCAATCAATCATCATATAATGTTAATTATATGGATTCCATACAACACATGTATATAATAGCATTGAAAAATAATCAATCATCAACCAAAGTGCACTACACTGTATAAGCATCAAATATAGATATCTGACGCTTATAACAGCCTGTCAATCGACCGATCGACATATTTAATAAATCAGGATGAGTGAACTTCAAATTTCATCCCAACACCCGTGTGGGGTTTCAAACAATCAAACACAGATTTTATTTGTGCAGTTGGGCGACGTGTAAAATTTATCGACCCAATCGATATCAGTCAAATCAGTGCATACAAACAAATCGGCCGATTTGTTTATAAATATTTATTTATTCACTTTCACGTTAAAAATTATATTTTTAACGATCAAACAATTTTATTTTAACACTTGAATTTCTATTCAGTTCATTTATTCAATAAATGATTATTTTTATTTTTCTAACATATTTTAGAAAATTTCGGCGGCATAACGGCACGATACTAGAAACGGGACGAGGCCTAGCCTTATCCCCGGTCTAGTGAAGGCCCACGCCATTCACACATCAATGAAATCAATCTCAATTCACCAAACAATTCAATTTAAACCAAATAGACTAACCAACTACACAACCAAACAATTTAACAAACAAGCCATCCATGGTCTGTGGATGACGGGTGTCGGGTGCTACTAAGCACCGTCTGCATCCTAGTATATATATATATATAACTAGAAAAATTAAATTGAAAGGTGAGAAGTTCTCACCGATAGCTATCCAAACATCTTGACTCTTCTTTGATATAAATCTTCTTCGTTCTCGCCTTTTTATCACCTTCGTTGTTGTAGCCACTACATATGTAAAGATCGAATTTTTACTTCGCTACTCAATATATAAAAATCATATTTTTATTTCGAAGTTCAACATATAAAAATCATATTTTTACATCGAAGTTCAACATATAAAAATCATATTTTTAATTCGAAGTTCAACATATAAAAATCATATTTTTAATTCGAAGTTCAACATATAAAAATCATATTTTTACATCGAAGTTCAACATATAAAAATCATATTTTTAATTCGAAGTTCAACATATAAAAATCATATTTTTACATCAATAAAAATCTCGTCTTTATAGAAATAACAATCTAATCTTTTCTAAATCAAAAATCTAATTTTTTTTTTCCTAAATCAAAACTACGATCTTTTTCTAAACAAAATACGATCTTTTTCTAAACAAAAATATGAACTTTTCTTAGATAAAAATCCTATCTTTATTCTCTAATCATTTTTAAAAAAAATCAAATTAAAATTCTTTTAAAATTCAGTTTTAAAATCTATTTAAAAAAACAGTTTTAACCTTTTAAAAAAAATCAGCATTACAGAATTAAAATAAAAATAAAATAAATAAAATAAAATACTCACATTGTCGCGAAGAAGGGGGGTGACTGTCGAGCTCGGCTGCGAGGTCTGGTGGCGTCTCGATGTTTTGGGGGTGGCGCTAGGGTTTCGAACGGCTTCGGGGGGGGGGGGGGGGGGTCGCGATGCTTCTGGAGGCTCGCGGTTGCTTCAGGGAGGGCGGCGGCAGGATGGGGTGGCTCAGGGCGTTAGAGGTCGAAGGGGGTAGGGCACGAGGAGGCGACGACCTTCCGGTTGCGCGGTGGGTCATTCCGGAGCATCGAACGGAGGATAGGTCGGGGAAGAAGAAGGGGGATGCGGGGAAGCGTCAGACGAAGGGGCGGAGGAAGGAGGAAGAGCGTGACGGTGGATGGAAGGGGAACAGTGGCGATCGATCACCATTTTCCATTTCGATCGTGGATCTGAAAGGGGGGTTTCGGAATGAAGGAATAAAAGGGAGGGGGTTATTGAAAAAGGATTTTTATAAATTCATTAATATTATTTTATTCCACCTAAGGTTGACTTTTTATTCGGACACCAAATCGAACCCACCGACTGCCGTCCCTAGCGTAATACCCCCATTCCGAACACAATGGGATATGTTTCCTAACCCAATTTTATCGTTTCGATCAGTTTTCATTTAAATTAAAATATAAATCCATATATATTAAATTTAAACGCACATTTCAAATTACCGGGGTCACATACTAACTCGAAAAATTCCCGAAAAATATTTTCTAGCTTCGTATTGACGATACGGTCCTAACAAAACTAGTTTCGTCGAATTCTGAGGCCGTTGGAAAAATGGCCAATTTCTAGTTGATTAAAATCAACTGAAATGGTCAAAACACGTTTTCCTTTGCCACGCTCACATATTGATTCGAAAAATTATGAAATTTGGAATCTAGCAATAATTTGACCCTGCGGACCCAACAAAACTGGTTTCGTCGAAATCCGAGGTCATTTGCAAAATGTCCATTTTTAAGGGCCTGAATTCCATAGCGACTATTCAGAATTTTCAATTGGACATATCTTTTGATTCTCGCTACGAACTTTTGATCTTTCGGATTTGTTGGAAAGATATCCACAATTAGATCCCATTATTTTTGGTTTCACTAAAATCCGGATTGTTTTGCACCCGGTACATTCAATTGAAGTTTGAAATCGAATTATCGAACTACCGCGCCATTTTCAATTATTCTATTTATAATTATATATAATTATTTATATTCTAACGACGATGTATATAAAATATACGTTCTATTATATTCAAAATAAATTTCTCGTCAATTTTATTTAAAATAATCCATTTTAAATATTCAAAATTCGTCAAAATTGCCAAAATAAAATTTTCAAACTGGCTCGCATTTTACGGGTTATTACAATCTCCCCCACTTAAAACTTTTTGTCCCCGAAAAGGAACAAAGTCAAAAGCGGTTTGATTATTCAACTCTACGCTCGATCTGGCTTCTATTCTCCAACTTTTTAGTTTCTGAGAATTTTCAAATTCTTCAAAAATTTGGCTAACACCCTAAATTTTCGAAAAATTTCGCCATAACCTCCCCTGCACCGGGAGCATCGGGGAATTTCAAATAGCTTCCCCGGTCCTTCAGATCTCAAAAAGAAAAAGAAAAAGCCAAGCGGCTAGCCAATAGGTTCACAAAATCATCATCACCCAAACAAAACAGTAAATTATGTAGTAAACATGTACCTATTTGTCGGGCAAACAAATTTTATTCTCTGCTCTAGCCTCCTTGCTATGACCTGTTCAATGTAAGTGCAAGTATATGCAAGCAAATGCAACCAATTTTCAATATAGTTCAATATTAGGCCTAATGGTTCAAAAATTAGCAAACAAATAAACAAGCAACTCAAACATCAATCAATTAGTGGATTAGAATTTCAAATTCATAATTTTGATATATATACTGAAAATCTTGTTTTGATGCCAATTCACAACAATGTGTTCTAGCTATATTAGTTTTGGTTCTCACACCAGTCTAATGGAAATATATAGATATCACACCTTCGAAACATGAACATAAATACTGATGATGTGGCCACATCACCAGAATTATCCCCGGGTGTCTAGAATGTGATTCTATATCTATCCAATATATTAAAACTTCGAATATACGTTCATGACGCGTATATACAAAACTTTTATATACTGGATTGCCCATATTCAAAATAAATAAATATTCAAATACGTATAAAACGATTTAAATTTTTAAAAACAAAATTGTTTTCATTTGAAAAATATACTCCTCACACTCGTTCTAGGATACTACTGATCCTATCTCTAACGAGTAATTCTAATTGGATGTTGCTAATCCAATATCTGATGAATTCTTTCGTATGGTTCTAATGTGTCTTGTTCTCGAGCTCTGTAAACCAAAGCTCTGATACCAAACTGACACCACCCTAGCTAGAAAGAAACGTCATGCACTCCTTGGGTCCGTATCCCGTTTTTGACTCATACCGAGGTATGAGGCTCGCGAATTCACGTTATACACAAAGCTACGCCACACAGGCCGTGCTTTGATCATCAACCACAAGACTTTGCTTTTCAACAGAAGCCTTGATCAATTGCCACTTACGCATACCACACTGGCAATTCACTCCATGCGACTGATGTCCATCGATATACAACCTCTGAGCTCGTACGTCTCAGAGAAGGGCGTTAAGTAAGAGAATAAATTCTCCGCTGCCAAACAGATGTATATTTAATAGAGATCAATCAACACAGAATAAAATCCAATGTCAGACACACAATCCATTTACAAGTTCGTTCTGGGTCTGAACGAAACCGGAGGCACTTTCCTCGCATATCCATCCATCTCCAAGTACATCTGGACGATCACCAACTGATTCCCTCATCCTGGGTGTACAGCCCAATCAAGATCATCAGTAATCACCCAAACGATGTGAAGATTTCCGGTCTTCAACCACCGTCTTCATCTTCGACATCTCGTCGAATCGGTTACTCAGAATGGGTATAAACCCGGCCTTTCTGAATAACCCACGTATATAATAAACGAATGTTACACAAACACAACAAACGCCTCATTCCAATTCAGAATATTCTTTTATTCACAAAATCACATTCTTAGGGAAAGGTTCCCATTAATTTTATCAAAGATAAATTCTTCCAAATTTATTCTTTAATCTTCCTTTGGATATCACCTCAAACTAGTCGGGATTAACGAACCACACCGAAGTAATTATTTATTTTATTTCCCAATCCCAACCTATATCCCATGGAGAAAAACTGGTGATACTCCATTCCTAACACCACGGTGTTATCGGTAAAATTAATTACCATTTCACGTTCAAATCTAATTAAAGATTTAACTATCGCTTTGGAGCAAAACTGGTGGTACTCCACTCTCGATCACTTTTCAGATTTGATAATTTAAATTATCAATTCACTTTTCAATCTAATTAAAGATTCATTAAAACTCCACTTAGTTTTAATCTTTTCAAAAATCAATATCCTGCCTTTAACTGGGTTAAAGAACCAATGTCATCAAAAACACGATTCACGACAAACCAAATCACATTTGATATTAAATACAAGGCTCTGAATAGAAAATATATCGGCTTATATTCAATATCAAATTCTGAAACCAACAAATATCGTATTGGAAATAACGATATAAAATATCTTTCAAATCCCCATAACAATATTTGTATAGTCACGAAATCCAACATCGAAATATCCCGAAGATAATTTCGATTCAGCTCCAGTCCAATCCACGTATTGGAAATTATCGATTATTTTCAAAATCACTTTCAAATTCAATTTATTCATTTCACAAATAAATTGATTTTAATTCTAGTTCAAAACCAGTTCATTTCGATAAAAATCTATTTTTACCTTCTAATGTGGAATTTTCCAGCCCAATTCTTTCCAATTCACATATTATAATTTTACACAAATTATAGATATTTTTATTAATTTTATCAAGGTCCGTACAGTCGATTTCCAACAACGGCCATCGAACTGCACTTACAGCGACCTTTTTCGAATTTGATTTGGACATAATTCCAAATCCAACCGTTAGATTTCAAATTTCTAATATTCATTGGAAAGCTCTTTTCGATACGAACCCAACGGTTCCGGTTTTAGGAGAATCCGACGGTCGGATCTCCCGCAATGTCCGTTTGAAATAAATGGTCGAAATTCACGAACTGCCGCGGCGCGGCGCGTTCTATTCAGGCCATTATATTATATATATAATATATATAATATATATTTCGTCGATTTCTATTTAAAACGAATTTTATAAATCGTTTTAAAATCGTTTCAAAAGCAATTTCAACTTTCTTTTCAATTCAAATCAAAATTGAATTCTTCTTTATAAATTCGTTTTAAAATTCATTTCTATTCAATTCAAATTTTAATTCAATTTGAATTCATTTCAATTCACTTTCAATTCAATTTGAATTCGTTTTCAATTCAATTCATTTCGAAATCGTTTTCTTTTCAATTCATTTCGAAATCGTTTTCAATTCAATTCATTTCGAAATCGTTTTCAATTCAATTCATTTCGAAATCGTTTTCAATTCAATTCATTTCGAAATCGTTTTCAATTCAATTCATTTCGAAATCGTTTTCAATTCAATTCATTTCGAAATCGTTTTCAATTCAATTCATTTCGAAATCGTTTTCTATTCAATTCATTTCGAAATCGTTTTCAATTCAATTCATTTCGAAATCGTTTTCAATTCAATTCATTATAAAACGAATAAAATCGATATAAATATCGTTCACGTCAAAATGGCGCAAAACTAATCAACACGGCTTTATATTTTTCACAACTTCTTTATTTTATTCAACAAATGAATATTTATCCCATTCAACACATGAATCTATATTTTTTTTTCAACACACGACTAATCTCAACACATGAGTACTGTCAACACCTCACTATTTTTGTTATGTAAAATATTTTATAAAACTACGGTATCTATCGTTTGATTTTTAATTAGACTTCTACTGGGAAGTAGTTCTAATCTTAAATGTGGTAAAGATGTAATTTATTTTATTTAAAATATTTTACTCAACACATGAATAGTTTCAACACATGACTATTTTTATATTCAACACATGAATTTTCTTTTATAATATTCCTTATTTTCCCGATTGGAATGAGGCCCAATCAATCATCATATAATGTTAATTATATGGATTCCATACAACACATGTATATAATAGCATTGAAAAATAATCAATCATCAACCAAAGTGCACTACACTGTATAAGCATCAAATATAGATATCTGACGCTTATAACAGCCTGTCAATCGACCGATCGACATATTTAATAAATCAGGATGAGTGAACTTCAAATTTCATCCCAACACCCGTGTGGGGTTTCAAACAATCAAACATAGATTTTATTTGTGCAGTTGGGCGACGTGTAAAATTTATCGACCCAATCGATATCAGTCAAATCAGTGCATACAAACAAATCGGCCGATTTGTTTATAAATATTTATTTATTCACTTTCACGTTAAAAATTATATTTTTAACGATCAAACAATTTTATTTTAACACTTGAATTTCTATTCAGTTCATTTATTCAATAAATGATTATTTTTATTTTTCTAACATATTTTAGAAAATTTCGGCGGCATAACGGCACGATACTAGAAACGGGACGAGGCCTAGCCTTATCCCCGGTCTAGTGAAGGCCCACGCCATTCACACATCAATGAAATCAATCTCAATTCACCAAACAATTCAATTTAAACCAAATAGACTAACCAACTACACAACCAAACAATTTAACAAACAAGCCATCCATGGTCTGTGGATGACGGGTGTCGGGTGCTACTAAGCACCGTCTGCATCCTAGTATATATATATATAACTAGAAAAATTAAATTGAAAGGTGAGAAGTTCTCACCGATAGCTATCCAAACATCTTGACTCTTCTTTGATATAAATCTTCTTCGTTCTCGCCTTTTTATCACCTTCGTTGTTGTAGCCACTACATATGTAAAGATCGAATTTTTACTTCGCTACTCAATATATAAAAATCATATTTTTATTTCGAAGTTCAACATATAAAAATCATATTTTTACATCGAAGTTCAACATATAAAAATCATATTTTTAATTCGAAGTTCAACATATAAAAATCATATTTTTAATTCGAAGTTCAACATATAAAAATCATATTTTTACATCGAAGTTCAACATATAAAAATCATATTTTTAATTCGAAGTTCAACATATAAAAATCATATTTTTACATCAATAAAAATCTCGTCTTTATAGAAATAACAATCTAATCTTTTCTAAATCAAAAATCTAATTTTTTTTTTCCTAAATCAAAACTACGATCTTTTTCTAAACAAAATACGATCTTTTTCTAAACAAAAATATGAACTTTTCTTAGATAAAAATCCTATCTTTATTCTCTAATCATTTTTAAAAAAAATCAAATTAAAATTCTTTTAAAATTCAGTTTTAAAATCTATTTAAAAAAACAGTTTTAACCTTTTAAAAAAAATCAGCATTACAGAATTAAAATAAAAATAAAATAAATAAAATAAAATACTCACATTGTCGCGAAGAAGGGGGGTGACTGTCGAGCTCGGCTGCGAGGTCTGGTGGCGTCTCGATGTTTTGGGGGTGGCGCTAGGGTTTCGAACGGCTTCGGGGGGGGGGGTCGCGATGCTTCTGGAGGCTCGCGGTTGCTTCAGGGAGGGCGGCGGCAGGATGGGGTGGCTCAGGGCGTTAGAGGTCGAAGGGGGTAGGGCACGAGGAGGCGACGGCCTTCCGGTTGCGCGGTGGGTCATTCCGGAGCATCGAACGGAGGATAGGTCGGGGAAGAAGAAGGGGGATGCGGGGAAGCGTCAGACGAAGGGGCGGAGGAAGGAGGAAGAGCGTGACGGTGGATGGAAGGGGAACAGTGGCGATCGATCGCCATTTTCCATTTCGATCGTAGATCTGAAAGGGGGGTTTCGGAATGAAGGAATAAAAGGGAGGGGGTTATTGAAAAAGGATTTTTATAAATTCATTAATATTATTTTATTCCACCTAAGGTTGACTTTTTATACGGACACCAAATCGAACCCACCGACTGCCGTCCCTAGCGTAATACCCCCATTCCGAACACAATGGGATATGTTTCCTAACCCAATTTTATCGTTTCGATCAGTTTTCATTTAAATTAAAATATAAATCCATATATATTAAATTTAAACGCACATTTCAAATTACCGGGGTCACATACTAACTCGAAAAATTCCCGAAAAATATTTTCTAGCTTCGTATTGACGATACGGTCCTAACAAAACTAGTTTCGTCGAATTCTGAGGCCGTTGGAAAAATGGCCAATTTCCAGTCGATTAAAATCAACTGAAATGGTCAAAACACGTTTTCCTTTGCCACGCTCACATATTGATTCGAAAAATTATGAAATTTGGAATCTAGCAATAATTTGACCCTGCGGACCCAACAAAACTGGTTTCGTCGAAATCCGAGGTCATTTGCAAAATGTCCATTTTTAAGGGCCTGAATTCCATAGCGACTATTCAGAATTTTCAATTGGACATATCTTTTGATTCTCGCTACGAACTTTTGATCTTTCGGATTTGTTGGAAAGATATCCACAATTAGATCCCATTATTTTTGGTTTCACTAAAATCCGGATTGTTTTGCACCCGGTACATTCAATTGAAGTTTGAAATCGAATTATCGAACTACCGCGCCATTTTCAATTCTATTTATAATTATATATAATTATTTATATTCTAACGACGACGTATATAAAATATACGTTCTATTATATTCAAAATAAATTTCTCGTCAAATTTATTTAAAATAATCCATTTTAAATATTCAAAATTCGTCAAAATTGCCAAAATAAAATTTTCAAACTGGCTCGCATTTTACGGGTTATTACAACTCATCTTATCTATTTCCAGTTAGTTTCTAATTTTATATGATAAAGATATAAATTTTATTGTTTAAATATTTCGTTTAACACATGACTAATTTCAACGGATGAGTACTGTCAACACATGGACCTTTATTTTATAATATTCTTTATCTTCTAAATTGGAATGAGGCCCAATCAATTACCATATAAAGTTAATTATACGGATTCCATACAACACATGTATATAATAGCAACGATAAATAATCAACCATCATCCAAAGTGCACTACACTGTATAAGCATAAAAAATAAATCTCTAACGCTTATAACAGCCTGTCAATCAATCGATCGACATACAACTAATTATTGGGATTAGTGTATGTCATATATTATCCCAATACCCGTGTGGGGTTTCAAACAATCAAACAAAGATTTTATTTGTGCAGTTGGGCGATGTGTAAAATTTATCGACCCAATCAATATCAGTCAAATCAGTGTATATAAACAAATCGGCCGATTTGTTTATAAATATTTATTTATTCACTTTCACGTTAAAAATTATATTTTTAACGATCAAATTATTTTATTCAACCTATGAATATCCTATTCGGTTCATTTATTCAATAAAATGATATTTTTATTTTCCTAATTTATTTTGGAAAATTTCGGCGGCATAACGACACGATACTAGAAACGAGACAAGGCCTAGCCTTATCCCCGGTCTAGTGAAGGCCCACGCCATTCACACATCAATCAAATCAATTTCATTCCACCAAACAGTTCAATTCAACTCAAATAATCTAACCAACTACAAAACCAAACAAATAAGTCCATGGTCTGTGGACGATTGTGTCGGGTGCTACTAAACACCGTCTGCATCCGAGTATATATATATAACTAGAAAAAGAAATTGAAGAGTGAGAAGTTCTCACCAAAAGCTATCCAACTTCACGACACTTCATTTATAGAAATCTTCGTCGTTCTCGCCTTTATCACTTTCGTTGCCCGTAGCCACTACATATATAAAAATCATATTTTTACTTCGCTATTCAATATATAAAAATCGAATTTTTACTTCGCTATTCAATATATAAAAATCGAATTTTTTCTTCGCTACTCAATATATAAAAATCGAATTTTTACTTCGCTATTCAATATATAAAAATCGAATTTTTACGTCAGTGTTCATATAGTAAAGATTTTATTTTTATCACGCTATCCTCTATATAAAGATTTAGCCTTTTCAAATATAAAGATTTAGCCTTTCAAAAATAAATGTTTCGCCTTTCAAAAATAAATGTTTCGCCTTTCAAAAATAAATGTTTCGCCTTTCAAAAATAAATGTTTCGCCTTATCTATAAAGATGATATTTTTACTATCGGTATAATATAAAGATCGTGTTTTTATACTTTCCATGCTATAAAAATCATATCTTTACATTGCTACTCCTATAAAGATTTCGCCTTTTTCCATTTCAAAAATCTAATCTTTTCTATTTTAAAAATATAATCTTTTCTATTTTAAAAATCTAATATTTTCTATTTTAAAAATCTAATCTTTTCATTGTTAAAAATTCGGACTTTCTATTATTAAAAATTCTAACTTTTCCTTTATAAAAATTCTAACTTTCTATTATAAAAATTCGAACTTTCTAATTTAAAAATCCTAACTTAACTAATTTAAAAATCCTAACTTAACTAATTTAAAAATCCTAACTTAACTAATTTAAAAATCCTAACTTAACTAAAATCGAATTTAAAGTAAAAGCAGAAAAGGAAAAAAAGAAAAGAATAAAATAAAGTAAAAATAAAAACTTACAGATGAAAACTGGAGAGGGGGGTGTCCACGTCGAGATGGCGGCCAGCAGGGGCGGCGCAGGCTGAGAGGGTGGCGGCGGAGGGGTAGGCGATGGAGGAGGGGTGTCGGTTGCGGTGGTCTTCGATGGAAGGGGGGCCTGAACGGAAATCGAGGGGGGCTAGGTTAGTGGGAGGTCGCGAGGTGGGGGGGTGCGATGGGAGGCGGCGCTGCCTCCTGAGGCGCGGCGGCGCTTTGATGGGGGGAGCGACGGCGCTCCTCCCCCCTCTTCGTCTTTTCCTTTTTTTTCGTTCTAAAAATGAATTTCAACGGGGGAGGGGGGGCAGAGAGAAATAAGGGGGAAGAGAGAGGGTTTTAATTATATATTTATATTCAAAAATTTGACTTTTTCAAATGATCTCTAAACGAGCCCCACCGCCTGTCGTCCCTAACGTTGTACCCCTATTCAGAACACAATGGGATATGTACCGCAAACTAATTCGATCGTTTCGATCAGTTTCCATTAAAATCAACATATAACTCTATATATTGAATTTGAACGCGCATTTCAATTTACTGGGTCACATACTAACTCGTAAAATTCCAGAAAAATATTTTCTAGCTTCGTATTGACGATACGGTCCTAACAAAACTAGTTTCGTCGAATTCCGAGACCGTTAGAAAAATGGCCATTTTCCAGTCGATTAAAATCAACTAAGACTGGTCAAACGCGTTTTCCTTTGCCATGCTCACATATTGATTCGAAAAATTATGAAATTTTAAACCTAGCAATAATTTGACATCACGGATCCAACAAAAGTGGTTTCGTCGAAATCCGAGGTCATTTGCAAAATGTCCATTTTTAAGGGCCTGAATTCCATAGCGACTCTTCAGAATTTTCAACTGGACATATCTTTTGATCCCCGCTATGAAATTTCGATTTTTCGGATTCGTTGGAAAGATATTCCCAATTAGATCCTAATGTTTTTGGTTTCACTAAAATCTGGATTGTATTGCACCCGGTACATTCAATTGAAGTTTGAAATCGAATTATCGAACTACCGCGCCGTTTTCAATTCTATTTATAATTATATATAAATATTTATATTCTAACGACGACGCGTATAATATATACATTCTATATATATTCAAAATAACTTTCTCGTCGATATTATTTAAAATAATTCATTTTAAATGTTCAAAATTCGCTAAAATTGCCAAAATAAAAATTTTAAACTTGCCCAGATTTTCGGGTTGTTACAATCTCCCCCACTTAAAACTTTTCGTCCCCGAAAAGGAACAAAGTCGAAAGTGGTTTGATTAAACAACTCTACGTTCGAACTGGCTTCCGTTCTCCAACTTTTCAGTTTTTGAGAATTTTCAAATTTTCAAAAATTTGGCTAACACCCTAAAATTTCGAAAAATTTCGCCATAACCTCCCCTGCACCGGGAGCCACGGGAAAATCCCGAAATTGCCATATAGGCCTTCTGATCTCAAAAAGAAAAAGAAAAAGCCAAGCGGCTAGCCAATAGGCTCATAAAATCATCATCACCCAAACAAAACAATAAATTATAGTAAACATGTACCTATTTGTCGGGCAAACAAATTTTATTCTCTGCTCTAGCCTCCTTGCTATGACCTGTTCAATGTAAGTACTTGTATATGCAAGCAAATGCGACCAATTATCAATACAATTCAATATTTGATGCAATTAGGCATAATGGTTCAAAATTATCAAACAAATAAACAAACAACACAAACATCAATCAATTAGTGAATTAGAGTTTCAAATTCATAATTTTGATATATATAAAGAAAATCATGTTTTTGATGCCAATTCACAACAATGTATCCTAGCTATATTAGTTTTGGTTCTCACACCAGCCTAATGGAAATATATAAAAATCACATCTTCGAAACACGAACATAAGTTCTGATGATGATCGATCAATCATCAGAACCATCTCCGGGCGACTAGAATGTGATTCCATATCTATCCAGTATATTAAAACTTCGAATATACGTTCATGACGTGTATATGCAAAATCTTTATATATTGGATTGTCCAAATTCCAAATAAATAAATATTCAAATACGTATAAAACGATTTAAATTTCAAAACAAAATTGTTTTCAATTGAAAATTTTACTCTTCACACTCGTTCTAGGATACTACTGATCCTATCTCTAACGAGTCATTCTAATTGGATATTACTAATCCAATATCTGCTGAATTCTTTCGTATGGTTCTAATGTGTCTTATTCTCGAGCTCTGTAAACCAAAGCTCTGATACCAAATGTGACGGCCGGGAATTTCGCTCGATCTGAATTAGTCGTTAAACCGATCTGGACCGTTCGAAACCCCTGATCGTTTGAGAACAAGACAAATCAGAACGCAGACAGAAGAACATTTCATTGCTATTACAACAATTCCATCAGATACAAGAATATACAGAGTACAATTGAATAAATTACATTCGATGAATATCAGAGATTACAATAAATTACATAACAGTGGAAAAATAATATAAAACACAACTGAAGGTGATATACGGATACAGAGCTTTCCGGGTATCATTCCAGCTGTAAACCAGGATCCTGTGAATATAAATCTGCAAAACCAAAACTACTAGCTGCCCGTGTGGAAATAGGGGCACCCAGAGTTTAGGTTAAAACAATAAACTCCAGGTCAGTCATGTGACTGGTGTGAGAACTAAAACAGTTATTTAAAACTTTATTTTAAAAGAGAGTAATTCAAGGGACCACGCCGTATAACACGGAACGGGTTTCCTCCCAAGAATACTAGTGCATAGAATAAACAACGCAATGCTTTTTCGAAAAATGAAGCTATTATAAGACCCAGGTCCCATCACACAATGCAACGCAAGCCGGAGGATAGGGGTTTCCCTTATAATAGCCTAACATGCTTAGTACGTTTAAAACAAATCATTTGATACTATAATAAGTGTATAGTGCCAAAACAATTTCAATCATAAATATAAATCATAGGCGGCATGGGTACCATATATCATGTCGCCATACTAGTTCTACAATTAAAACCGCCATACACGTATTGGAAATTGGATTTCCGTCATGAGTCGAGGCAAGGGGCAAGCTCCTCTCCGCTTCGAGACACTCTAACAAATGTCTCAGGACTACACACTCTAGGAAATCCTGGATGCTTCAGGGCCGGTCCTCACTTACGTTAGAAGATTATTTATTCCTGAACACACATTTCCCGGTCCTTACAGACCTATAATCGAGGCGCCTCATCCAACAACCACATAGGTGAAAAGTATATAAATGTCAAGGCTGGTAAGTCACTGACACCACCAAAGCTAGAAAGAAACGTCGTGCTCTCCCTGCAGTCCTTATCCCGTTTTTGACTTATACCTAGGTGTGAGGCTCGCAAATTCACGTTATACACAAAGCTACGCCACAAAGGCCATGCTTTGATCATCAACCACAAGACTTTGCTTTTCAACAGAAGCCTTGATCCATGCAACTCAGCATGCCACACAGGCAATTCATGCCATGCGATTGATATCTATCGATATATAACCTCTAAGCTCGTACGTCTCAGAGAAGGGCGTTAAGCAAGAGAATAAATTCTCCGCCGCCAAACAGATATATATTTAACAGAAATCAATCAACACAGAATAAAATCCAATGTCAGACACACAATCCATTTACAAGTTCGTTCTGGGTCTGAACAAAACCGGAGGCACTTTCCTCGCATATCCATCCATCTCCAAGTACGTCTGGACGACCACTAACTGATTCCCTCATCTTGGGTGTACAGCCCAATCAAGATCATCAGTAATCACCCAAACGATGTGAAGACTTCCGGTCTTCAACCACCGTCTTCATCTTCGACTTATAGTCAAATTGGTTATTCAGAATAGGTGTAAACCCGGCCTTTCCGAACAACCCGCGTATATTAAAAACAAATGTTACACAAACACAACATACGCCTCATTCCAATTCAGCAGCCACTAACCGCAAATTTCATATTCTTAGGGAAAGGTTCCCATTAATTTTATCCAAGATAAATTCTTTAAAATTTATCCTTTAATCTTCCTTTGGATGTCATTTCAAACCAAATTATGGTTTCCTAAGCTAGTCGAGATTAGCATTCCACACCGAAGTAATTATTTATTTTATTTCCCAATCCCAACCTATTCATCCCATGAAGCAAAACTGGTAATACTCCATATCTAACACCACGGTGTTATCGGTAAAATTAATTACCATTTCACGTTCAAATCTGATTAAAGATTTAACTATCGCTTTGGAGCAAAACTGGTGATACCCCACCCTCGCTCACTTTCTAAATTTGATAATTTAGATTATCAATTCACATTTCAATTTAATTGCAGATTTATTAAAACTCCTTTTTCTGGGTTAAAGAACTAATGTCATTTAAAACACAGTCCACAATAAACCCAAATCACATTCTATTTATTATCGGGTTAAAGAACAAGTGTTATTTAAAACACCCTTCACGATAAACCCACTAATCAATTCTATTTAAAACCCATTTCAAATCCAATTTATTTATTTAAAAATAAATGGATTTTAATTTTAGTTCAAAACTAGTTCATTTCGATAAAAATCTATTTTTATCCTTTCAAACATGGAGTTTTACATCCCAATTTCTCCCAAATCATTTCTTATGATTTTACACAAATTATTGATATTTTTAATAATTTTATCAAGGCCCGTACAGTCGATTTCCATCAACGGCCATCGAACTGCACTTACAACGAACTTTTTCAAATTTGATTTGGACGTATCTCCAAATCCAACCATTAGATTTCAAATTTCTAATTTTCGTTAGAAAGCACTTTTCGATACGAACCCAACAGTTCCGGTTTTAGGAGAATCCGACGGTCGGATCTCCCGTAATGTCCGTTTGAAATAAATGGTCGAAATTCACGAACTGCCGCGGCGCGGCGCGTTCTATTCTGGCCATTATATTATATATATAATATATATAATATATATTCCATCGATTACTATTTAAAACGAATTTTATAAATAGTTTTGAATTCGTTTCAAAAACAATTTCAACATCCATTTCAATTCAAATCAAAATTGAATTCTTCCTTACAAATTCGTTTTAAAATTCATTTCTATTCAATTCAAATTTCAATTCAATTTGAATTCATTTCAATTCATTTTCAATTCAATTCGAATTCGTTTTCAATTCAATTCGAATTCGTTTTCAATTCAATTCGAATTCGTTTTCAATTCAATTCAAATTGGTTTTCAATTCGATTCAATTCAAATTGGTTTTCTATTCGATTCAATTCAAATTGGTTTTCTATTCGATTCAATTCAAATTGGTTTTCTATTCAATTCAAATTCAACTTCGTTTCCTATTCAATCAAATTCAATTCGTTTTCTATTCAATCAAATTCAATTCGTTTTCTATTCAATTCAAATTCAATTCGTTTTCTATTCAATTCAAATTCGATTCGTTTTCTATTCAATTCAAATTCGATTCGTTTTCTATTCAATTCAAATTTGATTCGTTTTCTATTCAATTCATATTCGATTCGTTTTCTATTCAATTCAAATTCGATTCGTTTTCTATTCAATTCAAATTCGATTCGTTTTCTGTTCAATTCAAATCGATATAAATATCGTTCACATCAAAATAGCATATCTCTAATCAACACAGCTTTATATTCAACAAATGGATCTATATTTCTTTCAATACACGACTCTATATCTTTGTCAACACACGACTAATCTCAACAAATGAGTACTGTCCATGTGTGACTATTTTTGTTATTTAATATATTTTATAAAAATTATGGTATCTATCGTTTGATTTAAAATCAGACTCCAACCGCAAATTAGTAAGAGAACGATTCCCCGAATATTAACCCCGAAGGCCGAAACCAACATCAGATCAATATCCAGGAGGCCACTCATCTTATCTATTTCCAGTTAGTTTCTAATTTTATATGATAAAGATATAAATTTTATTGTTAAAATATTTCGTTCAACACATGACTAATCTCAATGGATGAGTACTGTCAACACATGAACCTTTATTTTATAATATTCTTTATCTTCTAAATTGGAATGAGGCCCAATCAATTACCATATAAAGTTAATTATACGGATTCCATACAACACATGTATATAATAGCAACGATAAATAATCAACCATCATCCAAAGTGCACTACACTGTATAAGCATCAAATATAAATCTCTAACGCTTATAACAGCCTGTCAATCAATCGATCGACATACAACTAATTATTGGGATTAGTGTATGTCATATATTATCCCAATACCCGTGTGGGGTTTCAAACAATCAAACACAGATTTTATTTGTGCAGTTGGGCGATGTGTAAAATTTATCGACCCAATCAATATCAGTCAAATCAGTGTATATAAACAAATCGGCCGATTTGTTTATAAATATTTATTTATTCACTTTCACGTTAAAAATTATATTTTTAACGATCAAATTATTTTATTCAACCTATGAATATCCTATTCGGTTCATTTATTCAATAAAATGATATTTTTATTTTCCTAATTTATTTTGGAAAATTTCGGCGGCATAACAGCACGATACTAGAAACGGGACAAGGCCTAGCCTTATCCCCGGTCTATTGAAGGCCCACGCTATTCACACATCAATCAAATCAATTTCATTCCACCAAACAGTTCAATTCAACTCAAATAATCTAACCAACTACAAAACCAAACAAACAAGTCCATGGTCTGTGAACGATTGTGTCGGGTGCTACTAAACACCGTCTGCATCCTAGTATATATATAACTTAAAAAAGAAATTGAAGAGTGAGAAGTTCTCACCAAAAGCTATCCAACTTCACGACACTTCATTTATAGAAATCTTCGTCGTTCTCGCCTTTATCACTTTCGTTGCCCGTAGCTACTACATATATAAAAATCATATTTTTACTTCGCTATTCAATATAAAAAAATCGAATTTTTACTTCGCTATTCAATATATAAAAATCAAATTTTTTCTTCGCTACTCAATATATAAAAATCGAATTTTTACTTCGCTATTCAATATATAAAAATCGAATTTTTACGTCGGTGTTCATATAGTAAAGATTTTATTTTTATCACGCTATTCTCTATATAAAGATTTCGCCTTTTCAAATATAAAGATTTCGCCTTTCAAAAATAAATGTTTCGCCTTTCAAAAATAAATGTTTCGCCTTTCAAAAATAAATGTTTCGCCTTTCAAAAATAAATGTTTCGCCTTATCTATAAAGATGATATTTTTACTATTGATATAATATAAAAATCGTGTTTTCATACTTTCCACGCTATAAAAATCATATCTTTACATTGCTACTCCTATAAAGATTTCGCCTTTTTCCATTTCAAAAATCTAATCTTTTCTGTTTTAAAAATCTAATCTTTTCAATTTTAGAAATCTAATATTTTCTTTTTTAAAAATCTAATCTTTTCATTGTTAAAAATTCGGCCTTTCTATTGTTAAAAATTCTAACTATTCCTTTATAAAAATTCTAACTTTCTATTTTTAAAATTCGAACTTTCTAATTTAAAAATCCTAACTTAGCTAATTTAAAAATCCTAACTTAACTAATTTAAAAATCCTAACTTAACTAATTTAAAAATCCTAACTTAACTAAAACCGAATTTAAAGTAAAAGCAAAAAAGGAAAAAAAGAAAAGAATAAAATAAAGTAAAAATAAAAACTTACAGATGAAAACTGGAGGGGGGTGTCCACCTCGAGATGGTGGCCAGCAGGGGCGGCGTAGGCTGAGAGCGTGGCGGCGGAGGGGTAGGCGATGGAGGAGGGGTGTCGGTTGCGGTGGTCTTCGATGGAAGGGGGGCCTGAACGGAAATCGAGGGGGGCGAGGTTAGTGGGAGGTCGCGAGGTGGGGGGTGCGATGGGAGGCGGCGCTGCCTCCTGAGGCGCGGCGGTGCTTTGATGAGGGAAGCGACGGCGCTCCTCCCCCCTCTTCGTCTTTTCCCTTTTTTTCGTTCATTTCAACGGGGGGGGGGGAGAGCAATAAGGGGGAAGAGAGAGAGTTTTAATTATATATTTATATTCAAAAAGTTGACTTTTTCAAATGACCTCTAAACGAGGCCCACCGCCTGTCGTCCCTAGCGTTTTACCCCTATTCCGAACACAATGGGATATGTACCGCAGGTAATTCGATCGTTTCGATCAGTTTCCGTTAAAATCAACATATAACTCTGTATATTGAATTTGAACGCGTATTTCAATTTACTGGGGTCACATACTAACTCGTAAAATTCCAGAAAAATATTTTCTAGCTTCGTATTGACGATACGGTCCTAACAAAACTAGTTTCGTCGAATTCCGAGACCGTTAGAAAAATGGCCATTTTCCAGTCGATTTAAATCAACTAAAACTGGTCAAACGCGTTTTCCTTTGCCACGCTCACATATTGATTCGAAAAATTATGAAATTTGAAACCTAGCAATAATTTGACATCACAGATCCAACAAAAGTGGTTTCGTCAAAATCCGAGGTCGTTTGCAAAATGTCCATTTTTAAGGGCCTGAATTCCATAGCGACTCTTCAGAATTTTCAACTGGACATATCTTTTGATCCCCGCTATGAAATTTCGATTTTTCGGATTCGTTGGAAAGATATTCCCAATTAGATCCTAATGTTTTTGGTTTCACTAAAATCCGGATTGTATTGCACCCGGTACATTCAATTGAAGTTTGAAATCGAATTATCGAACTACCGCACCATTTTCAATTCTATTTATAATTATATATAAATATTTATATTCTAACGACGACGCGTATAATATATACGTTCTATATATATTCAAAATAACTTTCTCGTCGATATTATTTAAAATAATTCATTTTAAATATTCAAAATTCGCTAAAATTGCCAAAATAAAAATTTTAAACTGGCCCAGATTTTCGGGTTGTTACATCAGAATTTAAGGCAAATTCAGATCCGAACATAAATAAAATCTTCAAATAAAGAATGGAGGAGTGGAAACGAAAGCGAGAACTCTCTCTCTCTCTCTCCAATTATTTTACAGTTATTATTTAATAGGTTGTAGATGGAGCTTAGTGGCTCCTGACATTATTTTTTTGTACAGACTATGGTTGATTGTTTGTTGTATTGTGATAGGGATTGTTATTGTTTGATATCATTGTATATAAAAATTATTTATATAAAAATGTATATAAAAATTATCTTGAGATGAAAATAAAATAAATATCTCTATAATCAAATCCCTTGGTTAGACAAACAGGAGACAAAGAGTGGTTGTGACTCAATCGTGCATCAGACATCCGACCGACAGAATTTTGCCACATCTGCTCTAATTACACTAGAATAAAATTTCTGTTACATTCCATATTGTTTTCCATGTTTCCACGTACGCTTCCTCCACTTTCCCTCATATCTCTCTTTGTTTCTTCGTCTGCCAACAACATCTCCTTCGGATCGAAATTTTCTACTCCTCGCAAAATCATTTCTGCTAATTAGGTCAGTTTTTTATGCTGTTTGTTTCATCTCCCTACACCGACTTCTCTATCTCTGAACCGATTCTCTCTCTATTTTTTTCTTTTAGATCTTTGCACTCATAAATTAGAACCTATCTTTAAAATTGCATCAAGTTTGAATACGAGATTTAAAACTGCTAATAGAAGATTTGGGTTCGTTGATTACAGTTTGTATATTTTTTAATCTTGCAGAGAATGCACAATTTTTATTTGGGCTGAGATCAACTCTTCGTAATATGGAGGCCATCGACAACAGGTGTTTTTCGACGGGTTTTCTTTTCGAAGAAAGGCAATCATTCAAAAAATTATGCGTTTTTTGTTTAAGAAATTAGCAAATGACTTATATAAGGTCAGCTCTATTTTTATGCGTTTGAATATTCTGATTCGTTTTGGTTTCTTTCCATTTTCTGTGTACCAATGTAAGTTTGTTCAGAATTTGGTTCTTCATTTTGACCGAAACTAGCAAAGATTAGTTTTAGGACATCAGATAGCAATGGTTTGTTTATTTTTTGGTTATATATGTAATTCGCCTGCTTTGTTTACTGCTACCTTTCTGTGATTATATCATTGTAAATGATTTAGCTATGCAGGAAGCATAAGTGATCTCCAATTATTATGTTTGTTTTCAAGGTATTTCAAAAATGATTTGTAAGTTAAGGTTCCATTTAACCTCAATCTATATTGTGTCCAGATGTTGTTTGCGGTCATGATAAATACAAAAGATAAGTCTTCATAGAATAGAAATGGTGCTATATATAAAATAGAATAATTATGCAATATGAATATTTGTAAAAATTACTTGATGTAAATGCATCTGTTAGACATGATTAAAACTAACATTGTTGTTGTAAGTTTTTTATTTTGCAGCTGGTATCTTCAACTTGATTTTTTTCTGTTTTGACTAAGTAATAGTAATATTTTATTTTCAGTTCTTGATTAATGTTATAGGTCGACACATCATTCATATGACGGAAATTAATACCATATGATGTACTATTGATTTTTCATATAGTGGTAGGAAAGATGATGCTTAGATTTGGGTTTTCACTAGATATGGTTACATGACGATATTTATGGGAGAAAACCTCACTAGCAATTGTTACTTAGCATGCTGATTATAAAATAGAAATGCAATATTTATAATTAAGGTATATGTGTGGGAACTTAATTATGATGGTAAGAGGCAAAAATATATTTCATATTGTATTTATTGGCTAAAGAGCAAAAGGTGGGGTAGTAAGAAACTTATTTATAGTCTGACATTTCTTTCGTGCTCTAGGATACTAATCATATAATATAACATAGCATGTTCGTTAACTCATCAAAATTCTGCATCCACCGGTATAACCTTTTGACATAGGTATCCTTTCCACTATAGTGGAATATATAGGAGTAATATGATACGTTATACATTGTTAGATATATAATTTGTTATGTTTCATATGCATGAAATATGTAATTTTTCTAACTTTACAAATGTTTTATTCTACATACAAGTGTTATATATCAACAAATATCATTGATTATAGCATCTAATAGAGCCATGTGGGTAAATATGAATTCCATCATAGCATTGATTTACCCTGACTAATTAAATTAAATGCCTGTTATGGACATTGGTACTCTTTGCGGTAAGCATAAATGTCAACCATCATATTTATTAACTAAAAGACAAAAGAAATTACCTTATATACGTATTATGTTCCACAACATAAAAAAAAGGAAAGTTAAAAGACTATTTGGATTCTAATATGTTCTTTTAGGGCATATATTACGTTTTCCCTTTTGTTTTAGTGAGAGCATTGCTAATTTCTTTTTACCATAACCTCTTGGAGTAGTATCATGTTAATGAAATTAAGTAATAAATGGCATCTTATCTAATTATGTCTTTCTTATTTTAACCTTGAAGAATATTGCTATTTTAGCCATTAATATAGGGAATGAATGATACCACAAAAGTTATATAAATAAATTTCTTATTGTCCATATTAAAAATCATGAGTCAATAATACTATCGTAGTGTAATATAAGGATGACTAATAGGTCGATATATGGCAGTTACCATACTTGCATCATAATTTCTTCATTAATCAGCATTGATTCTTTCCTATTTTATAGACACATGGATGTAAAAATTATAATAAATATGTTATTATTATAATATTTTTATGTTACGTCCTACCATAGAGACATTGTTTTAGAAGAGACCACAGTTCAAATTATCGTATTACCCATCTGAATTACTCCAACTTCCTATGGTATTTTGGCAAAAAAATATTTTTTTCATAGTAACAAAACTCAAGTTTAAGTTATTCTTATTTCAATCATCTTTCACATATTCCTTGCTACCACCTTTTTAAGTGTTGTAATTTTCGAAAATCGACAAATCTGTGGAGCTCAACTAAATCATTTTAGAAATATTTTAGTTGGAGAGTTACATCTTGCCCTTTTATTCTTGAACTTTCATATTTATTTTTAATGTGTAAAATTTTATGTATTTAACTGCAATACTTATTCGTACTTGCAGCTTAAGTTACATTCGGCGCATTGGAGTGCAAACGTGGTCATCGACAGCTACACATTTTTACGTGTACTCAAACAAATGTTTAATTGCAGAAATGTTTATGCATTTCATGAAAATTAAGTTTTTTTTTGTTGACCATGTGTTGTTATTGCTATGTAATTAGTATTCGTATGCATTACGTTTTCTTTTACTTATTTGGTGCATACTTTATGTGTTGGGCTAATTATGTAATTATTAACAATTGGATTATGAAAACCTTTATGGTAAGGGATAAAACATTTTATAAACTATTTTACTACAATATGAAACTGACATTCAACTAAGAAAATGTGACTTTAATAATACAACTTCAAGTTCATATTTCATATGTAAAGACTTTTAAGAGCTGCAGGTTTGCGTTTGCATAACTTCACATGTATAGATGAGCGTTAATTAAAGTATGACCAAAATACATGTTTTATAGGATTAATTTAATGCTCTCATTGTCTAAATGATTGAAAGTGATCTTCAGTCGTGACTCGACTTTGAAAGTGAATTTTTTTCCTGTAGTCTGCATAAGGTAAGTTTTATATATGTTTGAATTTGTAAAGCAATAATTGCAGGTATATGCTTACCTACCAATCTATCAACTTCATGAATTGGTTTAACATGAACTGATAATGAATGAGCTTTATCTTTCCATGCAGTTACGACGGAAAGAATTTTGTCAACTCGAAATATCACATCAGCAATTTTAAATACCCTGTTTTCATGTTAGTATGCATTAAATTCATTTACTGCCAATTTAATGTAACTGACAAATAACTTTAAATGCTATAAGAGAAGGAGGGACATTTGATGCTATAAGAGAAGGATGGACATTTAAAAGTCTATGCTCCCGTGCATCGCATGGGTTTCCACTCGTTCATTTACAAATCGGACGGTTTGTTTATGTACACTTATTTATCTGATATTGATTGGGACGATAAATTTTACACATCGCCCAACTGCACAAATAATAATCGGTATTTGTTATTTGAAAACCCCACATGGGTATTGGAATGATATTTTACGTACACTAATCCCAATTGTTTAGTTGTATGTCAATAGATGAATGGACAGACTTTATAAGCGTTATTATTTATTTTAATGCTTATACACTTGTAAAATGCACTCTGGATGTTGTATGAATTTTTAATGATTGTTTATTGTTATTGTTGTTTACATGCGATGTATAAATCCATATAAATAAAATTATATGTTAATTGATTGAGTCTGATTCCAGTTTAGAATTAACTAATATTTTAAAATAATACTCACTGAATAATCAAAATATGATTTTGATGTCCGATTTTGGATGGACACGAAAATATTGAAATGTGAAGCCGTGTTAAGTAGTTAAACACCATTTTAACATGAACAGGATTTTCTATCCATTTTATAATGAATATCAAAAGTGATTTCAAAATCTGATATTTTGAAAATATTATCATTTTAATATTATAATAATATAGAATATTCAATTTTGGTTTAAAATTGAAAAGGAAGTTGATATCGGTTTGAAATGAAATTAAAAACGATTTATAATATACATTTTAAATGGAAATCGATGAAATATATATATAATGTGTGTGTGTGTATATATATATATATTAAATAGCCTGAATAGAACGAGTCGCGCAGCGACCATTCGCGAATTTCAACCATTAACTTCGAATGGACGTAACGGGAGATCCGACCGTCGGACTCTCCTAAAACAGACCCTTTTGGTTCGTATCAAAAAGAGCTTCCCAATGAGTCTAAGAGATTCGAAATCTAATGGTTGGATTTTAAGATATGTCCAAATCAGTTTTGGAAAAGGTCCCTATGAATGTAGTTCGGTGGCCGTTATTGGAAACCGACTGTACGGGCCTTATTAAAATTATTGAAAATATGGAAAAATTATGTAAATTCATATAAGGGTTTTGGATGAAAAATTCCATATTTGAAAAGATAAAAATATAAATTTATCAAAATGAAATTGTTAATAACTAGAATAATAATCCAATTATTTTAGAAATAAATAAATTGGATTTGAAAATAGTTTTAAAATAACCAGAATTTTCCAACGGATAAATTGGAATGGATTTGGAATGGAAATAATCTTCGGAATATTTCGATATTGGATTCCTGATTATACTGATATTGTTATGGGAATTTGGAAGATACAGATATCGTTATTCCCAATACGATATCCGTTGGTTTCAAAATTTTATATTGAATATAAGCCGATATAATTTCTATTTAGAGCCTTATATTTGATGTCAAATTGGAATTTGGTTTTGTCGGTGAATGGTGTCTTTACTAACACTGTTCTTAAACCCAGTTAAGGAAAGAGTAATTCTTTAAATTAAGATTTAGTGAAGTTTTCCAGATTAATTAATATTTAATTGAAATTGAAAAAAAGAACCGGATTTTTGGGTTTATCGTGAACGGTGTTTTAAATAACATTTGTTCTTTAATCCAATTAACAGTGAAGATATGATTTAGAATTTACAAAACTTTTAATTAAAATTAATGGAATTTTCCAAAGTGAATTTTTTTTCCAATTTGATATATTAAATTGAATTAAATGGAATTCGATTTGGTGATAATTGAGATGAGCTTCTATGAGGGAAAACCATTATTATATATGAAATTTAATAGGCTTTGTTGTTATTCCATTTATATTATTAGTCTGATATGGAAATTTATATCGATTATATATTGATCTTTTTTCAGTGAAAGTTCCACTTTGATGGAATATGATTTTGGGTTTATCGTGGACTGTGTTTTAAAGGATATTCATTCTTTAACCCTATTAAAGACAGGATTTCATGTCTGACATATTATTTTGAGTTGTATTCGTTGATCTCTGCTAAATATATATCTGTTTGGTGGCAGAGAATTTATTCTCTTGCTTAACACCCTTCTTTGAGACGTACGAGCTTAGAGGTTATATATTGGTAGAAATCAATGGTATAATATAGATTGTCAATGTGGCATGATTGATTTCCCAAAGTTAAATAATCATTAAATAAAGATTTTGGGGATTAAAACTAAATAAAGTTTTAATAAATCTTTAGTTAGATTGAAATGGGAATGGGATAATTAAGATTATCAAATTCAAGAAAATGTTCGAAAATGGAGTATCACCAGTTTTACTCCAGACAATAGTTAAATCTTTAATTAGATTTGAACGTGAAATGGTAACTGAATTTACCGATAACACTGTGGTGTTAGAAATGAAGTATTACCAGTTTTGCTCCATAGGATGAATAGGTTGGGACGGGATAATAAAATGAATGATTACTTCGAAAAGGCATTAATCCCGACTAGTTTGATAAACCTTAATTTGGTTTAAACCATGAAAAGATACTATGAAATGTTTTGAAATGATTTTCAAAGAAATGGATTAAACAGTGTGTTTAAAAGTGATAATCTTTGATAAGATTATTGAGAACCTTTCCAGAATAAAGAATATTTGAATAAATGAATATTTTGGATTGGAATGAGGCGTATGATGTGTTGTTTTAGCACTTGATTATAAGATACGTGAGTTATTCGGAAAGACCGGGTTTAACCCATTTTGAATAATTGATACGACGACTAACAGTTGAAGAGATGGAAGACGGTGCAAGACCAACGATCTTCACATCGAATGGATGGGTTGCTACTGATGCCCATGATTGGAGTAGCTACCTTGAAGGGGCTACAGTGGTAGCCGTCCGTACGTATTTGCTGATTGTTCAGATATGCGAGGGCCTCTCCCTTGTATTGGACATACGGGACGAGTAATAAGGTGCCTCCAGTTTCGTTCAGATCCAGAATGGACTTGTAAATGGATGGTGTGTCTGACATTGTATTCCTTTATACTGTATTCGTTGATCTCTGCTAAATATATATCGATTTGGTGGCGAAGAATTTATTCTCTTGCTTAACACCCTTCTCTGAGACGTACGAGCTTAAAATTTATATATTGGCAGAAATCAATGGTACGGTATGGATTGATAGTGTAACATGCTGAGTTGCAGTGATCAAGGCTTTTGTTGAAAAGCAGAGCCTTGTGGATGATGATCAAAGAATAGCTTTAATTAGCATAGCTTTGTGTAGCATTAATTCGTGAGCCTCACACATCGGTATGATGGTGAACTGATGGTTAGATCAGTATACTTTCGATATGAGGATAGATTCGGTCGACCGAGATAGGCTGGGTGTGGTAGCTCCACATCTGGTAGGGATAGGGCACGCCCCTCGATTCCCAGAAGGATAGAGTAAGCGTCGTTTTCTCATGCACAGGACGTAAGTCGCGGAGATACTCGATATCCTGGATATAGTGCAGGTGTGCATTACGGTGTTTTCTCATGCCTGGGACGTAAGCCGTGGAGTACCGCACTATGCGATAGATCTTTCGAGTTAGGAGTCATTATGGAATTCCAAACTTCCAATACGACATTTTACGGTTTTAGTTGTATACTATTGGCGGCATAGTGGTATGGGACATTCATGTCGTCTATGATTGATACATTTATATTTGAAGTTGATTTCTTCACTTGTAGTAATAATAAAAGATTCATTTCGTGTATCAAGCATATTTGGCTATTATAATGGAAAACTCTATCCTCGACTGCGTTCATTGTGTGATGGGACCTGAGTCTTATAATAGCTTCATTGTTCTTTATTTAGCATTGCGCTGTTTGTTTTATGCATTGGTATTCTTGGGGGTAAACCCGTTCCGTGTTATACGGCGTGATCCCTTGATTTACCTAACTTCAGAATAAAATTAATAACTGTTTTAGTTCTCACACCAGTCCCATGACTGACTCGGAGTTTATTGTTTTAACTGAACTCTGGATGCCCATATTTTCCACATGGGCAGCTAGTAGTTTTGGTTTTTGCAGATATTTCTTTTTCCAAGATCATGGATTACAGCTGGATCTATATTCGGAAAGCTTTGTATCTGTATATTTCTTTTAGTTGTGTCAGTTGTTATTTTTCGCTACACAATGTATTTATACATTTGAATTTCCGCTGCTTTGTATTCTAAATCTCTGATATTTTTCTGTATATTATTTATTCATACTATGATAAATTCTTGTGCTCTGATGTAAATTGTGGTAATAGCAATGAAATGTTCTACTGTTCGTGTTTTGATGCATCGTGTTCTCGATTCAATCCGGGCTTTCCCGTAAGGAGATGTTTGGGTCGTCTCATCTGGACAAACCGAAGGCACTATTCTGTAAATCCATCTTAGGCAATTTCTACCTATGATCACCAAAACAGCCCTTGCATAATCTCCATCTTCAATTATCTTCATCATATTTGATTTGAAATGCTAATGCCCATACGGAGGGGTTTTCAGATAATAAATCTGATCCCGATCCCTCCGTATTGGCAACGGAAATGGTTAACAACTTTTATAGTCGGTTATTTAACTACTAAAGGAAAACATCCATACAAGCATCGATCTTATTCCAAATGGAAATATTACTAATCAATCATCAATAAATACTGAGCCCTTTAAATTATTACATCATTAATTTAATTGTTTCCCATTTCCCCCTTTCGCATATTAATTTTCCAGATATTTCTTAAAACCCATTTTGCCTTTCTTAATTCTTGGAAAAACATTCTCATATATTCACGGCTTCTTATTTCCTATATTCGCATATACATTATTAATTGGAAAACATTTCCATTTCTTATTCACACATCATTACTCTCCTACATGCATTAGTCCCTGAACGTATACTAATAAGTGAACAACTCCCTAAGTATCAACTCCGAAGGCTGAAATCAACATCAGATTGACACTCAAGAAGCCATTCAACACAACTAATTTCCAATTAGTTTATAATTTCAGTAATTCTGTTTATTAACTTCATATCAACTAAATTATTTAAATCTGCAACACGTTTGCTTTTAAACTATCATTCACTTTAAAATGTGAATATTATTCCTTTACAGACAAATGAACTCGTTATATCAATCAAATCTTGATTTTTATTTATAAATACCCTTATAGGTTCAAATCCTGATTATCGAGTTATTTCACAAATTCATATTTATATTTTACTTCATATATTCCATTTATAAATCAACTTCTTGTTAATTACAGACCAAGTTTATAACTTAATCTCGACTACATATTCAATTATACATTTGTAACGACACGGATTTCGCCCGGACCTAATCGATCGCTAAATCCACCAAGACCGTTCGAATCCCACATACGCTAACTCTGGGCATACAACACATTAGAAAAAATAATTGAAGACTTTCATAAACATCATAATAATGTTACATCAGAATACAGAATATCAGAGTATATCGAAATATAATATAGCGGAAGATTTTTTTACAATAAATGCAATACAATGCACAGCGGAAATATAAACTAACACAGCGGAAGACTATCAATGCTCTGGACACAGCTTTAAGCTTCGATCCAGAATCCTGCTTATATATCTGCAAAATGAACTACTCGAATGCCCGTGTAGAAAATAGGGGCACCCGAGTTTGCAAAGTGAAACAAACTACGAGTCAGTCATGAGGCTGGTGTGAGAAGCTCTACAGTTAAAATTAACTTATCAAAATGATAAGGCAAATCATAGGACCACGCCACAAATGCGGAACGGGTTTATCCCCATGAATGCCAGTGTATAAACAACAATCAATATAAATATATGGATTTACTATGCATCAATCAACATGCAATATCCCAATCTACCCATTTAGATTAATCACCACACATAGATTTTCTAAATCCAATTCAACTTACATAAATTATTCCTTTGGACTTTATTCCCGATTTCTATTTTCAAATCATTTGAAATACAAATCTATCTTTTGTATCAAAGTAGATTTGTATTTCAAATGATTTGAAAATAAAAATTAGGAATAAAGTACAAAGGAATAATTTCTGTAAGTTGAATTGGATTTAGAAAATCTACGTGTGGTGATTAATGTAAATGGGTTGATTGGGATATTGCATGTTGATTGATGCATAGTAGATCCATATATCTATATTGATTGTTGTTTATACACTGGCATTCATGGGGGTAAACCCGTTCCGCATTAGCAGCGTGGTCCTATGATTTGCCTTATCATTTTGATAAGTTAATTTTAACTGTAGAGTTTCTCACACCAGTCCCATGACTGACTTGTAGTTTGTTTCACTTTGCAAACTCGGGTGCCCCTATTTTCCATACGGGCAGTCGAGTAGTTCATTTTGCAGATATATAAGCAGGATTCTAGATCGAAGCTTAAAGTTGTGTCCAGAGCATTGATAGTCTTCCATTGTGTTAGTTTATATTTCCGCTGTGCATTGTATTACATTTATTGTAAACAAATCTTCCGCTGTATAATATTTCAATATACTCTGATATTATGTACTCTGATGTAACATTATTATGATGTTTATGAAAGTCTTCTGTTATTTGTTCTGATGTGTTGTATGCACAGAGTTAGCGTATGCGGGATTCGAACGGTCTTGGTAGATTTAGCCATCGATTAGGTTCGAGCGAAATCCGTGTCGTTACAGCAGGTATCAGAGCTTTGGTTAAACTCAAATCTTTGGGGTACAACTCGATAGAACAGAATAAAAGACTCATCAGAGGTAAGATTAGTAATATCCTACAGAAGAATCCTCATTGGAGATAGAATCAGTAGCATTCTAGAATGAGTGACTCATTAGAGATGGGGTTAGAAATGCCCAATAATGAAAATAAGGAAAGTTGAGTTGATCTGTAAAACAACTTTCAGCTTTGTTCCTTTTCGGGGATGAAAAGTTTTAAGTGGGGGAGATTGTAATAACCCGGAAATCCGAACCAATTTAAAAAATTTATTTTGGCAATTTTACTGAATTTTGAATATTTAAAATGAATTATTTTAAATAATGACGACGAGAAATTTATTTTGAATTGAATTAGAATGTATATATTTATTTGAATCGATGTTAGAATATAAATATTTTATTTTAATTATAAACAAGGTCTGAAATGGCGCGGCAGTTTTGAAATTTCAATTCAAACTTTGACTGACTGTACCGGGTGCAAACAAAATGGATTTTAGTGAAACCAAAAATATTTAAATCTATTAGTGAATATCTTTCTAACGAATCTGAAAAATCAAAGTTTCATAGCGGGAAGCAAAAGTTATGGCCAAATGAATTTTCAGAAAGGTCGCTATAGAGTTTATATAGCCCGTGAAAATGGCCATTTTACAAACCACCTCAGAATTTGATGAAACCACTTTTGTTGGATCCGGGATGTCAAATTATTGCTAGGTTTCAAATTTCAAAATTTTTGAAGTTAGTATGTGAGTTTGGCGAAGGAAAATGTGTTTGTCGATTTCTGTTAAATTGGATCGACCAGAAAAGGGCCATTTTTCAAACGGTCTCAGAATTCGACGAAACTAGTTTTTTGGGACCGTATCGTCAAAACATAGCTAGATTTATTTTTCGGGAATTTTTTGGATCAGTGCGTGGCCCCGGCAAATTGAAATGTATGTTAAAATTAAATATTGAATGTTTTATATTTTAATTTGAAGAGAAACTGACTCAAACGGTCGAATGGGCCTACGAAACATATCCCATTGTGTTCAGAATATGTGTATTTAGCTAGGGACGACAGTCGTTGGGTTTGGACTGGAATTCGTATGAGATAAGGGGTATTTTAGGAATTTTAAAATATATAAAAAAATAAAAAAAATCTGATTGGCTCATTCTTTTCTCTCTCCCCGTAATTTCTTTTTCTCCCTCGCGATAAACGGCGGCTGCCATTCTTTCCTTCTCTCCTCCCTATCTCCCTCCACAAGCACCGATAGCCAATGCTCCAGTTCAACTTTTTGTGGTGCTCCTCCTCACCTTCAAATCCATACCTGTCTCATCCCGTCTCATCGTGAATTGGTGGAGATCGGAGCCCTCGAAGTCGCTCGTTTTAAAGCGTCGCCTCATCTCTATGCCAGCGTCGAACTGGATGCCACCATTGGCGCCGCAAAGCATTCTCCTCCCTCTTCAACGCTGTATGGTCCGATCGTGTTATAGCTTCGTGGATTAATCGAAAAAGCTAAACCTAGTTTTAAACGATTTCTGAGAGGTAACGACCTATTTTATTTTAAACTATTCTATAGCACTTTAAACCGCTACGGTTTATGATTTCACTATAAAAATCATATCTTTTTTGTTTGTTGACAAAATTCTGTGAAACAAGAGATAGTGGACTCGTGTGGACGTCTTTTACATTTTAGAAGAGACCGCATATTTTTCTGAGCCTTCTGCTATTTTTTGTGGAGTGGAACCCAATGTGAGATTTCTGAATTATAAACGATATGGAAAACGACGATGTATAAATTATGTAGTCAATGTATGAGTTATATAAGCGTTGTACACCTCATGTATAAGCGTTGTATAAGTTGTACGTTCGATGTACAAGTTATATATGCGTTGTAAAAATTATATGTGCGTTGAAATAAATTGAAATGATATTGAAGTGAAGCGAAATATACTTATGTATATATGTATATACGCCCCTCGTCCACAAACCATGGACGATATTTATTGGTTGTGATTGGTGTGAAAATTGGTTGATAGCGAATGGTTGATTAGAATTGTTTGTGGTTGAAATTGATTGATTGTGGTTTAAAAATACCCGTTTATGGTTGAGAATTATTTGGTTGAAACCACATAGGATTGGTTTTTGGAAAAGAAAAAAAATATAAACATGCCGCCTGCGTGAGAACTAGATGGATGAAATCCCCATTGTCAAAAGCTGCGAGGCTTTAAGGTAGAGCGAGGAGCCGTACTTGGGACGATCCCGGTTTTAACTACCCTACCGTTATGCTGCCGAAATTTTCTGAAATATTTATGTGTTTGATTTAAATTCATGTGTTGAATGTTGAAGTAAAATTCATGTGTTGAATGTTGAAATAAAATTCATGTGTTGAATGTTGAAATTAAATTCATGTGTTGAAGTAATATTCATGTGTTGAATGGAGTTCATGTATTGAATAAATTCTTTGGAAAATAAAAATCACATTTTTATTATATGTATAAACTATATAAAATAATCGTGTTTTAAAATAAATTGTTTTGGAATAAAAATCACATTTTTATAATATATATAAACTATATAAAATAATCGTGTTTTGAAATAAATTGTTTTGCAACAAAAATCACATTTTAATTATATATATAAACTATATAAAATAATCGTGTTTTGAAATAAATTGTTTTGCAATAAAAATCACATTTTTACTATATATATAAACTATAGAAAATATTCATGTGTTGAATTTTGAAATGAAATTCATGTGTTTAGAAATTCACGTGTTGAATAGAAATTCCTGTGTGGAAATAAAATAAACAAAATTCATATGTTGAAATAAATATTTGTTGGATAAAAATATCGTTTTTATTAAATATGTGAAGTGAAAATGGTTTTGAAGTCGAAGAATCGATTATATATATATATATAATTATATCAAATAACGAAGCTGCAGTTCATGTTTTGAAACCGTGATTTCAAACGATTAGTGCGGGAGATCCGACCGTCGGATTTTCCTGAAACCAAAACCGGTTGGGTTCGCGTTGGAAATATCTTTCCAACGACACCCACTTTGTAAAGATCCAACGGTTGGATTGTCTGGAATGTTTAATTCAAATCTGAAGAAAAACAACGCCAGAATCGATTATATATATATATATATATAATTAAATTAAATCGAATAACGACATTGCAGTTCATATTTTGAAATCGAAACTTCAAACGAGTGTACCGAGAGACCCGACCGTCGGATTTTCCCAAAACTGAAACCGTTAGATTCTTTTTGAAAAGATCTTTCTAATGATATAAAATTTGTGAAGATCCAACGGTTAGATTTTTAGATATGTGTAAATCAAATCTGAAGAAAAACAGCGTCACGGCTGCGTTATGGCCTGAAGCGTCGTTTGAATGAAATGGCTATTTTTAAATAATTAAAAATAGCGATAAATCGTGATAAAATATTATAAACGATATGGAATGGAAATAAACTGAATTTACTTGGTTTATGTGATATTTGATGGTTGAATGTGTTTGGCGTGAATTGTTGTCGAATAATTTAACCATTGAAATGAATTGATTTAAATTCTAAATATACGTGAATTATTTGAAAAAGCCAAGTTAAATATCATTTCAAATAATTGATCGGCGATAAGAAGTCGATGATGAAGACGGTGGTTGAAGACCGGAGATCTTCACCTTGGTTGGATGATAACTGATGTCTTGATTGGGAGGCATCCTGAAATATAGATAATAAGTGGTGATCGTCCAGACGTACGTGGAGATCGATGGGTATGCGAGGTATAAAGTGCCTCTGATTTCGTTCAGACCCAAAACGAACTTGCAAATTGACTGTGTGTCCGACATTGGATTTTGTTCTGTGCTGATTGATCTCTGTTAAATATATATCTATTTGGCGGCGGAGAATTTATTCTCTTGCTTAACGCCCTTCTCTGAGACGTACGAGCTCAGAGGTTATATATCGACAGAAATCAGTCGCATAGCGTGAATTGCCTGTGTGGCACGCCTAAGTGGCAGATGATCAAGGCTTCTGTTGAAAAGCAAAGTGAAACAACCCGAAAATCACCCTTGCGGGAAATCGCCGGATACACTTACTTTGGGCTACAACACATCAGAACAACAACAGACTTTTATTTCATCATATAATGTTACATCAGAGTACAGAATATCAGAGTACATCGAAAAAAAATATAGCGAAAGATTTAAATTACAACAAATACAATACAGTGCAGTGGAAATAAAATAACTAAGGCAGCGAAAGAGAACTATACTCTGGACACAGCTTTAAGCTTCAATCCAGAATCCTGCTCGAGATGAAGACCTGTAGACAAACATCTCGATTGCCCGTATGGAAAATAGCGGGCACCCGAGTTTGCAAAGGTGGAAACAAACAACGGGTCAGTCATGGGACTAGTGTGAGAATTCTTAACTAATTTAACTAATAATAAGGCAAATCCAAAGACCACGCCGCTAACCTGGAACAGGTTTATTTCAATGGATTGCCGTGCATAATTTAACCTGACAGAACAAACAATAAGTAAATCGTAAAACAACGCAATGCTTTTGGAAAAATGGAATCACCATAAGACTCAAGTCCATCACACAATGCAACGCAAACTAGAGGATAGAGTTTTACCTTATGGTGATTAAACATGCTTGGTACGATAAAAACGAATTTGATATTATTATTAGTGTATATATGTTTTAAAAACATTTCAAAGTAAATGTATCAATCCTAGGAAGCATAGCTACCATATATTATGCCTCCATACTAGTAATACAATCAAATCCGTAGGGTCGTATTGGGAATTTGGTTTTCCATCATGAGTCAAGGATAGGGAGGAGCTCCTTACCGATTCGAGACACTCTAGCTAATGTCTCAGGATCCCCCGCAGTGAACCCTTGGAAAGCTGCAGGTCCGGTCCACACATACAGCTTTGTGGATTAGTTATTCCTGAACACACGTTTCCCGATCCTATAGGACCTATCATCCGAGGCGCCTCATTCCATCATCCACATAAGTAAAATGTCGGGCCATGTAAAACCCAAACACCACTTCTAGCTAGAAAGAAACGTGCTGCTCTCCCTTCTTTCCCTTCTCCCGTTTTAGACTCCACCGGGTTGTGAGGCTCGTGAAGCTACGTAATACACAAAGCTACTCTTATCCAAGCTGTGCTTTGATCATCACCACAAGGTTATGCTTTTCAACAAGCAACCTTGATCATTGCATCTTAGTATGCCACACTGTCACTCCATATCACACTACCAATCCTTTGCCGAAATATATGAAAGGGTGTTAAGCAAGAGAATAAATTCTCCGCCACCAAACATTCATACATTCAACAGAAAATCACTAAATACAATATAAAGGAGTACAATGTCGGACACACATTCCACTTATAAGCCCGTTCTGGGTCTGAACGAAACTAGAGATACCCTCGTCCCGTATGTCCAGTACGGAAAGGAGGTACCCGCATATCCATGAAATCAACATGTACATTTGGCCAATTACCCCGACCCTTGAATTTGGAGCAAGTCAATTCAGGATATTGATCGTTGTCCATTCGAGGGAAGATTTACGGTCTTCATTCGCCGTCTTCAAACTTCAATTCCTAACATCGCATGATTACTTGGAATGAGGTTAAACTCGGACTTCCCAAATAATCCTCGTATATATATAATGAAAATCCTTCCTTATCGTTAATATTATTTTATAATGATGAATCCCTATTCTTAATTAATTAGAATAATTAAATCTTTATTTAACGACGTCTCGGGTCAAAGGGCGACCCTAGCGCTGTTTTCAACAAATTTTGATTTTCACATTTCTAACTGTTGGATTTTAATGTAGTCTATATCTTGGAAAGATCTTCCCAAGACAGTCCTAATGGTTTCAGTTTTGGGAAAATCCGACGGTCGGATCTTTTGGTATAGTCGTTTAAAGGTACGATTTCAAAACGCGAACTACCGCGCTCGATTTGTTTAATTTAATTATATTTATATATAAATATATAAATATAAAACGTTTAACTTACTATTTACATAAAAAATGTAAATTCTATTACAATGTCCACTTTCATTCTTTCATTCTCCCATTCCTTTATTTACATGAAAAATGTAAATTATAATTCAATGATGAATTCTTCCTTTTATTTCTTTCATTTACATAAAAATGCAAATTCTAATTCAACGTTACAGTTCATTCTTCTTATTCTTATATTTACATAAAAATGTAAATTCTATTTCAATGTTGAATTCATTCTTTTTATTTTTATATTTACATAAAAGTGTAAATTATATTTCAATGTTGAATTCATTCTTTTTATTTTTATTTTTACATCAAAATGTAAATTCTATTTTAATGTTGAATTCATTCTTTTTATTAAACTATAAGATCTCCTTTTTAATTACATTATAAAATCCCCTTTTTAATTACATTAGAAACGTGATTAACAATACAGTGAAAAATTCTCTCTTTTTTTTGTAATATTACAACAAAAATGTAATTTACATTACAACGTCAAATCCTTCTTTTTAATTACATTAAAAATGTAATTATCATTACGGTGAAAATTTCTATCTTTTTAAATCACATAAAAAAATGTAATTTACATTACCATGTCAAATTCTTCTTTTTTGATTACATTAACATTATAGTGAAAATTTCTATTCTTTTCAATTACAAGAAAAACATGTACTTTTGATTACAATGCTCAATTCTTCTTTTTAATTACATTAAAAATGTAATTAACACTACATGTCAAATTTTGTCTTTTAATTTGCAAGGTAAAATCCTATCTCTAATTACATATAAAAATGAAATTTTATATTACATACCAATTCTCATTCTTAATTTATAAAAAAAAAAAGTGTACCTTTAATTTACAATGTAAATTCTTCTCTTTAATTGCAAAATAAAAATGTAATTTTTATTTACAGTGCAAATTCTCTTTCTAAACTACATATAAAAATGTAATTTTTATTTACATGTAAATCCTATTCTTAATTACATATAAAAATGTAATTTCAATTGCAGTGTAAAATCTCTTTCTTTATTTACATAACAAAAATGTGTTTTTAATTTACAATGTAAAATCTTACTCTTTATTTACATAACAAAAATGTGTTTTTAATTTGCAATGTAAATCTCATTCTAAAGTTACATAATAAAAATTGGATCTTTTCACATCGTCATCTTTCACCTTTTATTTTCAATAAAAATATTGAATCTTTTCACATCGTCATATTTCACTTTTTATTTTCAATAAAAATATTGAATCTTTTCACATCGTCATATTTCACTTTTTATTTTCAATAAAAATATTGAATCTTTTCACATCGTCATATTTCACTTTTTATTTTCAATAAAAATAATGAATCTTTTCACATTGTCATATTTCACTTTTTATTTTCAATAAAAATATTGAATCTTTTCACATCGTCATATTTCACTTTTTATTTTCAATAAAAATATTGAATCTTTTCACATCGTCATATTTCACTTTTTATTTTATTCTACGTTATATTTGTGTTTGAGAACACAAATAAGTGACATGTTTATTTTTCTATATATTGTTTGTGCTTCAGAACACAAATAAAAATCATTCATTTTTCTATTCCAATTCAAATATGTATACAAAGTTGACAATATTTAATTGACAATCCAATAAGGTGACAAAATGATATTATACATTGGATTGACAAAATAATGCCTTTCATTTAAATTGACAATTTAAATCAATTCAACACAAATGATTCATGTTTTTATATTGAACTGATAAGCTAAATCAATTCAAATAAAGTGACAAAATATGAATTAATTAACTAGATCAATCCCATAAAAGTGACAAACTACAAATTTTGATATTGAATCGATGATCTAAATCAACTCATTAAAATAAAAGGATGAATAATAATATTTGTCTAAGGCATATAGATCTATAATTATCCATTATATATTGATCTTGAATTGATAATCTAAATCAATTCAATAAAATAAAGGGATGAATAATCATATTTGTTTAACACACATGAATCTTATAATTATCCATCACAACCAACAGAACAATCATCATACAATATCAAAACAAACAGATCTGAAATATATAACTAAAAATAAAAAATATAAATGAATTGATTAATTAAATTAAAACGAAAGAAATCTCACTGAAAGCTTTCCACTCTGACAAAAATTAGACGAAATCTAAATCTGTTTTGGTCAACTCCATGTTGTAGATCTTGGGAATACGGTTCCAACGCAATTCAGTTTGCTGAATTCTGATTTCGATTGCAAAAGATATGATTGTTTTAAGATTTGATTACATTAATAAATAAGTAATTTATAATTAAACTTTAATTAGGCCTTAACCTTATAATCTTTCCATTTGGCTGTTCATCCTCTGATCCAAGGGTCGATACTGCTCCTTCTTCATCGTTCTTTTCCAGACCATTTTGAACCCATTCATCATTCCTCGATTTCACTATCGCACGCTTGGACAATCACATAAAATCGAAGAAGATATTAATCAAAACTTCTTTTAGAATTTTTCATGGAGTGATTTGGTTGGAATCCTTTTTTTTTGAAGGAAAGAAAAGAACAAAATGGTGGCTGCTCATTTTTGTTTACAGAGACTAAAGGAAGAGGAGTATGCTAAGGTCTAGAATTAGAGAATATTAATAGAGACAATTGCAAAGAAGAAACAAAATAATAAGGAAGGGAATTGAGAAAGATACCTTGTTTATTTCTCTAATGTGTCCCTTCATATTAGGTAGGTTACGAAGTAAATAAATTTACTGACTAAGCACAAGGTGTCACTCTTATCAACTTTTATTTATTATTCTAAATTCAAAAGAAAATTTACATAGGGAAAAATGATAATAAAAAGAAATAAATACATGATTTGTTGTCTGATGCTGACTATATGAAAGTCGTATGACTTTTTAAATTTCAAAATACATAACAATAAGTATCATAATTTATGCAACATATTCTATTGGACTAAGCATGAGATAGCGTATTTATTTCTTATTCAAAAATAAAAATAAAATAAGAAACAGAAAAATGGGAAAATACTCAATGCATAATTATAAATCAAATGAGGAACCTAATTGATATCCTTAACTACTATATACAAATTTATATTCATTTGTTTTCTTTTCATACAAACATAAGCATGTGTTTCTCTTTTTAAAACAATCAATCACATTTATTTTCAATTTTTTTCTAAAGGATTCCAATTGAGATTCCAACATTAAATTCAAAAATATATTATAGTTCTTAGGAAAAAATCAAAGGTTTTATTCTACCTATACTAATTCAAAATTATTTTAAAATTACGATATACAAACAATAGGTACAATTTCTAATTTAATAAATGTTTCATCATTATTGCAACCAACATATCTAAAATACATATCCATATTGTTAAAATTTACTGTTATAAATGTTGCACTTATTATCTTAATTCAACCTACGTCATTAATAGGGTTCCAGGTATTTATTTATTTTGGAAAAGTTTTTCTTTAGTTGATTACTCAAGAATAAGGTAATAATTAGAAAATTTGTGTGTTGATTAAATAAACACTTATTTCTTTTCAAAATTGAAGGAAACGATTCATTGTTAAAGTGGGAAAGAGATAAGGAAGAACACATGCAATGTTTTAGGAAAGGATAAATAAATAAATAAAAGAATGTGTCAATTTGGAAAGAAAGGAATGGTGTAGTATTAATGAAACAACGAAGAGAGGAGGACATTAAAAACAAATGCAGTTATTCACATGTAATCTTGTTCCAAATTCTTAAACGTTACATTTTGAACAAATAGGGAAAGAATTAAAGATGATAGACAAAGATATATACATGTATGTATTGGAATTTATTTCATCTATAATGAACACATTATTTCCAAACAATCTTTCAGCAAAAATTAATAAAATCCATCAATAATATCATAAATTTATTTAAGACCAATTTATATTCAATAATTTAATTTAAATAATTTTTTCCTGAGTTTGTTTTAAATCAAATAGTATATAAAACTAATTTTAAAGTTATCCCTGTCTTTTTATTTCATAAAAATAATCAATTTATACTACATATTCCTCAAAATAGCTTAAATTAAAATTTAAATTGGTTCCAAAATTCCGGGTTGTTACAATCTCCCCTACTTAAGAACTTTTTGTCCTCGAAAAGGAACAAAGCTAAAAGTTGTTTCATTACTAACTCAAATTTCCTCCTTTAATTGGTTTCAATAATTTTATTAGTTGAACTAATAATTTCACAACACAATCATAAATCAATTAGTTGATTAGTTTCTAAATATATATATATATATATATATAACTTTTGTATATTCAAAAATCATATTTTCTAAAATCGGATTAAAAATACGTTAATTATAAACTTATCACTCTCAACTCAATCTAGGGCATTACTAACACCATCTCTAATGAGTTTTCTCTTTCTAGGATACAGCTGATCCTATCTCTAATGAGTATTCTTATTGGATATTACTAAACCAATTTCTGATGAGTCTTTTGTACAGTCCTAACGAGTTGTACCCCAAAGATTTGAGCTAACCAGAGCTCTGATACCAAATGAATAGACCCGAAAATCGCCCTTATGGGAAATCACCGGATACGCTTACTTTGGGCTACAACACATCAGAACAATAACAGCAGACTTCTATTTCATCATACAATGTTACATCAGAGTACATCGAAAAAAATATAGCAGAAGATTTAAATTACAACAAATACAATACAGTGCAGCGGAAATAAAATAACTAAGGCAGCGGAAGAGAACTATACTCTGGACATAGCTTTAAACTTCAATCCAGAATCCTGCTCGAGATGAAGACATGTAGACAAACTACTCGACTGCCCGTGTAACACCCCACCTCCGCCAGGGTCACTCTTGCAAGTACACTGGCTTTGGAGGGGTGTTGGACAAGGTAAACATGCATGAGATATCACAAGACAGAACATATAAGTAAAACAGAGTAAATAAAGCAGCGGATAAAACTACTATTTCAAAACCATAGTCAAGTTACATCAAAGTACTTTGTCATTATATTCCAACTACTACAAGTCTAGAAACATGAACTGAAAACTGGAAATAACATAAAGTAAACTATCCCCAAAGTAGACATGGTAAAGCCATAGCGAGCTCAAGTCCAAACCGTACATGAGCTATCTAGTAAGCAAGCTAAAGATCCAAGCTAGGTGCTAGTGTTCCCACTCTGAGAACCTGGGGGGGTGGGGGGGGAACGGAAGAAAAGAGGCGAAAGAAAACGGGTCAGTCAAAAAGACTGGTAAGTCCTACCTACTATTAGTATAAAAACTAATAAAGTTAACTGGACATGTAAAACAGAGATGAAACATAGGATGATAACTGGCATGGTGAAAAGTTAACAAGATAGATCAAGTGTGGCATCGCATATACAAGGTTAAGTTGCACCAGTTGTACTAGTATTCTAATCCATGTCAAGTATAAACAAGAAATGATCCCTTGGCCCAAAGTTGGCCCAACATCAAGAGGTGACCTAAATCAAGGTCCAACTACTCGGTCTAGTCGATCGGCTCCCTATAAGCCTAACTCGTCGTGTATCAGTGTCATACGGCCTAATCATGGAATGTAGTTAACTGTGCAAGGTCCACCCTAGGGTGTATCCAGCCCTAAGGTGTAAACCACAGACACAATTCAAGCACGCATAGTCTTAACCTACCGGTGCCCATGTTCAACTCCAGACTTAATGTGCACGACCATGGTCCGCCTGAACAACCGGTGCACCATTCAGCCGTCTCTTTTGGTCTCTTACAATCAGTTCAGTAATCGTGCCCCACCCTGGCCTAGTCCAGGGTATTCAGATACTCCCAAGTGGGTTACTGCTGAAAAGGGCCATGTAACAAGGATTTCAAGCGGGTTAAGTGTGGTTAACCCTATCCTAACCATGTATTGAGTTGGTCAAGCGTATCCAAGCAGTTCATGACTTAACCCTATCAATACATCGTGTTTAATTGGTTAAGTATTCAAGTAGTCCATGACTTAACCCTACCAACCCATCATGTTTAATTGGTTAAATATTCAAGTGGTCCATGACTTAACCCTGCAATATGGCATTAATTAACTTAATGCACCCCAACCTCTCATATTAGACTTTGTTGTGGTTACTAGTTAAGCCGGGCGGGTCCGGGTAGCTTTACACCACAACCTAGTCTAACCTCGGGTTTCAAGTGCGATGTGACCAACTACTCACATTGGGTCCTATTGTTTGTAGCCACTAGTTAAGCCGGTCGGTTCCGGGTAGGTTTATGCTACAAACTCAACCCAACCTCGAGTTGGCCACTTTCATGTTTTCTACATGTCACGTCCACGTTCATGTTTTTCAAGCATAATCACATGTCATATTTCAAAACCATGTTTTCATGTCATTAAAGTTACCTAACTACCCATACGCATTCCCATCGCATGTACGTTTAGTCACAACACAAAATGGATTAAAAGAGGGAACTTAGAAGCATGAAAAAAATGGGCATAAGGTGATAGGATTTGGCCACAAGTTAAACATGGTGGCACATGAGGCAAAATGTGTTCATTAAACTTGCATATTACATTATAAACCTCAAGACATGCATGACATCAAACTTAGCAAATAGGTGATACATGGTCATAGATGGCATAGGATGATAACTAGTGATTCGCATATAACATCATATGCAAGTTAACATAAAGGTTATGAGAGTTTCTATGTTGCATTATGCAACATTTCCAAACAAAGCTCATATGTTTCAATTCACAAAGTCAAGGTGATAGCTTTACAAACATACATAGAACAAATCTATGCATAACATGATAGATTCAAAGCACAAATCATACTTAGGCCCAAACTCAAACTTGCAACATGTCATATTTAACTTCATAGTTTAAATCTAAGAGTAGAATAGGGCTTACAATGCTATGAAGACTATAAAATAAAACAAGATTGAGACGAAGCCACACTAGCAACACTAGAAACCCACAAATGACAAGCTCCACATAAAACCCTTGATAAATAAAAAGAAGATCCTTGCTTTGGTGAAGAAAGATTGAACTTTAGCCTTGAATCAAACTTAGAAACTCTCAAACAAGCTTAGAAACTCTCATATGAATGAAGATGGAGATTATGACAAGAGGGTGGAGGCCATGATATGAAGGTGGAGGCCATGATTAGAGAGCATTTTGGCAGCACTTAGTTGTAGGATTAGTTTGTGTGAGTTTAGGGTAGGCTTAGGGGTCTTTTTATAGAGTTTAGGATTAGATTTAGCCATAGAATTAACCCTAAATCAAATCTGAGCCATCAAATCACGTCAGAAACCAACAAACAGGGCCAGAAAACACAAGCAGGTGCACCAGGCCAAAATGGCCCGACCGGGGAGGTCGACCCTGTAACAGCCCGCATTTTACGTATCGGAAGATCGTAAAATAATTTTATTTTATTCCCTGAGGGTTGGATCATTCTCATCTTTTAGTATGTTGCTTATGTGGAAGTGAGACATGTCCATAAATTTTACCGATTTTGTTTGTGACCATTATGCCCCTGTCAGTCTTGTACAGGGCATAACTTTTGACTCAGGTCGAATCAGAGGGTGAGACATGTGCCATTGGAAAGGAATTGATGATTCTCTTTCCGTAGAGTGGTTACATTAAGGATTTGGTTCATCTGTTTGGGAGAAATCGCTGTTTTAAGGTTTTTCAGTTGGCTGTTCAGGTTTTGGAAGGCTAATGGGCTGATTTGGAGAAGGCCCATTAGAGGGTGGGTGGAGACTATAAATAGGGGGGTAAGGGGTATGGAGAAAGGTTGGCATTTTCCATTCTCTTACGGGGAGGCTTTGATCTCCTTCTTCCTCTAACATCTTTCCACCATTAAAATTCCAAAATCCAAGGAGGGAAATCGAAGATTTACACCATAGGAGGCTAGATCTACATCGTCTCAAGGGCGAATTCATCGGATTGAAGAGTTTGATTCGAAGTGTTCGCTGTCCGGATTGCGTTTTCATTGCTTTTGCTTAGATTTGGATAATTGGTGAGTGATTTACATCTCTCATTCGGATGCATGCAAGTATATGGGTCTTATGTTGTTAATTTCATCATTTCCATGTTATTTTCCTTAGATCCACACCATGCTAAGTCCATTTTATATATGAATCACCTTAGGATCTGATCTAGATAATTTAAATGGTTAATTTTATGATTTTTCTCAAGATTATGCAAGTTAGATCCGTTTTATGTTCATATGATTCACTTATCATGTTTTGGGAAATTTATGTGTTTTGATGGAAATTGTTAGATTGATGATATTGTTGGTTGCATAACATGTTTGTGATTGTGTTTGGATGAATCGGATAAGCTGGTTTCGTCGGATTCGTCGTTTGGCGAAGTTTTGGTCGAAATCGGAGTCGATTTGGAGATGTGCAGGTTTCTGGTCGTCCTGGAGTTGGTCGGGTCGGTCTGGAATGAGGTGGTCGGTCATAGTATGGCTTGGGAAGCAAGTCAGGGAGCTGGTCGGTTTAAGCTGGTCGGTCCAGAAGGAGCAGAAGTGTTTCTGGTTGGTTTAAGCTGGTCGGTCCAGAAGGAGCAGAAGTGTTTCTGGTCGGTTTCAGATGGTGGCATTCTGGTCGGTTTCAGATGGTGGCATTCTGGTTGGTTTTTACTGGAAGCAAATCCTGGTCGCTCTGAAGGAGCTGGTCGGTCAGGTGGAGCAAAATCTGGTCGGTCTTGACGGGGTCGATCCAAAGCTGGTCGGTCCCAAGGAGGTCGAGTCGATCCAAAGCTGCAAGGAGGTCGAGTCGATCCAAAGCTGCATGGAGGCGGGTCGTTCTGGAGCAAGGCTGGTCGGTTTTTGGCGGGTCGTTCTGGAGCAAGGCTGGTCGGTTTTTGGCTGGTCATTCTGGAGCAAGGTTCTGGTCGGTTTTGGCAGGGTCGTTTTCTGAAAAAGTACGTTTTCGGGTACGAACCAAAAAGGTCTGAAAAAAATATTTTTCGGGGGCAACCCCCCGAACCCTAGCCGCAGCGCAGTGATGTGTTTTGGTTCGGTGATGGCGTGACTTCGAGGTGATTCAAGTAGGAAGACTCGAAGTGATGAATGTGTTCGTTGATCAAGGTGGAACAATGAATGCGGAGACAACTCAAAGGTCGTGAGTTGGTGAGTAATGGCTGCTCGAGAAGGTTGCTTGAGCTATGAAACATCGTCAAGGTTGGACGATTAGAGATGCGAAGGCTGAGAGGTCATCATTGTCGTAAGTTCTAGCAGGCTCAAAGCAGGGGTACGATGGGTATCGTTGAAAGGCCCAAAAGACTGGAAGGGTGCTGGTCGAGTACCCTGGGTCTCGGGGAGAGGCCTAGTGTCAAGGTTGGACATTGCCAAGGTTGGGCATATGGAGTTCATGCTAGAACTGGGGTTATCATTAGCCCTTGACATATGGCAAGGTTGGCCGTCATACGATAATGATGGTTTCGAAGCAAGATTGGCGGTGATAGCCAGAGTCTGTCATGTATGCTGGATGATTTGCATGTGCCATCCCACGTGGGTTATCCAACATCGAAGTAGATGTTCCTTGAGTGCTTGTCTGATATTGGTTTCGGCCTCTGGGGCTTGTATTCAAGGGATGTCGAATTCGACTAGGATGATCTACGTGAGATATATATAATCTCGATGCCATAATTGCTATTGTTGGTTGTTTCTGTTTTCCATGGATGAATGGTTGTTCTGGTTCCTATGGATTAATGGTTGAAATGCTTGGTGTAAAGGCTATCACTGTCCGATGTGGGGAAGATAAGGTTGAGTTCTTCTCTGGTGATGTGGGTAGATAAGTTGTTCATTTACCCATTCTCATATGCTTTCTTGTTGAAGTTTGTTAGTTGTATTATCGCTCACTAAGACTATTGTCTGACTCAAGGTTTTATGTCTCCTCTTATTACCTTGGGCTGTTCATCCGGTTGTGGATGGGCAGACTAAGTAGCAGGTTACAGGTAATGGAGCTTAGTGATACAAGGAAGCTGAGCGATGACGAGCAGGAGGCTGGCGTACCAGTTTTATTATATCTAGTATTTCTGTTTCCGCTGTTTGAGTTGCTTGAGAGTTGTAGTGAGGCCTTATGTACAAACTTGGATATCAGTTGGATAATCTTTCTGGATGTTGAAAGAGTTTCAAAAGTTTGCTATATGATACCTCATTACTATCACCTGTTGTATATGTTCTATTATATTTTATCCTTGCGCTGTGAGTTCTACGACAGGTTTCGATGTGTTCACTTACTATGATGATCGTCCATAGCAGCCTGGCACGCCTTTCAGCGCATTATTCATCTTGTTTAGTGCGGGGGGTTATGGGCGGTCGTCACAGACCCCCAGGTCGACTCTAGAGTCGACCTGGCCTGGCAGGTCGACCCTAGGGTCGACCCCCAGGTCGACCTGGTGGGTTGGGCGGGAACTTTTCCTGCCTACTCTGGTTGGGCTGAAATTCAAATCTGTTTTCAAAATTTGAATTTTCTGAAACTTCATCGGGCCATAATTGGGTCATACGGACTCCGATTTACAAAATTTCGGACTCTATTTCGCGTATTTTTCCGAGACGAACGCAATGGCATAGCCCATTTCCCCTGATTCAGATTTTAAAATTTATTTCTGCCTTGATTTATGATTATAGCATGTTATAAAAATTCGGGTTGTTACATTCTCCCCACCTTAAAGGATTTCGTCCCCGAAATATCCAAGTTAGGAAGAACGTATCCTACTATCCATCGTTCATGTACTCAAAACATCATCCACAAGTAATCATTGTCCTTAAAAGATTTCTAATGTTGTATGAACATATGCAAAAGTGTGTGTATATGCACCTATCTAATGCAAAGATCAGGCGGTTACTGATTCAGTAAACCTCCTTAATGCAAAATATGTTTGTGAAATGCGTCCATATGTATGCAAATTCCTAACATAACTTATAGTTTCTATATGAGTGCACATAACATACATCCATATGCAACATCCATGTGGTAGCACAACATGTTTCGTCCATGAATAAGCATAAACACTCATGCATATGCGGTATGAAAGTGTGTGAGCCGATCTTAGTGCCTAACGTGTATCATGCATCCATGAGTAACCACTTGTAAACACTTGCAACCACTTGCAAACATCAAGCATAACATGTTTCAAATACATGTTTCAACCAAAGGGTTTCTACCTAAGGTTCTCTTGACAAGATTTACGAAACAAGATAAACTAGATAAACATGGATAGCAAAAGAAAGATATGCCAACTAGGAAAAGAGATTGAAAATGTACCCTCAAAAAGAAATGGATAAAGCCCACGCATCTTCTCCTCAGTTTCCCAAGTTGCGTCTTCCTCTGCTTCACTCCATTGCACATTAACAAGCTTAACTTCTTTGCTTCTTAGCTTCTTTGTCTCCGTTTCCATGATACGAATCGGAGCTTGCCTCAGGGTTGCTTCTCTTTCCACTTCCATGTCTTGAAGAATACTTAGTTCAACCACTTCGGCGGATCTGTGCAAACACTTCCGGAGATGCGAGATATGAAAGACGTTATGCACTCCGGCCAGCTTCTCGGGCAATTCCACTCTATATGCCATTTGCCCAATTCTCTCAATGATAGGGAAGGGCCCTACGAACCTCGGTGCCAACTTCCCAACTGCTCCGAATGGAACTACATGATGCAAAGGAGAAACCTTCACAAAGACCATATCTCCCACTTCAAACTCTAAGTCCGTCCTTTGCTTGTCTGCATAGGATTTCTGTCTTTCTTGGGCCGTCTTCATCCGTCTTCTCACCAATTCAACTTTCTCGGATGTGTCCCGTATCATATCGGGCCCAAGTATAAGCTTATCCGTTGTCTCCCACCAACATGTTGGTGACTTGCACGGCCTCCCATACAAAGCTTCAAATGGTGTCATCCCTATGCTAGCTTGATAGCTATTATTATAAGCAAACTCTACAAGAGGAAGGTGGTCTTCCCAAGTACCACCAAAGTCAAGAACACAAAGTCTCAAAAGATCTTCTAGCACTCTATTCACCCTTTCGGTTTGGCCATCCGTCTGTGGGTGATAGGCTGTACTTAGATTCAATTGTGTACCCATAGCTTCTTGCAAACTACTCCAGAACTGGCTAGTGAAGATTGGGTCACGATCGCTAACTATGCTGGAAGGAACTCCATGCAACCGCACTATCTCTCGAAGATAAACAGATGCTAGCCATGATGCGGTCCTCTTGCTCTTCACCGGAATAAAATGAGCACTTTTTGTAAGTCTATCAACTATGACCCATATGCCAGTATTCCCCTTCCTTGATCTCGGCAATCCATCCACAAAATCCATAGAGATACTTTCCCACTTCCATAGCGGGACCTCCAATGGATGCAATAGCCCACCGGGCTTCTTCGACTCGGCCTTCACTTGTTGGCAAACAATGCATCTAGAAACAAACTCTTCCACATCCTTCTTCATCCCATCCCAAAAGAAAATGCGCTTCATATCCCGGTACATCTTATCCCCTCCGGGATGTATGGTCATCCTCGAGTAATGCGCCTCCTCAAGAACTTTATTTACTAAGTCTCCCACTCATGGGACACATAGTCTTCCATCACGCCTTAGCCATCCCTTGTCATCAATAGTATATCTAGCGAGGTGACTTGACGTCTCACCCCGAATCAACTTGTCCATGCTCTCGACTATCTGCGGGTCTTCCCTCTGTGAAGCCCCAACTTGATCAAGAAGTATAGGTCTAAGCTCAAGGGATGCTAACGAACCAGTCATCGACTCAACAACCAGTGTGAAATCAAAGGTTGCCAAGAACTCTAGGCTCTTCATCTCAACAAACAAGGGACTCAAAGTCAACCTTCTTCTGCTTAGCGCATCCGCCACAACATTACCCTTGCCAGGGGTATAAGATATCTCGAAGTCATATGATGCCAAGAATTCCATCCACCTTTGCTGCCTTAGATTCAGATCTTTCTGCGAGAAGAGGTACTTGAGCGACTTGTGATCAGTATATAACTCAAACCTTTCGCCTAGAAGATAGTGGCGCCAGGATTTGAGTGCAAAGACGATTGCCGCTAACTCCAAATCATGAGTGGGATAATTCTTCTCATGAACTTTGAGTTGCCTACCCCCAAAGCATATCACTCTCCCTTCTTGCATCAGGACAACACCCAATCCCGTGCCACATGCATCGGTGTACATGGTAAACAACTTCCCTCCATCGGGTAATGCTAGAACTGGAGCTGTGGTGAGGGCTTTCTTGAGCCTTTGAAAAGCAAGCTCACACTCTAAGTCCCATGCAAAGACTAAGTTCTTCTTCGTCAACTTAGTAAGAGGAGCTGAAATCCTAGCGAAGTCCTTAATGAACTTCCTGTAATATCCTGCCAGACCGAGAAAGCTTCTCACTTCAGTTGCATTCTTCGGAACTTTCCAGTCTTGTACCGCCACCACTTTAGCGGGATCCACAGCTATGCCCTGCTTAGAAACTATATTCCCAAGGAACCGAACTTCCCTTCTCCAGAAATGGCATTTAGAGAACTTGGCTTTCAACTGATGAGCTCTAAGTGTATCCATAACCTCCTTGAGGTGTGTAGCATGCTCTTCCTCGTCCTTAGAGAAGACCAGAATATCATCCACGAAGACAACCACAAACTTGTTAAGAAACTCCCTGAACACCCTACTCATCAAATCAACAAAGTATGCGGGTGCATTAGTCAAACCAAACAGCATGACTAGCCATTCAAAGAATCCATCTGGAGTCCTAAACGCAGTCTTGTCAATACTATCCTCAGCCACTCTAAGCTGATGGAATCCGGTGGCTAGATTGAGCTGAGAGAAAACAGAAGCACCAACAAGCTGGTCAAAGAGATCATCAATCCTCGGTAACGGGTGTCTATTCTTCGTTGTCAACTTGTTCAACTCACGATAATCAACACATAGACGAAGCGAACCATCAGCCTTAGTAGCGAATACCACTGGAGCACCCCATTCTGAAATGCTTCGCCTAATGAAATTTTTCTCAAGCAACTCCTTGATTTGCTTGCTAAGCTCTCTTCTTTCTCGCGGGGCCATGTGCCTAACAGGCAATGAAACTGGCTTGGCATTATCAATAAGATAAATATGGAAGTCTATCTCGCGTTTAGGGGGTAACCCCTTCACCTCATCAAAAACATCAGGATATTCCCGGACTACCCTCACAGATTGAAGATTGTCAATAGACGAGTCGAGGGATTCAAGATAACATAACATGACGGGATCCAGAGGGTTACAAGAAATCTCTAGGGTATTGCCAAGGCGAGTCATAAGCCTCACTACCCTATGCTCACAATCGAGAATGGCTCCATAACTGGACAACCAATCCATGCCCAAAATCAACCCATATCCCATGAACCCGAGAACATAAGCATTACATATGAATTCTACGGTCAAGATAGAAATCCTCAAATCCATACAAATCATAGACAGATGGGCGGAACCCCCAATTGGATTTGAAACACTAACGGGATCCTCAACTAGACTAGTACTTAGGTGCAAACTTTCAACAATGTCAGAGGAAATAAAGGTATGCGATGCGCCAGAATCAAATAAAGTTCGAACAGGAAAACCAGAAATATAAACAAGACTTTCTACAGAAATACTACCTCGGTCCGGAACTGGAGCAGTGTTGAGAGCATGCATCTGCCCTCCAGAAGGTCCTGCCCGCTGAGTCTGTCCTTGCCCCTGCCCTTGCTTCTTTGGGCAGTCCTTACTAAAGTGTCCAGTCTCTCCGCATTGAAAGCATTCTCCCAACTTCCTCCTCTTTTTCCTACAATCTTTGGCTATGTGTCCAACGATCCCACAGAAATTGCACTTTCTTTTGTCCCTTGCCTTGTTGTTGTTGGCCTTGTTACCCTTGTTGTTCTTGTTGTTTTTGTTGTTCTGACTGCTCTGATTGCTCTGATTTCCTCCCCACTTGGAGTCCGCCTTCTTGGTTTGAGTATCATTAGGCTTGACTTCTTTCTTGCCATTCTTATCATCTTCCTGAAGCAATGCCATATCCACTAAGCTCTCAAAAGTGGCCCCCATGGGTATATGAGACATAGCTAAAACTTGTAATGGCTCATTCAACCCTCGTGCAAAGCGTAGAGTCTTCTTCTCGGGTGTGTTAACCATGTCCAAACCGAATCGAGCAAGCTGGTTAAACTTATTCACATACTCCCTCACTGTCATGTCCCCTTGCTTCAAAGATATAAACTTCTCCATTTGTAGATTCTCCTCAGCAGATGATAGAAACTTAAGCCCAAACCTCATCCTAAAGTCGGCCCAAGTCTCTATAGGCCTAGTAGCGTTGGTGACTTCCCACCAATAAGCAGCTTCCTCTTTCAATAGCCATACTGCCAATAGAACTTTTCTACGGTCTTCCACATCAAAGATGGCAAAGAGGTCTTCAGTTTCTTTTAACCAATTTCTTGCCTCAACAGAAGTCTCCGTCCCAATAAAATTCTTGCCACCCATCGCCTTAAAGTCTTTGCAAATCTTTGCGAAATCTGCTTGTGGACGCTGAGGAGGAGGAGGAGGAACCTCAGGTACGGTGGGAGTGTTTGATGGGCCCGCATCGTTGGCCCTAGCTTCCAAGTACCTTCGGAACCATCCGGGTATGGTTACTCCATCAGGAAGGTTAATATCGGTCATGCTGAAAAAGGAAAAGATAGATTTAGAACGAGGAACCAAAGGATAGCGCTAATGGCTTTTGGGGAATAGCCTTTTAAAATAAACTAGTCTTTTCTTGGAAAATACTTAATTGGTTTCGAAATAGTTTTTCAAAAGGTAAGTTTAAAAAAACCTTTTGTTCAATCTCGTAAACCATATGCTTTGATACCAAATGTAACACCCCACCTCCGCCAGGGTCACTCTTGCAAGTACACTGGCTTTGGAGGGGTGTTGGACAAGGTAAACATGCATGAGATATCACAAGACAGAACATATAAGTAAAACAGAGTAAATAAAGCAGCGGATAAAACTACTATTTCAAAACCATAGTCAAGTTACATCAAAGTACTTAGTCATTATTTTCCAACTACTGCAAGTCTAGAAACATAAACAAAAAACTGGAAATAACATAAAGTAAACTATCCCCAAAGTAGACTTGGTAAAGCCATAGCGAGCTCAAGTCCAAACCATACATAAGCTATCCAGTAAGCAAGCTAAAGATCCAAGCTAGGTGCTAGTGTTCCCACCCTGAGAACCTTGGGGGAGGGAACGGAAGAAAAGAGGCGAAAGAAAACGGGTCAGTCAAAAAGAGTGGTAAGTCCTACCTACTATTAGTATAAAAACTAATAAAGTTAACTGGACATGTGAAACAGAGATGAAACATAGGATGATAACTGGCATGGTGAAAAGTTAACAAGATAGATCAAGTGTGGCATCGCATATACAAGGTTAAGTTGCACTAGGTGTACTAGTATTCTAATCCATGTCAAGTATAAACAAGAAATGATCCCTTGGCCCAAAGTTGGCCCAACATCATGAGGTGACCTAAATCAAGGTCCAATTACTCGGTCTAGTCGATCGGCTCCCTATAAGCCTAACTCGTCCTGTATCGGTGTCATACGGCCTAATCATGGAATGTAGTTAACTGTGCAAGGTCCACCCTAGGGTGTATCCAGCCCTAAGGTGTAAACCACAGACACAATTCAAGCACGCACAGTCTAAACCTACCGGTGCCCATGTTCAACTCCAGACTTAATGTGCACGACCATGGTCCGCCTAAACAACCGGTGCACAATTCAGCCGTCTCTTTTGGTCTCTTACAATCAGTCCAGTAATCGTGCCCTACCCTAGCCTAGTCCAGGGTATCCAGATACTCCCAAGTGGGTTACTGCTGAAAAGGACCACGTAACTAGGATTTCAAGTGGGTTAAGTGTGGTTAACCCTATCCTAACCATGTATTGAGTTGGTCAAGCGTATCCAAGCAGTTCATGACTTAACCCTATCAATACATCGTGTTTAATTGGTTAAGTATTCAAGTAGTCCATGACTTAACCCTACCAATCCATCGTGTTTAATTGGTTAAGTATTCAAGTGGTCCATGACTTAACCCTACCATGTGGCATTAATTAACGAATGCACCCCAACCTCTCACATTAGACTTTGTTGTGGTTACTAGTTAAGCCGGGCGGGTCTGGGTAGCTTTACACCACAACCTAGTCTAACCTCGGGTTTCAAGTGAAATGTGACCAACTACTCACATTGGGTCCTATTGTTTGTAGCCACTAGTTAAGCCGGTCGGTTACGGGTAGGTTTATGCTACAAACTCAACCCAACCTCGAGTTGTCCACTTTCATGTTTTATACATGTCATGTCCACGTTCATGGTTTTCAAGCATAATCACATGTCATATTTCAAAACCATGTTTTCATGTCATTAAAGTTACCTATCTACCCATACGCATTCCCATCGCATGTACGTTTCGTCACAACACAAAATGGATTAAAAGAGGGAACTTAGAAGCATGACAAAAATGGGCATAAGGTGATAGGATTTGGCCACAAGTTAAACATGGTGGCACATAAGGCAAAATGTGTTCATTAAACTTGCATATTACATTATAAACCTCAAGACATGCATGACATCAAACTTAGCAAATAGGTGATACATGGTCATAGATGGCATAGGATGATAACTAGTGATTCGCATATAACATCATATGCAAGTTAACATAAAGGTTATGAGAGTTTCTATGTTGCATTATGCAACATTTCCAAACAAAGCTCATATGTTTCAATTCACAAAGTCAAGGTGATAGCTTTACAAACATACATAGAACAAATCTATGCATAACATGATAGATTCAAAGCACAAATCATACTTAGGCCCAAACTCAAACTTGCAACATGTCATATTTAACTTCATAGTTTAAATCTAAGAGTAGAATAGGGCTTACAAAGCTATGAAGACTATAAAATAAAACAAGATTGAGACGAAGCCACACTAGCAACACTAGAAACCCCCAAATGACAAGCTCCACATAAAACCCTTGATATATAAGAAGAAGATCCTTGCTTTGGTGAAGAAAGATTGAACTTTAGCCTTGAATCAAACTTAGAAACTCTCAAACAAGCTTAGAAACTCTCATATGAATGAAGATGGAGATTATGACAAGAGGGTGGAGGCCATGATATGAAGGTGGAGGCCATGATTAGAGAGCATTTTGGCAGCACTTAGTTGTAGGATTAGTTTGTATGAGTTTAGGGTAGGCTTAGGGGTCTTTTTATAGAGTTTAGGATTAGTTTTAGCCATAGGATTAACCCTAAATCAAATCTAAGCCATCAAATCATGTCAGAAACCAACAAACAGGGCCAGAAAACACAAGCAGGTGCACCAGGCCAAAATGGCCCGACCGGGGAGGTCGACCCCCAGGTCGACTCTAGAGTCGACCTGGCCTGGGGCAGGTCGACCCCCAGGTCGACCTGGCCTGGCAGGTCGACCCTAGGGTCAACCCCCAGGTCGACCTGGTGGGTTGGGCGGGAACTTTTCCCGCCTACTCTGATTGGGCTGAAATTCAAATCTGTTTTCGAAATTTGAATTTTCTGAAACTTCATCCGGCCATAATTGGGTCATACGGACTCCGATTTACAAAATTTCGGACTCGATTTCGCGTATTTTTCCGAGACAAACGCAATGGCACAGCCCGTTTCCCCTGATTCAGATTTTAAAATTTATTTCTGCCTTGATTTATGATTATAGCATGTTATAAAAATTCGGCTCGTTACAGCCCGTGTGGAAAATAATGGGCACCCGAGTTTGCAATGGTGGAAACAAACAACGGGTCAGTCATGGGACTGGTGTGATAATTCTTAACTAATTTAAATAATAATGATAAGGCAAATCCAAAGACCACGCCGCTAACGCGGAACGGGTTTATTTTAATGGATTGTCGTGCATAATTTAAAGTGACAGAACAAACAATAAGTAAATCGTAAAACAACGCAATGCTTTTGGAAAAATGGAATCACCATAAGACTCAAGTTCCATCACACAATGCAACGCAAACCAGAGGATAGAGTTTTATCTTATGGTGATTAAACATGCTTGGTACGATAAAAACGAATTTGATATTATTATTAGTGTATATATGTTTTAAAAACATTTCAAAGTAAATGTTTCAATCCTAGGAAGCATAGCTACCATATACTATGCCTCCATACTAGTAATACAATCAAATCCATAGGGTCGTATTGGGAAATTGGTTTTCCATCATGAGTCAAGGCTAGGGAGGAGCTCCTTACCGATTCGAGACACTCTAGCTAATGTCTCAGGATCCCCCGCAGTGAACCCTCGGAAAGCTGCAGGGCCGGTCCACACATACAGCTTTGTAGATTAGTTATTCCTGAACACACGTTTCCCGATCCTATAGGACCTATCATCCGAGGCGCCTCATTCCATCATCCACATAAGTAAAATGTCGGGCCGTGTAAAACCCAAACACCACTTCTAGCTAGAAAGAAACGTGCTTCTCTCCCTGCGTTCCCTTCTTCTGTTTTAGACTCCACCGGGTTGTGAGGCTTGTGAAGCTACGTAATACACAAAGCTATGCTTATCCAAGCCGTGCTTTGATCGTCACCACAAGGTTCTACTTTTCAACAAGAAACCTTGATCATTGCATCTTAGTATGCCACACTGTCACTCCATATCACACTACCAATCCTTTGCCGAAATATATGAAAAGGTGTTAAGCAAGGGAATAAATTCTCCGCCACCAAACATTCATACATTCGACAGAAAATCAATAAATACAATATAAAGGAGTACAATGTCGGACACACATTCCATTTATAAGCCCGTTCTGGGTCTGAACGAAATTGGAGATACCCTCGTCCCGTGTGTCCAGTAGGGAAAGGAGGCACCCGCATATCCGTGAAATCAACATGTACGTTTGGCCAATTACCCCGACCCTTGAATTGGGAGCAAGTCAATTCAGGATCTTGGTCGTTGTCCATTCGAGGGAAGATTTACGGTCTTCATTCGTCGTCTTCATACTTTAATTCCTAACGTCATTTGATTACTTGGAATGAGGTTAAACTCAAACTTCCCAAATAATCCTCGTATATGTATAATGAAAATCCTTACTTATCGTTAGTATTATTTTATAATGATTAATCCCTATTCTTAATTAATTAGAATAATTAAATCTTTATTTAACGACATCTCGGGTCAAAGGGAGACCCAGGCGCTGTTTTCAACGAATTTTGATTTTCACATTTCTCAAAATCTGTCCGTTGGATTTTAACGTAGTTTATATCGTTGGAAAGATCTTCCCAAGACGGTCCTAATGGTTTCAGTTTTGGGAAAATCCGACGGTCGGATCTTTTGGTATAGTCGTTTAAAGGTACGATTTTGCGCTCGATTCGTTTAATTTAATTATATATATATATATATATAAATATAAAACGTTTAACTTACTATTTACATAAAAATGTAAATTCTATTAAAATGTCCACTTTCATTCTTTCATTCCCCCATTCCTTTATTTACATGAAAAATGTAAATTATAATTCAATGATGAATTCTTCCTTTATTTCTTTCGTTTACATAAAAATGCAAATTCTAATTCAATGTTACAGTTCATTCTTCTTATTCTTATATTTACATAAAAATGTAAATTCTATTTCAATGTTGAATTCATTCTTTTTATTTTTATATTTACATAAAAATGTAAATTCTATTTCAATGTTGAATTCATTCTTTTTATTTTTATATTTACATAAAAATGTAAATTCTATTTCAATGTTGAATGCATTCTTTTTATTACACTGTAAGATCTCCTTTTTAATTACATTATGAAATCCCCTTTTTAATTACATTATGAAATCCCCTTTTTAATTACATTAAAAATGTGATTAACAATACAGTGAAAAATTCTATCTTTTCTTTAATATTACAACAAAAATGTAATTTACATTACAACGTCAAATCCTTCTTTTTAATTACATTAAAAATGTAATTATCATTACGGTGAAAATTTCTATCTTTTTAAATCACAAATAAAAATGTAATTCACATTACCATGTCAAATTCTTCTTTTTTTGATTACATTAACATTACAGTGAAAATTTCTATTCTTTTCTATTACAAGAAAAAAATGTACTTTTGATTACAATGCTCAATTCTTCTTTTTAATTACATTAAAAATGTAATTAACACTACATGTCAAATTTTGTCTTTTAATTTGCAAGGTAAAATCCTATCTCTAATTTCATATAAAAATGAAATTTTATATTACATAACAATTCTCATTCTTAATTTACAAAAAAAAGTGTACCTTTAATTTACAATGTAAATTCTTCTCTTTAATTACAAAATAAAAATGTAATTTTTATTTGTAGTGCAAATTCTCTTTCTGAACTACATATAAAAATGTAATTTTTATTTACATGTAAATCCTATTCTTAATTACATATAAAAATGTAATTTCAATTTACAGTGTAAAATCTCTTTCTTTATTTACATAACAAAAATGTGTTTTTAATTTACAATGTAAAATCTTACTCTTCATTTACATAACAAAAATGGGTTTTTAATTTGCAATGTAAATCTCATTCTTAAGTTACATAATAAAAATTGAACCTTTTCACATCGTCATATTCCACCTTTTATTTTCTATAAAAATATTGAATCTTTTCACATCACCATATTTCACTTTTTATTTTTAATAAAAATATTGAATCTTTTCACATCGTCATATTTCACTTTTTTTTTCAATAAAAATATTGAATTTTTTCACATCGTCATATTTCACTTTTTATTTTCAATAAAAAATTGAATCTTTTCACATCGTCATATTTCACTTTTTTATTTTCAATAAAAATATCGAATCTTTTCACATCGTCATATTTCACTTTTTATTTTCAATAAAAATATTGAATCTTTTCACATCGTCATATTTCACTTTTTATTTTCAATAAAACGTTATATTTGTGTTTGAGAACACAATTAAGAGACATGTTTATTTTTCTATGTAATGTTTGTGCTTGAGAACACAAATAAGAATCATTCATTTTTCTATTCCAATTCAAACATGTATACAAAGTTGACAATATTTAATTGGTAATCCAATAAGGTGACAAAATGATATTATACATTGGATTGACAAAATAATGCCTTTCATTTAAATTGACAATTTAAATCAATTCAACACGAATGATTCATGTTTTTATATTGAATTGATAAGCTAAATCAATTCAAATAAAGTGACAAAATATGAATTGATTAATTAGATCAATCCCATAAAAGTGACAAACTACAGATTTTGATATTGAATCGATGATCTAAATCAACTCAATAAAATAAAAGGATGAATAATAATATTTGTCTAAGGCATATAGATCTATAATTATCCATTATATATTGATCTTGAATTGATAATCTAAATCAATTCAATAAAATAAAGGGATGAATAAATATATTCACATATGAATCTTATAATTATCCATCACAACTAACAGAACAATCATCATACAATATCAACAAAAACAGACCTGAAATATATAACTAAAAATAAAAAAATGAATTGATTAATTTTTTTAAAACAAAAGAAATCTCACCGAAAGCTTTCCACTCTGACAAAAATTAGACAAAAACTAAATCTATTTTGGTCAACTCCATGTTGTAGATCTGGGAAATACGGTTCCAACGCAATTCAGTTTGCTGAATTCTGATTTCGATTGCAAAAGATATGATCGTTTTAAGATTTGATTACATTAATAAATAAGTAATTTATTATTAAACTTTAATTAGGCCTTAACCTTATCATCTTTCCATTTGGCCGTTCATCCTCTGATCCAAGGGCCGATACTGCTCCTTCTTCATCGTTCTTTTCCAGACCATTTTGAACCCATTCATCATTCCTCGATTTCACTATCGCACGCTTGGACAATCACATAAAATCGAAGAAGATATTAATCAAAACTTCTTTTAGAATTTTTCATGGAGTGATTTGGTTGGAATCCTTTTTTTTTTAGGGAAAGAAAAGAACAAAATGGTGGCTGCTCATTTTTGTTTACAGAGAATAAAGGAAGAGGAGTATGCTAAGTCTAGAATTAGAGAACATTAATAGAGACAATTGCAAAGAAGAAACAAAATAATAAGGAAGGGAATTGAGAAAGATACCTTATTTATTTCTCTAATGCGTCCCTTCATTTTAGATAGGTTACGAAGTAAATAAATTTACTGACTAAGCACAAGGTGTCACTCTTATCAACTTTTATTTATTATTCTAAATTCAAAAGAAAACTTACATAGGGAAAAATGATAACAAAAAGAAATGAATACATGATTTGTTGTCTGATGCTGACTATATGAAAGTCGTATGACTTTTTAAATTTCAAAATACATAACAATAAGTATCATAATTTATGCAACATATTCTATTGGACTAAGCATGAGATAGTGTATTTATTTCTTATTCAAAATTAAAAATAAAATAAGAAACAGAAAAATAGGAAAGTACGCAATGCATAATTATAAATCAAATGAGGAACCCCTAATTGATATCCTTAACTACTATATACAAATTTATATTCATTTGTTTTCTTTTCATACAAACATAAGCATGTGTTTCTCTTTTTAAAACAGTCAATCACATTTACTTTCAATTTTTTTCTAAAGTATTCCAATTGAGGTTCCAACATTAAATTCAAAAATAGATTATAGTTACTAGGAAGATAATTAAAGGTTGTATTCTACCTATACTAATTCAAAATTATTTTAAAATTACGATATACAAACAATAGGTACAATTTCTAATTTAATAAATGTTTCATCATTATTGCAACCAACATATCTAAAATACATATCCATATTGTTAAAATTTACTGTTATAAATGTTGCACTTATTATCTTAATTCAACCTACGTCATTAATAGGATTCCAGGTATTTATTTATTTTGGAAAAGTTTTTCTTTAGTTGATTACTTAAGAATAAGGTAATAATTAGAAAATTTGTGTGTTGATTAAATAAACACTTATTTTTTTTTTCAAAATTGAAGGAAACGATTCATTGTTAAAGTGGGAAAGAGATAAGGAAGAACACATGCAATGTTTTAGGAAAGGATAAATAAATAAATAAAAGAATAAAAGAATGTGTCAATTTTGAAAGAGAGGAATGGTGCATTATTAATGAAACAACGAAGAGAGGAGGACATTAAAAACAAATTCTGTTATTCACATGTAATCCTGTTCCAAATTCTTAAACGTTACATTTTGAACAAATAGGGAAAGAATTAAAGATGATAGACAAAGATATATACATGTATGTATTGGAATTTATTTTGTCTATAATGAACACATTATTTCCAGACAATCTTTCAGCAAAAATTAATAAAATCAGTAATAATATCATAAATTTATTTAAGACCAATTTATATTCAATAATTTAATTTATTTTTTCCTAAGTTTTTTTTAAATAAAATAGTATATAAAACTAATGTTAAAGTTATTCTCATCTTTTTATTTCATAAAAATAACCAATTTATACTCCATTTTCCTCAAAATAGATTAAATTAAAATTTAAATTGGTTCCAAAATTCTGGGTTGTTACACAAAGTCTTGTGGTTGATGATCAAAGCACCGCCTGTGTGGCATAGCTTTGTGTATAGCGTGGATTCGCGAGCCTCACACCCGGGTATGAGCCAGAAACGGGAGAGGACCTCAGGGAGGACATGCGTTTCTTTCTAGCTAGAGGTGGTGTCCGTGCTTAAACTGGCTGACATATATATTATTTTCACCTGTGTGGTTGTTGCTGTTGCGAGGCACCTCGGATATATCGGTGACTATGTGGAGCCGATGGAGTCAATGGGCTCATTTACGCCCCAAAGGGCAGGGAAACGCAGTGTTCAGGCATTTTAATCCACATCGGTGGACCGGCCCTAACGATCCAAGGGTTTGACTGAGTACTTGCCCTGAGGCTCGGGCTAGAGAGTCTCGAATTCGGTAAGGACTATCTTTTGCCTTGGTTCATGTCGGAAATCCAATTTTCAAATACGTGACTGTGCGGTTTTGATTGTATACCTATATATGGCGACATGATATATGGTACCCATGTCGTCTATGATTGATACCTATGATTTGAAATTGTTTTTGAAACATATAAACACTAGTAATAATATCAAATTCTTTTGTTTATTTCATATCAAGCATATTTTGGCCATTATAAGGTAAAACTCCATTCTCCGGTTTGCGTTGCATTATGTGATGGGAACTGAGTCTTATAATGGCTTCAATTTTATAAAAAGCATTGTGATGTTTAAAAGATTTACTTGTTGTAAAGCACTGGCAATCCAATGGAGTAAACCCGTTCCGCGAAAGTGGCGTGGTCCTGTGATTAGCCATATTGATTAACATAGAAATGTGTTTATTTTATGCTCTTATATCTTATCTTTTGTATATAAATAAATATTACTTGGGTATTGTTTTGTTACTTTTATAGATATTCCAACCCAACCCGCTTGCAACCAGAAAAGTAGAGAAATGGATATCAGATTGCTATATATTTACATTTTGAAGAATTGTAAATGAAGATCTCACATCTAGTTGCTGTTGGATAAGAAAATGATTGATAAAAAGGCCATGCACATCTCAAATCAAGGGAGGCTTGTCAAAGAACCAAGAGGAAAAGAAGAAAGGCCAAATTTACTAGATTTCACTAAGGCCCGTTTGTAATTCTCATTGTAAACTCTTTTGTGAATTCCCTAAGGCACATTTATCATTGTATTAGGGTTAGGGTTAGGGTTTGGTTATCTCCTATAAATACCCTTGTAATATCATTGTAGCCACCATCCTATTTTCTCTTCTTCTCCATTAATAAAGTTTCTAGTTCTCTTTTATTTTTCTACATTTTTATTTTTCTTAGCAATTGGTGTTGTCTTCACAATTAGTTTTGGTAGAACACCAATTGTATTTTACATTTTTTATTAGCGATTAGTCGTTTGATTAGTTTCAACGACAATCCTAACTTTATTTTAGTTGTTCTTCTTTTTCTGCAATTTTAATTTATGCATTTTATTTCTGTTTTGCATTTTAATTTCCAATTGATAATTGTGATTTGATCGTCGGTTCAATTAGATTTGTTCTGAATCTGATCGCAGTTTCAATTTCATTTGCTTTCAAAACCAACTTCAAAGATTTGTCTAACTCGCCCAAGAGATTATTTAAATAATTTGATTTAGTTTTCCTTCCTGTGTTCGACCTGTATGCTACACACCTGTGCGCTTGCGGTAATTTAATTTAAAATTCGCGCTTTTCTAATTCATAGGAAAGCGACGATCAAGTTTTTGGCGCCGTTGCCGGGGAGGCAACAATTAAATTTTATTATTTGTTTCATTTCCGATTCGTGTTAGTTTTTATTTTTATTTTTTCCTTTTGTTTTCTTGTGTATAGATAAAAAAAAATATTGACTGGTTGATTTGGTATTATAAGTTGATATCGTAATCTTCCTAACAAGAGAAAAAAATATTGATTGCCAAATTCCCTTGATTTACTTTCCTTTTTCTTTTCAATTTATTTCTTTCCCCTTTTCATTTTTTTCCTTTCTTTATGTATTTCTTCTTTCCATCTATCCTTCTTTCCAATTTTTACTTCATTATTCATTGGTATTGTTCATTTATTTTGCCAAATTTTCCAATTTTTCTTTGATTTCTTCCCATCTATTCCTTCTTTCCTTTTACTTCCTTCCATTTGTTAATATACTGGTTTTCATTCTCTTACAACAATAAACAAAAAAATTCCTTTGTTTCTTTCCATCTTTCAACTTTCTTCCCATTTTATTTTTACATTCTCTTCCCTATTTTACAAGTTCCAAAACAAAACAAAACAAAAATAACACTTGCCAACTTTTCCTTCAGTTTATTTCCTGTCTTTTCATCCATTTCTTCTCCCTTCTTTTATTTATTTCTTTCCATCATACAATTTCTTTCCCTTTCATTCATTTAATTCTTTCCAATTTTCTATAAACTCCTCTCTTTTACAAATCTCATCCATAAAAAAATTAAAAAAAATAAAAATCTTGCCATCTTCTCTTTTATTTCTTTCCGTTTTGCTCTTTCCTCTTTCCAATACTTTGATTTCTACTTTTTTTTTAAATAAATAATAATAAATACAAATTCTCTTTTTAAAATCTTTCCATTCTCTGCCCTGTAGTTAATTCTTTGCTTTGTCATTTGATTCTTCCCACTATTGCTATTCCCCTATTTATTTACATTTTTTTCCTTTGGTATTACAACAGCGACCTCAAAACCTTCTCCTTCCATCTTCTCCACAACACAACCACGCAAGCCAACCTTGTACCATCCTCCTGCAAACAACAATCACCTCAACTCCTCTTTATCTCATCACAGCAACAAACTCCACTTCCCTTTCTACCCACAACATCACAGTCCCTTCCTACCCACGTCCAAGTCCTGCCATCTTTTCACGCAACTTTCAAGACCATATTCAGCGCAAATCACGCCACCTACCATCGTTCCCACCTTCTAAACCATCATCGCACTATCCATACCAACCAATCTACCACAAATCGAACCCAAATCCACCTCGAAACACCCGTTGCATAATCGTCGCAACCCTTCCCTCATTACAAAAATCAAATCTGGCTCCGTAATTGTTAGGGTCCGATTTCGAAAAGAAAAAAAAGAGAGAGAAGGGGTAAAGGAGCGTGATTTCTGGAAATCGGTTGTTTCCAATTATTTTTCAATTTTGCCAAATTTTGCGAGGAAGTACTATATTTATTGACTGAATCTTGGCCTCTTTTTTTTTCTTCTTTTATGCATGTGAGGGTTGTTTGTTTTAGAATTATTTTGGGTTTAGTTCTCTTGTTTTGGTTGTTGGCACGGTCATGTACTAAATAGTGGAATTTGTCTTCTGATTTTTACTCGTTGTAGATCTCCTTTATTTCTTTCTTATTTTAGTTTTTTCTAGTTTGTAACTTGTTTTCTTTATTCATTTTCTTTTCTTAAAAAATAAGACAGAAAAGAAAAGAGAGGAATTTCAAAAGTTCGAAGACCAAAGTGAGCGAGAGTTCAAGAAACGCGAACAAGGAATACAGAAGTCAGTCGATCAGCAAGCAGTTGAATTGAATTGCCAGTGCTTTTCAATCGTTCTGGACATCTATACACCATTGTAAAATTTTCTAAACTCTACAGGTGCTTTGCTGCAAAGGAAAATATAGAAATTGCTTGTAAAAATCTTCTGCAGGGGCAGCGGCTTGCTTGTACAATTATTTTATTTCTTCAGTTATTTTTGTCTGATTGTGGTGTGGCTGAAATTTCTGAATTTCCATAATTAAAATCATTACTCTCGTCGATTTTTTATTATAAAACTTGATTAGACATTGCAAATTTTTAACTACAATAGTGTATTTTTGTGAAATTGATTCTCTCAAGGGTTTGATCGCGGATATATATTAGTTCAATTTATTGAACTTCTAGCAAAAGAGGTTGCATACTACCCATAAAACATTGGTCGTATCCCTTAGTATTTATACTATACGTGAACGACCATAAGACCCTCTTCCCCCTTCAAATCGAGATTATCAACTAATAAGATATACTTGAGTACGTTATTTATTTTGTAATAAGAGTTACGTGTGTCAACTTTAAGTTTTGGATTTTCTATACTCGACAACGATGAGTGAAAAGAGTTTTAGCCATCATAATTCTCCTACTGATTTTGAAATTGATGAAATTGACATGATTCACACAATAATTGTTGAAACCTCTAATGACACTTCTAAAGCCTTGAAAATGTGTCTTGACCATTTCAACTCTGATTTCGATGAGCTTGAATACATTTCTGAGCTAAATGAACTTCTTGACTCGAAACCTTCGTCATTTGAATCTAACCATGAATGTTGACCAATATTAGCACACAAGAACTTCCTAAGTTAGACCACAAACCCCTACCACAAGACCTTAAGTATACTTACTTGGACTCTACAGAAAATTTTCTCATAATCGTACCGAGGACAAAGAAGAAAAATCTTTGAAAATTTTACGGGAAAATAAAGGGGCATTAGGATGGGATTATGATAATCTGCATCTGAATTTTATAAATCATTGGCTCGACAAAATTTTCTTCAGAAGAATTTTCATTTCAGAATGCACTGACAAGCCTATTGCAACTCACAAATCAAATAAGAAATCATTGTGCATCATCTTCGATAGAGGCAAGTGTGGGGGGAAAAGAAGGAATCATTCACCACAAAATATTCACCATCATCATAGATTTCATTTTTCATACAATTGGCACACTCATATAGTGGTTAAATTGCATTTCATTTTACAAATCATATTGCATTTAATCCATCTTTGGGTTCGATCTTTCAAATTTAGGAAACGTTTACAGTGTGGACACTGTTTAGTTCTAGTGTGGGGGGAGAGTCTGCATTTCATTCATTTTCGTTTTTTTTCTTTATTTTTCTTTCTTTTCATTTTCAGCCATTTAAATAGGACCATCATGCATTTTTGATTGTAGTAACATGCTATTTTTTTTTGAAACACGACTCATTTTAGATTGATACAACAAAATAAGTTAACGATTGTTAATCAGTTGATAGTATTTTTTTCTCTCAAATAAGATCAAATAAGAAATATGATGAAAAGTTGAATTTTGAGGGATAATAGTGTAACCGGTACATAGGGAGATTCTTAGATAATGGCCATGAAGTTTATTCTAAATTGTAGTCTTTATTTAATGAGTGGAGGACTTAAAATACTTATATTGGCTTTTCGAATCTTTGAAACTAAGTTGTGTTAAGTTGAATTCGCATAATCTCTCTTGTTCTTATATTTTCAGTAATAATAATAATAATTCGAGGGTATCCAACATTGCTTGTATATCTAGCATTGGTGTGCAAACCCGCCAAGCTCTATCTGACATGTTGTTGACAAAGTCAGCGTCGGAATATCGTGGTCTCATTTTATGAGTTGGACACCTAAGGATTACCGACACGTTGTTGATAAAGTCAAAGTCGGTCTGCACAATCCGCCAAGCTCTTTACCCACTCTCCGTTAGTCCGCGAGGCAGTGCATGGGTGGTAAACCTTGGTCTTCTGAGTTAGGTGTATGTACTTAATCATAAATTTTAACTTTTATAGAGATAGAGAATAAGCGATGATGCCCAAACATTTCTTGACCTTATTGATTTGATTAGCCATACACAAGGAAATTAGAATACCACTTCACAAACTGTAACAAGCAAACTAAGAATATATTTCATGGCTACACTACGTTATCGATCGAACCAACTGGCCAAACTGGAATTTAACATTTGAAAACTTGAATTATATTGAAAATTTGTGACAAGTTGAGGTATCTAAAATAAAATCAACTGATTAGAAATTATTAACTTAATTTGTTGTACCACTTTCCTGAAATAAGTCGTGTTTTCATTTTTCGTTTTTATTTGCATATGTCCATTGCATTCATGTAGTTTCATTAGAATCATAGCATACTGCATTTGGATTTTGTGGGTAGTATCCGCTGAAAACCCTCATGAGACACCACTCGTCCTACTAGGGACACCTAGAGGTTTAACGGCTTGTTGCATACGCTCAATGCAATCGTGTTTCCTACGAAAGTGTGACCTATCTAGTTTAGTTTTTCATTTCTTGTTTTGCTCGAGGACGAGTAAAAGATAAGTGTGGGGGTATTTAATTAACATAGAAATGTGTTTATTTTATGCTCTTATATCTTATCTTTTGTATATAAATAAATATTACTTGGGTATTGTTTTGTTACTTTTACAGATATTCCAACCCAGCCCGCATGCAACCAGAAAAGTAGAGAAATGGAGATCAGATTGCTATAAATTTACATTTTGAAGAATTGTAAATGAAGATCTCACATCCAGTTGCTGTTGGATAAGAAAATGATTGATTAAAAGGCCATGCACATCTCAAATCTAGGGAGGCTTGTCAAAGAGCCAAGAGGAAAAAAAGAAAGGCCAAATTTACTAGATTTCACTAAGACCCATTTGTAATTCTCATTGTAAACTCTTTTGTGAATTCCCTAAGGCCCATTTATCATTGTATTAGGGTTAGAGTTAGGGTTTAGTTATCTCCTATAAATACCCTTGTAATATCATTGTAGCCACCATCCTATTTTCTCTTCTTCTCCATTAATAAAGTTTCTAGTTCTCTTTTATTTTTCTACATTTTTCTTTTTCTTAACAATTGGTGTTGTCTTCACAATTAGTTTTGGTAGAACACCAATTGTATTTTACATTTTTTTATTAGCGATTAGTCGTTTGATTAGTTTCAACGACAATCCTAACTTTACTTTTTGTTGTTCTTCTTTTCCTGCAATTTTAATTTCTGCATTTTATTTCTGTTTTGCATTTTAATTTCCAATGGATAATTATGATTTGATCGTCGGTTCAATTAGATTTTGTTCTGAATCTGATCGCAGTTTCAATTTCGTTTGCTTTCAAAACCAACCTCAAAGATTTGTCTAACTCGCCCAAGAGATTATTTAAATAATTTGATTTAATTTGCCTTCCTATGTTCGACCTGCATGCTACACACCTGTGCGCTTGCAGTAATTTAATTTAAAATTCGCGCTTTTCTAATTCATAGGAAAGCGACGATCACATATTATAAATGTGTTAAGTAGATTTCTCATACCAGTCCCATGACTGACTCGTAGTTTGTTTCACTTACAAACTTGGGTGCCCCTCTTTCTACACGGGCAGCCTTGTATTCAGGTCTTAGCAGGCTCTTTCTGGATAGCTGGAGCTGAAGATGGATTCTATCATTTATCTCTTTTTATGCTGTTCAGCTCCTACTGTACATATTATGTTTTGTTTTCCTCTGTAGACATTTATGTATAACTGAACTGTATGTTGTACTAAGTATGATCCTGCATACTGTGTAACTCTGATGATTATGCTTATCCAGTGTATTCTATGGTACATTATCTGGTGTATTTATTTATTTCTGTTCTGCTGTTATCTGTTTATGTGTTATATTCCAAAGATTACCCTTGCCACCGTCGTATGGGGTTTTGGGGTCGTCACAACATTTTTGGTTTTAAATATAATATTAGCTTCCTTATCCAATTCTAAATTATATAATACATAATCTGAAAATAGATTATTTTTAAAACATTCGAGATCATCAAATTTTAATTTTAAATCCCATGGATTAATTCCAACTCTACTCACATTCTGAACATCAAACCGAATTTCATCATTTCTCTTTTTAACCAATTTCTTGAATTCAAATTCTCAAATTATTTAACAGTAATTATCTCGCTTTATTTATAAATATCGTTTATCAATCAAATACTTGTCTTAAATAATTAAACAAGTTATTATATTCTAGGCGATCGAAATCCAATTTCTATTTCAAAATAGATTTTTCCTTTTTTTAAAACCACAATTTCTTTTCCAATATATTAGAATATATTTTACGGTATATACATACCAATTATTTCAGGTCAATGTTGTTCAAACATCCCCAAAACACACAATAATCGACATCAGATTATTTATCACATCATATAAAGCAATATATGAAAATCAACAATAAAATTGTTGAGGAATCCTGTTGAATTCCTCTAACCTGTTTCCCTGCATCCATAAATGTTAATCAACATAAATAAAACTAATTTCATATCTATATGAGATATAATAATATATAGGATCAATAATCAGTTAACGATTTATATATATATATATAACTATATATATTATTTCAACTAATTTATTTACAATTCAGCCAAACAACCATCACACAACAATAAATCATCGTTTATAAATTCTAAAATAGTTTTATAATATTATAAAACTGAACAGGGTTAGTGAGTTTACTCACCTTGGTCGTTAATTGTTAAATAACGATTAATGTCAATTGATTCAGATCAGACGTTTAATTTTGTCATATTTCTAACGAGCTCTGAAAGATTCCAAACCAACTTCATATTGTAGCCTGCGTCCACATGATCCTAACAGATCTCGTTTTGTTGAATTCCGACATCGTATGCATATGTTATGATATTAACAGGTTAATATGTTATTAAATGTAGATTTAAACTTAAAAATATATATATATATAAAGAAAATGGGTATTACATGTATTTAGACCAGCCCATAACAATCTGCACCCGTCACTTTTACTGTTAATTCATCACGCCCCATTTTTTTTGCTTTTATTTCCTTTTTTTTTAAATTTCTGGGCCTCAGCCCAATGCCATTAAATCCATCATGAAACAGTACCCATACATCCTTTACTATGCTTCTCCCTTCCCTTATTTTTTAAACAAAACATTTTCTCCAAAAGAAAAGAACATGGCTGATACTTCTTTTATCTCGTTCTTCCCCTTTCCCATCACCGATATCAAAACGATCACTACTGTTTAACTCCACTTCCAGAGCTCTACTTCTGTATTACCACCAGATACAACTTGCACTAATCCCTTAGAACCCGTCACCGAGCCTCTCCTTGCTGCCCCAGTTCAATTCGCAAACTAAAAATTCAACAAATGCACCCAATTTTTGCCACGAGATCCACTTCCTTCCCCATAGTAAACTGCTGCTCTCTAGAATAAAATGCTGCTCATACTCTTCCACTTCACTGACATTGCTGATCTTTCCTTTTAGCATTAGTACCAGGTCTGTAACGCCCCAGATTTTAGCGGTTTAATAACTAATCAGTTTAATTAATTTAATATATTGATTCGACAATTTAAATGGTATGAATTTAAATAATTTTGATTTTTTAATTAATTCAAATAATGGAATAATAATACACTTTATTTCCGAGATAGTCGAATGAGCAATATTATGTGAATTGGACTATATAAGAATATTTAATTGAATTTGTATTCGAGTGATAATAACGAATATATTAATTAAACAACGATTGAACATAATAATTATAATATAATTATAAACTAGCTCTTAAGTCACGGTATTTCATAATATTAAGTTTTGAACTTCAATTGAATATGTAGGATACATTTTAAGTCGGATTTCTTTGAAATAAGAAACATTCGAATCTGTTGAACTATAATTTTCTAATGGAAGCGGAAAATCGAGATTTCGTCTTTTATATTGTAAGTTATGTCCAAATAAAATTTTCAAATAATCGCTATGAAATCGTTTATAAAGCATAATGATTTGTTTAATATAATTAAATATTGCTTTCGAATTTGGCTAAAATTTTCAAGACGTGTTTTTAATTTAATTTATTGAATTTTCTGTAATTTTTATTTTGGAAAATTAGCTACTTTTATTTAACGTATTTTGCACCCTATGTTAGCACTTTTGAAATTTCACAAAATAAGTCAGCTTGTCTATTTTATTATATTTTTGGGATCGTGGCACATTGCTCGCCATAATGGAAATTTTATTTTTGACGATAGTAGTCCAATTGTGAACGAAGCCTTATATTAAAAATGCTAAAACTGTTTAAAAAATTAAACAAACGTGTATATATCCATTTCTTCGCATACATGCGTACCCATTGTTTCACATGACGATAAGTATATTGGTACTGAATAGTATTTATTAAAGAAAATACTCAAACACTCTCGGTTAAATACCATCATCATTCTCTAGCTATCTTCACTTCATTGTTAAGTTATTAATTAATTCGAATAATCGGTTTCATAAATTGAATGGCTTCCATTTGAAATACAAGATTCAAACAATCATGCTACAAGAACACACGAAGTATGTATTTGTCAAAAGTGCTTAATGCCATCTTAAATTAAGACTGATTATCAAGTATCAAATTGCAACAAATGACATAATTTATAATAAGTGCATCTGGTATTATTGAGTATGTACTCATAACGATGGTAAATTATATATCATTCATGTGGCACCCAAGTATCGTACTGCCCCTACCCTAAAAACTGTAGACCCTAAATGTAACACCGCGTATTTTCTGTGAACGTATAGGTAACAAATCAGAGGATAATTAATTTTTAAAATAAGAATCAAGGGAAATGGGTTGCGCCATTGCGTTCGTCTCGGAATTCTGCTTGGAAACGAGTCCGAGCTTGCAAGAATCGGAGTCCGTATGAGGGAGATATGACCCTCCGAAGTTTCAGAAATTTTCAGAATCGAAAACAGCTCGAAATTTGAATTCAAAATTCGAATTCAAACCCAGAAGCGGGCTGGGCGGGAATTTTCCCGCCCAGGACCCAGGTCGACTGGGGAGTCGACTGGGCAGTCGACCCCCCAGACCCAGGTCGACTGGGGAGTCGACCCCCTAGACCAGGTCGACTGGGCAGTCGACCTGGGGGTCGACCTCCCTGGTCGAACCTGGTGCGTGTGTGTGCGATTTTGGGGGCTGTGACGTGTTTGGACGGACCTGATGAGTTCTAGGGTTAATCTGAGGGCCTAAATGAGTTCCTACACCTATAAATACATCATAAGACCTAACCTAATGGATAACAAAACATTCTTACATCAAAATGTTGTTGGACTTCCTCTTGATCATGGTCGCCGCTCTCTAAGCAATTCTCTTAGCCTCCAAACTCAATCAAACTAGAGATTAAAGCTCCTACAACGATTCTACAACAAATTAAAGTTCTTTCTTTAACCACGGAAGGCAAGTGCAGTTATTTTCCGATATAAACTTTAATCATAATTGTGACATGATTGTAAATCTGAATTTGAGATTGTGTATGTTCTGTTCTGATCTATTTTATTCTGTATCTCTTCTTCTTTCTGTTCTATAGCCAGGCTACTACGAGCCTACGCCAATCTCCTAAGAGATTAACGCATGAACGCTAAAATGTTTGGGACAAATAATGAATGTGGCATATTTGGGCATGGCTAATCTGTGACTGATTTAAGAAAAAGGACATAGGTTGTAAACTAGATTTAGATCTATGCATATTCTGTGAATTGGAAGAAGAGGAACCATGGTATGCTAACATGTGACTTGAGACATTGGACATAACGCATATTTTGAATTAAGATCTGTTATAACTAGATTATTGGGCATATTGTTTATATAACAATTCATGATTTGAAAGAGAATATGACTTAGATGTGAAGATCTATATTAAGATTTGATAACTATCAAATGTGAATAACACCTAAGTAGGAGATTTTTGAATATATGACATGCATTGAAATCGATGGCTATATTTGGTATAATTTATATGCGAACCTTTTGTACTAGGCAAATTGAACTAAATTGGGACATGTAAATTATGACCATAATCTGTGACATGTAAATTCAATGCAAACGTGGGGTATATGATCATAGTGTGAATCATGACAACTATTTAGGCATGCAAACTTAGGCCAAATTTATAATTAGGCAAGATATGTTTGTGAAACTTTAAGGAATGATTAAATCTGTTATATTTGCCTAATTTGCTAGTTCTGTTATATTGCCTAATCTGCTAGTTCTGTTATTTAGGCCTAATTTATGATTAAGCAAGGCATGTAAATAGAACCTTTAGAAATATTAAATCTGCTAAATCTGTCATCTGCTAAGTCTGCTGAAAATGCCAAATCTGCTAAGCTAAATCTGTTGAGATGCCTAAACTGCTAAATCTGTTGAGATGCCTAATCTGTTATCTGCTAAATCTGCTAGTTTGCTTAATCTGCTAAATCCGTTAAGTCGCCTAATCTGAAAAATATGTTATCTGCTATATCTGTTGAGTTGATATAATTAGTCTGTTATTGACATAATATGAATTGGCTATAGTTATGAATAATTGACATATATATTAGGCGTGGGCATAAATGGTAAATTATTAATTAATTGGCCGCAAAGATGAAAATGGCTAACTCGAGGTTAGAATGAGTTTGCGGCGTAATTCTGCCCGGAACCGCTCGGCACATCCAGTGGCCGCAGACAATAGGTTCTAATGTGAGAAGTTAGTCATAACGTGCTTGAAAACCCAAGGTTAGACTCAGTTTGTGGCAGAAACCAACCCGGAACCAACCGGCCTAACCAGTAGCCGCAAACTGTCAGTCTAATGTGAGAGGTCTGGGCATTAATAATTAATTAATGAAAATCTGAGATAAATATGATATCTAAAACGTGTTGGGTAAAGTTAAAACAATTGGTCCAATGAATCTGATAAACCCGTTTCGTGAATTCGTAGGCCCAATACAAAGTTAGACAATCTGTAACCGGTTAATCTGTAACCGGTTAATCTGTAAGTCTGCTAATCTGTAACCAGTTAATCTGTAAGTCTGTTAATCTGTAACCAGTTAATCTATAAGCCTGTTAATCCGAATATCTGATCCGTTAGTCTGAAAACCTGTTAACTTGATTGTCTGATCTGTGAACTAGTTGATCTAAACTCTGTATGTCTGAACTTGTAAACAAGTTAATCTGAAATCTGTTAGTCTGGGGACACAAGGATAGGAAGGGAATTACTTGTGTCATCTGTTGTTTGGGACCCATATTAGTCAGTAACCCTTTCTGGTATCAAAACTTTGACCCAACAGTAGGTAGGGTCCGGGCACGCTTACTGAACTAATTATAAGCGGTTCATTCTGATAATGGCGAGGGGTGTTGATGGTGCGTTCCAACCGGGTCATGTGCGTGCATGGATCCCGGTCTGCCTCTGAGGATGTAAGACGCCGTGACATCTATAAATAGGTTTGTTCCAATTGGTTGTCACTTTAGGGAGTGATACACCCTACTGTGGGGCCGACACAGGGTATTTATGTATTAGGGAGCCGATCGCTTGGGGTAGGGTTTTAGGGTACACTTAGTTCTGTCTGTTTCTGTTGGTACCGTCTGTTTCTGTTGGGTGGTAACACCTGTCTGTTTTTGTGTGGTACCGTCTGTTCGGGTAGTAAAGGCCCACTACTAGTATACACCTAATTCTACATTCTGTTTCCGTAGGGATTAATCTGTTTCTGCTTCTGTCTGTTTCTGTTCGGGTGGTAAAGGCCCATTACTAGCATTCTCTTCTGTGGAAATTATTCTGTACCCGTTTCTTTTTCTGTTTAGACATTAGGGTGACACCTAATTCTGTTAAACTAGTATTAGTGCAGAGAAGTGTAAAGAAATAGCTTATGTCATTCTGTTCTTCTGTTATATCCGTTACACCTGTTACTGTTATCTCTCATCCAGCTTTATTTTCATGTCATGTTATTATTATCTGTTCATAACTGAAAATCGCTGGACTTGCCAGACTTTTTGTCTGACCCTTGTTGTTTCGCCTCCTTTCTTCCGTTCCCCCCCAGGTTTTGTAGAAGGGAATACTCTAGCTTGTTCCAGATTTCTTCCGCTTGAAGTGCTTAAAGTATGGCTTGTCTTCTTCTGTGGGGATTATGATTTTAAACTATGCATTCCGAAGGCTTTTGTACAAGACTGATATTTTGTACTTGAATTCTGATATTGTGATTTGAAAGGATGTAACCAAGCTTATTTCGGTTTCTGTTGAAATAAAGTTATAAATTTTTCAAGTACTGTTTTATCTGTCTTGTAAGTTTCTGTTCTGTTTAGTAAAATGCTCCACCAAAGTTAAGGCATTCCCTTTCTGAGTGACCTTAACGGAGGTGGGGTGTTACACTTGGTATCAAAGCTAAAGGTTACCAGATTAGATAAAAGTTTTTGAAAACTATTTTCAAAAAGGTTTTGAAAGGAAGTATTTTCAAAAATAAAGCTTATTTTTAAAAACATGATCCCCAAGAGCCATATATCTTTCCTTCAGTCCTTTTTGTATTGAATCTTTCCTTTTTTGTTTCAGCATGTCTGAAGCATCTGAGATACCAGAGGGTGTTCATGTACCTGGTTGGTTTCATCAATATCTTGAGGCTAGGGCCGCCGCCGCAGGTCCAGCAAATGATCCCCCTCCTCCACCCCTCCTCGTGCAATTGTTTTCTCAAAGATCTATAGAGATTTTAGGGCCATGGGTGGAAAGGATTTCAAGGGAACTGAATCATTCGTAGAGGCGAGGAACCGGCTCAAAGAAACTGAGGATCTATTTGTTATCTTCGAGGTGGACGATAGGTAGAAGGTACAGCTGGCGGTATGGTTACTCAAAGACGAAGCTTCCTATTGGTGGGAAGTCACTAACGCCAAGAGGCCAGTTGAGACATGGATGGATTTCAGAACAAGGTTTGAGACAAAATTCCTCTCGCAAGCTGAACGAAGTTTACAACTGGAAAAGTTCTTATCTCTTAAGCAAGGAAGTATGACGATCAAGGAATACGTCAACCAATTCAACCAACTAGCTAGGTTCGGATTGGATTTAGTCAACACTCAGCATAAAAAGGCTCTCCGCTTTGTTAAAGGATTGAACGAGCCACTGCATAGCCTAGCCATGACCCATGTACCCATGGGAGCGACTTACGAGAAATTGGTGGACATGGCACTACTGCACGAGGAAGACAAGGGCCCGAAAGAGACAAAGAAGGAAGAACCACATAATAAGAAAGCATGGCCCAAAAAGGAAACACAAAAGAAGGATGAGAAGTCTGAAGATAAGAAGGGGAAAAAGTGCTTTACTTGTGGAAGCTCGACTCATCTGAACAAGGATTACAGAAAAAGGAAGGGCACTTGCTTTAACTGTGGTGAGATGGGACACTTCACTAGGGACTGCCCGAAGCAACGAGGGCAAGGACAGAGGGCAGAACCCACTTCTGGAGGACAGGCGAATGCTCAAGGGACTGGTAGATAGGGTAGAAATAAGAAAATTTAAGTAGAAGGTTTAATTTTCTTATCTGATTGTTGAGTTAAAACTCTTTCTGATTCTGGCATTTTGATTCTGTAATCGATACTCTGCACTTTAATACTAGTATTGTTTCTGATTCCGTTGTAGACTCAAACCCATAAGGGTTATGACTCATCAGTTTGTGATAGATTGGGGTTTGAGGGATATCTGTGTTAGGCGTCAAGTATGACACATACATTCTGAGTTTTTGTGGGGTATGATTTTATCATGCTTAGCTTCCTAAGAATCATTAGGGAACCTGATCTATACCAGTAGTCTGTAAATATCTGAATACTTCTGATAAGATTTCCAGTTTTGACATTGTCTAAAGAGGGTAATCCTCTGGGTGTCAATTTGATGTTGGTTTCGGTCTTCGGGGCTGATACTTAGGACCCGTGTCTAATGGGAACCAAGTTTTTGTTCTATCTGTACTCGCTTCCATCATTCGACTGTATCCTATCAATCGAATCTTCGAACTTTAGGTAGAAACTAATGGGTGTAAACATGTGTTTGAGACATGTTATGATTGATGGTTGCAAGTGGATGCAAGTGGTTGCTAGTGGTTGCTCGTGGATGCATATACACACACTAGGCACTAGATCGGCTCGAAAACACTCTCATACTGCATATGGATGTGTGAGCATTTTCAATTTTTGTGGATGCAAAATGATTGACTCAGCACATGGATGTTGCATATTACTGAATGGTTGTGCACTCATATAGAAATGATATGTATCGAGTAGGAAAATTGCATACATGTTGGGCTCATGTCACTGGCATAATTCGCATTAAGGAGGTCAACTGAATCAGTGGACCACCTGATCTTTGCATTAGATAAAGAACATATACACACACTTTTGCATATGTTCATACAACATTAGAAGTTTCTAAGTACAATGGATGCCAGTGATTGATGATTGAGTAGATGGATGTTGGATGGTAGGACACATTCTTCTTAACTTGAAGATTTCGGGGACGAAATTCTTTAAGGAGGGGAGAATGTAACACCCCGTATTTTCTGTGAACGTATAGGTAACAAATCAGAGAATAATTAATTTTTAAAATCAAGGGAAACGGGTTGCGCCATTGCGTTCATCTCGGAATTCTGCTTGGAAATGAGTCCGAGCTTGCAAGAATCGGAGTCCGTATGAGGGAGATATGACCCTCCGAAGTTTCAGAAATTTTTAGAATCGAAAACAGCTCGAAATTTGAATTCAAAATTCGAATTCAAACCCAGAAGCGGGCTGGGCGGGAAATTTCCCGCCCAGGACCCAGGTCGACTGGGGAGTCGACTGGGCAGTCGACCCCCCAGACCCAGGTCGACTGGGGAGTCGACCCCCTAGACCAGGTCGACTGGGCAGTCGACCTGGGGGTCGACCTCCCTGGTCGAACCTGGTGTGTGTGTGTGTGTGTGCGATTTTGGGGGCTGTGACGTGTTTGGATGGACCTGATGAGTTCTAGGGTTAATCTGAGGGCCTAAATGAGTTCCTACACCTATAAATACATCCTAAGACCTAACCTAATGGATAACAAAACATTCTTACATCAAAATGTTGTTGGACTTCCTCTTGATCATGGCCGCCGCTCTCTAAGCAATTCTCTTAGCCTCTAAACTCAATCAAACTAGAGATTAAAGCTCCTACAACGATTCTACAACAAATTAAAGTTCTTTCTTTAACCACGGAAGGCAAGTGCAGTTATTTTCCGATATAAACTTTAATCATAATTGTGACATGATTGTAAATCTGAATTTGAGATTGTGTATGTTCTGTTATGATCTATTTTATTCTGTATCTCTTCTTCTTTCTGTTCTATAGCCAGGCTACTACGAGCCTGCGCCAATCTCCTAAGAGATTAACGCATGAACGCTAAAATGTTTGGGACAAATAATGAATGTGGCATATTTGGGCATGGATAATCTGTGACTGATTTAAGAAAAAGGACATAGGTTGTAAACTAGATTTAGATCTATGCATATTCTGTGAATTGGAAGAAGAGGAACCATGGTATGTTAACATGTGACTTGAGACATTGGACATAACGCATATTTTGAATTAAGATCTGTTATAACTAGATTATTGGGCATATTGTTTATATAACAATTCATGATTTGAAAGAGAATATGACTTAGATGTGAAGATCTATATTAAGATTTGATAACTATCAAATGTGAATAACACCTAAGTAGGAGATTTTTGAATATATGACATGCATTGAAATCGATGGCTATATTTGGTATAATTTATATGTGAACCTTTTGTACTAGGAAAATTGAACTAAATTGGGACATGTAAATTATGACCATAATCTGTGACATGTAAATTCAATGCAAACGTGGGGTATATGATCATAGTGTGAATCATGACAACTATTTAGGCATGCAAACTTAGGCCAAATTTATAATTAGGCAAGATATGTTTGTGAAACTTTAAGGAATGATTAAATCTGTTATATTTGCCTAATTTGCTAGTTCTGTTATATTGCCTAATCTGCTAGTTCTGTTATTTAGGCCTAATTTATGATTAAGCAAGGCATGTAAATAGAACCTTTAGAAATATTAAATCTGCTAAATCTGTCATCTGCTAAGTCTGTTGAAAATGCCAAATCTGCTAAGCTAAATCTGTTGAGATGCCTAAACTGCTAAATCTGTTGAGATGCCTAATCTGTTATCTGCTAAATCTGCTAGTTTGCTTAATCTGCTAAATCCGTTAAGTCGCCTAATCTGAAAAATATGTTTTCTGCTATATCTGTTGAGTTGATATAATTAGTCTGTTATTGACATAATCTGAATTGGCTATAGTTATGAATAATTGACATATATATTAGGTGTGGGCATAAATGGTAAATTATTAATTAATTGGCCGCCAAGATGAAAATGGCTAACTCGAGGTTAGAATGAGTTTGCGGCGTAATTCTGCCCGGAACCGCCCGGCACATCCAGTGGCCACAGACAATAGGTTCTAATGTGAGAAGTTAGTCATAACGTGCTTGAAAACCCAAGGTTAGACTCAGTTTGTGGCAGAAACCAACCCGGAACCAACCGGCCTAACCAGTAGCCGCAAACTGTCAGTCTAATGTGAGAGGTCTGGGCATTAATAATTAATTAATGAAAATCTGAGATAAATATGATGTCTAAAACGTGTTGGGTAAAGTTAAACCAATTGGTCCAATGAATCTGATAAACCCGTTTCGTGAATCCGTAGTCCCAATACAAAGTTAGACAATCTGTAACCGGTTAATCTGTAACCGGTTAATCTGTAAGTCTGCTAATCTGTAACCAGTTAATCTGTAAGTCTGTTAATCTGTAACTAGTTAATCTGTAAGCCTGTTAATCCGAACATCTGATCTGTTAGTCTGAAAACCTGTTAACTTGATTGTCTGATCTGTGAACTAGTTGATCTAAACTCTGTATGTATGAACTTGTAAACAAGTTAATCTGAAATCTGTTAGTCTGGGGACACAAGGATAGGAAGGGAATTACTTGTGTCATCTGTTGTTTGGGACCCATATTAGTCAGTAACCCTTTCTGGTATCAAAACTTTGACCCAACAGTAGGTAGGGTCCGGGCACGCTTACTGAACTAATTATAAGCGGTTCATTCTGATAATGGCGAGGGGTGTTGATGGTGCGTTCCAACCGGGTCATGTGCGTGCATGGATCCCGGTCTGCCTCTGAGGATGTAAGACGCCGTTACATCTGTAAATAGGTCTGTGCCAATTGGTTGTCACTTTAGGGAGTGATACACCCTACTGTGGGGCCGACACAGGGTATTTATGTATTAGGGAGCCGATTGCTTGGGGTAGGGTTTTAGGGTACACTTAGTTATGTCTGTTTCTGTTGGTACCGTCTGTTTCTGTTGGTACCGTCTGTTTCTGTTGGGTGGTAACACCTGTCTGTTTTTGTGTGGTACCGTCTGTTCGGGTGGTAAAGGCCCATTACTAGTGTACACCTAATTCTACATTCTGTTTCCGTAGGGATTAATCTGTTTCTGCTTCTATCTGTTTCTGTTCGGGTGGTAAAGGCCCATTACTAGCATTCTCTTCTATGGAAATTATTCTGTACCCGTATCTGTTTCAGTTTAGACATTAGGGTGACACCTAATTCTGTTAAACTAGTATTAGTGCAGAGAAGTGTAAAGAAATAGCTTATGTCATTCTGTTCTTCTGTTATATCTGTTACACCTGTTACTGTTATCTCTCATCCAGCTTTATTTTCATGTCATGTTATTATTATCTGTTCATAATTGAAAATCGCTGGACTTGCCAGACTTTTTGTCTGACCCTTGTTGTTTCGCCTCCTTTCTTCCGTTCCCCCCAGGTTTTGTAGAAGGGAATACTCTAGCTTGTTCCAGAATTCTTCCGCTTGAAGTGCTTAAAGTATGGCTTGTCTTCTTCTGTGGGGATTATGATTTTAAACTATGCATTCCGAAGGCTTTTGTACAAGACTGATATTTTGTACTTGAATTCTGATATTGTGATTTGAAAGGATGTAACCAAGCTTATTTCGGTTTCTGTTGAAATAAAGTTATAAAATTTTCAAGTACTGTTTTATCTGTCTTGTAAGTTTCTGTTCTGTTTACTAAAATGCTGCACCAAAGTTAAGGCATTCCCTTTGTGAGTGACCTTAACGGAGGTGGGGTGTTACACTAAAATATTATCCCATATCCCAACATTATTATGGCCACCCCTGTGAATGCTTAATGCCGAAGGAACAATATTGTATTTTCAAATCACCATCACGCAGTGTATTTTCAATTCGAAGACCCATTAGATAGAATCACTCAGCTACCCTAAGAAGCTGTGAAATACATTATTCTAATCTTCTCGTGGTCTATAAATATCGAGCATCCCTGTTCATTTTCGTTTTTCTTCAGAAATGGAAAAAGGAAAAAAATGGATTCAGGAATTTGAATTAAATTCAATTCTTCATTAAAATTTTCCAAACTAACTTTGGTGATCACCATGGGGCAAGAGTGTTAATCTCGTTTGAGTTTTAGTTGGTGCCACTATGTTTGCTGATGTTCCAAAGTTTACACAATAGCTCAGTTTGTGTTCGTGGAGGGTCGTGACGATTTCAAGTGAAGGCGGAGCGCTGCAATGGGGTTCGCCATCGCTGGGAGCTCTGATTGCTTGAGCACGGTCATCTCCGATCACGAATGTGAGGGAGCAACACTATTACAGTTGCCTTAAGGTTTCAGGTCAAGCATAGGGTTGTGCTTCAAGTGGAGGAGCAGAGGAACTTCGCGGTATTACTGTGTAGCGCGGGATGGGTATGTTACGGAAGTGGGCATGAAAAAAAAAAAGAGTGTGACTACGTATAAAATAGTATGGGAAGGGGAATGAATTTGGGGTAAATGGGCAGGTGGAAGACGTGGAATAACATGCAGGCTGGAGGAGTTATTGTTCAGTTGAGAACGTGGTATTTTTGGGGAAGTGATAAGAAGAATGGGAAGAAAAAGAAAGCAATCGGCTGTAATAACCCGGAAAATCTGGGCCAGTTTAAAATTTTTATTTTGGCAATTTTAGCGAATTTTGAATATTTAAAATGAATGATTTTAAATAATATCGACGAGAAATTTATTTTGAATATAATTAGAACGTATATATTATATACGTCGTCGTTAGAATATATAATAATTATATATAATTATAAAAGGAATTGAAAATGGCGCGGTAGTTCGAAAATTCGATTTCTAATTTCAAATGAATATACAGAATTCAATATAAGTCAGAATTGAACGAAACAAGAAATATTTGAATCTGTATAACTATATCTTTGTAACGAAGTTAACAAACTGAGATTTCATCTTAGAAATGATAAGATATGTCCAGTTTAAAATTAGAAATAGTCGCTGTGGAATTTATATATATTTTTATATATATAAGGCCCTTAAAAATAGCAATTTTGCAAACGACCTCGGATTTCGACGAAACCAGTTTTGTTGGGTCCGTGATGTTAAGTTATTGCTAGATTCCAAATTTCATAATTTTTCGAATCAATATGTGAGCGTGGCAAGGGAAAACGCGTTTAACCAGTTTCAGTTGATTTTAATCGACTGGAAAATGGCCATTTTTCTAACGGTCTCAGAATTCGATGAAACTAGTTTTGTTAGGACCGTATCGTCAATACGAAGCTAGAAAATATTTTTCTAGAATTTTTCTAGTTAGTATGTGACCCCGGCAATTTGAAATGTACGTTTAAAATTCAGTATAGTGATTTAAATGTAAATTTAACGGAAACTGATTGTAACAGCCGAATCAGCTTACGATACCTATCCCATTGTGTTCGGAATGGGGGTAATACGCTAGGGACGACAGTCATTGGGTTCGAATTGAGGTTCGAACGAAAAAGTTACCTTTTTGAATTAAAATTAATTAAATATAATAATTATATAGGGTGGCCCCTCCCCTTGTTTCCCTCACCATCCTCTGGTCAACGTTCATTTTGAAATAAAAAAAAACAAAAGGGGGAAATCGCGCCAGGCGATTGGCGACGCCGTGCCTCCTCCAGGCGCCGCCGTGCCCCAACGCAGGCGAGACCCACCACCCCGCCTCCCCGCTCCAGCTCTCCATCTCCCTCTCTCCACCCTCGTTGAAACCCTCCCCAGCGAACGAAGAAAATCGCCGCTGCTGGGCCCACCGCAACCCCACCCACCACCTGCTCCATCGCCGGAGCGTCCCACGCCATTATCCTTCCCCCTCCGCCCTCGTTTCTCTCTCCTCCCTCCGATGAAGACAGTCGTGCCCTAAAACCCCAAAACCGAGCGACTGCAGCCAATAGGGGCCCACCACCGACTTGTCTCCGCCACTTCCCGACCCCCTGGCCTACCACTAGTGACGCTGCACCACCCCCGGATCCGGCGGTAGCCAACTCCAGCGATTCGGGAAGGCGATTTCGATTTGGAACTCGGACATGATAAGGTGAGTCTTCATTTTTATTAAACATACTTTAAAATTCTGATTTTTAAAGAAGAATATAAATGGTTGTGAGGATACGAAAATATTTTCTTTGTTGAATAAGGATGTGGGTTTCATTTTGAATGACATTGTTCAAAAATGAGATTTTTATCATATCAAAAATGAGATTTTTATCATATCAAAAATGAGATTTTTATCATATCAAAAATGAGATTTTTATAAAGATGAAATCTTTATTTTAGAAAAGGCGAAATCTTTATATGGAAAATAGCGTGATAAAAATATAATTTTTATCTATATAACATAGTAATAAAAATAATTTTTTTATATATTGAACTTCGAAATAAAAATGTGATTTTTTTATATTGAATAGCGAAGTAAAAATTCGATTTTTACAGGTATGAAGCAATTATAAAAATATGATTTTTAAATTTAAAGTGAATAAATAAAAATGTGATTTTTTATTTTAAAGACATCAAAATATAAAAATGTGTGATTTTTATATATGTAGTGGCTACGGGCAACGAAGATGACGAAGATGCGATAGCGATGAAGATTTCTATCAATGAAGTGCCGTGGAGCTAGGATAGCTATATGTGAGAATTTCTCACCTTTCAATTTCTTTTCTAGTTATATATATATACTAGGATGCAGACGGTGCTTAGTAGCACCCGACACAATCGTCCACAGACCATGGACTTGTTTGTTTGGTTGCAAAAATTAATTTGATGACTTGATTTGAATTGGTTGTTTGGTGAATTTGATTGATGTGTGAATGGCGTGGGCCTTCACTAGACCGGGGATAAGGCTAGGCCTTGTCCCGTTCCTAGTATCGTGCCGTTATGCCGCCGAAATTTTCTAAAATAAGTTAGAAAAATAAAAGTATCATTTTATTGTGAAAATGAATAATAGAAATTCATATGTTGGAATAAAATGTTTTATCGTTAAAAATATAATTTTTAACGTGAATATGAATATAGTGAAAGTGAATAAAATAAAATATTCATTTACAAACCAGACGGTTTGTTTATGTACACTTATTTGAATGACATTGATTGGGACGATAAATTTTACACATCGCCCAACTGCACAACTAAAATCTGTGTTTAATTGTTTGAAACCCCACACGGGTGTTGGGATGAAATATGAATTTCACTCATCATGATTGATTAAATATGTCGATCGATTGATTGACAGGCTGTTATAAGCGTTGAATATCTATATTTGATGCTTATACAGTGTAGTGCACTTTGGTTGATGGTTGATTATTTTTCAATGCTAGTATATACATGTGTTGTATGGAAATCCATATAATTAATTTTATATGGTAATTGATTGGGCCTCATTCCAATTTGAAAAATAAAGAAAATTTGAAAATATAAATTATGAAGCCGTGTTGATTAGATTGACGCCATTTTGACGTGAACGATATTTATATCGATTTTATTCAATTTAAAAAGTGATTTCGAAATCGACGATTTCGAAATGAATTGAAAAGTGATTTCGGAAAAGACGATTTCGAAATGAATTGAATTGAAAACGATTTTGAATTGAAAACGAATTCAAATTGAATTGAAAGCAAATTGAAATGAATTCAAATTGAATTGAAATTTGAATTGAATAGAAATGAATTTTAAAACGAATTTATAGAGAAGAATTCAATTTTGATTTGAATTGAAACGGAAGTTGAAATTGCTTTTGAAACGAATTTAAAACTATTTATATAATTCGTTTTAAATAGAAATCGACGAAATATATTATATATATATTATATATATAATATAATGGCCTGAATAGAACGCGCCGCGGCAGTTCGTGAATTTCGACCATTTATTTCAAACGGACATTGCGGGAGATCCGACCGTCGGATTCTCCTAAAACCGAAACCGTTGGGTTCGTATCGAAAAGAGCTTTCTAACGAATATTAGAAATTTGAAATCTAACGGTTGGATTTGGAGTTACGTCCAAATCAAATTTGAAAAAGGTCGCTGTAAGTGCAGTTCGATGGCCGTTGATGGAAATCGACTGTACGGGCCTTGATAAAATTATTAAAAATAGCAATAATTTGTGTAAAATCATAAGAAATGATTTGTGAAGATTTGGGATGAAAAACTTCATGTTTGAAAAGATAAAAATAGATTTTTATCGAAATGAACTGGTTTTGAACTAGAATTATAATTCTATTTATTTTTAAATAAATAAATTGAATTTAAAAAGGGTTTTAGAAATAACCAGAATATCCAATGATTGCATTGGAGTGGATTTGAATCGAAATTGTCTTCGGAATATTTCGATGTTGGAATTCGTGATTATACAGATGTTGTTATGGAAATTTGAAAGATATATATTTATATCGTTATTTCCAATACGACATTTGTTAGTCGTAGAATTCGATATTGAATATAAGCCGATATATTTTCTATCCAGAGCCTTGTATTGAATATCGAATGTGATTTGGGTTTGTCGTGAGTGGTGTCTTCACTAACACTGTTCTTGAACCCAGTTGAGAAAAGGTTAAATCTTTTTATTTAGATTTAATGAAGTGTACCAATTAAACGATATTTAATTGGAATTGAATTGGTATTGATTTTTGGGTTTATCGTGAACAGTGTTTTAAATAACACTTGTTCTTTAACCCGATAATTAATGAATGTGACTTTGGGTTTATCGTGAACCGTGTTTTAAATGACACAGATTCTTTAACCCAGTTAAAGATTAAAACTAAGTGGAGTTTTAATGAATCTTTAAATAGATTGAAAAGATCGAGAATGGAGTATCACCAGTTTTACTCCAAGCGATAGTTAAATCTTTAATTAGATTTGAACGTGAAATGGTAATTGAATTACCAATAACACTGTGGTGTTAGATATGAAGTACTACCAGTTTTACTTCATGGGATGAATAGGTTGGGATTGGGAAAATAACATAAATGATTACTTCGGTGTGGTTCGATAATCCCGACTAGTTGGAATTGATATTCAAAGGAGATTAAAGAATAAATTTAAAGAATTTATCTTGGATAAAATTAATGGGAACTTTTCCCCAAAGTATAGGAATATTTGAATAAAAGAATATTCTGAATTGGAATGAGGCGTATGTTGTGTTTGTGTAACACTTTTATAATATATACGCGAGTTATTCAAAAAGACCGGGTTTATCCCATTCTGAATAACTGATTCGACGTGGTGTCGGAGATGAAGACGATGGTCGAAGACCGGAAGTCTTCACGTCGTTTGGGTGATTACTGATGATCTTGATTGGGCTGTACACCCAAGAAGATGGAAACAGTTGGCGATCGTCCAGACGTACTTGGAGATCGATGGGTATGCGGGGTACTAGGTGCCTCCGGTTTCGTTCAGACCCAGAACGGACTTGTGAATGGACTGTGTGTCTGACATTGGATTTTATTCTGTGTGATTGATCTCTATTAAATATATATCTGTTTGGCGGCGGAGAATTTATTCTCTTGCTTAACGCCCTTCTCTGAGACGTATGAGCTCAGGGGTTATATATTGATGGATATCAAACGCATGGAGTGAATTGCCTGTGTGGCATGCCTAAGTGGCAATTGATCGAGGCTTCTGTTGAAAAGCAAAGTCTTGTGGTGATGATCAAAGCACGGCCTTTGTGGCGTAGCTTTGTGTAACGTTTGCTTCGCGAGTTTCGCACCCCGGTTGTGAACCAAAAACGGGAGAGGACCTCAGGGAGGGCATGCGTTTCTTTCTAGTTAGAAGTGGCGTCAGTGGTTTTACACGCCCTGACGAGTTTGACTTATGTGGTTGTTGCTGTTGCGAGGCGCCTCGGATTGATCGGTCGTTCTCGAACCGATGGAGTCATTTAGTTGGCTCATTTACGCCCCAAAGGGCGGGGAAACGCATGCTCAGGGTTTAAGTTTAATCCACATCGGTGGACTGGCCCTGACGATCCAAGGGTCACTCGAGCTCTGATCCTGTGGCTCGGGCTAGAGAGTCACGAATCGGTTGAGGACTATCTTTTGCCTTGGTTCATAGATGGAAACCCAATTTCCAAATATGTGACTTTGCGATTGCGATTGTATAACCTATATATGGCGACATAGTGGTATGGGGCATTCATGCCGCCTATGATTGATACTTATGATTTGAAGTTGTTTTATACACTATACACTTATAATAGTATCAAAATGATTTCTTTTAAACGTATCAAGCATTCTTGGCTATTATAAGGTAAAAACCCTATCCCCCGGCTTGCGTTGCATTGTGTGATAGGAACTGGGTCTTATAATAGCTTCATTTTTCTTTATTTAGCATTGCGCTGTTTGTTTGATGCACTGGTATTCTTGGGAGGAAACCCGTTCCGTGTTATACGGCGTGGTCCCTTGATTTACCTAATGATTTAAAATAAAGATTAATAACTGTTTTAGTTCTCACACCAGTCACATGACTGACCTGGAGTTTATTGTTTTAACCTAAACTCTGGGTGCCCCTATTTTGACACGGGCAGTTAGTAGTTTTGGTTTTGCAGATTTATATTCACAGGATCCTGGATTACAGCTGGAACGATATCCGGAAAGCTTTGTATCCGTATATCTCTTCTAGTTGTGTATTGTATTATTTTCCGCTGCTATGTATTTAAATGTAATTTAAATCTCTGATATTTCTGTGTAATATTTATTTGTTTATACTCTGTATATTCTGGTAATCTGATGCATTGTTGTAATATACAATGAAATGTTCTTTTGTATGCATTCTGCTGTGGCTTGTTCTCGAACTATCCGCCACTTTCCTTTACGGGGAAGTTACGGGTCGTCTCAGTTGGTATCAGAGCTTTGGCTTACAAAGCAGAGAACAAGGCACGTTAGAACCATACGAAAGAATTCATCAGATATTGGATTAGTAATATCCAATGGGAATGACTCGTTAGAGATAGGATCAGTAGTATCCTAGAACGAGTGTGAAGAGTATATTTTTCAAATGAAAACAATTTTTGTTTAGAAAATTTAAATCAATTATTCGTATCTGATTATCTATTTATATTGAGTTGGACAGTCCAGTATATAAAGATTTTGCGTATACGTCTGATCCGCGTGTATTCGAAGTTTTAATATATTGGATAGATATAGATTCACACTCTAGTCGCCCGAAGGTGATTCTGATGATTGTAGCTACATCATCAGAATTAATATTTGAGAGTCGAAGGTGTGATATTTATATACTTCCTATTGACTGGTGTGAGAACCAAAATTAGATAGGGCCTATTGTTGTGATTTGGCATCAAGAACATGATTTTTGTATATGTATTAAAATTATGAATTTGAAACTCTAATTCAATAATTGATTGATGTTTGTGTTGTTTGTTTATTTGTTTGCTAATTTTGAACTATTATGCCTAATTGAATCAAATATTGAATTGTATTGAAAATTGGTCGCATCTGCTTGCATATACATGTATATCATTGAACAGGTCATAGCAAGGAGGCTAGAGCAGAGAATAAAATTTGTTTGCCCGACAAATAGGTACATGTTTACTACATAATTTACTGTTTTGTTTGGGTGATGATGATTTTATGAGCCTATTGGCTAGCCGCTTGGCTTTTTCTTTTTCTTTTTGAGATCTGAAGGACCGGGGAAGCTATTTGAAATTCCCCGATGCTCCCATTGCAGGGGAGGTTATGGCGAAATTTTTCAAAAGTTTAGGGTGTTAGAAAATTTTTTGAAATTTTGAAAATTCTCAGAAACTAAAGAGTTGGAGACTGGAAGCCAAATCGTACGTAGAGTTGAATGGTCAAACCACTTTCGACTTTGTTCCTTTTCGGGGACGAAAAGTTTTAAGTGGGGGAGATTGTAATAACCCAGAAAATCTGGGCCAGTTTAAAATTTTTATTTTGGCAATTTTAGCGAATTTTGAATATTTAAAATGAATTATTTTAAATAATATCGACGAGAAATTTATTTTGAATATAATTAGAACGTATATATTATATACGTCGTCGTTAGAATATATAATAATTATATATAATTATAAAAGGAATTGAAAATGGCGCGGTAGTTCGAAAATTCGATTTCTAATTTCAAATGAATATACAGAATTCAATATAAGTCAGAATTGAACGAAACAAGAAATATTTGAATCTGTATAACTATATCTTTGTAACGAAGTTAACAAACTGAGATTTCATCTTAGAAATGATAAGATATGTCCAGTTTAAAATTAGAAATAGTCGTTGTGGAATTTATATATATTTTTATATATATAAGGCCCTTAAAAATAGCAATTTTGCAAACGACCTCGGATTTCGACGAAACCAGTTTTGTTGGGTCCGTGATGTTAAGTTCTTGCTAGATTCCAAATTTCATAATTTTTCGAATCAATATGTGAGCGTGGCAAGGGAAAACGCGTTTAACCAGTTTCAGTTGATTTTAATCGACTGGAAAATGACCATTTTTCTAACGGTCTCAGAATTCGATGAAACTAGTTTTGTTAGGACTGTATCGTCAATACGAAGCTAGAAAATATTTTTCTGGAATTTTTCTAGTTAGTATGTGACCCCGACAATTTGAAATGTACGTTTAAAATTCAGTATAGTGATTTAAATGTAAATTTAACGGAAACTGATTGTAACAGCCGAATCAGCTTACGATACCTATCCCATTGTGTTCGGAATGGGGGTAATACGCTAGGGACGACAGTCGTTGGGTTCGAATTGAGGTTCGAACGAAAAAGTTACCTTTTTGAATTAAAATTAATTAAATATAATAATTATATAGGGTGGCCCCTCCCCTTGTTTCCCTCACCATCCTCTGGTCAACGTTCATTTTGAAATTAAAAAAAAAAAAAAAAGGGGAAATCGCGCCAGGCGATTGGCGATGCCGTGCCTCCTCCAGGCGCCGCCGTGCCCCAACGCAGGCGAGACCCACCACCCCGCCTCCCCGCTCCAGCTCTCCATCTCCCTCTCTCCACCCTCGTTGAAACCCTCCCCAGCGAACGAAGAAAACCGCCGCTGCTGGGCCCACCGCAACCCCACCCACCACCTGCTCTATCGCCGGAGCGTCCCACGCCATTATCCTTCCCCCTCCGCCCTCGTTTCTCTCTCCTCCCTCCGATGAAGACAGTCGTGCCCTAAAACCCCAAAACCGAGCGACTGCAGCCAATAGGGGCCCACCACCGACTTGTCTCCGCCACTTCCCGACCCCCTGGCCTACCACTAGTGACGCTGCACCACCCCCGGATCCGGCGGTAGCCAACTCCAGCGATTCGGGAAGGCGATTTCGATTTGGAACTCGGACATGATAAGGTGAGTCTTCATTTTTATTAAACATACTTTAAAATTCTGATTTTTAAAGAAGAATATAAATGGTTGTGAGGATACGAAAATATTTTCTTTGTTGAATAAGGATGTGGGTTTCATTTTGAATGACATTGTTCAAAAATGAGATTTTTATCATATCAAAAATGAGATTTTTATCATATCAAAAATGAGATTTTTATCATATCAAAAATGAGATTTTTATAAAGATGAAATCTTTATTTTAGAAAAGGCGAAATCTTTATATGGAAAATAGCGTGATAAAAATATAATTTTTATCTATATAACATAGTAATAAAAATATGATTTTTATATATTGAACTTCGAAATAAAAATGTGATTTTTATATATTGAATAGCGAAGTAAAAATTCGATTTTTACAGGTATGAAGCAATTATAAAAATATGATTTTTAAATTTAAAGTGAATAAATAAAAATGTGATTTTTTATTTTAAAGACATCAAAATATAAAAATGTGTGATTTTTATATATGTAGTGGCTACGGGCAACGAAGATGACGAAGATGCGATAGCGATGAAGATTTCTATCAATGAAGTGCCGTGGAGCTAGGATAGCTATATGTGAGAATTTCTCACCTTTCAATTTCTTTTCTAGTTATATATATATACTAGGATGCAGACGGTGCTTAGTAGCACCCGACACAATCGTCCACAGACCATGGACTTGTTTGTTTGGTTGCAAAAATTAATTTGATGACTTGATTTGAATTGGTTGTTTGGTGAATTTGATTGATGTGTGAATGGCGTGGGCCTTCACTAGACCGGGGATAAGGCTAGGCCTTGTCCCGTTCCTAGTATCGTGCCGTTATGCCGCCGAAATTTTCTAAAATAAGTTAGAAAAATAAAAGTATCATTTTATTGTGAAAATGAATAATAGAAATTCATATGTTGGAATAAAATGTTTTATCGTTAAAAATATAATTTTTAACGTGAATATGAATATAGTGAAAGTGAATAAAATAAAATATTCATTTACAAACCAGACGGTTTGTTTATGTACACTTATTTGAATGACATTGATTGGGACGATAAATTTTACACATCGCCCAACTGCACAACTAAAATCTGTGTTTGATTGTTTGAAACCCCACACGGGTGTTGGGATGAAATATGAATTTCACTCATCCTGATTGATTAAATATGACGATCGATTGATTGACAGGCTGTTATAAGCGTTGAATATCTATATTTGATGCTTATACAGTGTAGTGCACTTTGGTTGATGGTTGATTATTTTTCAATGCTAGTATATACATGTGTTGTATGGAAATCCATATAATTAATTTTATATGGTAATTGATTGGGCCTCATTCCAATTTGAAAAATAAAGAAAATTTGAAAATAGAAATTATGAAGCCGTGTTGATTAGATTGACGCCATTTTGACGTGAACGATATTTATATCGATTTTATTCAATTTAAAAAGTGATTTCGAAATCGACGATTTCGAAATGAATTGAAAAGTGATTTCGGAAAAGACGATTTCGAAATGAATTGAATTGAAAACGATTTTGAATTGAAAACGAATTCAAATTGAATTGAAAGCAAATTGAAATGAATTCAAATTGAATTGAAATTTGAATTTAATAGAAATGAATTTTAAAACGAATTTATAGAGAAGAATTCAATTTTGATTTGAATTGAAACGGAAGTTGAAATTGCTTTTGAAACGAATTTAAAACTATTTATATAATTCGTTTTAAATAGAAATCGACGAAATATATTATATATATATTATATATATAATATAATGGCCTGAATAGAACGCGCCGCGCCGCGGCAGTTCGTGAATTTCGACCATTTATTTCAAACGGACATTGCGGGAGATCCGACCGTCGGATTCTCCTAAAACCGAAACCGTTGGGTTCGTATCGAAAAGAGCTTTCTAACGAATATTAGAAATTTGAAATCTAACGGTTGGATTTGGAGTTACGTCCAAATCAAATTTGAAAAAGGTCGTTGTAAGTGCAGTTCGATGGCCGTTGATGGAAATCGACTGTACGGGCCTTGATAAAATTATTAAAAATAGCAATAATTTGTGTAAAATCATAAGAAATGATTTGTGAAGATTTGGGATGAAAAACTTCATGTTTGAAAAGATAAAAATAGATTTTTATCGAAATGAACTGGTTTTGAACTAGAATTATAATTCTATTTATTTTTAAATAAATAAATTGAATTTAAAAAGGGTTTTAGAAATAACCAGAATATCCAATGATTGCACTGGAGTGGATTTGAATCGAAATTGTCTTCGGAATATTTCGATGTTGGAATTCGTGATTATACAGATGTTGTTATGGAAATTTGAAAGATATATATTTATATCGTTATTTCCAATACGACATTTGTTAGTCGTAGAATTCGATATTGAATATAAGCCGATATATTTTCTATCCAGAGCCTTGTATTGAATATCGAATGTGATTTGGGTTTGTCGTGAGCGGTGTCTTCACTAACACTGTTCTTGAACCCAGTTGAGAAAAGGTTAAATCTTTTTATTTAGATTTAATGAAGTGTACCAATTAAACGATATTTAATTGGAATTGAATTGGTATTGATTTTTGGGTTTATCGTGAACAGTGTTTTAAATAACACTTGTTCTTTAACCCGATAATTAATGAATGTGACTTTGGATTTATCGTGAACCGTGTTTTAAATGACACAGATTCTTTAACCCAGTTAAAGATTAAAACTAAGTGGAGTTTTAATGAATCTTTAAATAGATTGAAAAGATCGAGAATGGAGTATCACCAGTTTTACTCCAAGCGATAGTTAAATCTTTAATTAGATTTGAACGTGAAATGGTAATTGAATTACCAATAACACTGTGGTGTTAGATATGAAGTACTACCAGTTTTACTTCATGGGATGAATAGGTTGGGATTGGGGAAATAACATAAATGATTACTTCGGTGTGGTTCGATAATCCCGACTAGTTGGAATTGATATTCAAAGGAGATTAAAGAATAAATTTAAAGAATTTATCTTGGATAAAATTAATGGGAACTTTTCCCCAAAGTATAGGAATATTTGAATAAAAGAATATTCTGAATTGGAATGAGGCGTATGTTGTGTTTGTGTAACACTTTTATAATATATACGCGAGTTATTCAGAAAGACCGGGTTTATCCCATTCTGAATAACTGATTCGACGTGGTCTCGGAGATGAAGACGATGGTCGAAGACCGGAAGTCTTCACGTCGTTTGGGTGATTACTGATGATCTTGATTGGGCTGTACACCCAAGAAGATGGAAACAGTTGGCGATCGTCCAGACGTACTTGGAGATCGATGGGTATGCGGGGTACTAGGTGCCTCCGGTTTCGTTCAGACCCAGAACGGACTTGTGAATGGACTGTGTGTCTGACATTGGATTTTAGTCTGTGTGATTGATCTCTATTAAATATATATCTGTTTGGCGGCGGAGAATTTATTCTCTTGCTTAACGCCCTTCTCTGAGACGTACGAGCTCAGGGGTTATATATTGATGGATATCAAACGCATGGAGTGAATTGCCTGTGTGGCATGCCTAAGTGGCAATTGATCGAGGCTTCTGTTGAAAAGCAAAGTCTTGTGGTGATGATCAAAGCACGGCCTTTGTGGCGTAGCTTTGTGTAACGTTTGCTTCGCGAGTTTCGCACCCCGGTTGTGAACCAAAAACGGGAGAGGACCTCAGGGAGGGCATGCGTTTCTTTCTAGTTAGAAGTGGCGTCAGTGGTTTTACACGCCCTGACGAGTTTGACTTATGTGGTTGTTGCTGTTGCGAGGCGCCTCGGATTGATCGGTCGTTCTCGAACCGATGGAGTCATTTAGTTGGCTCATTTACGCCCCAAAGGGCGGGGAAACGCATGTTCAGGGTTTAAGTTTAATCCACATCGGTGGACTGGCCCTGACGATCCAAGGGTCACTCGAGCTCTGATCCTGTGGCTCGGGCTAGAGAGTCACGAATCGGTTGAGGACTATCTTTTGCCTCGGTTCATAGATGGAAACCCAATTTCCAAATACGTGACTTTGCGATTGCGATTGTATAACCTATATATGGCGACATAGTGGTATGGGGCATTCATGCCACCTATGATTGATACTTATGATTTGAAGTTGTTTTATACACTATACACTTATAATAGTATCAAAATGATTTCTTTTAAACGTATCAAGCATTCTTGGCTATTATAAGGTAAAAACCCTATCCCCCGGCTTGCGTTGCATTGTGTGATAGGAACTGGGTCTTATAATAGCTTCATTTTTCTTTATTTAGCATTGCGCTGTTTGTTTGATGCACTGGTATTCTTGGGAGGAAACCCGTTCCGTGTTATACGGCGTGGTCCCTTGATTTACCTAATGATTTAAAATAAAGATTAATAACTGTTTTAGTTCTCACACCAGTCACATGACTGACCTGGAGTTTATTGTTTTAACCTAAACTCTGGGTGCCCCTATTTTGACACGGGCAGTTAGTAGTTTTGGTTTTGCAGATTTATATTCACAGGATCCTGGATTACAGCTGGAACGATATCCGGAAAGCTTTGTATCCGTATATCTCTTCTAGTTGTGTATTGTATTATTTTCCGCTGCTATGTATTTAAATGTAATTTAAATCTCTGATATTTCTGTGTAATATTTATTTGTTTATACTCTGTATATTCTGGTAATCTGATGCATTGTTGTAATATACAATGAAATGTTCTTTTGTATGCATTCTGTTGTGGCTTGTTCTCGAACTATCCGCCACTTTCCTTTACGGGGAAGTTACGGGTCGTCTCATCGGCTATGGAAAGAACAGAAGCAACAGCGGGTTAATGAATGTTTAGAGGAAGAAGGCTTTGTATACGGGTCAGGCATTAGGAGTAACGAAGGGTCAGGAGTGGTTTCACTACAAGAAAAACTGCATATAGAGACGGCAGAATATGCTTCCAATCCGTCGTTAAATTGGCCATAGCGACGGATTTCCTATATAACATGGTGGTTGGTAAAAACCATGACGGTAATTGTGTCAGATTTTAGTGACGGAATATAGCATATGTTTCCCGACAATTTTCCGTCATTTTACTATTTTTATAATAAAAATATAATTTTATTTATTAATTTATTAACCGAGTATTTACTGAGGAATAAGTAATTTATAATAATTTATTATTTATACAGAAACATCGGTAAAGCTTTACTAATTAGCAAGGAATTAGCGACAAAATATTTTTTAAATCAAAAGTTTTATGTTGGTAATATGTCGCTATTCCCTTTCTATTCTGCCAGTAAACATTCTTTCATGTTTCTTGCTTATAGCTTTACCAAATATTATCGTTCAAGTATCAGTAATAAAATAAATAGCATAACCCAACAAAAAAATAAAAACACAGTTATGAATACAATACACAAAATAGTAGTACAATATAATACATGTCATTTAACATCACCATTTACTAGCACTCACACCAATCATCTCATAACTGAAACAAGCACCTCAAAATTTCATACCTTTCTAAATCAATTCAACATAATAGCCTTGCACGGAGGTAGTAGAATGCAAATCCTGACGAAGTTGAGCATCATAATGCCTGGAATTTGGTACTGCTCCGACAGATGATCTGGGTATATCATTTGCACACTACAAGAAAAAGCAAGTGTCACTATTAGTTGTACTGTAAAGTGGTAAACAGCAAAATAATTGTTTTTCATATTTTTGATTCTACAACAGTTTTGTATGCTACTTACAAGAAGTTTTCAAATACTGCAATTCTAATAGATAAATTGCAAGTGGCTTCGAAAAATTATAAACACAACACCCAAACATGCTCAAGTTAGAATCAGATTAAAATCCACTTTATCATTCATCAAAATTACAAGGTACATAAATATGCATTTTTACCTTATCAGCGATGTTTTCTCATTCATTCGAGAAAATTTATACAAGGACCTCAAGAATTGGTAAGAGAAATTATCAATGTAGTACCGAAATAAGTCATTTTTACAGGTAATTACTTTAAATACTCACAATTTAGTAGAATCAAGGCTTTTATTTCTATGAATGCATTTGAATAAGGACATGCAAGAGGCATTGAATAAGCACGAACCAAATTCATATAGATCTGAGAAGTTTTTTTTTTCCACAGCAATGAAATCATGAAATATGGGATCAAATAACATGTAATACACATCTTCATTATTCAAATACAAACACAAAGACAAAAAAGGAAACCATCCTAAATACCATAACAAAAATTACAATTATAGATTTGCAATAGGTAGAATTTCATGTAAGAATATGATAGCATAATATGTAACAATGCAATAGGAATTACCTGGACCTAAATCAAAATGGCAGCCCTAGAGATAGCTTAAATGCTTGATCCAAACAGTTGTGCAAAATAAAAAACAATTTATTCAATTGAGCCAAGATTAAATTTTATAGTAGTTAGAGCAAAAATCATCTGCAACAAAATGAAATTCTAGAAACAACATAGAAGGGGAAGAGGAAAGCTTAGACCACAATGGACCGACCTCCCTAACTTCCTCTGCCCTGATGAACAATTGATGCCTATGCAAAAACCTACGGGATGATTGAGTATAATTGGTGATCGTCAGTGATAAGGAAATAAAGATACGCCAGGAAAATTGCATCAGTCATTGCAGTGAAGGTAGCTTAGCTGCTGAACAACTAGTTGAAATTTGTGGATTTTGTGAGCTTCAATTCATATAAATTCTGTTTATCAGGAGATTAGGCTACAAATAGAAAGAAATTAAAAAAGGATGGTTTAATTCATAAAAGTTTGAGATGCTTCTACGCCCTTGAAGTTAAACTCAAAAATTATATAATGGCATAGATAGATTAGCGACACTCACCAAAACCGAAATCTAATTCCTCTTATAAAAACCAGATCCTTCAACCTCGAAAAACCAATCATCGCGGAATCGAGTAGCTTTACTCAAATTCTTCCGATAAAGTTCGAATCTGCTTCGAATTGACTTTTGATCCATTTAGATCCACTTTGGATCGGATCTTACTAGATTTGTGTAATCGTATCGTCCTTTATTGAAGTAATGTTTCAGAGTAAATTTAATTTGTCGTTTTGCTAGAGTGGAGGAGAATGTAAACAGGGGAGAAATGAGTGTAGCAAAGGAACGACAACGAAAAAGTGTATAATGGAGGAAGGCGGCTTTGGATCTTCCCATTGTTTTGTTTTGTTTCATTTTTTTTAGATTTGGGATATATAGAACGAAGGAAGGCAGGAAGGTTGCTATTGGGACAGGGTTAGGGTAACAACCCAGATTCCGACAAACCGATTTTTTTTTTCAAACACCCAATCTGTCGAAACCCAAGTTAGGCGCTCTGGTATCCTGCAGAAAAAGAAAGAGATAAAGAACACATGTCAGAATCCATAAGCATCTTACAGCGGAAGGAATTCAAAGTATAATATATTTAAATATAGCTTTACCTTATAAAACATACTGCCTAACTAGTATCCAAAGCTTATACCATCTCTTTCATGAACCTAACCTGGAAGTATGTAATGAGGAGGGGGTCAGAACATAAGTTCTGTGTGAGTGGAATTAGAATGAACTTCTGTATAATCCTACATATACCATTCAGTTATATTTTCTTGCTTGTTAGGTTATTCGCGATATTAGCTCTCTAAGCTATACTCATGTCCCACTAGTAGATTAACCTAATACAACGTAAATGTAGATACCCCAACTCGTATAATCCTTTCCATGTATATATACAGTCCCTTGTCGTATGTCGTACGGGCTTCATCATGTAAATCTATACTACTTTAGGGTAGTGCCACCATTCTCGAAATCGTTTGGACTACCACTCTTGATCTTGCTAGATTCCGTTTATTACCTAGATCTAATCTAGGGTTTTCTATCCAGCGCTTCCTAGATTCAACCAGGGTTTACGCTACCTAGGGCCACTTGGGTTTATGCTACCTATTGAATGCTTTCTAGATCCGACCAGGGTTTATTCGACCTAGGGCCACTATAGTTTATGCTACCTATCGAACAATGCCCCCTAGTTTAGGACACACTACCCAGAGCGATATATGTTCCTAGACTTTACGTCCCAATCGTGTCGTTAAAAGTGTTAGATATCTAGTTGCACATGTCCTTTATATGTGCGGCCCGAGTTGTGATAGCCCGTAACTTCCCCAGTAAGCAAAGCCCGGATTATCTTGAGAACACGACAAAATAGAACGCAAACAGAAGAACATTTCATTGTTTATTACAACAATGCCATCAGAATACAAGAATATAAAGAGTATGAATGAGTATTACACATTTGACAAATATCAGAGATTTAAATTACATTTAAATGCATAGCAGCGGAAAAATAATACAAAACACAACTGAAAGTAATACACGGATACAGAGCTTTCCGAGCATCGTTCCAGCTTTAAATCAGGATCCTGTGAATATAAATCTGCAAAACCAAAACTATTAGCTGCCCGTGTCGAAAATAGGGCACCCAGAGTTTAGGTTAAAACAATAAACTCCGGGTTAGTCATGTGACTGGTGTGAGAACTAAAACAGTTATTTAAAACTTTACTTTAAAAGAGAGTAATTCAAGGGACCACGCCGTATAACATGGAACGGGTTTCCTCCCAAGAATATCAGTGCATATAATGAAACAGCGCAATGCTTTTTGGAAAAATGATGTTATTATAAGACCCAGGTCCCATCACACAATGCAACGCAAGCCGGAGGATAGGTTTTCCCTTATAATAGCCAAAATGATTGGTACGTTTAAAACAAATCATTTGATACTATTATAAGTTTATAGTGTCAAAACAATTTCAATCATAAATATCAATCATAGGCGGCATGGATACCATCTATCATGTCGCCAATACTAGTCTTTACAAATAAAACCGAAATACCTCGTATTGGAAATTGGATTTCCGTCATGAGTCGAGGCAAGGCGCAAGCTCCTCTCCGCTTCGAGACACTCCAGCAAATGCCTCGGGACTACACACTCTGGGTAACCCCTGGATGCTTCAGGGCCGGTCCTCCCTTACGTTTGAGGATTGATTATTCCTGAACACACGTTTCTCGGTCCTAACAGACCTAAAATCGAGGCGCCTTGTCCAACAACCACATAGGTGAAAAGTATATAAATGTCAGGGCTGGTAGGTCACTGACACCACCATAGCTAGAAAGAAACGTCGTGCTCTCCCTGCAGTCCTTATCCCGTTTTTGACTCATACCGAGGTGTGAGGCTCGCGAATTCGCGTTATACAAAAAGCTATGCCACGTAGGCCGTGCATTGATCATCAACCACAAGACTCTGCTTTTCAACAAAAGCCTTGATCATTGCATCTCAGCGTGCCACACAGGAAATTCATGCTATGCGACTGATATCTATCGATATATAACCTCTGAGCTCGTACGTCTCAGAGAAGGGCGTTAAGCAAGAGAATAAATTCTCCGCCGCCAAACAGATATATATTTAACATAAATCAATCAACACAGAATAAAATCCAATGTCAGACACACAATCCATTTATAAATTCGTTCTGGGTCTGAACGAAACCGGAGGCACTTTCCTCACATATCCATCGATCTCCAAGTACATCTGGACGACCACCAACTGATTCCCTCATCTTGGGTGTACAGCCCAATCAAGATCATCAGTAATCACCCAAATGATGTGAAGACTCACGGTCTTCAACCACCGTCTTCATCTTCGACTTATCGTCGAATCGGTTATTCAGAATGGGTATAAACCCGGCCTTTCTGAATAACCCGCGTATATAGTAAACAAATGTTACACAAACACAACATACGCCTCATTCCAATTTAGCAGCCACTAACCGTAAATCAGCAAGAGAACAATTCCCCAAATATTAACCCCGAAGGCCGAAACCAACATCAGATCAATACCCAGGAAACCATCCTTCTTGGATAACCTACAGTTAGTTTCTAAATTTCACATTCTTAGGAAAAGGTTCCCATTAATTTTATCAAAGATAAATTCTTTTAAATTTATTCTTTAATCTTCCTTTGGATATCATTTCAAACCATATCATGGTTTTCCAAACTAGTCGGGATTAGCGAACCACACCGAAGTAATTATTTATTTTATTTCCCAATCCCAACCTATTCAACACATGAAGCAAAACTGGTAATACTCCATATCTAACACCACGGTGTTATCGGTAAAATTAATTACCATTTCACGTTCAAATCTAATTAAAGATTTAACTATCGCTTGGAGCAAAACTGGTGATACTCCATTCTCGCTCATTTTCCAAAGTTGATAATTTAAATTATCAATTCACATTTCAATCTAATTGCAGATTCATTAAAAACTCCCTTTACTGGGTTAAAGAACCAATGTCATTCAAAACGCAGTTCACGATACCCACAAATCAATTCTAATTCAATTCCAATCAAATATATTAGAAATTCTGATACCCGTTTCAAATCCAATTTATTTATTTAAAAAAAAATTGGGTTTTAAATTTAGTTCAAAACTAGTTCATTTCGATAAAAATCTATTTTTATCTTTACAAATGTGGGATTTTTCACCCCAGTTCTTCACAATCATTTCTTATAATTTTACACAAATTATTGATATTTCTGATAATTTTATCAAGGCCCATACAGTCGATTTCCAACCACAGCCATCGAACTGCACTTACAGCGACCTTTTCCAAATTTGATTTGGACGTATCTCCAAATCCAACTGTTAGATTTCAAATTTCTAATATTCGTTAGAAAGCTCTTTTCAATACGAACCCAACGGTTCTAGTTTTAGGAGAATCCGATGGTCGGATCTCCCGTAATGTCCATTCGAAGTCAATGGTCGAAATTCACGAATTGCCGCGGCGCGGCGCGTTCTATTCAGGCCATTATATTATATATATAATATATATTTCGTCGATTCCCTTTTTAAAACGAATTTTATAATTTGTTTTAAATTGGTTTCAAAACAATTTCAACTTCCAATTCAAATCAAAATTGAATTTTTACCTTATAAATTCGTTTTACCTTCATTTCTATTTGATTTCAATTCAAATCGATTTCAATTTTATTTCAATTCATTTTCAATTGAATTCAATTCAATTTTTGAATTCAATTCAATTTTTGAATTCATTTTCTATTCAATTCAATTCGAATTCGTTTTCTATTCAATTCAATTCGAATTCGTTTTCAATTCAATTCAATTCAATTCGAATTCGTTTTCTTTTCAATTCAATTCAATTCAATTCGAATTCGTTTTCTATATTCAATTCAATTCGAATTCCTTCTATATTCAATTCAATTCGAATTCCTTTTGTATTCATTTCAATTCGAATTTCTTTTATATTCAATTCAATTCGAATTTCTTTTATATATATTCGATTCAATTCGAATTTCTTTTATATTCAATTCAATTCGAATTTCTTTTATATTCAATTCAATTCGAATTCGTTTTCTATTCAATTCAAATTTCTTTTATATATATTTGATTTTTATCTCTTTTCAATATTCATTATAAAAATGAATATAATCGATATAAATATCGTTCGCGTCAAAATAGCGCATCTCTAATCAACACGGCTTTATATTTTTCAATAACTTCGTTATTCTATTCAACAAATGAATCTATATTTCTTTCAATACATGACTAATCTCAACGGATGAGTACTGTCAACACGCGACTATTTTTGTTATTTCATATATTTTATAAAAATTATGGTATCTATTGTTTGATTTCAAATCAGACTCCAACCGTAAATTAGTAACAGAACGATTCCCTAAATATTAACCTCGAAGGCCGAAACCAACATCAGATCAATACCCAGGAAACCACTCATCTTATCTATCTTCCAGTTAGTTTCTAATTTTATATATGATAAAGATGTAAATTTTATGGTTAAAATATTTCGTTCAACACATGACTAATCTCAACGGATGAGTACTGTCAACACATGAACCTGTATTTTTCAATATTCTTTATTTTACCAATTGGAATGAGGCCCAATCAATCACCATATAGCGTTAACTATATGGATTCCATACAACACATGTATATAAATGCAATGATAAATAATCAACAATCATCCAAAGTGCACTACTTTGTATAAGCATCAAATACAGACATCTAACGCTTATAACAGCCTATCAATCAATCGATCGACATACAACTAATTACTGGGATTAGTGTATGTCGTATGTTATCCCAATACCCGTGTGGGGTTTCAAATCAACAAACACCGATTTTTATTTGTGCAGTTCGGCGATGTGTAAAATTTATCGTCCCAATCAATGTCCTTCAAATAGGTGTACATAAACAAACCGTCCGGTTTGTAAATGAATATTTATTTATTCACATTCACGTTAAAAATTATATTTTTAACGACAAAATAATTTTAACTATATAAATATTTTATTTCATTCCACATCACACAATCGATTAAATCAAATTTATCAACCAAACAAATAAATCAATCATCAAGCAATTAACTAAACAAACAAGTCATTCATGGTCTGTGGACGACGGGTGTCGGGTGCTGCTAAGCACCGTCTGCATTCTAGTATATAATTTTAATTAGAAAAGGAAATTTAAAGTAAGAAGTTCTCACCATAGGTTCCACTCAGCCGTGCTTTGCTGTTGAACTGCTGAACCGTTCTGTTTGACATTCCAATATAGTTCTTTTCACGTTGTTCAAATAAAAATTATATTTTTATTGCTTCATTCAATAAATAGAAATCATATTTTTATTTTTACTCATCTATTTTTACAACGCTTCATTCTATATAAAAATTATATTTTTATATATATTTCGACTTCTTATACAAAGATCGAATTTTTATTATCATAACTATAAAAATCACATTTTTACTTCATTATATATATAATAAAAATCAGATTTTTATTTCGCTGCATATATAAAGATCAAAATTTCATATTCTCTATTATATAAAAATCATATTTTTAATACTTCTACTTTATAAAAATTATATTTTTATATTTACATATGCTAAAAATCATATCTTTATTCTTTTTATAATATAAAAATCATATTTTTCCTACTACAAAGATATAATCTTTTCACTTTTTCACTATAAAAATCATTCATTTATCTCTTCTATAAAGTAAAAATCGAATTTTTATTCCTTCTAAAATATACAAATTATATCTTTAACCTTCCTATAATATAAAAATTATATTTTTGTTCTCCATATTATATAAAATTCACATTAAAAATCTAAACTTCCTTCTTTACTTATATAAAAATAAAAATCACATCTTGTTTGTTTTAAACATCAAAACTCTCTTGGTTTAAAAATCACTTCTTTTACTTTGTAAAAATCAAAGCTTTTTACTTCTAAAAGTTAAATCTTTCTATGTTATTCATATTAAAAAAAAGTGAAAAGAAAATATATTTTTTATATTCGTAAAAATCATATCTTTCTATAATATAAAAATTATATATTTCTCTATGTATACATTAAAAATCATACCTTTGTATTCAAAAAAAAAAACTTAACTTTATATAAATAAACATCCTAACTTCATTATAGAATTCATAAATTAATCATCAAGAGAAAAAGCTCACCTTTTATTTTCCTTGTAAAAACTGAATTCTTTTTTTTATACATATGGAAGAGGGCCCACAGCGACTGGAGGTGACTGAGGGGGCGGTCTCGGCGTCCTGCAGGTGGCGGTGGTCTTCTGGTGGCCTTCTGGTAGTGGCGTCGGGTTTGGATGTTAGGGTTTTGGGTGCGGTGGTTTTTAACGGAGAGGGGGGGGCGAGAGGAGGGAGGAGCGTCGCTGGGGGTGATGGTCGGAGATCGGCGACTGAAGCTAGGGAGAGGCGACACGGCGGTGGCTGGAGATTAGGGCGCAATTGGGTTTTTTTATTTATTTCGTTTCTGAAGTGAGAGAGCGAAGGGAGAGAGAGGGTTTATATTATATATATATTTATTTTATTATCCACTTAGAGTTGACTTTTCTTTCGAATCCCAAATCGAACCAACGACTGTCGCCCCTAGCTAATTACCCCCATTCCGAACACAATGGGATATGTATCATAAGCTGATTCGATCGTTATGATCAGTTTCTGTCAAAATCAACATATAACTCTATATATTGAATTTGAACACACATTTCAATTTACTGGGGTCACATACTAACCCTAAAAATTTCCGAAAAATATTTTCTAGCTTCGTATTGACGATACGGTCCTAACAAAACTAGTTTCGTCGAATTCTGAGACCATTTGAAAAATGGTCATTTTCCAGTCGATTAAAATCAACTAAAACCGGTCAAACGCGTTTTCCTTTGCCATGCTCACATATTGAATTCAAAAATTATGAAATTTGAAACCTAGCAATAACTTGACATCGCGGATCCAACAAAAGTGGTTTCGTCGAAATCCGAGGTCGTTTGCAAAATGGCTATTTTTAAGGGCCAGAATTCCATAGCGACTATTCTGAATTTTTAACTAGACATATCTTTTGATTCCCGCTATGAAATCTCAATTTTTCGGATTCATTGGAATGATATTCTCAATTAGATTCTAATATTTTTGGTTTCGCTAAAATCCGGTTTATTTTGCACTCGGTACATTCAATTGAATTTTTAAATCGAATTATCGAACTACCGCGCCATTTTCAATTCCTTTTATAATTAAAATAAAATATTTATATTCTAACGGCAATCTATATAAATATATGCGTTCTATTTCTATTCAAAATAAATTTTTTGTCGATATTATTTAAAATAATTCATTTTAAATGTTCAAACTTCATTAAGATTGCCAAAATAAAAAATTTAAACAGGCTCGCATTTCCGGGTTGTTACAATCTCGCCCACTTAAAACTTTTCGTCCCTGAAAAGGAACGAAGCTGAAGGTTGTTTAACAAATCAACTCAACTTCCATTATTTTGACTACGGCTTAAGTTCTTCAACTTTTCAGTTTCTAAGAACTTTTCAAATTTTTCCAAAATTTGGCTAACACCCTAAATTTCTGAAAATTTTCGCCATAACCTCCCCTGCACCGGGAGCACCGGGAAAATCCCTAAATTGCCATACAGGCCCTCAAATCTCAAAAAGAAAAAGAAAAAGCCAAGCGGCTAGCCAATCGGCTCATAAAATCATCATCACCCAAACAAAACAGTAAATTATGGTAAACATGTACTTGTTTGTCGGGCAAACAAATTTTATTTCTCTGCTCTAGCCTCCTTGTTATGACCTGTTCAATGTAAGTACATGTATATGCATGCATTGTAATCATTTTTCAATACAGTTCAAAATTCGGTTCAATTAGGCTAAATGGTTCAAAATTATCAAACAAATAAACAAACAACACAAAAATCAATCAATTAGTGAATTAATGTATTTTGATATATATACAAAAAATCATGTTTTTGATGCCAATTCACAATAATAAATCTATATAGTTTCGGTTCTCACACCAGTCTAATGGAAATATATAGATTTCACACCTTCGAAACACGAACATAAATACTTATGATGTCCGGACATCACCAGAGTTATCCCCGGGTGTCTAGAATGTGATCCTATATCTATCCAGTATATTAAAACTTCGAATATACGTTCATGACGCGTATATGCAAAATCTTTATATATTGGATTTTCCAAATTCAATATAAATAAATATTTAAATACGTATAAACTGGTTTAAATTTTCAAAACAATGTTGTTTTCATTTGAAAAATATACTCTTCACACTCGTTCTAAGATACTACTGATCCCATCTCTAACGAGTTATTCTAATTGGATATTACTAATCCAATATCTGATGGATTCTTTCGTATGGTTCTAATGTGTCTTGTTCTCGAGCTCTGTAAACCAAAGCTCTGATACCAACTGTGATAGCCCGTAACTTCCCCGGCAAGGAAAGCTCGGATTATCTTGAGAACACGACAAAATAGAACGCAAACAGAAGAACATTTCATTGTTTATTACAACAATGCCAGCAGAATACAAGAATATACAGAGTATGAATGAGTATTACACATTTGACAAATATCAGAGATTTAAATTACATTCAAATGCATAGCAGTGGAAAAATAATACAAAACAAAACTGAAAGTAATACATGGATACAGAGCTTTCCAAGCACCGTTCCAGCTGTAAATCAGGATCCTGTGAATATAAATTGGCAAAACCAAAACTACTAGTTGCCCGTGTCGAAAATAGGGGCACCCAGAGTTTAGGTTAAAACAATAAACTCCAGGTCAGTCGTGTGACTGGTGTGAGAACTAAAACAGTTATTTAAAACTTTACTTTAAAAGAGAGTAATTCAAGGGACCACGCCGTATAACACGGAACGGGTTTCCTCCCAAGAATATCAGTGCATATAATGAAACAGCGCAATGCTTTTAGGAAAAATGAAGCTATTATAAGACCCAGGTCCCATCACACAATGCAACGCAAGCCGGAGGATAGGGGTTTCCCTTATAATAGCCAAAAATGATTGGTACGTTTAAAACAAATCATTTGATACTATTATAAGTGTATAGTGTCAAAACAATTTCAATCATAAATATCAATCATAGGCGGCATGGGTACCATCTATCATGTCGCCAATACTTGGCTCTACAAATAAAACCGAAATACCTCGTATTGGAAATTGGATTTCCGTCATGAGTCGAGGCAAGGGGCAAGCTCCTCTCCGCTTCGAGACACTCTAGCAAATTCCTCGGGACTACACACTCTGGGTAACCCCTGGATGCTTCAGGGCCGGTCCTCCCTTACGTTTGAGGATTGATTATTCCTGAACACACGTTTCCCGGTCCTAACAGACCTAAAATCGAGGCGCCTCGTCAAACAACCACATAGGTGAAAAGTATATAAATGTCAGGGCTGGTAGGTCACTGACACCACCATAGCTTGAAAGAAACGTCGTGCTCTCCCTGCAGTCCTTATCTCGTTTTTGACTCATACCGAGGTGTGAGGCTCGCGAATTCACGTTATACACAAAGCTACGCCACGTAGGCCGTTCATTGATCGTCAACCTCAAGACTCTTCTTTTCAACAAAAGCCTTGATCATTGCATCTCAGCGTGCCACACAGGCAATTCATGCTATGCGACTAATATCTATCGATATATAACCTCTGAGCTCGTACGTCTCAGAGAAGGGCGTTAAGCAAGAGAATAAATTCTCCGCCGCCAAACAGATATATATTTAACATAAATCAATCAACATAGAATAAAATCCAATGTCAGACACACAATTCATTTATAAATTCGTTCTGGGTCTGAACGAAACCGGAGGCACTTTCCTCGCATATCCTTCGATCTCCAAGTACGTCTGGACGACCACCAACTGATTCCCTCATCTTGGGTGTACAGCGCAATCAAGATCATTAGTAATCACCTAAACGATGTGAAGACTTCCGGTCTTCAACCACCATCTTCATCTTCGACCTATCGTCGAATCGGTTATTCAGAATGGGTATAAACCCGGCCTTTCTGAATAACCCGCGTATATAGCAAACAAATATTACACAAACACAACATACGCCTCATTCCAATTTAGCAGCCACTAACCGTAAATCAGCAAGAGAACAATTCCCCAAATATTAACCCCGAAGGCCGAAACCAACATCAGATCAATACCCAATAAACCATCCTTCTTGGCAAACCTACGGTTAGTTTCTAAATTTCACATTCTTAGGGAAATGTTCCCATTAATTTTATCAAAGATAAATTCTTTTAAATTTATTCTTTAATCTTCCTTTGGATATCATTTCAAACCATATCATGGTTTTCCAAACTAGTCGGGATTAGCGAACCACACCGAAGTAATTATTTATTTTATTTCCCAATCCCAACCTATTCATCCCATGAAGCAAAACTGGTAATACTCCATATCTAACACCACGGTGTTATCGGTAAAATTAATTAACTTTTCACGTTCAAATCTAATTAAATATTTAACTATCACTTGGAGCAAAACTGGTGATACTCCATTCTCGCTCATTTTCCAAATTTGATAATTTAAATTATCAATTCACATTTCAATCTAATTGCAGATTCATTAAAAACTCCCTTTACTGGGTTAAACAACTAATGTCATTCAAAACGCAGTTCACGATACCCACAAATCAATTCTAATTCAATTCCAATCAAATATATTAGAAATTCTGATTATTTAAAACCCCTTTCAAATCCAATTTATTTATTTAAAAAAAATTGGGTTTTAAATTTAGTTCAAAACTGGTTCATTTCGATAAAAATCTATTTTTATCTTTACAAATGTGGGATTTTTCACCCCAGTTCTTCACAAATCATTTATATTATTTTACACAAATTATTGATATTTCTGATAATTTTATCAAGGCCCGTACAGTCGATTTCCAACCACGGCCATCGAACTGCACTTACAGCGACCTTTTCCAAATTTGATTTGGACGTATCTCCAAATCCAACCGTTAGATTTCAAATTTCTAACATTCGTTAGAAAGCTCTTTTCGATACGAATCCAACGGTTCTGGTTTTAGGAGAATCTGACGGTCGGATCTCCCGTAATGTCCGTTCGAAGTCAATGGTCGAAATTCACAAACTGCCGCGGCGCGGCGCGTTCTATTCAGGCCATTATATTATATATATAATATATATTTCGTCGATTCCCTTTTCAAAACGAATTTTATAATTCGTTTTAAATTAGTTTCAAAACAATTTCAACTTCCATTTCAAATTCAAATCAAAATTGAATTTTTCCCTTATAAATTCGTTTTACCTTCATTTCTATTTGATTTCAATTCAAATCGATTTCAATTCTATTTCAATTCGTTTTCAATTGAATTCAATTCAATTTTTGAATTCATTTTCTATTCAATTCAATTCAAATTCGTTTTCTATTCAATTCAATTCGAATTCGTTTTCTATTCAATTCAATTAGAATTCGTTTTCTATTCTATTCAATTCGAATTCGTTTTCTATATTCAATTCAATTCGAATTCCTTCTATATTCAATTCAATTTGAATTCCTTTTATATTCAATTCAATTCGAATTTCTTTTATATTCAATTCAATTCGAATTTCTTTTATATTCAATTCAATTCGAATTCGTTTTCTATATATTCGATTTTTATCTCTTTTCAATATTCATTATAAAAACGAATATAATCGATATAAATATCGTTCGCGTCAAAATAGCGCATCTCTAATCAACACGGCTTTATATTTTTCAGTAACTTCGTTATTCTATTCAACAAATGAATCTATATTTCTTTCAATGCATGAGTAATCTCAACGGATGAGTACTGTCAACACGCGACTATTTTTGTTATTTAATATATTTTATAAAAATTATGGTATCTATCGTTTGATTTCAAATCAGACTCCAACCGTAAATTAGTAAGAGAATGATTCCCTAAATATTAACCCCGAAGGCCGAAACCAACATCAGATCAATACCCAGGAAACCACTCATCTTATCTATTTTCCAGTTAGTTTCTAATTTTATATATGATAAAGATGTAAATTTTATGGTTAAAATATTTTGTTCAACACATGACTAATCTCAATGGATGAGTACTGTCAACACATGAACCTGTATTTTTCAATATTCTTTATTTTCCCAATTGGAATGAGGCCCAATCAATCACCATATAGCGTTAACTATATGGATTCCATACAACACATGTATATAAATAGCAACGATAAATAATGAACAATCATCCAAAGTGCACTACTCTGTATAAGCATCAAATATAAGTATCTAACGCTTATGACAGCCAGTCAATCAATCGATTGACATACAACTAATTACTGGGATTAGTGTATGCCGTATTTTATCCCAATAACCGTGTGGGGTTTCAAATCAAAAAACATAAATTTTTATTTGTACAGTTGGGCGATGTGTAAAATTTATTGTCCCAATCAATGTCCTTCAAATAGGTGTACATAAACAAACCGTCCGGTTTGTAAATGAATATTTATTTATTCACATTCACGTTAAAAATTATATTTTTAACGATAAGATAATTTTAACTATATAAATATTTTATTTCATTCCACATCACACAATCGATTAAATCAAATTTATCAACCAAACAAATAAATCAATCATCAAACAATTAACTAAACAAACAAGCCGTCCATGGTCTGTGGACGACGGGTGTCGGGTGCTGCTAAGCACCGTCTGCATCCTAGTATATAATTTTAACTAGAAAATGAAATTTAAAGTGAGAAGTTCTCACCGAAGGTTCCACTTCGTCGTGCTTTGCTGTTGAACTGCTGAATCGTTCTATTTGACATTCCAATATAGTTCTTTTCACGCTGTTCAAATAAAAATTATATTTTTATTGCTTCATTTAATAAATAGAAATCATATTTTTGTTTTTACTTCATCTATTTTTACAATGCTTCATTCTATATAAAAATTATATTTTTATATATATTACGACTTCTTATACAAAGATCGAATTTTTATTATCATAACTATAAAAATCACATTTTTACTTCATTATATATATAATAAAAATCAGATTTTTATTTCGCTGCATATATAAAGATCAAATTTTTATATTCTCTATTATATAAAAATCATATTTTAATACTTCTACTTTATAAAAATTATATTTTTATATTTCACATATGCTAAAATTCATATTTTTATTCTTTTTATAATATAAAAATCATATTTCTCCTACTACAAAGATATAATCTTTTCACTTTTTCATTATTATAATCATTCCTTTATCTCTTCTATAAAGTAAAAATCGAATTTTTATTCCTTCTAAAATATACAAATTATATCTTTAACCTTCCTATAATATAAAAATTATATTTTTATTCTCCACATTATATAAAATTCACATTAAAAATCTAAACTTCCTTCTTTACTTATATAAAAATAAAAATCACATCTTGTTTGTTTTAAACATCAAAACTCTCTTGGTTTAAAAATCACTTCTTTTACTTTGTAAAAATCAATGCTTTTTACTTCTAAAAATTAAACCTTTCTATGTTATTCATATTAAAAAAAGTGAAAAGAAAATATATTTTTTATATTCGTAAAAATCATAGCTTTCTATAATATAAAAATTATATTTTTCTCTATGTATACATTAAAAATCATACCTTTGTATTCAAAAAAAAAAACTTAACTTTATATAAATAAACATCCCAACTTCGTTATAGAATTTGTAAATTAATCATCAAGAGAAAAAGCTCACCTTTTATTTTCCTTGTAAAAACCGAATTCTTTTTTTTATATACATATGGAGGAGGGCCCACCACGACTGGAGGTGACTGAGGGGGCGGCGTCGGCGTCTGCAGGTTGCGGTGGTCTTCTGGTGGCCTTCTGGTAGTGGCGTCGGGTTTGGATGTTAGGGTTTCGGGTGCGGTGGTTTTTAACGGAGAAGGGGGGGCGAGAGGAGGGAGGAGGTCGCTGAGGGTGATGGTCGGAGATCGGCGACTGGAGCTAGGGAGGGGCGACATGGCGTTGGCTGGAGATTAGGGCGCGATTGGTTTTTTTTATTTATTTTGTTTCTGAAGTGAGAGAGGGAAGGGAGAGAGAGGGTTTATATTATATATATTTATTTTATTATCCACTTAGAGTTGACTTTTCTTTCGAATCCCAAATCGAACCCAACGACTGTCACCCCCAGCTAATTACCCCCATTCCGAACACAATGGGATATGTATCGTAAGCTGATTCGATCGTTATGATCAGTTTCCGTCAAAATCAACATATAACTCTATATATTGAATTTGAACACACATTTCAATTTACTGGGGTCACATACTAACCCTAAAAATTTCCAAAAAATATTTTCTAGCTTCGTATTGACGATACGGTCCTAACAAAACTAGTTTCGTCGAATTCTGAGACCATTTGAAAAATGGTCATTTTCCAGTCGATTAAAATCAACTAAAACCGGTCAAACGCGTTTTCCTTTGCCATGCTCACATATTGAATTCAATAATTATGAAATTTGAAACCTAGCGATAACTTGACATCGCGGATCCAACAAAAGTGGTTTCGTCGAAATTCGAGGTCGTTTGCAAAATGGCTATTTTTAAGGGCCAGAATTCCATAGCGACTATTCTGAATTTTCAACTGGACATATCTTTTGATTCCTGCTATGAAATCTCAAATTTTCAGATTCGTTGGAAAGATATTCTCAATTAGATTCTAATATTTTTGGTTTCGTTAAAATCCGGTTTATTTTGCACCCGGTACATTCAATTGAATTTTGAAATCGAATTATCGAACTACCGCGCCATTTTCAATTCCTTTTATAATTAAAATAAAATATTTATATGGGTACTTTTGGCTCACATCCCTATTATAGTTTTAAATTCACACCACATCCCTGTAATGTTTTCTCTGTAAACCCGCCCCCTATTTTAGCTGCCGCCTGGAATCTTCCGCCTTCCACTTTCCATACCTCCGCCTCTTTCGTTTTCTGTCCAAATTTTCAGGCGCTATCACTTAAAAAAAAAAAAATTCTAAAATCTATAAATATTCTCGGAAGTCCACAGAAATTATAAAAAAAAGTTGCATAAATGTATGCAACTTTTACGAATAGTTGCATACATTTATGCAACTATTCGAATACACATGCATATATTTATGCACGCCTGTTTGAAAAATTGCATACATGTATGCAGTTTTTCTATATAACTGCATACATGTGTGCATATATGTCAAAATATATGTAAACGTGAATAAGTTGCACGTAGGTATGCAGTTTTTAAATAAATGCATCAGCAGATGCATGTTTTAACAATATGTGCATACATGTATGCATTTATACTGCAGTTTTGACGCAGATTTGAAATAAATGCATACATGTATGCAACTAATCGATTTATATGCATGTTTTGATGCAATTTACTGCATTTCGTTGATTTTCTGTATTTCATGATTTTGACGTTGTTTTTAATGTTTTTTTGATCTGATTTTTTTCACGATTAATTGTTTTAATTAAATACGAATTTACATGGTTTTTTAATATATTTTTTGTATTTTTTTGATGAATTTTCAAAAAATAGGGACTAAATTTACAATAAGTTTATGACCGGGGGTGAGCCTAATTAAGTTTCGTTTTAGGGATGTGTGCCTAATATTCACTTTTTATATTCTAACGGAGATCTATATAAATATATGTGTTCTATTTCTATTCAAAATAAATTTCTCGTCGATATTATTTAAAATAATTCATTTTAAATGTTCAAACTTCATTAAGATTGCCAAAATAAAAATTTTAATCTGGCTCGCATTTCCGGGTTGTTACACGAGTGCCGTAGCAGGGCTAATCAAGAAACACAGAACTCGATCGGGAGCTTTAAGTTATCTGCCGATGCAGATGCTAAGGTCTATTTTATCTGTGTGTGGTTATGGTCCCACTTGACCCCTCCCTCAACTAATGAAAGGCCCCCCAGAAAATCAAGAATGAGAACTGTACGCATGCCCTCTATGCCCCCACAAACCGATTGGCCACCCTCACCCATAACTAGATAGCAAAGTATATGGTCTTTTGGAGTTCTCCGCGTTTCCGCTTGCATATCATGATTGACTCAAGATGGTAGGTAGGCGACGATGTGCTATCACAGGGCTAAACAAGATCTCGCCGCCTCACTCTGACCCATGCTAGTCTTTAGGTTGCTTATATTGCAACCAAGGCATACCCTTGGCTCTTTTAACGCAGATCTTAACCTCTATGAGCCCAGGAGGATCATCTGCAACCTCACAGAGGGATACCAAGAGTACCCTCACGTCCCCTTGAAGCCACATGCTTCATAACTTAGTTCGTTGGAGCCTTCTCCATGATCAAATGGAAGTTCGCTCCTCCTAATGTTCTACTTGGCTTTCTTGACTAAAGTTTACTACTTAGTTCTCTTAACTACGGTTTACTACTTAGTTTCCTGAATCGTTAGCTTTCTTAACTAAGGTTTACTACTTAGTTTCCTAAATCGTTAGCTTTCTTAACTAAGGTTTATTACTTAGTCCTCTTAACTAAGGTTTACTACTTAGTTCTCTTAATCGTTCGTTTTCTTAACTAAGGTTTACAACTTAGTCCTCTTAACTAAGGTTTATTACTTGGTTCTCTTAACCAAGGTTTGACACTTAGTTTCCGTTACTTAGTTCTCTTTAACTAAGGTTTACCAACGAATTCAAGCATGACTTAAGTTCTCTTTATCAAAATGATAGCGTACGGGTGTTTTCCCACATTTCCAGCTTAGATTAACTTATTTCATGGTATAAGTCATCCCACCCTTCTAGTCTTGTATTACATCTTAAGTCATATTCATTTCTTATCCCTAGGATAAGTTTATCTATTATTTAATCTTATCATTCCCTACTTTTCCTTGCTTTGATACTGTTATATTGATTAAGTTTGCCCATGTGTCCAAGTTGACTTAACCCCCAATCACGTATTTAATTCAACCCACATACCATGCTAAATTGGTTAAGTGTTCTCTATCAGTTCATGTTGACTTAACCCGCCCATATATCATGTCAAATTGGTTAAGTGTTATCCAGCGGTTCACGTTGACTTAACCCACCCATATATCATGTCAAATTGGTTAAGTGTTGTCTAGTGTTTCATGTTGACTTAACCTTACCATACTAACATGTGTCATTAGCATTAATTAATTATTAATGCCCAACCTCTCACATTAGACCTATTGTTGCAGTCACTGGATGTGCCGGTTGGTTCCGGGCAGGATCACACCACAACTCAATCTAACCTCGGTTTTCAAGCACGTTATGACTAACTTCTCACATTAGAACCTATGGTTTGCGGTCACTGGATGTGCCGGGCGGTTCCGGGCTGCATTACACCGCAAACTCATTATAACCTCGAGTTAGCCATGTTTCATGTTCATTCTAGATATCAAATGTCAATTACCAATTCATAAGCATGTTCATGTTCAAGTTATGCCACTATTGTCAATTTCATGTTATGTGTCGAGTTCCATAATTACATAAAAACATGGTTTGTCCAACATATTCCATTTTTAATTATGTTTCTAGGATCTTAACGGTATATCCAATTTTCAAGTCTCAAATTCAAGCTTTACCCAAAAACCCCAACTTATGTCATGCTTATAGTCCCGTTAATAGGCTATACCTATTATTCCAGTTTCCCATACATGTATTCCTAATAGGTTGCTATCATTCCTCATATGTTGGTTAAGCTTATTCATATGTCAAGTGCTACTTAACCCATTTCTAGTTTGCTTACACAACCATTCGTGTAATAATCTTTTTACCCAATTGGCTAATTCATCGATTAAATCTCAAGCTCTTCCCAAATAACTATAATTTACACGCTGTTGACCTTGGCTCGAAGGTATCCAAAGTTTCAAAAATAAAAAGGAAGAGTAGGGAAGAGGAATAGATTAAGCATACAAAGATTATTTTAAATTACAACATGAATTTTAATCGAGGAATGACGAACGATAATAATACTATTATGCATGAAGTGTATTGTAATCCCACTCACTGATTTAAGAACGGAGCTTGAATTCTGGGATCTGATTTCTGAAACTGAAAAGCTATCCCTTGACGTAGATTATCGATCCTCTAATTTAGATTTGATTCTTAGAAAATATTTGTTGAAGTCGTTGAATTAGCCTTTGATTCTCTACTTGAATTCTAACGAAGAACTTGAGAAACATAACCCCATCTTTGATTTATTTTGATATGAATTAGGGAAGAGTATAAGCATAATGAAGATGTGCAGAGAAAACTGTAGCCTTAGGGTGTTTATATAGGTGCTCAAGACCTTATCGTACACGCAGCGCGGAGTCAGCATTGAACCCAGTTAAGAAAACAGTCCAGGTTCGTAGATGAATCTAGCCAAATCTTATCGTACACGCAGCGCTGAGTCAGCATTGGGTCCCGCAAGTTGTTTTGGTGCAGAAATTCAAATTTCGAATGTTTGAATTGTTTTGGCATAGAAATTTGATTTTTGAACTTTTGAATTTTTGGAATTTATTTAACTGTTTTATTCACATGAAATATTCTTATATGTACACAATTACTCTACCGACCATTTTACACGTATATATATATATATATATATATATATATATATACGCACAATTTTTGTTTTATTTTCAAAATTCAAACGATGTTGCACCATTATTTGATTCTTGCCATATTTCATTGATTGTAGCCCTATCTTGAATTTTATCTTTTGTATACATATATTTATGCATATATATATATACATATTCTCATATATATATATATACATATATCTTTATTTCCTTATATGTACGTTCTTATCCTTTCAAATTCTGAATTTGTATATGTACATATATTTGCAAGTTCAATTGGCCTCTCTAAAACAAAGATAAAAATTATGCCGCCGTCGGGGTTCAAGCCCCCGACCTCCATGTTACAAATCTGATGTCTTAACCAACTGAGCTATGAAGTCTTTTGTTAATAAGTCTTGGAACAATGATAATTATTGTTCTCTCCTTACTTCTCTTTTTCATGTTAGTTACAATACATAAATTAAACCGTTGCATGAATCTTTTTCTTTTAATGTTAATGCATTATGTTTGCAAATCAGTGCATGCAACATATTTACATTGCATGCAACCAATCCTTTCTTTCTTTTAATGCATGCATCACATTTTTTTTTCAATGCATATATTTATTACATGTAATCCTTATTTTATTCTTTATTTTATACTTTAATTTGTTTGTATATATATATATATATACACACACACACACACACACACACACACACATAAACATATATATATATATATATTTCTCTTGTGCGTATACAAATTCTTGGCTTAATAACTTCTTCACATGATGTCCGTTTTACGCAAACCAGATGTCTTTTTTGACTAGAATTCCGAGACGGACGCAATGGTGATGTCCGTTTTACTTAATTCCTGATATTTAAATTAAGTATTTTTATTTTCTCATCTCTTCGATTACACACATTGTTATCGCATTAATTTCCTTACTCTTCAATGTATGAATTAATTTTTCATTATACATCACCACCATTTGCCTATCTATGCATCTATACATATTTGTACATTTTTAATTATATTAAAAATTTGGGGTGTTACATTCTCCCACCCTTAAAGAATTTCGTCCCCGAAATTCGATAAGAGTAAAATAGATAATCCCTCGCAATATCCATCCATCCAGTGTGCATCCAATTGTTGCAAACATTGTGCACATGTGCAAAGTGAGATACATCATAGTAAAGTCTGTATGCCTAATTTGGATCCACCTATATGTATGCAAATTTTAAAAAACCTTTCAAAACATGATGCTCACATCCTAAATATACTTGCAGTTCTATATGAATGCAATATTCTTAAAAAATCAAAATATTTTTCATCCAAGTTTTCCCATACTCTTATAGAATAAGAGCATGGTTCACCCAATTGTTGCATCCAACACCCTACCAACCATTATTAAATTCGAAATTTAGATAAATCTAATTTTCTAAATTCAATTTCTTATGTTACAAAAAGATATAAAACAGAAGAATTTACATTTTTCGTTGTACCTTTTATAATTGCACTCGGATTTTTATATAACTATTCTATAAAAACTTCCTACTTTCCTATCCAAGCACAACCACATAAGAAAACTTTCCTTTCTCTTTCATCTTATCTTGGAATAGTTCCATATTTATTCATCTTTTTCTTAAGATTTCCATTTTCTTTTCCCGTCACATTTGTTGCCTTACTGAATTTATTGTCTCTTGTTAGCTTAGGCTTTTCTCTTTCATATCTTATTTGACTTAATCCAATTACTTAAGTTTATTATTTCAAATAAGCTTTTTCTGTTTTTAACTAAAACAGCATCCTACACAGCTACTATTATGGGCCAAGAATCTTAGAACTTTGTCAACTCAGACAATTGCGAGTCCATACAACAGGATCTACCCACTTACTTGCCCTTTACTACTTAGTAATCACTACTAGTCCTTGCTGTGTATTACTAGCCTATACTTTTTCTCTCTTTCTCAAGCAACAAACCTAGGTTTCTCAATGCTTATGCATTCTACGGGAATTTTCCATTAGTTTACTTGACTATAAATTGGCAAGAGAGTAACTCCCTAAATGTCAACCCCGAAGACTGAAATCAACATCAATTTGACACTCAGAGAATCACTCAACTCAAACAATCTCTTGTTGGTTCCAATTGTTTAATTCATAGATTTAACTTTCTCTCATCCTTTTCTAGGCACTAATTCTTACCTACTCCATTCTTTTTAAAACATGGTTTGGCCTCCTTTCTCTTCATTACATTTTTCTTTCAAAAATTAAAAGTGTTAAAACTTTGTTTTCTTCTCCAAAACTTGTTTTCGCCAAACCATAAAAACATGTTACAGAATAAAATGCAAAACATTTTTTTTTTTCAAATCACAAAACTGGAGTAGAGAAGGACAACTATCAGGCTTACATTGTTTCTATTTACAATGTTAATTTAACTACTCGCTATAAGGTGCAGACATCTATTCTATTCCTACAACTTATTTTTTCCACCCAACAAAATTTCTTCGTAAATCAATAATCAAAATTTGTTGTTAACAGAATAGAATTTTCTTTTACAAAACACAACACTTTCTTTTCAATCCTTTCATATATTATAATGTGAAAACTAGCGAGCTATATATGCTCTATATTATGCACTTTTTAATGAGAGAGTTCTTTAAAACAAGAAATCATTGTTTTACCAAAGTATACACCACTTTACTTTAAAAACCCAACATGCACTGAATATGTCCTTTACGTATTTTTCTTAAACATCAAAAATACTTTTAAGATTAAAACTTGAAAAACACCCCAAAGTCTTTTACAAATTCAAGTTCTTAAAAGTTTTTTATTGGGTTAGACTCAAAGTGGGTCTTTCAACTCAACTAGGCTTTCCTAGGCACTTTCCAAACCACTTCTCTCAACTATATATATTCCTAATCCATTTTCCACATTTTAACCTTTTTCTCACATATAAGATTTCACTTCTAAACCCACTACTCCGAAATAACAACATTTCAGTTTTAATTCTTATGTGATACTTTCTTTCTCCAATACTAAATCATATTGTACACTTTCCAACCAAACCACCTAAGGGTCTTAAAATTTCTTGGTTCATTCTTTAGTGTACAAAATAGCTATCCCAACTCTTTCCATTCCTAGTGGGCTACTTTATGGATTTAGGTTTATATATATAATATATTTATATTTTAGAAAATATAAATACGTTCGCTCATTATCTCCCTAAGATCAATAACCAAAGCTCTAATACCAGATGTAACAATCCGGATTCCGACAAACCGAATTTTTTTCAAAAACCCAATCTATCAAAACCCGAGTTGGGCGCTTTGGTATCCTGCAGAAAAAGATAGACGTAAAGAAAACATGTCAGAATTCGTACGCATCTTACAACAGAAGGAATTCAAAGTATAATATACTTTAAATATAGCTTTACCTTATAAAACATAATGCCTAACCAGTATCCAAATCTTATACCATCTCTATCATGAACCTAACCTGGAAGTATGTAATGAGGAGGGGGTCAGAACATAAGTTCTGTGTGAGTGGACTTAGAATAAACTTTTGTACAATCCTACATATACCGTTCAGTTATATTTTCTTGCTTATTAGGTTATTCGCCATATTAGCTCTCTAGGCTATACTCATGTCCCACTAGTAGATTAACCTAATACAACGTATATGTAGATACCCCCAATTCGTATAATCCTTTCCATGTATATATACAGTCCCTTGTCGTATGTCGTACATGCTTCATCATGTAAATCTATACTTATTTAGGGTAGTGCCACCATTCTCGAAATCATTTGGACTGCCACTCTTGATCTTGCTAGATTCCGTTTATTACCTAGATCTAATCTAGGGTTTTCTATCCAACGCTTCCTAGATTCAACCAGGGTTTATGCTACCCAGGGCCGCTGGGGTTTATGCTACCTATTGAATGCTTTCTAGATCCGACCAGGGTTTATGCTACCTAGGGCCACTATGGTTTATGCTACCTATCGAACAATGCCCCCTAGTCTAATACACACTACCCAGAGAGATATATGTTCCAAGATTTTACGTCCCAATCGTGTCGTTAAACGTGCTAGATATCTAGTTGCACATGTCCTCTATATGTGCGGCCCGAGTCCGGTGGCAAGGCTAATCAAGAAACACGGAACTCGGTCGGGATCTTTAAGTTATCTGCCGATGCAGATGCTAAGGTATGTTTTATCTGTATGTGGCTATGGTCCCACTTGACCCCTCCCTCAACTAATGAAAGGAACCCAAGAAAATCAAGAATGAGAACTGCACGCAGGCCCTCTATGCCCCCACAAACCTATTGGCCACCCTCACCCATAACTAGATAGCAAAGTATATGGTCTTTTGGAGTTCTCCGCCTTTTCGCTTGCGTGTCACGATTGACTCAAGATGGTAGGTAGACGACGACGTGCTATCACAGGGCTAAACAAGATATCGCCGCCTCACGCTGACCCATGCTAGTCTTTAGGTTGCTTATATTTCAACCAAGGCATACCCTTGGCTCTTCTAACGCAGACCTTAACCTCTGTGAGCCCAGGAGGATCATCTGCAACCTCATAGAGGGATACCAAGAGTACCCTCACGTCCCCTCGAAGCCGCGTGCTTCGTAACCCAGTTCGTTGAAGCCTTCTTCATGGTCAGATGGACGTTCGCTCCTCCTCGTGTTCTACTTGGCTTTCTTGACTAAGGTTTACTACTTAGTTCTCTTAACTAAGGTTTACTACTAAGTTTCCTGAATCGTTAGCTTTCTTAACTAAGGTTCACTACTTAGTTTCCTGAATCATTAGCTTTATTAACTAAGGTTTACTACTTAGTCCTCTTAACTAAGGCTTACTACTTAGTTCTCTTAATCATTCGTTTTCTTAACTAAGGTTTACAACTTAGTCCTCTTAACTAAGGTTTATTACCTGGTTCTCTTAACCAAGGTTTGATACTGAGTTTCTTTTACTTAGTACTCTTTAACTAAGGTTTGTTACTTAGTTCCTTTTAAATAAGGTTTACCAATGAATTCAAGCATGACTTAAGTCCTCTTTATCAAAATGATAGCGTACGGGTGTTTTCCTAAATTTCCAGCTTAGATTAACTTATTTCATGGTATAAGTCGTCCCACCCTTCGAGTCTTGTATTACATCTTAAGTCATATTCATTTCTTATCCCTAGGATAAGTTTATCTATTATTTAATCTTATCATTCCCCACTTTTCCTTGCTTTGATACTGTTATATTAGTTAAGTTTGCCCATATGTCCAAGTTGACTTAACCCCCAATCATGTATTTAATTCAACCCACGTACCATGCTAAATTGGTTAAGTGTTCTCTATCAGTTCATGTTGACTTAACCCACCCATATATCATGTTAAATTGGTTAAGTGTTATCCACCGGTTCACGTTGACTTAACCCACCCATATATCATGTCAAATTGGTTAAATGTTGTCTAGTGTTTTATGTTGACTTAACCTTACCATACTAGCATGTGTCATTAGCATTAATTAATTATTAATGTTCAACCTCTCACATTAGACCTATTGTTGCAGTCACTGGATGTGCCGGTTGGTTCCAGGCAGGATCACACCACAACTCAATCTAACATCGGGTATGACTAACTTCTCACATTAGAACCTATTATTTGCGGTCATTGGATGGGCCGGGCGGTTCTGGGCAGGATTACACCGCAAACTCATTCTAACCTCGAGTTAGCCATGTTTCATGTTCATTCTAGATATCAAATGTCAATTAGCAATTCACAAGCATGTTCATGTTCAAGTTATGCCACTATTGTCAATTTCATTTTATGTGTCGAGTTCCATAATTACATAAATACATGGTTTGTCCAACATATTCCATTTTAATTATGTTTCTAGGATCTTAACGGCATATCCAATTTTCAAGTCTCAAATTCAAGCTTCACCCAAAATCCCCAGTTTATGTTCATGCTTATAATCCCGTTAATAGGCTATACCTATTATTCCAGTTTCCCATACATGTGTTCTTAACATGTTGCTATCATTCCTCATATGTTGGTTAAGCTTATTCATATGTCAAGTGCTACTTAACCCATTTCTACTTTTCTTACACAACCATTCATGTAATAATCTTTTTACCCAAATTGCCTAATTCATCGATTAAATCTCAAGCTCTTCCCAAATAACTATAATTTACGCGTTGTTGACCTTGGCTCGAAGGTAGCTAAAGTTTCAAAAATAAAAAGGAAGAATAGGGAAGAGGAATAGATTAAGCATACAAAGATTATTTTAAATTGTAACATGAATTTTAACTGAGGAATGACGAACGATAATAATACTATTATGCATGAAGTGTATTGTAATCCTACTCACTGGTTTAAGAACGGATCTTGAATTCTGGGATATCATTTCTGAAACTGAAAAGCTATCCTTTGACGTAGATTATCGATCCTCTAATTTAGATTTGATTCTTAGAAAATAGTTGTTGAAGTCGTTGAATTAGCCTTTGATTCTCTACTTGAATTCTAACGAAGAACTTGAGCAGCATAACCTCGTCTTTAATTTATTTTGATATGAATTAAGGAAGAGTATAGGCATAATGAAGATGAAAGAGAAAACTATAGCCTTGGGGTGTTTATATAGGTGCTCAAGACCTTATCGTACACGCAGCGCTGAGTCAGTATTGAACCCAATTAAGAAATTATTCCAGGTTCGTAGATGAATCTAGCCAAATCTTATCGTACACGCAGCGCTGAGTCAACATTGGGTCCTGCAAGCTATTTTGGTGCAGAAATTCAAATTTCGAATGTTTGAATTGTTTTGGCATAGAAATTTGTTTTTTGAACTTTTGAATTTCTGGAATTTATTTAACTGTTTTATTCACATGAAATATTCTTATATGTATACAATTACTCTACCGACCATTTTACGCATATATATACACACAATTTTCATTTTATTTTCAAAATTCAAACAATGTTGCACCGTTATTTGATTCTTGCCTTATTTAATTGGCTGTAGCCTTTTCTTGAATTTTATCTTTTGTATACATATATTTATGAGTATACAAATATATATTCTCATATATATACATATATTTTCTTTATTTCCTTATATGTACGTTCTTATCCTTTCAAAATTTTAATTGGTATACGTACATATATTTGCATGTTCAGTTGGCCCTCTCTAAAACAAAAAATAAAAATTATGCCGCCGCCGGGGTTCGAACCCCCGACCACCATGTTACAAATCCAATGTCTTAACCAACTGAGCTATGAAGTCTTTTGTTAATAAGTTGTAATGTCCCTTATTTTCTGACCATTTATTTGAAATATTTTATTTATTTAAAATATTGATTTGAATCTAAATAATGGGAATTGACCATTTTTTATTTGAATATTTAAATTATATTAATATTTTATTTTCGGAGTATCGGGAAACTGTTGATTTTGCGGTATAATGTGAACGAGCGATTTAAAGTGGTTTAAATATTGTTTATATTGAATTATATAAATATATTCGTTATTAAAACGACTTCAGAACGTTTAATTTATAATTATATTATAAACGAACTGGAAATGGCACGGTAGTTCGTAAATTTCGTTCTGAACTTCAACTGAGTATACAGAATTCGTTTTAAGCCGGAATTCAATGAAACCAGAAACGTTTGAATCGATTTGATTATATTTTTAATATGAAAGAGAAAAATCGTGATTTTGTGTTATAATTTGTTAGTTATGTCCAGTTCAAATTTTAAAATAGTCGTTATGGATTTCGTTAATAAACGATAACGTTTATTTTATTAATTTAATATGGATTTCAATATAGTTTAGATATTGTTAACTTGAAATGTTGATACCAAGTTGTATAATCCATACTTGTTTATACATTAAGGTATATGATATTTTTACTTAAGTATTTTAATAGTAATAATTTATTATTATTATTTTATTGAGGTTTGTTTTGGAATTTATATAAAAGTTTATTTTATTTTAGGTGCTAGACAACATGGCTGATAAGGTGATACATGAGCCCATATGCATGCATGAAAGATCATGATATTTGATCATGCTTTAGTTATGTGTTAAGTTAGAAAAGTGAACCAAGGTTTACAATAATATTCATACATGATACAAAATACAAAGAAAGACAAATATATGTATGTATACCATCAAATACACATTGGAGTTCTAGGAAACTAAAAAAAAAACTTGTGCATATATATAAATTGAATCTTCTCAGCGAAACTGCAACAAATTTTATTTTAAATTCGTTCAAGTACAAATTACAACCACACATTTCGATTCATTTGCCCTGATAGTTGGTATGGTATTGGCCCTACATATTACATATGATACTCACAACCATGAGAATATAGAAGTTTACAATTTGTTCTGCCAACAAATAGAATCAAATTCGAAAATACCATGTATGATACTTAAAAATCCAACAAAATCTTCACTGCCTGATAGCGCAGCCATCACCACTGTCCATTGCGACATTTCAGCACTTTCGTCATCAGTACATCAACTTGAGAAGAAGAAGAAAAAAGAAAAAAAAGAGAAAAAAGCTATGAATAGCTAGAATATATATATATATATATATATATATATATATATATATATAGATATATATATAAAGTGAAAGATTTCCAATGGGGAAAATACCACATGGAAACAATTAAATGCACAACTCAATCAACCAAGAACAGTACACAGATCATTCAAGGGAAAACTAATTTATTGATTTTTTTTTCTACATCAAATCTGCTATGGGAAACCAAAAATATGTATATGATATATACATGTGTTTTCAAATCCTGAACTATATTTGAAATAGGACAGAAAATCTATATTTATATAACAGACAATCTCTGAATTGAAATGGGACAAAAAATGGCTCATACATGTGTTTATATAACCAAGAAATCCTGCACTATATTTAAAGTGAAAAAGAAGAAAAATACACCACCAAATCTATAGACAATCAAAACACATGACATATCTTTATATATATAATCAGAAATCACATATAAAAGATGTTATGCTATTACAATAGCCAATGCAAATCTGAAATCAAATAGACAATTCAATAGTTGTGAAAATGACTGAATCTAATCTACCTAGGGGCAGTTCGATTCATGTGCATATTTGAGCGTTGCACATGGGAAAATCTAACACAAATCTGCTAAGTATCATACATCCATCAAAATGTCCATCAAAATTCCACTGTTCGATCACATGGTATTGTTGAAAAGAAGATATTTCACCTAAGAACTAGGACTGAAGCTAAAATCTAACCTATGATTTCACAATTTGATCTCGACATTGATCATATCCAGATTTCTATACAACTATAAATACACCCACGCACCATAACTATTTCCGAGAGAAACTCCTTAAAGAAAAACAAAATTTGAACAATGGAAAATCAAAATTGAAATTAAAAATCATGAAGAAACTAAACTTATCTGATTCGAAAAGTAGCTGCTCTGAACCGAAGAGCTAGGGTTTGGCCAAGCTTCATATGGAGGTTTAGGTCTGGACTTTTCTACAGTCGAAGGGGGTGTGGAGCTCTTTAATTTCTGAAATAGGATTTAGCAGTGAGGATTACACGATGGGTTGCGGAAGTGGATCGAGAGGTTTGGTGGAACCTGCGGTCACTGTTTGGAGGCAAAAGAGGGTCGGATTGGGAGCTTGGACGGCGGCGTCTCTGAAAATGCCGGGGGTGTAGGGTCCAGTGGAAGCAGACGTCGGCGGCAAGGGTGTAAAAGTGGAAGGGTTTCCATTTTTCTTTTTCTGGAAATATGGTGGCGGCGGAAGATTTAGAAATCGATTTGAGGGTTTGAGAAATGAAGGGAAGTGGATCCGATGTTTTAAGCAGGAAAGGAGAGAAGTGGGCCTGGTCTTGTTCAAGTTGGGCAGAGAATAATTAAGTAAGGCCTAATATTAATTGAACATTTAAGTTTATTTAATTTATAGGTTCACATAACTTAGAATATTAATATCGAGCACAAACATGGTCAGAATTCAATGAAACAAAAGCCATCGGAACCGTGAACACGAGTACTACGTGATAGATGAGGATTGAGCAGGGAAGACAGCAGCCGGATTTTTCAGTTAAATTAAACGTCGTTTAATTTAACTGAAATGAGATGATTTAACGACAAAATCAAATCAAGGTGAGTTAAACACACTCAGTAATTCCCGCTTATATTTTATAAGTTGGGTTTTTATTTTTGTGTGTTATGGTTGCTAGTGTTTTGACTGGTTGATGATATATATTCACATATCGTTTGAACTGATGAAATTAAACGTCATTTAATTTCAGTGAAACCCAAATCGTTATTTTTCACGATTGGTTCAAATTGGGGTAACTTACCTTATTGGTCACGTTTATAAAATAAACATGTTTTAATAAAGGAATTGTTTTGATTGATTTTTGTGTTTGATATTGAATTGTCGTTATCGACTGTTATGAGACCATTATTGAATATCTTTGATTTGATGGTTGAATATTGACCTGAAACTCACCATTTGTTTGGTTTAAACCAATGGGTATTATTGGTTGAGTGATTGGCAGTACATGGCCTATGAATTAACCGTTTTACAAATATCTATCTACCGTCAGGTAAATCGACGAGATAAAGTTATAAAATTTATTTTATAACTGACAATAGACTTTTAAATCTATTATTTGAATTAAAGTTTGAAAAAGAAAATAAATATTTATTATTTATTTATTTAGTTTATAATTGATTTCAAATGAATTTATAAAGGAAATTCCTGATATGTATTAGAGTTATAAGTGAATAAGCAAAGATTAATTTAATGTGATAGATTCGAATAATCGTTTTTGAGAGATAAAGAAAAAGGATTTATTTAAATTAATTATTTTAAATAAAGGATCATTTGGAACTGGTTAATGAGATAATCGTATTTCGGATTGGCAAAGTCAATTATTTAACTAAGTTAATTTTTAGACCAATTGTTTAAATTGATTCAACGAGATGGGTTAACAAATAATGGTTTAATTTTAACAAGTTTTATAAAGAGATTTATTATTTATTCAGCAAATAAATAAGTTAATTAATTATACATCAGTTAATGGTGAAGTGAATGATTAATTTAATTAAATTTCTACTTAAAAGAGATCATTTCTGAAATTTAATCGAAGTTTAAATGAAATATGATTGCGTTGTGAAAGGAATTCATGAACGGGTTTATATAAAATCCAAGTTTTTATCACCAAAGGGAAGAAGGAAATTTAAGCAAGTGTGACGGCATAAATTAACGTTGGCTTAACATTTGAATCAAGTAAAAAGGAAATTGATAATGAAAGGGTTATATTAAACCATGATTTATAAACAAAGTTATAAAAAGGAAATGAGGCATGTTTGGAATTAGAATAAATATCGGGTTTTGAATTACAACTGATGTCTACCTAAAGGTAGGAGCGTTGTTGATCAAGGTCTGAGAGGTAATTAAATAACCCAACTTGAACGACTTCGGGATTATATGAGGGTGATATTAGTTCGTAGTGAGAAGGTGAAAATAATCTGGTCCCATATGAGAAATGATAACGGAATGTAAGTAAAAGGGTCGAGAATTTATAATTGAACTTCCTAAGTAATGGAGGAGGAAAAGGTTCGAGACTTATTATATACATGTATATAAATTGTATTTCCGAAGTAAGGGAAATAAAAAGAGATTATATGAAAATCTGAAATGGTATTTTCAAGATAAAAGGAAATTGAAACGCTAAGTTTTGCGAATGGTTTATACTAAAGATGGTTGGTTATTATACCCAGGTGGTAAAATAAAGAAGATTTCATAACATTGTTCACTTGAAAAAGACGAGTCGTTTTCCAATATGGTTAATGAAAAATAAAATAGTAAATGGTTTTGAAACGATAAGAGAATAAAGAATTTGATATGAAAGTGAAATAGTTTTGAAATTTGAAATCTTATATATCAAATGAGTTATATTTGAAATGATGAAATATTTAAGAGTTTAAGATTAACTACCGTTAATCGTTTTAAAAGAGGCCATGTAGTGTTGATACTGAACTGGTAAACTCATGTTATTCACACAATTATTTATTTGATAGTTTAATCACCGACTATCAAAGTTGACCCATACGATCGTTGGTACGGAAAGACCGGGATCGAATATATATTCGAAAACTATTCCTACCAGCGAATATGTGAAAGAAGATCATTGAAGATAGAGCAATTGAAGATCGTTGATTTTCATGAGCGGAAGGACTACTGATTGAATTTCTCCGGTTTAGCGGCCGGAGATATTTCAGCAGTGATTCAGTCGTGATTGGAATCTACGGATTGCATGGTTTTCTTGCTACTGATCTGTAGGGTGATTCCTAGGATGCAGTACGAGAGTGCCTTCGGTTCATCCTGTTCCTGGATGACTTGTACGGACGGATGTCTAACATAGTATTTCCAAAGGAATTACATGCGTTGATTTCTCCAAACGTACCATAGTTGATGGCGGATAAATGGTTATTCTCTAGCCAAATAAACTAGAGTATTTTTGTGGACGTCTATCAGTGTGATCTGGCGGATTTGACGATGTGGCATTCAAAGTGAATGATGACCAGATGTTTTAAAGTAAATTCTAGCCTCAAGCTTCATCAACCAGGAGTTGACAAAAATCGGGCATGCAGCATGGCTATGTGGGTTGCTCCCATTAGGGTGTATGATCACCAATCTAGAAAAATTTCATTTGTTTCTTTAATCTATCTTTGATGTTGTCCCTTATTGGGAGGCGGTTGCTGATCCCAACCGTTGGTGATATACATTCGATACACTCAAGCGAAATGAGTGGTCGGTCATGTGTGGGCCGGGTTGCAAGACGTTCTTGTTGAACCCAGTGTATTCGTCTCTAGGTATACACGATCGGCATGTAGTCCCAAACCTTGTCAGAGTTGGAATCCAATCTCCAATAAGCACCTGCGGTTTTGATTGTATACTATATATGTGGAATGTGAGATGCAAGCGTTCTACTAGATTCTATTTACTTGTATTTAGACATTATTACAATATCAGACAAGATATTGGTTTCAAAACTGTTTTGGGTTATTGTAAAATAAAAACCATCCGTGTTTATGTGTGGATTTGGTCTTACAATTATCCTTTTCTTTTGAAAAGATTTTGAACTTTAAAATCATGATTGGATGATTTACCTTTAATACTGTGCGAGTTTATCTCACTCTGGTTCACCAGACTGACCCGGTGTTTTGTAAATGCTCGGGTTAGCCCGAAGTGTACATGTTCAGGTTATCGAATGCTGTGAAGAGATGGGCTGGAAGAGTTCAGACGTGTGATATTATTCCGCTGTGTTGTATATAAGGGCAGATTATTATAATTGTCCAGTGATGTTGATGTACTCTGATATTGTAAGTTTGATTTAAAACGCTCAATAAAGATTTATTTCTATATTATACTTTGTTCCGATGCGATGTGAGACTCTGTGTTGTGTTGGTTCTTCTTCTTCTTCTATTCTAATATTTCTTTCTTTCTTATCTCACCCTCTAACTTCTTTCCATAAACGTTCCAGTGTTTGGAGGATCGACATGAGATATGGTAATGTATTTATGTCGATTTTCGGGGCCGAAAACCTTGGGTCGTTACTCTGGTATTAGAGCTATTGGTTTAGTAATAACCTTGGCTCTGTGGCATAACTCGATAGAGATGGGGTTAGTAACACCCTAGATTGAGCTTGAATGTGTATATATATATATATGTACGTATGTATATATGAGAGCGTACTTGTAAATTTTATATACAAATGTTTTGTATTGTGTTCGTAGATCGGTTCAAATGTTGAAAGGCACTGAACTGGTAAAGAAACACAATATTGTTTTGTAAAGGGGGTAAATGAAATAATTTTACCCAAAATTTATTTTTGTATTGAAAGGAAATAATTTTCTCAAACTTTTTAGATATGGTGTGTTGACTGATTTGAATGGAATTCAAAATTTGGTTAAAATTTTGAATTGAAACTTAACTGGGTTAAGTGAAATCGAATTAAATTATTATATTGGATTTAAATTAAGAAATAATGTTGTAATTAAATAAAATTGGTTTGAATTTGGAAATTTAATGAATAATAGAAATCAATCGAATATTAATCGGTTGATTTTCAAACATGTTGAATTAAATTGAATAGTAATTTTGGATGTGGATTCAGTTGATTTGTTGTGCTTTTGTTGATTGATGGTTGACTGTTTGTTGGATTGGTTGAATAAAATTCATCCATGATTTAATGTATAGTTAAATAAACTGAAACCCAGATAAATGAAGTGTTATTTAAATATTTCATATATGTGTTACTTATATGACGGATTGAGTTAAGTACAGGTGCCAGATGACTATAAGGATTTGGTTTGATGGCGCAGATTGCACGAAAATTGAGTAGTAGACTCAATAGTGCTCGGAAAAGGTACGCCTACACGGAAATATAAATTTTGGGGTTTTAATTTTTGTTTTTCGACCGTGTGGGTCGATATTATTCGTTCCTGCGAGATCGCAGATGTCACTCTGTGCAGGGGAGACTCTGCTGAATTTTTCGAGAATTTAATGTTTAGGATATTTTCAATTATTTTTGAAATTTTTCTTTTACCATAATAAATTAATTTTACTTTAAAAATAAAATATATTTTTAAAATTAATGGGATTTGCAGCATTTTTCTTACCTTAACAATTTCGAGGACGAAATTATTTTAGGGGGGAAGAATGTAACGTCCCGTATTTTCTGACCATTTATTTGAAATATTTTATTTATTTAAAATATTGATTTGAATCTAAATAATGGGATTTGACCATTTTTAATTTGAATATTTAAATTATATTAATATTTTATTTTCAGAGTACTGGGAAACTGTTGATTTTGCGGTATAATTTGAACGAGCGATTTAAAGTGGTTTAAATATTGAATTATATAAATATATTCGTTATGAAAATGACGTCAAAACGTTTAATTTATAATTATATTATAAACGAACTAGAAATGGCGCGGTAGTTCATAAATTTTGTTCTGAACTTCAACTGAGTATACATAATTCGTTTTAAGTCAGAATTCTGTGAAACCTGAAACGTTTGAATCGATTTGATTATATTTTTCATATGAAAGAGAAAAATCGAGATTTCGTGTTATAATTTGTTAGTTATGTCCAGTTCAAATTTTAAAATAGTCGCTATGGATTTCGTTAATAAACGATAATGTTTATTTTATTAATTTAATGAGGATTTCAATATAGTTTAGATATCGTTAACTTGAAATGTTGATACCAAGCTGTATAATCCATACTTGTTTATATATTAAGGTATATGATATTTTCACTTAAGTATTTTAATAGTAATAATTTATTATTATTATTTTATTGAGGTTTGTTTTGGAATTTATATAAAAGTTTATTTTATTTTGGGTGCTAGACAACATGGTCGATAAGGTGATACATGAGCCGATATGCATGCATGGAAGATCATGGTATTTGATCATGCTTTAGTTATGTGTTAAGTTAGAAGAGTGAACCAAGGTTTACAATAATATTCATACATGATACAAAATACAAATAAAGACAAATATTGGTATGTATACCATCAAATACACATTGGAGTTCTACGAAACTAAAAAAAAAAAAAAACTTATGCATATATATAAATTGAATCTTCTCAGCGAAACTGCAACAAATTTTATTTTAAATTCGTTCAAGTACAAATTACAACCACACATTTCGATTCATTTGCCATGATAGTTGGTATGGTATTGGCCCTACGTATTACATATGGTACTCACAACCATGAGAATATAGAAGTTTACAATTTGTTCTGCCAACAAATAAAATCAAATTCGAAAATATCATGTATGATACTTAAAAATCCAACAAAATCTTCACTGCCTGATAGCGAAGCCATCACCACTGTCCATTGTGACATTTCAGCACTTTCGTCATCACTACATCAACCTGAGAAGAAGAGGAAAAAAGAAAAAAAAAAGAAAAAAAAAAGCTATGAATAGCTAGAATATATATATAGATAGATATATATGAAGTGAAAGATTTCCAATGGGGAAAATACCACATGGAAACAATTAAATGCACAACTCAATCAACCAAGAACAGTACACAAATCATTCAAGGGAAAACTAATTTATTGATTTTTTTTTCTACATCAAATCTGCTATGGGAAACCAAAAATATGTATATGATATATACATGTGTTTTCAAATCCTGCACTATATTTGAAATAGGACAGAAAATCTATATTTATATAACAGACAATCTCTGAATTGAAATGGGACAGAAAATGGCTCATACATGTGTTTATATAACCAAGAAATCCTACACTGTATTTAAAGTGAAAACAGAAGAAAAATACACCACCAAATCTTTAGACAATCAAAACACATGACATATCTTTATATATATAATCAGAAATCACATATAAAAGTTGTTCTGCTATTACAATATTCCAATACAAATCTGAAATCCAATAGACAATTCAATAGCTGTGAAAATGACTGATTCTAATCTACCTAGGGGAAGTTTGATTCAGGTGCATATTTGAGCGTTGCACATGGGAAAATCTAACACAAATCTGCTAAGTATCATACATCCATCGAAATGTCCATCAAAGTTCCACTGTTTGATCACATGGTATTGCTGAAAAGAAGAGATTTCACCTAAGAACTAGGACTGAAGCTAAAATCTAACCTATGATTTCACAATTTGATCTCGACATTGATCATATCCAGATTTCTATACAACTATAAATACACCCACGCACCACAACTATTTCTGAGAGCAACTCAATGAAGAAAAACAAAATTTGAACAATGGAAAATCAAAACAGAAATTAAAAATCACGAATAAACTAAACTTATTTGATTCGATAAGTAGCTGCTCTGAACCGAAGAGCTAGGGTTTGGCCAAGCTTCATATGGAGGTTTACGTCTGGACTTTTCTACAGTCAAAGGGTGTGTGGAGCTCTTTATTTTCTGAAATAAGGTTTAGCAGTGAGGACTACACGATGGGTTGCGAAAGTGGATCGAGAGGTTTGGTGGAACCTACGGTCACTGGTTGGAAGCAAAGGAGGGTCGGATTGGGAGCTTGGACGGAGGCGTCTCTGGTGAGGCGAGGGGTGTAGGGTCTGGTGGAGGCAGACGTCGGCGACAAGGGTGTAAAAGTGGTAGGGTTTCCATTTTTCTTTTTCTAGAAATATGGTGGCGGCGGAAGATTTAGAAATCGATTTGAGGGTTTGAGAAATGAAGGGAAGTGGATACGATGTTTTGAGTAGGAAACTAGGGAAGCAGGCCTGGTCTTGTTCAGGTTGGGCTGAGAATAATTAAGTAAGGCCCAATATTAATTAAATATTTAAGTTTATTTGATTTATAGGTTCATATAACTTAGAATATTAATATCGAGTACAAACGTGGTCAGAATTCAGTGAAACAAAAGGCATCGGAACCGTGAAGACGAGTACTACGCGATGGATGAGGACTGAGCAAGGCAGACAACAACAGGATTTTTCAGTTAAATTAAATGTCGTTTAATTTAACTGAAACGAGTTGATTTAACGACAGAATCAAATCAAGGTGAGTTAAACTCACTCAGTAATTCTCGCTTATATTTTATAAGTTGGGTTTTTATTTTTGTGTGTTCTGGTTGCTAGTGTTTTGACTGGTTGATGATATATATTCACATATCGTTTGAACTGATGAAATTAAACGTCATTTAATTTCAGTGAAACCCAAATTGTTATTTTTAACGATTGGTTCAAATTGGGGTAACTTACCTTATTGGTCACGTTTATAAAATAAATATGTTTTAATAAAGGAATTGTTTTGATTGATTGTTGTGGTTGATATTGAATTGTCGTTATCGACTGTTATGAGACCATTATTGAATTGTTTTGATTTGATGGTTGAATATTGACCTGAAACTCACCATTTGTTTGGTTTAAACCAATGGGTATTGTTGGTTGAGTGATTGGCAGTACATGGCCTATGAATTAACCGTTTTACAAATATCGATCTATCATCAGGTAAATCGACGAGATAAAGTTATAAAATTTATTTTATAACTGACAATGGACTTTTAAATCTATTATTTCAATTAAAGTTTGAAAAAGAAAATAAATATTTATTATTTATTTATTGAGTTTATAATTGATTTCAAATGAATTTATAAAGGAAATTCCTGATATGTATTAGAGTTATAAGTGAATAAGCAAAGATTAACTTAATGTGACAGATTCGAATAATCATTTTTGAGAGATAAAGAAAAAGGATTTATTCAAATTAATTAATTTAAATAAAGGATTATTTAGAACTGGTTAATGAGATAATCGATCGTATTTCAGATTGGCAAAGTCAATTATTTAACTAAGTTAATTTTTAGACCAATTGTTTACCAATGAGATGGGTTAATGAATAATGGTTTAATTTTAATAAGTTTTAAAAAGAGATTTATTATTTATTCAGCAAATAAATAAGTTAATTAATTATACATCAGTTAATGGTGAAGTGAATGATTAATTTAATTAAATTTCTACTTAAATGAGATCATTTCTGAAAGTTAATCAAAGTTTAAATGAAATATGATTGCATTGTGAAAGGAATTCATGAACGGGAATATATAAAATCCAAGTTTTTATCACCAAAGGGAAGAAGGAAATTTAAGCAAGTGTGACGGCATAAATTAACGTTGGCTTAACATTTGAATCAAGTAAAAAGGAAATTGATAATGAAAGGGTTATATTAAACCATGATTTATAAACAAAGTTATAAAAAGGAAATGAGGCGTGTTTGGAATTAGAACAAATATCGGGTTTTGAATTACAACTGATATCTACCTAAAGGTAGGAACGTTGTTGATCAAGGTCTGAGAGGTAATTAAATACCCCAACTTGAACGACTTCGGGATTATCTAAGGGTGATATTAGTTCATAATGAGAAGGTGAAAATAACCTGGTCCCATATGAGAAATGATAACGGGATGTAAGTAAAAGGGTCGAGAATTTATAATTGGACGTCCCAAGTAATGGAGGAGGAAAAGGTTCGAGACTTATTATATACATATATGTAAATTATATTTCCGAAGTAAGGGAAATAAAAAGAGATTATATGAAAATCTGAAATGGTATTTTCAAGATAAAAGGAAATTGAAACGCTAAGTTTTGCGAATGGTTTATACTAAAGATAGTTGGTTATTATACCCAGGTGATAAAATAAAGAAAATTTCATAACGTTGTTCACTTGAAAAAGATGAGTCGTTTTCCAATACGGTTAATGAGAAATAAAATAGTAAATGGTTTTGAAACGATAAGAGAATAAAGAATTTGATATGATATGAAAGTGATATATTTTTGAAATTTGAAATCTTATATATCAAATGAATTATATTTGAAATGATGAAATATTTAAGAGTTTAAGATTAACTATCATTAATCGTTTTAAAAGAGGCCATGTAGTGTTGGTACTGAACTGGTAAACTCATGTTATTCACACATTTATTTATTTGATAGTTAAATCACCGACTATCAAAGTTGACCCATACGATCGTTGGTATAGAAAGACCAGGATCGAATATATATTCGAAAACCATTCCGACCAGCGATTACGTGAAAGAAGATCATTGAAGATAGAATAGTTGAAGACCGTTGATTTTCATGAGCGAAAGGACTACTGATTGAATTTCTCCGGTTTAGCGGCCGGAGATATTTCAATAGTGATTCGGTCGTGATTGGAATCTACGGATTGCAAGGTTTTCTCGCTACTGATCTGTAGGGTGATTCCTAGGATGAAGTAGGAGAGTGCCTTCGGTTCATCCTGTTCCTGGATGACTTGTATGGACGGATGTCTGAAAGAGTATTTCCAAAGGAATTACATGCGTTGATTTCTCTAAACATACCATAGTTGAAGGAGGAGAAATGGTTATTCTCTAGCCAAATAAACTAGAGTACTTTTGTGGATGTCAATTAGTGTGATCTGGCAGATCTGACGATTTGGCATTCAAAGTGAATGATGACCAGATGTTTTAAAGTAAATTCTAGCCTCAAGCCTCATCAACCGGGAGTTGACAAAAATCGGGCAGGCAGCATGGCTATGTGGGTCGCTCCCATTAGGGTGTATGATCAACTATCTAGAGAAATTCCATTTGTTTCTTTAATCTATCTTCGATGTTGTCCCTTGTTGGGAGGTGGTTGCTGATCCCAACCGTCGGTGATATACATTCGATACACTCAAGCGGAATGAGTGGTCAGTCATGTGTGGGCCGGGTTGCAAGACGTTCTTGTTGAACCCAGTGTATTCGTCTCTAGGGATACACGATCGGCAGGTAGTCCCATACCTTGTCAGAGTTGGAATCCGATCTCCAATAAGCACCTGCAGTTTTGATTGTATACTATATATGTGGAACGTGAGATGCAAGCGTTCTACTAGATTCTATTTACTTGTATTTAGACATTATTATAATATCAGAAAAGATATTGGTTTCAAAACTGTTTTGGGTTATCGTAAGATAAAAACCGTCCGTCTTTATGTGTGGATTTGGTGTTACGATTATCCTTTTCTTTTGAAAAGATTTTGAACTTTAAAATCAGGATTGGATGATTTACCTTTAATACTGTGCGAGTTTATCTCACTCTGGTTCACCAAACTGACCAGGTGTTTTGTAAATGCTCGGGTTAGCCCGAAGTGTACAGGTTCAGGTTATCGAATGCTGTGAAGAGACGGGCTGGAAGAGTTCAGACGTGTGATATTATTCTGTTGTGTTGCATATAAGGGTAGATTATTATAACTGTCCAGTGATATTGATGTACTCTGATATTGTAAGTTTTATTTAAAGCTCTCAATAAAGATTTATTTCTATATTATATTTGTTCCGCTGCGATGTGAAACTCTGTGTTGTGTTGGTTCTTCTTCTTCTTCTATTCTAATATTTCTTTCTTTCTTATCTCACCCTCTAACTTCTTTCCATAAACGTTCTAGTGTTCTCGGTGTTTGGTGGATCGGCATGAGATATGGTAATGTATTTATGTCGATTTTCGGGGCCGAAAACCTTGGGTCGTTACATAAGTCTTAGAACAATGATAATTATTGTTCTCTCCTTACTTCTCCTTTTCATGTTAGTTACAATATTTAAATTAAACCATTGCATGAATCTTTTTCTTTTAATGTTAATGCATTATATTTGCAAATCAGTGCATGCAACATATTTACATTGCATGCAACCAATCCTTTCTTTCTTTTAATGCATGCATTACATTTTTTTTTTCAGTGCATGTATTTATTAGATGCAATCCTTATTTTTTTTCTTTATTTTATACTTTAGTTTGTTTGTATATATATATATACATATATATTTCTCTTGTGCGTATACAAACTTCTAGGCTTAATAACTTCTTCATATGATGTCCGTTTTACGCAAACCAGGTGTCTATCTTGACTAGAATTCTGAAACGAACGCAATGGTGATGTCCGTTTTACTTAATTCCTGATATTTAAATTAAGTATTTTTATTTTCTCATCTCTTCGATTACACACATTGTGATCGCATTAATTTCCTTACTCTTCAATGTATGAATTAATTTTTCATTATACATCACCATTATTTACCTATCTATGCATATATATATATATACATCTTTGTACATTTTTAATTATATTAAAAACGTGGGGTGTTACAGTTTGGAGGAAACTTGAATTCACCAAAAATTCGGTTGGAGCCAAAAGTTTCAGCTGGAGCCAAAAATTTCAGTTGGAGCCAAAAATCCGAACGCCAAAGTTTTCACCAATACAAATGCTAGAACAAATGCTTATTAAATTGAAAATTTGAATATTTTAGAAAAATTAAAATTACTTAATATTATATATTTAATTTTAACTATTACATGTTAATTATTACTTAATAGAATTTTACTTGATAATTAATAATTTTTAGATATATTAGTTATTATTTGTTACATGACTGAGTATTAAAAATATGCTTAAGAAACATCAGTTTTAAAAAATACATGATGTTCAATGTGTAATTATTAACTAATTTAGCACAATTGAAAACTTATTCAACACTTACTATGTGAGAGAGAAGATAGTTACATGTGAAAGCTTGTAAATAGGCATGAAAATAATAAATAGTATGGTAATGTTTGTATTCTTTGAATTTTGGAATCCTTTAATATTTATAAATTTTTTTGAACATTTTATAAAAAAAAATATTTATTTCAAAATTGTGAAAAATTCAAAAGTTTATATTTAAACTTTATATTTATTTTAGAAAATACAAAAGTTCTAATATTTTCGAATTAATACGTATTAAACATAATTGTCAATTATAATTATTAAATTCTATATATTAGATAATAAAGTTTTCTTTTTAATTATTAAAAATTACTTATTAATCATTGATTATTAAATATTACTTATTAATATATATTATTAATTATTATTATCTCTTAATTATTTAGTAATGATTAATTAATTAATACTAACTATTAAACTTTACTTACTATAGTAATTATTTATTTTTTGTTATTAGTATATTGTTATTCACGTTAATTATTTAAATTTAATTCTACTTATCAATTACTTATTAAAAACATAAAAGTAAAGCATTTTAAGAAGAATACACATATTAGTCCCTTGCAAATCTCTTGAAAACCTGTTGCAAAATAGCTTTAAAAAATAAATGACGGTAAACTGCCTCAAATTGCAACGGAATTCAGCGACGAAAAAATGAGTACATTAAACCATTGCAATTTGCTATGGTTTAGCGACGGAAATCAGAACTCGATGGTAATATTTTAAAACAAGTTAAAATAAAAAATCCTAGAAAATATCCCTTATAGATTCCACGAAATTTCGTCGCTAATTTGATATGGAATTTTCCGCCGCTAAAATTCTGTTGCTATTTGCGGTTTTTCTTGTAGTGTTTGGGCCGTGTTAAGTAAAACATGAATCCCATTCAAGGAGTAAGGAATTTAAACGTAAGGTCATTACTTTATTTATAATTATATTTGTATATTAAGTTAAATGGCTACTGACGTTTAAATTTTTTGGGGTAGAATAGAAGTGGGGACGGAGTTTGATGGTGTACACGATGAAGAGTTTCGGTGATCAAGATTTGTGTGTGCGCGTGGACTGGTGCATGGTCGTTGGGTGTAGGAGTTGAATTGAATAAAGGGATCATAAAGTTTTGAAAATAGTTTAGTGTTGCGTTGGAAATCCAGGCAATCCTGACAGACATTTCGGGAAGAACGATTTCATGGATTTTTGTAGTAGCAGTGCAGGTCGACTATATTTGGTGAGCCCAGTTATCAAGTTATTTAAATTAAACATATCTCGCTCATACGTTATTGAAATTCAATGAAACAAGATCCGCTAGAATCGTATGGATGCAGACTACATACTAGAACTGTCCTGGAGAGAATTGGAGATTGCTCCAATTCATGGCAGAATTAAATGCCTGATTTAACCAATCGACCGAAAATCGTTATTTAACAATTAACGACCAAGGCGAGTAAGCTCACTAGCTCTGTCCAGTTTAATAATTTTATAAACGTTATTTAATATTAATAAAATGAATGAACGCTGTGTGTGATGGTTGTATGGATGATTCACTGATTAATTGGTTGAAATTTTAGATACAGTTATATGTATATAAACCGTTAGTTAAATATTGATTCCATTTATTTTAATGTTTCATATTGATATGAAATCAGTAGTATTATGTTGATTAACCTCTGTGTATGCAAGAAAACATGTTGGAGGGATTCAATTGGATTCCTCAACAATTATATTGTTGTTTTTCATATATTGCATTATATGATGTGATTAATAATCAGTGATTGATTATTGTGTGATTTTTGGGATGTTGAATAACATTGACCTGAAATAATCGGTATTTAAATACCACGAATTTTATTAGAAACGAATTTGAGATTTAAAAAAAAAATCTATTTTTAAAATAGAAGTTGAATTTCGAATAAACTAGAATATAATAATTTGTTTTAATTATATTAAAATAAGTAGTTCGATTTATAAAGGATGATTTAAAAATGATGTGGAATAATTATTATTAAATAATTTGAAAATATAAGGATGGATTTAGAAAGAGAAATTGGTAAATCATTTCAAAAGGAAACGATGAAATTATTTCGACATTCGAAATGTAAATAGGATTAAAATAAATCCGTAAGGATTTATAATTATAATTCGACTATGTCAAATATTATAAAAATGATTTATTTTTATAAACTATATATAATGGAATTTAGGACTTGACGAGATAATTAATACTTGGATTTATTACTGAATATGTGATCGAGATCAAGTTATAACCTATAAAATGAGCTTACGAAATGAAATATAAAGTATGAATTTATAAATAAATCGATAAATGGAATTTTAACCTGTATAGGTATTTATAAATATAAATCAGGATTTGATTTGATATAACGAGTCCAATTTTCAGTAAAGAAATAATATTCATGTTTTAAAGTGTATAATGATTTAAAATCAATAAAAGGAAATGGGTAAATATTTGTAGTGATTAATTCAAAAGTGAATTTAGAAATTGAGTTGACTTAAAACGGTAATTTATTTCGAAATTTGGAACGTTGATCGAATAAGAATTATTCGAAGGAGAGTTAGGCATTGGATTTAGGAAAGTAATATTACTTTCCGTTTTTAAATAAAGATTAATTAATTAATTAATCAAATGTTATATTATCCTAAGTAATGAACCAAAGTTATATTTTTAAGTTTAATATTATGGAAACAGGGATTATAATGCTATTGTTATAATCAATATTTTCCATAAAAGAAATGGATTCGTAAACTGAGTCTGAGAGTTTCGTAAGAAATGATTTGATAAGAAGTTAAGAATGGAGTTAAGGAAATTAGAAACTAACTTGGGACTGGTCAAGTTGAACGGCTTTCTGAGTATTGATCTGATGTTGGTTTCGGCCCTCGGGGTTGATACTTGGGGATTTGTTCTCTTACTGGTTTACGGTTAGGGGCGGATGGACAATGATGCATGGATAAGATATGGAAATGTTTTCCAATGTTAATAACGTATATTTTCGAAATACGAGAAATAAGGAGTTGTGAATATATGGAAACGTTTTCCAAGAACCCGTGAGAGGCTAAGCGAGTTGGGAAAATATTTGGGTAAAGATATATAAGGAAAATTTGGAGATGAAATGGTTATTGATAAATCTATTCAAAGGGACTTAGTATTGATTGATGATTGATCGATATGATTTCCATTTGGGAATACGACCATTGTTTGTTTGTTTGTTTTCCTTTGATAGTTAAATAAACGGTTATCAAAGTTTTTGATCATTTTTCCGTTGTCAATATGGAGAGACCGGGATCAGGTTTATTATCTGAAAACCACTCCATATGGCATTAGCGTTGCGAATCAAATATGACTAAATACAGAGAGTATGCAAGGATTGTTCTGGGAATGCTAGGTAGAAATTGCCTAAGATGGATTTATAGCATAGTGCCTTCGGTTTGTCCAGACCCAGGACAACTTGAATGGACAAATTTCTGATAGAGTATATCTAATAGACCGCGTAAGTTGATCTCTTCAAACGTATTCATGTTTGGTTACGTAGAAATTCATTTCTCTTAGCTTTATACCCATGGTATTTTTTGGAAAATCAATTTGTGATTTGGCGAGTATAACGATGTGGCATTCCAAGTAAATGAAGATGTGATCTGTCAAAGATACGTTATGACCTCAAGCCCCATCAAACGGGAAATGACAAAAATCAGGAAGGCAGCATGGCTAAGTGGGTCGCACTATATTGTCACCATCTAGAGAATATCCATATTTGTTACTTCTTTCATTTCTGTATCTCCCGGGAACAGTTTTGTTGGTATGCCAACTGTAAGGTGACAATATATTCGGAACATTCAAGCGAAAAGAATGGCTGGTCATGCGTGGCTGAGTTATAAGATGCTCTTGTTGAACTCCAGTGTATCCCTTCTAGAGTATACTAATCGAAAGGTGGCTCCATACCTTGTCATAGTTGGAAACCCATTACCCAATATGAGACCGCGGTTTTAATTGTATATTATATATGTAGAACATGAGATGTAAGCATTCTGCTAGATTTGCTATTCACTTGTATTAGACACTATTATAATATCAGAAAAATATTGTTTTAAAGGAATGTTTTGGATTATCGTAAGGTAAAAGCCATCTGTTTTATGTGTGGACCAGTCTTACAATTATCCTTTTGTTTGAAAAGGTTTTTGAAAAGTTAAACCAAAGTGATTGGAGTTACTCACACAAGTCCCATGACAGACCCAGAGTTTATTTTGTTTTGTTTTACCCTAAACTCTTGGGTGCCCAAATTTGTACGGGCAGTCAAGTAGTCGGGATTTTTCTTATATCCTTGAATGAGCTTGGAGCAGGAGGCTTCAACATTAGTTGTAGATAGAGTTTATTTTCATTGTGGTATATATGTTATGTACTCTGATGATGATGATGATAGATGTAAGTAAAAATACGGTTTTGTATTTCAATGTTATGTTATAATATATTTCATTCGTTCCGCTGTGAGATTCGTGTTTATTCTAATTCGATTGTGTTGTGATATTCTTCTTCTTCTTCTATTCTAACTTTCTTTCTATTTCTCATCCTCTAACTTCTTTCGGTTAATGGTCCGGTGTTTCCGATACTTGAACAGTCAGTATGGTGGTTTATATTTATTTTCAGGGTCGAAAATCCATGTCCGTTATAGTGGTATCAGAGTTGAAGGTTAAGTGATTAACTTGGCTCTGTGGCAAAACTCAATAGAGATGGGGTTAGTAATACCATGGATTGAGTTTGAGTGTATATATATGAGTGAACTTATTTGTAAATTTGTACAAAAATGGTTTTATACTCTGGGGATCTATTGATTGAGTGGCTTATAAATTTTGGTCGACGGTGGGGCACTACAATGTCGATAGGTGTTTCTAAATACTAGAATACGATGAATCGACACAATATTTTTTGAAAAGAAGGGTAAATGAAATAATTTCACTGAAGTTATATTTCAATATAAAGAAGTATATATAATGGAATTATTATAATTTGGATATGTTGGTTGTTATTATAATGGAGTCGGATTATAATTAAGATGGTTATAAATAACCAATCAGAATTCGTATAAATACAATATATTAAATCATATGGATTAAATCTAAATTTAAAACAGATTGGGATTCAAAATCCAAAGAACTTCAAAGGTGTTTGTAAATGAATTTTGGATTAAATATATGAGAATTTTAAAATTCTAGGAGATTTTAAATTGTTTTACAAGCATTGTGAATGATATTTTGAAATAATTTCAAAAAGGAAATGCTTAAGGAGGAGTTTTGAAAGTGATATAGTATTGAACCCATTTAGATCGCTAGAAAATAATTCTGATGATGACGGCCGCATCATCAGTGTTCCTTTTCGAGTCTCTAAGTGACGGATTACTACCAAGGATTTTGTTTTTGAATTGTTTTGAGGAAACAAGCTGTTTAAAAACTCAAATGTTTTGAATTGCTATTGTTATGTATTAATATATATGATTTCAAACTGGTTTGAAATAAAACCTAGGAATTTGAATTCTTAAATTTAAATTTAAAATATGAAGTTAAATAAATTGAAATGGTAAATGTGAATAAATAAATTTGAAATTAATTTAAACTAAGTTAATAAAATTTGGATTTGTTTAAAGATAATCTAGAATGTAATTGGATTGATAAGTAAGAATTTGGAATTGAGATTGGAACTGGAGTTTGGAATGCATTTTGGCTTGGTATAAATGAATGATTGAATTTGAAGATAACTGGATTTGAGATCAATTGGAAATGTTTGGGTATATGCTGCCTCAATAGCAAATGGCAGAGAGATATTTGAATTCCCGAAAAAAGGTATAAGTTTATTTTATATTGGGTATGAGATTTTTATGAGCCAGTTTGGTTGTTTGATTTTCTTTTCGATTGAAGAAGGCCTAGAGAGGCGAGTTGTAGTAGTACCAATTGAGCCATACAAAGGAGACACTAGCGATTTTTTTTTTTGGAATTTAACATGTTAGAAATTTTTAAGAATTTTTGAAATTTTCGTTAGTAAGAATAAATTAATATTTTAATTAATTGATCCGGTTAAAACTAAAAATAAAAAGTAAAAAAAGGATTTTTAATCCGGATAATACGGTTTGTAGCATTTTCTGGCTCAGTAATTTCTGGGTGAAATTCTTTTAGATGGGAAGGAATGTAACATCCTAGATTTCATCGGTTTAGTAATTAATTAATTTAATTATTTTAATATATTGATCCAGCAATTTAAATGGTTTGAATTTAAATAATTTTGATTATTTAATTAATTTAAATAATGGAATAATAATATGCTTTATTTCCGAGATAGTCAGATTGGCAATATTATGTGAATTGGACGATATAAGAATATTTAATTGAGTTTGTATTCGAGTGATAATAACGAATATATTAATTAAACGACGATTGAACGTATTTATTATAATATAATTATAAACGAGCCCGTAACGTCGCGGTATTTCGTAATATTGAGTTTTGAACTTCAATTGTATATATCGGAAACGTTTTAAGTCGGATTTCTTTGAAACAAGAAACGTTCGAATTTGTTGAACTATAATTTTCTAATGGAAGTGGAAAATCAAGATTTCGTCTTTTATATTGTAATTTATGTCCAAATAAAATTTTCAAATAGTCGCTATGAAATCCTTTATGAAGCATAAAGATTTATTTAATACAATTAAATATTGTTTTTGAATTTGGGTAAGATTTTCAAGATATATTTTTAATTTAATTTATATAATTTTTCTATAATTTTTATTTCAGAAAATAAGCTATTTTTTATTTAACGTATTTTGTACCCTATGTCAGCACTTTTGAACTTTTACAAAATAAGCCAACTTGTCTATTTTATTATAATTTTGGGATCGTGGCACATTGCTCGCCACAATGGAAATTTTATTTTGGATGATAGTGGTCCAATTGTGAACGAAGCCTTATATAACAAATGCCAAAACCATTTTAAAACTTAAATAAATGTATATATATCCATTTCTTCACATACATGCATACCCATTGCTTCACATTACAATAAGCATATTGGTACTGAATAGTATTTATTGAAGCAAATACTCAAATACTCTTGGTTAAATACCATCATCATTCTCCAGCTATCTTCACTTCATTGTTAAGTTATTAATTAATTCGAATAACCAGTTTTATTATTTGAATGGCTTCCATTTGAAATACAAGACTCGAACCATTATGGTATAAGAGCACATGAATTGTGAGTTTGTTTAAAGTGCTTAATGTCATCTTAAATTAAGATTGATTATCGAGTATCAAATTGCTACAGCTGGTATAATTTATAATAAGTCCATCTGGTATTATTGAGTATGTGCTCGTAACAACGGTGTGTGTGTGTCTATATATATATGCCATTTGCGTGGCACTCAAGTATCGTACTGCCCCAACCCTAAAAATTGCAGAGCCTAAAATATCCTAACATTATTACTAACGTCCCTGTGAATGCTTCACGCCAAAGGAAGCAATATTGTATTTTCAAATCACCATCACGCAGTGTATTTTCAAATCGAAGACCCATTAGGTAGAATCACGCAGCTACCATAAGAAGCTATGAAAGACATTGATCTAATCTTCTCATGGTCTATAAATATCGAGCATCCCTGTTCATTTTCATTTTACTTCAGAAATGGAAAAAGAAAAAATGGCTTCAGGAATTAAATTAAATTCAATTCTTCGCTAAAAATTTCCAAACTACCTTCGATGATCACCACGGGGCAAGAGCGTTAATCTCGTATGAGTTTTGATTGCTGCCACCATGATTGTTGATGTTCCAAAGTTTACACAGCAGCTTGGTTCGTGTTCGTGGAGGGTCGGGACGGTTTCAAGTGAAGGCGGAGCACTGCAATGGGTTTCTCCATCACTGGGAGCGCTGGTTGCCGGAGCACAGTCATCTCTGATTGCAAACGTGAAGGAGCAACACTATTACAGTTGCCTTAAGGTTTCAGGTCAAGCATAGGGGTGTGCTTCAAGCGGAGGAGGAGAGGAACTTCATGGTCTTACTGTGTAGCGCGGGATGGGTATGTTACGGAAGTGTCTTGAAAAATATATATATACAATAATAATAAAAGAAAGAGAATGCGGTTACATACAAAATAGCATGGGAAGGGGAATGAGTTTGGGGTAAATGGGCAGTGGAAGACGTGGAAAGACGTGCAGGCTGGAGGAGTTAATGTTCAGCAAAGAACGTGGTATTTTTAGGGAAATGATAAGAAGAATGGGAAGAAAAAGAAAACAGTCGGTTATAGGAAGAACAGAAGGAGCAGCGGGTTGATGAAATTTTAGAGGAAGAAGGCTTTGTGTACGGGTCGGGTATTAAGAGTTACGAACGGTCAGGAGTGATTTGGGCCGTGTTAAGAACAACGTGAATCTCATTCAAGGAGTAAGGAATTTAAACGTAAGGTCATTACTTTATTTCTAATTATATTTGTATATTAAGTTAAATGGCTACTGACGTTTAATTTTTTTAGGGTAGAATAGAAGTGTGGACGGAGTTTGATGGTGTACACGGTGAAGAGTTACGGTGATCAAGAAATGTGTGTGTGTGCATGGACTGGTGCACAGTCGTTGGGTGTAGGAGTTGAAGGGAGCATAAAGTTTTGAAAATAGTTTTGTGTTGTGTTGGATATCCGGGCAATCCTGACAGACATTTGGAGAAGAAGAATTTCGTGGGTTTGTATAGTAGCAGTGTGGGCCGACTATATTTGGTGAGCCCAATTATCAAGTTATTTAAATTAAACATGTCTCACTCATATGTTATTGAAATTCAACGAAATAGGATCATCTAGGATTGTATGGACGCAGGCTACATACTAGAATTGGCCTGGAGAGATTTGGAGATCATTCCAATTTATGGCGGAATTAAACGCCTGATTTAACTAATCGACTGAAAATCGTTATTTAACTATTAACGACTATGGTGAGTAAACTCACTAACTTTGTCTAGTTTTATAATTTTATAAACGTTATTTAATATTGATAAAAATGATTGAATGCTGTGTGTGATGGATGTATGATGATTTGCTGATTAATTGGTTGAAATTTTAGATACCGTTATATATGTAAACCGTTAGTTAAATATTGATTCCATTTATTTTAATATTTCATATTGATATGAAATCAGTATTATTATGTTGATTAACCTCTATGTATGCAGGAAAACATGTTGGAGGGATCCAATTGGATTCCTCAACAATTATATTGTTGTTTTTCATATATTGCAGTATATGATATGACTAATAATTGGTGATTGATTATTGTGTGATTTTGGGATGTTGAATAACATTGACTTGAAATAATCGGTATTTAAATACCACAAATTTTATTGGAAAAGAATTCGAGATTTAAAAAGAAAAAAAAAATCTATTTTTAAAATAGAAGTTGAATTTCGAATAAACTAGAATATAGCACTACAAGAAAACATACATATGGTTATATTCATTGGTTGTGTTTGATATGTAAATGCAACCAGTGTGGGTTTTTTTTTTTTTTTTTTTTTTTTTTTGGGTTCTGGTTACATTTATTTAACAACTGATTTAAATATTTATTACATTTACCGCTTTCCTCCCACTACGTTTCGTTTCCCTCTTCTATTTCATTTTTTTTGCCTAAACTCTTTCTGCCTAAACATGAAATTTATTTTCCCTCGTTTTCCCTAAAATACTTTCCTCCTTTACAGTCTTCCTCGTTTCAACCTTTGATTTCCCTCTTCTCCTTCAATCCACAAACCCACGTTCCGTCTTCTACTTCTACCAATAAATCTCCCCATTCCCTTATTCTCCCTAGATCGACAAATTCAAATAGGTATCAAGTCGAATTTTCGAACGAAACTTTGATTTAAGATAACAATTTGCTTTATTTTTATGGATATATCTTGCGTAGTGCTGTGGGTTGCAGTTGTTTCTTGGATTTGTCTTGCTGTGGTTGTCGCTGCAGCAATCAGTGAGTTTTTGTAGTGTTCGATGGCATGTTGGCATGGGTTGTTTTCATAAACTACCGCCTCTTTCAGGCGATGACATTGAAAATCACTACTGGCATTTTCTTTTTATCTACCATATGCTGACATTGAAAATCTCCTTGTATGGGTACTGTTTTTTAGAAATAAATTGCCTAACCACTTTGGCTGCTATTTTCTTTTTGTCAAGCACAAAAATTCAGTTTATTTTTACTTTTTGAATTCTTTCACAAAAATGTAATGTTTTAGTTTATAATCTTTGATTAACAAATAGATCTGCCTTATTAAAAGATGATTTGAATATGTGAAAATAGAAATTAACCAGAATTTGTCACAAGCATACATACGTAAGTGATACCTTATAGCAGTACAAATTCTCAACTAGGTTACTTTGTAGTAAATTTGGTTATAATTGATAAACTAAAAGTTTCACATTGTAGTAAATTTGTTTTGTTTCGCATGTTATATATACTCATAAAAGTAAGCATAAAATTAAAAAATAGAAGATGTTAAAAGGACAAAAAGTTGTTGAAATTAGTTGTTGATCACTTAAATCTTGAGAAAGTATAATTGCAGATGCTATGTTGACACTACACTTACAAAATAAACTGCTATATAAGCACTTTTTTTGCATGAGATTATTTTAATGATTTGTAAAAGGCAAAAACTTAATATAATATATATTATTTTCTTCCTCAGAAGAAAATTGTTGCTTGAGTTAATTTGTAACCTTGTTAAGAAACAATAAACTTTCAATCATAATGGTAAATCTTGCTAAGTTGTCTTGTAGCTGAAAGGCAAATAAAATAGCAGCTGGAATAAAGGTAACATGTCTTAACGATAAAATGTTCTTAATGATATAATTTCTATGTTAATATATTGAACACAACTATTCCCTCGGCTTTCATATATTAAATTCTTAATGATATAATGTTGAATCTCGCACCTTAAGGCCTGGTACATAACATAAAAAGGCTTTGGGTGATTGTGAATGATAACGTGCGCCATGTCCAACAGCTGCATAAGGTAGGGGTGAGCAATATTCGATTCAAACTGAATTAACCGACCAAACCGATTTATTTCGATCGGTTCGATTCGGTTTCGAAACTTAATCGGTTTGAATTCGGTTTGGAAAATATATATTTTTGGTTATCGGTTTAACCGAATTAACCAAACTTTTAATTTATTATCCAATTTTATGATATTGTAATACTTTAAATAATTAGTTTAGTTATATAATAAAAAAACATCTGTGGCAAATAGATCATATCTTATCATAAACATAAAATTTACTATATAAACTTTTTCCAAACATAAATTTATGGTTTACTTTGAGTTAATGCATCATTTGAATTGTAATACATCCTTCAAGTTCGGTTAAATCAGTTACCGACCGAATTAACTGAAATTAATTCTGTTCGATTTGGAAAATTTTCAGTTTCAATTCGATTTGTGTTTTTTTTTACGTCGAAACCAACTGAACCGACCGAACGTTTACCCCTAGCATAAGGAGATCTTATTGTTAATCGTGAAAAATAAAAATTATTCAATGGGAAAATTTGAATTTAGAATTATTTTAAACTACTTTGAAGATGCACACATCCACAATTAAACTCATTGATGCTCCATTACCTAAGCTTAGTTGCCCATTGACTAACTCAAAGAAAAAAGCATTTAATTCACTACACTATTTTAACTCTGAAGGACAATAAACCGAAGAATATGATCTGCAAATTAGGATTTTGACTACTGCCTAATATTAAAATAATTTTTTTTTAAATGTTTGCTTGGCACTATAAGAAGCTCTTTGTAGTTCAATGGCTCAGTTTTCAGCTATTGAGTTTATAACTTAGTGTAGAGCATTGAGTTGAAATTCAATGGCTCTGGTCTGAGTTTCAACTCAGTGCACATCACTAAGGATACTACTACGAACGAAGTTCGAACTAAGTATTAAGATCCTAGCCGTATCACTATGCTGAAAACTCAATGCGACGCACTGTGTTCAAGCACTGACTTTCAACTTGGTGCATTCGCCGAGATCAACTCCGTGCAGTTTGAATGCGTTTTAGGAGAATAAAAACTGACTATTTAGCTAAGGTTTTACGTTAATGATGATATTTTATTTTTATTGCTTAAACCATGACATTTTAAAATCTATGTCGAAGATAGAAACCAAAACATAAACTCAATGGAAAAGCGTATATTTTATTCATGATAAGTTAGTAAAAACGGGATTGATTCCCCAAGCAATATTTATTTGATGTTGTGCCTTCATAAAATTATTTCCACCTATAGCTTCTTTATTATCATTTGAATGTATGGTTACTTCATAAAAGTGGGACCGTTTGTCCTGTATGTAAACCGTAACATTTCCACTTGTGCCTTCATTATCATTTGGATGTATAGAAACAGGGTCAGCCCAACAAAGTTTGTTGCCCAAGACGAACAACTACTTTTTCCATTTTTGATGCCAAGTTTTTTTGTTTTTACAAAACAGATGGAGCTAAGTCAGACCTGAAATGAATATGCAAAATAATAAGGTCTAATTCAAAAGGAAGATCATGTTATCTTGCGTTTTTTTTTTCAATAATCAAGTCAGCCTTCATATGCAGATTTATAAAACTTAAGTGAGTATTATTTCATTGATTTAAATATCTCTTTCCTGCTATACTTAGCAAAAACATATTTGCAACCCCCACCCCCACTACTCAGTGGTAACTTAGAGCCGCTGGTTGATGGCAGCAAGTTTCGTTGCATTGCAACAGCCTTCTGTTGCATTGAAACATTAAACTCACATTTTTATTATAGTTGCAAATTGAAGTAACAAATGAAGACTGCTCCTGCTGTCCTGCAAAATGAAATCCTTCTCCAGCTTCTAAAAATTGAAGTTCTGCTCCTCAATTTTTAATCACCCTCCTGTAATATTTAATCACTCTCCTTGGTACGCACATTAACCGCATCATCCAAATTGCAAATCACTGGCACTGTAGCACAAAATAAACCGATAAACTCATAGTCACAATTATCAAGGCCAGAAATCAAAATTGAAATTACAAATTGAAAGCTGCGCCGTTCCAGCTCGTACCTGTCTGCTTCCAAGAATCCAAGGTCGTCGGTCGCACCTTGCTGAGCGGGTGTCACCTCTAATCAAGCTGAAATCGCGGTTGCCGAAGTGAAGTCGTGTCGCCCTTTGCGATTTCTGATTTTTTGTTGCCCTTAGTGCGTAAGATGCCCTAGACAAATATCTTGTTTGTCTTGGGCATGGGCCGGGCCTAAATTGGAAACCAAAACATTTCCACTTGTGCCTTCATGAAAATGGGACCGTTTGTCCTACATGACGAAGGAATGGAAGCTATTCGTTTCATATCTTTAAATTTTGAGTTAACTTTGAAATAAATTTTCGTTCATGCAACTAATGAGCCCTCACTTTAAATTCTTACCATACATACAACAGACAAATAAAGAAGCATAACATGTTCTTAACAATGATGCAGTCGGCACTGATGTTATAGTCACATCACCGGGGAAATTGATTGTGAAGGCATGATTACTAGATGCAGACTATAAGAGTATCAACGGTTTTTTACATTATGGATGGATTCCTATGTACTATGCTAAGGTATGTTCTCTATGATTATACTTTGTTTTCTTTATTGGTTTTGCTGTTTTAAGTTGTTGATTGTCAAATTCGTCGCTGGATCTCTTTATACACAAATCTCCGAGGCACGACATGGTGATCGCTATCCTAAAACAGTATTTGCCTCTTAATTATGTGCAAGAGTAATGTAAAATCTGTTTGAAGATACAACGGAGCAGATATCGAATATCTTTTAATCAGCGTGTTTGCACAGACACGGTGATTCACTTTCTTGGATTTGATCACTGCAGTGACAAGAAGTAAGAGTTAAAGCCTACTGAACTATAACGCGTATAATTCACTCAAGAATTTGGCAGAGTCTCGAGTTATTTTAATGGCAAGATAGAAGAAAAGGAAGGAGAAGAAGAGGAATTCAAGTTGTAGAAAACTGAATTCGGTGCAGCCTATTTATAATAAACGAAGAGAAGCAACCGATTTCCGACGGTTATGGTTGTTTGAATTCAAACAGTCATACCCATTGATTTGCAACAGTCCAGAAACGTTGCGATTTCAAATGAACAGACACAGCCATCCGTTTGCAATGGTTCAGAAGTGTTGCGAATTTTGAATGATGAATGGATGCGTCCATTCAATAGCAACATCTCCGAAGCGTTATAAATTTGAAAGTTGCGCGTGCAAAAATTCAATGGATCTGCGCAAGCCCATTAGCATTTCTAGGCCCATCTGATCACGAGACCCCAAGAACCATAAGGCCCAAGGCCCATCTTTTGACATTTTAAATATAATGTCCATGAACAGGCTCTTGCATCATGTCATTGTCTCTTCTCTTTCCATCTCCCCTTTCCTTTTGATACCATATGTGTTGTATTTACATATATAGTGGCAAACACACTTACATTTCATGATATGGGACATATCAAACTTCCCTTTTTGTGCTTTCCTTCTTCCCTTTTATTTTAAATTTCCTCCAACAATCCTCCACCAAATTTTAATTAAATTCCTCTCATCATTTATGTATAGGAAATTTGTGCATAAGTATAGATGTCTTACAGACTTAAATCTATACGTAGTGAAAACCCATCAAAGTATATCAGGATGGAGTGGTTGACTAAGAATTGAGCCATCGATCCTATATGATCTTACCGGATGTGATTATCACACACTCATTTTCATTTTATCCAGATAGTATGTATGCTCGACCCGTGGATTGGCCTTGGGTCAGTATCTTCTTTCATGAAATGTCCTTAGAGATCAAGCCAAAATCTCGCAGAAGGTTGCATCACCTTCATATAGGTAAGTTTATCAGAAGTGCCTTACAACACACACCTCAACAGTATATCTGTTATAAACCATTAAGTTCTAAGTAGAACATCCTCTCTTTGTCATTATAAGTACCAAGCACTTTTCCTTGGAATGTATGATAATACTTAGTTTTTCAGACTAAATATTATAGTGCTTCCAACCGCAAACATATAAAGTACTTTTTCTCTTTGAACTCAAGATAACAAATTTCTTTATTATGTTGAGTTGAGTTTCTTTCATTGGAGATTGTATTATATAGGCTTTATCCCTATTCCCTGTGATGTTTTTATCACTAAGTTCCTTGCAAGCCCTTTAGTAAATGGGTCTGCCAAATTCTGGCTAGATCTCACAAAATCTATGGTAATTACCCTTTCAGTGAGCATTTGCCTAAGAAAACTGTGCCTCAGACCAATATGTCCAGATTTACCATTATAAACTTGGTTGTATGTCTGTGATAATGTAGATTGACTATCACTGTAACCTCGTCAAGGGAGCTACCTGTAACGACCCGCATTCTACGCATCATAGGATCGTAGAATATTTATTTCTGTCACATACGAAGTCGTATGGTCATGTAACTTTGGTAGACGACTATTGGGGTCATTTCCCATGTTCATGATTTTTCCCGATTTTTTAATGACCATTTTACCCCTAGTTGGCACTGTTTTGGCCATAACTTTTGACTGGAAAGGAATTTTGACCTGAAATCACTTCCATTAGCTCCGGATGATGGTTTCTCTTTCCGTAGAGTGGTCACATTAGTCAAACGGACTCACCGTTTGGGAGATATGGCTGAAACAAGTTTCAGATGGTGAGAAACAGCTTAATTGGGCTTAACCGGGTGATTAGCAGCTAGGCCCAGAGGGGAATTTCGGGTTTAGAGGTATAGGAGGACTGATTAGGGTTAGGTTATCACTTTCATTTCAGTTTTGAGCCGCCACAAACCTCCTTGAGACCTTAGTAATGGCTTCCATCCTCTAAAACCTCTCCAAAACACATTTTTAGTGAAGATTAAGCCTAAACTACATCAAAGCAAGGCCAAATAGCAACAAAGCAAGGTTGAAGCTGCTGCTATACATAGGAATTCGACCCAAACAGAGAGTATTTCAGATTTGGTGTTTCATTTGTGGCCAAGGTGAGTGATTTGCATAGTTTTTGCACTAATTACGGTGATTAAGGGTAATTAGTGAAGATTAGCGAATTTATACGTAAATAAATTCTGGAAAAATTCTTAAAATTCTAAAATAATGTTTTAAGGCTCTGTTAGAAATTTGGGTTAATTTCGATGTGTTTTGCTAATCGTATGCTTAAAACATGATTAAGAGGGATTATAGGAAAATGTGAGGTTTTGGCCACTTTTGATCCATTTTGATTCATTTAAATTGTTGTTTGTTGCTTGTGGTTGCTGTTATATGTTGCTATGACCCTTTGGTATGCTTTGTGATTGATTCCAATAGTTAGATTTGTCAAAAACGTCGTCGAATGGCGTAAACAAGTTGCTGGAAAAAGTTGCAGAAAGCTGTGCAGAGCTTCGGATCGGATCGGATGAGGGCTCGGATCGGATATGTGAATTGGGCAAGGAAATCCGACCCGAACTGGAGTTTGGCACATAGAAGACTTGGCAAAAAGGAAGGCCGTTTCCTTAGAGTTGGAGTGGACAAGGGGATCGGATCGGAAGGGAAATGGAAGTCAGATCGGATCGGCTCAAGAATGGAAGGCTATGACTAGAGTAAGGCGAAGTGATCGGATCGGATCGGAGTAGATGGGAACGAGGGAGCTGATTGGAGAAGGAGCATGAGCTGGAGGAGGACAGCACCCCGACCCGACCCGGAGGAGGACACCGACCCGACCCGGAGTGAAGCACCCGACCCGAATCGAATGGAAGATGACAAGGATGGAGGACCGACCTGAACCGACGCTACCGAACCGAACCGAGTTCTAGGACTGTTACTGCACGTCAACTTTTCTGAAGACCCACTCCAATTCGATCAAAACCCGAGATGCAAAGGAAGTCCAAATGAGAAGTTAGAGCTCAAGATTTAGATGGGAATCAACGAGTTCGCTTCATGGTTGGGCTTTGCTGCGGGACGCGTGCCAAGGAGTTATCGACGTCTATAGCTTTGGACCACTATGGTAGGAGGTGCGAAGGCGGATTTAGGGCCATTATGGCATCGGTAGAACCAAGGGCTACGACCAATGAAGTGGGTCATTGAAATGTTTGGTCATGACTCCAAGTGTTTGGCTTGGTCACAGCAGGGTTTCTACAAGTCGGGATTCGTCGTTACCTCATTTTGATCTAGTGTTCCAAAGTGGTAGATATCGTATACTTTACGCACTGAGTGAGAGATGTGAGGATGGTTGCTATGCTTGATTGTTTGACATACACACCCCACCCCCGTATTCTTACACTATTCATTATGGCACCTTAGAGCATTGTACGGTATGTGGTACTAACTCTTTGGTTGCAGGTCCAGGTTCAGGTATGGTTTAGTATACCTGTTATTATTCTGTTTAGATGCTTATCGCTCATACCAGGCTTTATGTCTGACCCAGAGTTTTATGTCTCCTCTTATTACTCTGGGTGCTCACACGAGCAGACTAGAGACAGGTTAGCTGGTGATGCACGGGTAGATGATCCAGAGACGAGCAGGAGGCTTCTACGTAATATATATAGTATTCTCCCTGTATTGTTGAAGATCACTGCTTGGGCATTGGTGGTGCATCTTCTACTTTAGTTTTCTTTTGTTAGAGACAGTAAATTTGGAAAGTTGTAATAAGCTGTATTTGGATTTCCGCTGCTCTGATGTTGTCATTGATTATTAGTTATCAGCTTATGCACTGTCTCGCCTATTTTATGTCAAGTATGTTATTATTATATTTTATCCCATGCGCTGTGAGACATTCTACAGGTTCCTCGTTTAGTTCATTTTCTTCTTTTCTTTCTTCCGACGACCGTCCCGTGCTAGTCGGGCTTGTGTACAGCACACTTTCGGAGGAAATGCAGGCTGGTGCGGGGCGGGCCGCCACACTACCCATATCGAAGGCATCAGTAGTAATCCATTCGATGTCAAGATCACCGATCTTGCACCATCTTCATTTCCTTTGACTTTTAATCATCGTTCAATTATTTGAAATGAGATTTAACTCAGCCTTTTCAAATAATTTTTGAATATATATATAATTCAAATCATTTCTTTTCTTGGTCAAATTCAATTCAATTCTATAGACTACTGTCAAATGAATCTAACGGTCCATATTACTTTATAAACCAAGTGAATTGGTTTATTTTCATTCCATATCGTTTAAAATATTTTATAGTGATCTATCGCTTTTTTTATTTATATAAAAATAGCCCATTTAATTCGAACGATGCTTCAGATCATTACGCGGCCCTGGCGTTGTTTTTATTCAGATTTGAATTACACATTTCTCAAAATCTAACCGTTGGATCTTAACAAATTTAATATCGTTGGAAAGATCTTTCCAAAGCGAACCCAACGGTTCCAGTTTCGGGAAAATTCAACGGTCGGATCTCCCAGTATAATCGTTTAAAATTATGATTCCAAAACGCGAACTACAGCTGGGCGATTTGTTTTATTTTAATTTATATTATATATAAGTTATATAATTTATTTGACGACTTCTATGCCATTTAATTCTTCAAATAATTGGCTAACGCCTTTATATTTTGGAAAATTTCGCCATAACCTCCTTTGTTCGGGAAGGATCTGAAAATTTTATTGGGCCATATTAGGCACCCAATAAATCCAGAAAAAGCATACACAATTTTTAGTGACCTATCTATGCCCAAGGGAGAGTGTAAAAATCATATCTCACCACCTTATCCAGTGTTGGAAATAAATAATCCATGTGCCATACCTAAAATCGAGGGAGACGTGAATTATTGTCATCTCCAGACCCGTGTGGGGTTTTTATTAAGTCCTGCCCCGAGCACCGTTACATGTATTCCTTAGTTATGTCCATAATCAGTTTCTGTTCAACTTGTAATACAATCATCTCCATACAAGCATCTCGCTCATATGGTAATCCCAACCTCGTCACATAAGCTCCAAATGCTTATATGGAATATGATATGATATGCTATTTCCATGCAGTATGCCATGTGGTGTAGTTCATAATTTATTTGTTGCTATCCTATGGCGTGGTTTATAATCTCACACAGAACAACCATCACACCGCATCCAATTTCATTCACAGAAGTTTATATATTAATAAAATTGCATATCCAACTCATTAAGGTGTACCTATTTGTCGGGCACGCAAATTAATTCTTTACTCAACAGCAAATCTATTTACCTGTTTAGCATGTGTATATATATATGCATATCTAAGCTGAAAATAATATTTTTAGCGAACAAATATTTATTTCCATTTATGACAATTTTATATAACTCATATATAAGCTAAAAATAATATTTTTTGCCCCCCAATATTTATTTCATAGCATATTCATTTTATTCACTTCATATACATATTAAAAATAATATTTTTGATGAACAAATATTTTTTTCAACACTTGACTATTTTTAGTACTTCATATATATGTTACAAATAATATTTTTAATGTTCAAACATTTATTTCAACATATGGTTATTTTTAACACTTCGTACATATGTTAAAAATGATATTTTTAATGATCAAACATTTATTTCAACATATGGTTATTTTTAACACTTCATATACACGTTAAAAATAATATTTTTAACGATCAAACATTTATTTCAACATATGGCTATTTTTATCACTTCATATACATGTCAAAAATAAGATTTTTAACCAACAAATATTTATTTTAACTAATGGTTATTTTTAACACTTCATACATATGTTAAAAATGATATTTTCAATGATCAAACATTTATTTCAACATATGGTTATTTTTTACACTTCATTATATGGTAAAAATGATAATTTTACCTAAAAAAAATATATTTCAATCTATGGTTATTTTTATTACTTCATTATATGATAAAAATGATATTTTTAACTAACAAAAATATATTTCAATCCATGGTTATTTTTATTACTTCATTATATGATAAAAATGATATTTTTAACTAACAAAAATATATTTCAATCCATGGTTATTTTTATTACTTCATTTTATGATAAATGATATTTTTAACTAGCAAAAATATATTCCAATCCATGGTTATTTTTAACACAACAGTTTCCGAAAATTTCGGCATTATAACAGCGCTATATTAGAATCGGGAAAATGATGTCTAGCAGCATCCCTCTCCTGCCCTTTCCTCACGCCATACATAATCATTTCATCTCAGTCAAATCAATCGTAGGTTTGACAAACCCATATTCAACCAAATTTTTCACAACATAATCAATTTTATTGCATTTCCAATTTATACAATGCATAACCAATTTTTATACATTGCATGTACATTTTCTACAACACACACACACACACACACACACACATATATATATATATATTCATATCACATATATATCTTTTATTCACATCGCATATATATATATTGTATTCACATCACAATCACAACACAATACAGCCAATTTAAATCGTCCATGGTCTGTGGACGAGGGAGGTGAGCTAACAGATACCACATACAATATATAATGATTTTACAACTCATATATAATTTACTCCATTTTATTTTGAATTTATAAATCTCACATTGAATTTCACTCCTCCTTAATTGCTCACTAGCTCCAAAATTCCTCCGGACACTTCTATAATATAGAATACGCTGTCACGAGTCCAATGTCTCATGTTTCACTAGATTTCGACATTGTATTAGCCGAAAACTAGGGTTCGATCTTCGCACCAAAACGAAGCACTTGAAGATAATCAACTGGCACTACCTTGATAGCGTACGAGAGTCGCACCTCTGGCCACCAGTCTCGTCGAACTCGGTGGCAGCTTGAAGCTGAGCGGCATGACTTCAGGGGGGTGATTTCGAGCAAAATATACAACTCTAGTCGATCTCACCGTATGGATGTGAAGAGCTAAAGACCCTTTACAATATTGATTCAGAAAATCTTTGGATTCATTACGTGGATTAAAAGATTTTGAGGGGAGAAAATCTGAGCTTTTTTCGCGTTGATCGATTTTTGAAGGCGACGGGTTACGGATAAAGTGAATTAGGGTTACATATTGGTCGGTTTATATTTATAATTTAACTATTTAATTCATTTAATTCTGAAAATACCATTAATCAATACGAACTCCAAATCAAACCCAACGACTGTCGCCCCAAGCTAAATACCCCCATTTCGAACACAATGGAATGTATTTCATAAGCCCATTCAACTGTTTAAGTTATTGTTTCTCAAAATTAAAATATATAACGTTCAATATTGAATTTGAACGTACATTTTAAGTTATCGGGGCCACATACCGACTCCAAAAATTCTAGAAATTGAAATCTAGCTATGTTTTGACAATACGGTTCTAACAAAATTAATTTGTCGAATTTGGAGGCCATTTGACAAAAGGCCTTTTTACTGGTCGATCAAATTCGATTGAAACTACCAACGCATTTTAATTTACCATGCTCACATATTAATTCCAAAAATTATGGAATTTTAAATCTAGTAATAATTTGACATTCTAGATCCAACAAAAGTGGTTTCGTAAAAAACGGAGGTTGTTTGCAAAATGTCTATCTTTAAGGGTTATATTCTAATTTAAAAATCGAATTTTTAATTTTTGACACAATTTCTGACAAAATCACCCTAAAATAATTTTTAGATTGGTTCTGAATTTCAGGGTTGTTATAGTACAAGATACTAGAGTTAAAATAAATAATTTATTGCGAAAAAATAAATATCAGAGATAATGTACAAATACAATGTACAGTGTAAATACATTAACTAACACAACTCAAAGAAATACACGGATACAAAGCTTTCTGAATATAGCTCTAGTTGTAGTCCAGGATTATGTGAAAAGAAATATCTGCAAAAACCAAAACTACAAGCTGCCCATGTGGAAAATAGAGGCCCCAAGAGTTTAGGTTAAAACGATAAACTCCAAGTCAGTCATGGGACTGGTGTAAGTACTAAAACAATTATTAAATGCTTACTTTAAAAGTTGGAAAATCATGGGGCCACGCCGTATGACATAGAAGGGGTTTACTCCACATGAATCTCAGTTTAAAATAAAACAGCGCAATGCTTTTTGAAAAATGAAGCTATTGTAAGACTCAAGTCCCATCACACAATGCAACACAAGCTGGAGGATAGAGTTTTTCCTTATAATAGCCAAACATGCTTGGTACATTTAAAACAATTCATTTTTGTTATTACTATAAGTGCATAGTGTCAAAATAACTTGAAATATAAATGTATCAATCACAGACGACATGAGCATTCCATGCCACTATGCCGCCATACAGGTTTACAAATAAACAAAAAAGTCACATATAGGAAATTGTATTTCCATCTATGAGTCGAGGCTTGGGATGCCTTCTCACCGATTCGAGACACTCTAGCAAATGGCTCAGGGCTCGGACACTCGCGAGCCTTGTGGACGATTGGCCCGTCCACACTTACTTTAGTGGATTAATTATTCCTGAACACACGTTTCCCGGTCCTATCGGACTATCATTTGGCCAATAACAACCAATATATCCGAGGCGCCTCACAATCCATCATCCACATAAGTAAAAATGTCTGGGCTCCATACCATGACACCACTCCTAGCTAGAAAGAAACGTCATGTTCTCCCTACGGTCACTATCATATTTTTGACTCATACCAGGTGTGAGACTCGCGAATTATTGTTTACACACAAAACTATGCTACTTAAATCGGTGCTTTGATCATCAACCACAAGACTATACTTTTCAACAAAAGCATTGATCATTTGCATATCAGTTTGCCACATTGACAATTCATGCCATACAATTGATGTCTATCAATATATAAACTTCAAGCTCGTTCGTCTCAGAGAAGGGTGTTAAGCAAGAGAATAAATTCTCTGCCACCAAACATATATATGTTTAATAAAAATCAATCAACACAGAATGAAACCCAATGTCAGACACACATCCATTTACAAGTTCGTTCTAGGTTTGAATGAAACTGGAGGCACCTTATTCCTCATCCCCTATGTCCAATACATGAGAGAGGTCCACGTGTAACAACCCGTATTTTGATAACGTGTTATAACCATAAATCTAGGCAGAATTAAATTTTAAAATAAGAACCAAGGGAAACGGGTTGCGCCATTTCGTTCGTCTCGGAATTCTGCATGAAATCGAGTCTGAGTTTTCGAAAATCGGAGTCTGTATGACCAAGTTATGGCTCCCCAAAGTTTCAGAAATTTTCAGAGTTCAAAACAGTTCGAATTCGAGTTCAAATTCGAATTTCAAAACCCAAACAGACTGGGCGGGAAATTTCCCGCCCAGCACCCCAGGTCGACTGGGGAGTCGACTTGACAGTTGATAACCCCAGGACCAGGTCGACTGCGCAGTCGACTTGGGTGTCGACCTGGTCCCCGAACCTGGTTTGGGCCTGGTTGCTCCTGCTTAACTCTGTTGACTTGTTTGAGGGCCTGTGACGATTTTTGGCGGTTCTGATCAATTCTAGGGTTTATCCTATGGCCTAAACTAGTTGTTGCAACTATAAAAACACCCTAAGACCTAGGCTAATCCACAACAAATCTTTCTAACACCATTATGCTGCTAAGTCTCCTCTTGAACCATGGCCGCCGCCTCCAACTTGAAGCTTAAACATTCAAACTAGATCCAAATCGAAGGCCAACGTTTCTACTACAATTCAAGGGAATAGATCAACATCTCAACAACGATCCTACGACAATTTCTGTTCTTAGTTCTCAAAAAACCACGATCTGTAAGCCCCAGTTACTCTTAGATCTAAACTCTAAACTTAATATGGACATGTGTAAATTGAAATTGAACATAAACATGATAACTACTTGAGACCTAGTCTTGTATATCTTTGATCTATGACTATTCCTTTTTGATCTATTATTTTAGATCTACTCTTGTTCACCCTAGATCTATTCACCTTGAACCTAGTACCGTTCATATTGAACCTTGATTTGTGGAATACTGATAAGAACTTGATTTAGGGGCCTGTTCATGTCATAACCTAAACCCTATCATTATTTTAACATGCCTGTGATGTTGTGATGTTGAAACTATCGCTAGTCACAAGTTTAGGATTATCATCTCATGTCATTTATTGCTATGTTTATCACCCTATTTCATATGCCAGTGATGTTATGATCATATCTCAAGTTACACCATGTTTGCCTTGAAATCACCTTTGCCACTTTATACCCATCCTTGTTATGTTATTCCCTAGTTACATCTATTGCCTTGATTCGAATTCACGAGCGTTGGGGATGTGATTTGGGTAGTTTAGGAAAACCTGAATTCAGTATGAACTTGAAAACATGAATATCGTTATAACTTGAGCTTGGATAGGAACATGAACTTGACATGAAATTATACTTGAAAATATGAATTTGGGACATGACACTTAGATAACTTGAACGTGGCCAACTCGAGGTTAGGTTGAGTTTGCAGTATAAATCTGCCCGGAACCGCCAGGCGAATCCAGTAACTGCAAACTATAGGACCCAATGTGAGTAGTTGGTCATATCGCACTCGAAACCCGAGGTTAGACTAGGTTATGGTGTAAAACTGCCCGAACCCGCCCGGCACATCCAGTAACCATAACCAAGTCTAATGTGAGAGGTTAGGGGTGCATTAAGTAAATTAATGCCACTGGATAGGGTTAAGTCATGGACCACTTGAATATACTTAACCAATTTGACACGTTGATTTGATAGGGTTAAGTCATGAACCGCTTGACACACTTAACCAACCCGACACATGATTCGTAGGACTAAGTCTTGAACTAGAACGACACACTTAGTCAATTTGACATGACACGTAGATGGGGTTAAGTCTCGATTTTAAATGACAACTTAACCTGCTGAACGAAACCCTAGTTACACGGTCCTTTTCAGCAGTAACCCACTAGATGTATCACGGTACCCTGGGACTAGGAAGGGTGGGGCACGATTGCTGGGCTGATTGTAAGCGACCATAACGACGGCTGAGTTGGTGCGCCATTGTAGGTTCAGGCGGACTAGGGTCATGCACTTAGTCCGGAGTTGAAAAAGCAGGCATTGGGCATCAGTAGGATTATCTGTGCATTCTTGATTCGTGTCGGTGGTTGGCACCCTAGGGCTTGATACACCCTATGGTGGACCTAGCACAGGTGACTACATTCGTGATAGAGCCGTATGACACAGACACACGACGAGCTAGACTTGTAGGGAGCCGATCGATTAGATCATATCGTTGGACCCCGAATTGGGTCACTTCACGATATTGGGCCAAGGGATAATTTCTTGATTTATAGTTGACACGGGATTAGTATACCAGTATAGTTGGTATGGCGAACCTTGAATACGCAATGTTAGACTTGAGTTATCTTGTTAGCTTAGTTATCATGTCAGACTTATCATCATTCCTATGTTTAATTCCAGTTTATTCATGTCTTGTTAACTTTACTAGTTTCTATGCTGATAGTCACTAGGGCTTTCCAGTCTTTTTGACTGACCCGTTTTCTTTCGCCTCTTTGTCTTTCGTTCCCCCCCCCCAAGGTTCTCAGGGAGGAAACTCTAGCTCTTAGCTTGGACTTAACTTGCTCTCTGACAGCTCATGTACGGTTTGGTCTTGATCTATGCTATGGCTGCACTCATGCACTTTTTGGGGAATAATATTTTACTTATGTTGTTTCAAGTACTTTGCTTCTTTAGAACTTGATGTAATGAAATAATGACTTGGCATTTTGATGTAAGAGGTTTTGACTCTATTTTTCAGTAATGAGATTTGGTTTTAAAGTTTATATCCACTGCTTTATATACTCTATTTTATCTATGTTATGTCTTGTGTTATCTCTGTGCCTGTTTACTAGATAATACCCCTCTAAAACTAGGGCATTCCCTTTGTGAGTGACCCTAGCGGAGGTGAGGGTGTTACATTTGGTATCAGAGCCGAAGGTTACCAGACTGCGCAAAAGTTTTAAAAACCTTCTGAAACTATTTTCAAAACCGTTTATAAAGAAGCATTTTTCAAGAAAAGTTTTATTTTTAAGAAAAGGCTATTCCCCAAAAGCCATTAGCACTTTCCTTTGTTTCCTCGTTTGAATCTTTTTCCTTTTCGCTTTTCAGCATGTCTGATGTTAACCTTCCTGAGGGAGTACCCATACCTGGCTGGTTCCGAAGATACTTGGAAGTTAGGGCCAACGGCGCGGGCCCGGCAGATATCCCTCCTCCTCCTCCTCCACCGGTGGCCACGGTTCCTCCTCCTCCTCCTCCTCCGGGTACCGCCTTCGCCAAAATATGCAAGGACTTTATAGGAATGGGCGGCAAGAACTTCGTTGGAACTGAAACCTTCGTTGAGGCGCGAAACTGGCTAAAAGAGACTGAAGACTTGTTTGTTATTTTCGATATGGGGGATCATAGGAAAGTTCAGTTGGCAGCATGGTTGTTGAAAGAGGAAGCTGCATTTTGGTGGGAAGTCACCAACGCTACCAGGCGAATTGAGACTTGGGCAGACTTTAGAGAGAGGTTTGGGCTTAAGTTTTTTATCATCCGCAGAAGCGAGTCTTCAGATGGAGAGTTTCCTGGCACTCAAGCAAGGATACATGTCAGTTAGGGAATACGTGAATAAGTTTAATCAGCTTGCTCGGTTTGGTTTGGACTTAGTCAACACGGCTGAGAAGAAGGCTCTACGCTTTGCTCGAGGATTGAGCGAGCCACTCCACACTATGGCCATGACTCATGTACCCATGGGGGCGACCTTTGAAAGCTTGGTGAATATGGCCCTACTTCATGAAGAAGACGAGAATGGCAAGAAGAAGGTCAAGGCGAATGAGTCTCAAGACAAGAAGGTAGACTCCGAGAAAGGAGGAAAGAACAGCAACAACAAGAATGACAAGTCACGTGAGCAAAGAAAATGCAACTTCTGTGGTATTGACGGGCATATAGTCCAAGACTGTAGGAAGAAGAAGATGAAGATAGGAGCATGTTTTCAATGCGGTGGAACTGGATGCATCAGCAAGAACTGCCCTAAGAAGCAAGGGCAAGCCCCGCAAGAAGGACCTTCTAGGGGTACATCTTTAACTTCTTTTCCCTAGATACTTTGTTTTATCTTGTATATCCTTTCGATCCTGTCTTGAGAACCTTAGGTAGAATCCTATGAATGTAAACATGTATTTGAAACATGTTATGCTTGATGTTTGCGAATGGTTGCAAGTGGTTGCAAGTGATTGCTCGTGGTTGCATAACACACATTAGGCACTAGATCGGCTCAGACACATTTTCATATTGCATATGCATGAGTGTTTATACTTATTTATGGATGAAATTGAATGTGTTATCATATGAATGTTGCATATGGATGAATGTTTGTACACACATATAGTGCTTACGTGACTAGGATTTGTTTGCATACATGTTGGATACATGACACTAAACATATTTTGCATTAGAAAGATCAATCATGCCTGATCATTGGCATTAGATAAGGAACATATACACACACTTTTTGCATATGTTCATACAGCATTAGAAATCTCTTAAGGACAATGTTTGCTTGTGGATGATGTTTTGAGTAGTTGGATGATGGATGGTAGGATACGTTCTTCCTAACTTAGAGATTTCGGGGATGAAATCCTTTAAGGAGGGGAGAATGTAACAACTTGTATTTTGATAACGTGTTATAACCATAAATCTAGGCAGAATTAAATTTTAAAATAAGAACCAAGGGAATCGGGTTGCGTCATTGCGTTCGTCTCGGAATTCTACATGAAATCGAGTCTGAGTTTTCGAAAATCGGAGTCCATATGACCAAGTTATGGCTCCCCAAAGTTTCAGAAATTTTCAGAGTTCAAAACAGTTCGAATTCGAGTTCAAATTCGAATTTCAAAACCCAGACAGACTGGGCGGGAAATTTCCCGCCCAGCACCCCAGGTCGACTGGGGAGTCGACTGGGCAGTCGATACCCCCAGGACCAGGTCGACTGTGTAGTCGACTTGGGTGTCGACCTGGTCCCCGAACCTGGTTTGGGCCTGGTTGCTCCTGCTTGACCCTGTTGGCTTGTTTGAGGGCCTATGACGATTTTTGGTGGTTTAGATCGATTCTAGGGTTTATCCTATGGCCTAAACTAGTTTTTGCAACTATAAAAACACCCTAAGACCTAGGCTAATCCACAACAAATCTTTCTAACACCATTATGCCGCTAAGTCTCCTCTTGAACCATGGCTGCCGCCTCCAACTTGAAGCTTAAACATTCAAACTAGATCCAAATCGAAGGCCAACGTTTCTACAACAATTCAAGGGAATTGATCGACATCTCAACAACGATCCTACGACAATTTCTGTTCTTAGTTCTCAAAAAACCACGATCTGTAAGCCCCAGTTACTCTTAGATCTATACTCTAAACTTAATATGGACATGTGTAGATTGAAGTTGAACATAAACATGATAACTACTTGAGACCTACTCTTGTATATATTTGATCTATGACTATTCCTTTTTGATCTATTATTTTAGATCTACTCTTGTTCACCCTAGATCTATTCACCTTGAACCTAGTACCGTTCATATTGAACCTTGATTTGTGGAATACTGATAAGAACTTGATTTAGGGGCCTGTTCATGTCATAACCTAAGCCCTATCATTATTTTAACATGCCTGTGATGTTGTGATGTTGAAACTATCGCTAGTCACAAGTTTAGGATTATCATCTTATGTCATTTATTGCTATGTTTATCACCCTATTTCATATGCCAGTGATGTTATGATCATATCTCAAGTTACACCATGCTTGCCTTGAAATCACCTTTTCCACTTTATACCCATCCTTGTTATGTTATTCCCTAGTTACATCTATTGCCTTGATTCGAATTCATGAGCGTTGGGGATGCGATTTGGGTAGTTTAGGAAAACCTGAATTCAGTATGAACTTGAAAACATGAATATCGTTATAACTTGAGCTTGGATAGGAACATGAACTTGACATGAAATTATACTTGAAAATATGAATTTAGGACATGACACTTAGATAACTTGAACGTGGCCAACTCGAGGTTGGGTTGAGTTTGCAGTATAAATCTGCCCGGAACCGCCCAGCGAATCCAGTAACTGCAAACAATAGGACCCAATGTGAGTAGTTGGTCATATCGCACTCGAAACCCGAGGTTAGACTAGGCTATGGTATAAAACTTTCCGGACCCGCCCGGCACATCCAGTAACCATAACCAAGTCTAATGTGAGAGGCTAGGGGTGCATTAAGTAAATTAATGCCACTTGATAGGGTTAAGTCATGGAACACTTGAATATACTTAACCAATTTGACACGTTGATTTGATAGGGTTAAGTCATGAACCACTTGAACACACTTAACCAACCTGACATATGATTCGTAGGACTAAGTCTTGAACTAGAACGACACACTTAGTCAATTTGACATGACACGTTGATGGGGTTAAGTCTCGATTTTAAATGACAACTTAACCTGCTGAACGAAACCCTAGTTACGCGGTCCTTTTCAGCAGTAACCCACTAGATGTATCACGGTACCCTGGGACTAAGCAGGGTGGGGCACGATTGCTGGGCTGATTGTAAGCGACCAGAACGACGGCTGAGTTGGTGCGCCATTGTAGGTTCAGGCGGACTAGGGTCGTGCACTTAGTCCGGAGTTGAAAAAGCAGGCATTGGGCATCAGTAGGGTTATCTGTGCATTCTTGATTTGTGTCGGTGGTTGGCACCCTAGGGCTTGATACACCCTATGGTGGACCTAGCACAGGTGACTACATTCGTGATAGGGCCGTATGACACAGACACACGACGAGCTAGACTTGTAGGGAGCCGATCGATTAGATCATACCGTTGGACCCCGAATTGGGTCACTTCACGATATTGGGCCAAGGGATTATTTCTTGATTTATAGTTGACACGGGATTAGTATACCAGTATAGTTGGTATGGCGAACCTTGAATACGCAATGTTAGACTTGAGTTATCTTGTTAGCTTAATTATCATGTCAGATTTATCATCATTCCTATGTTTAATTCCAGTTTATTCATGTCTTGTTAACTTTACTAGTTTCTATGCTGATAGTCACTAGGGCTTACCAGTCTTTTTGACTGACCCGTTTTCTTTCGCCTCTTTGTCTTTCGTCCCCCCCCAGGTTCTCAGGGAGGAAACTCTAGCTCGTAGCTTGGACTTTGCTTGCTCTCTGACAGCTCATGTACGGTTTGGTCTTGAGCTATTCTATGGCTGCACTCATGCACTTTTTGGGGAATAATATTTTATTTATGATGTTTTAAGTACTTTGCTTCTTTAGAACTTGATGTAATGAAATAATGACTTGGCATTTTGATGTAAGAGGTTTTGACTCTATTTTTCAGTAACGAGATTTGGTTTTAAAGTTTATATCCGCTGCTTTATATACTCTATTTTATCTATGTTCTATCTTGTGTTATCTCTGTGCTTGTTTACTAGATAATACCCCTCCAAAACTAGGGCATTCCCTTTGTGAGTGACCCTAGCGGAGGTGGGGTGTTACACCACGCATATCCGGTCAATCTCTAAGTACGTCTAGATGATCACCACTTATTAACTTGTCTTGGGTGTACAGCGCAATCAAGACATCGATAATCATCTAAACGATGTGAAGGTCTCCGATCTTCAACCACCGTCTTTATCATCGAATTTTAATCGTCGTAACAGTTATTCAGAACGGTCAAACCCGGTCTTTCCGAATAATTTGCATATTTTATAATCAATAATCAAGTGCTAAAAACACATCATATGCCTCATTCCAATTTAGAATATTCTTTTATTCAAATATTCCCATTTTTAGGGAAAGGTTCCTATTAATTTTATCAAAGATAAGTTCTTTTAAACTTATTCTTTAATCTTCCTTTGGATATCTGTTTCAAAAGATTTTATTTTATCCTTTAACAATTCTAAACCAAATTAAGGCTTATAAAACAAGTGGGATTATTGAGCTTTTACCGAAGTAATCATTTATTTTATCTTTCCAGTCCCAACCTATTCATCCCATAGAGCAAAACTGGTAGTACTCCATATCTAACACCATTGTGTTATCGGCAAAATTAATTACCATTTCACGTTCAAATCTAACTAAAGATTTAACTATCGCCTGGAGTAAAACTGGTGGTACTCCATTCTCGAGTATTTCTTATATTCGATAAGTTTAGTTACCTAATTCTCATTCCAATCTAATTAAAGATTATTAAAACTCCAATTGGTTTTATTCTTCCCAGAAATCATTATTTAATGATTATTCAACTTTTAGGAAAATTAATCCTGCCTTTACTGGGTTAAAGAACCAATGTCACTTAAAACACAGTTCACGATAAACCCCAAAATCATATTCCATCAACTGTGGAATCTTCACGCAAAAAGATCAATATATAATCGATATAAATTTCCATATCATACTAGTAATATAAATGGAATAATGGAAAAGTCCTTTAAATTCCATATATAGTAACGGTCATCCTTTATGGAAGTTCATCTCGATTATTACCAAATCGAATTCCATTCAACTCCAATTTAATATATTAAATTGGAAGACTTTACTTTGGAAAATTTCCATTAAATCTTAAAAAAAGATTTATAAATTCCAAATCATATATTCACTGTTAATTGGGTTTTAAGAACAAATGTCATTTAAAACATCGTTCACAATCAACCCAAAATCAACTTCCATTTCATTCCAATTATATGTATTAATTGGAAAACTTCATTATTCTTAATTAAAAGATTTATTCTTTTCTTAACTGGGTTAAAGAACAGTATTATTTAAGACACCATTCATGACAAACCCAAAATCCAATTTGATATTAAATACAAGGCTCTGAATAGAAATAATATCGACTTATATTCAATATCAAATTCTAAAACCAACGGATATCGTATTGGGAATAACGATATCTGTATCTTCCTAATTCCTCAACAGTATCCGTATAATCACAGAATCCAATATCAAAATGTTCCGAATAATATTTCCATTCCAATTTATGAATTGGAAATCTCTGGTTATTTTAAAACCCATTCGAAAATCCAGTTTATTATTTCTAAAAATCATCGGATCATTATTCTAGTTATTAACCAGTTCATTTAGATAAAAAAATATTTTTATCTTTTCAAAACTGGAATTTTTCATCCAAAATCTTTCCAAATCAGTTATTATGATTTTACATAATTTTTCCATATTTTTGATAATTTTATTAAGACCTTTACAGTTGGTTTCCAACAACGGCCACCGAACTGCATATATAGCGACCTTTTCTGAAATTGATTTGAACATAATTCAAAATCCAACCGTTCAAATTTAAATCTCATATATTCATTGGAAAGATCTTTTTGATATGAACCTAACGGTTCCGATTTTAGGAGAATTCGACGGTCGGATCTCCGGTTACATCAATTTGAAATTAATGGTCGAAATTCGCGAACGGTCGCTACGCGTTCTGTTCAAGCCATTTAAATATATATAATATATATCATCGCTTTCCGTTCAAAACGTATTCCATAAATCGTTTATAAATTCATTTTAAAACGATTTCAACTTCATTTTCAATTTTAAATCAAAATTGAATATTCTATATCATTATAATATTAAAATTATGATATTTTCGAAATATCTGATTTTGAAATCCATTTCCTTTTCGTGTTCATTATAAAATGAAGAAAATCGATTTATAAACCCGTTCAAGTTAAAATGGTGTTTAACTATTTAACTCGGCTTCACCTTTCAATATTTTTGTGTCCATCCGAAATCGGACATCAAAATCATATTTTGATCCTTTACTAAATATTATTTTAAAATATTTGTTTATATTCTGAATTGGAATCAGACCCAATCAATCACCATATAATTTTATTTATATGGATTCCATACATTGCATGTATTCAAAAATAGTGATAAACAACTATTAAACATTCCATTCACATCTAGAGTGCAATTTACAACTGTATAAGCATTGAATAACTAAATAACATTTATTGTTGTTTGTCAATCAATCGATCGGCATACAACTAAATATTGGGATTTGTGTATGTCCAATATCATCCCAATACCCATGTGGGGTTTTCAAACAACAAAAGCCTGTTTAAATAAATCATTGGTTAATAAATTTAACCAGTTCTAATTCGGTTTGAATTATTTTTCTACTTTACTGATTTTCGCTGCTTAAATAATTAATGGATATTCATATCTCATTTCAACAACCACAAAGTGTCTATCTACGTTGTTTGAAATACGAGTGTCGTATTTTCAGACAACGCTTCTTGTGCAAATGAATCGTGAATAGTTCATGTGTTGAACTCAAGCATGTCACATACAACAGATAAAAATCAATACTGGCAATCACTATGTTCAGTTATAAAATAATTAACTGTACAAAATTTTAGTTATAGAATTCTCACTTTGGTTTCCATTCCGTCAGTCTTTATTTGAAGATTTAATCTTTAAACTACATTAAATGACCGTTTAATTTGTCTCAAAATCCAACTTGCATCGTTTTCGTTCTGGTCAGTTCCATGTTATAGAGTTTTCTGTCACGAGTGCAACGCATTTGAAATGTCGGATTTCAACCTCGTATGAAAAGATATGAATTTTTATTCTATTCCATAATTAAATAATAATTAATTAATACTTACATCATCTTCCTCCTTTAAACCATCGGTCGAACCCATCTCGAAATAGACAAATCGACGCCGCTCCTCCCCTTGGCCACCGGAACCCAGTCAGATGGGCCCACATCGACCTTCGTCGCGAGCTCCACCAGAGCCACCCCTTCTGACGAACTCGAGCTCCCCTAGTGACTGTGATATCCGTTCAAATGGACGTGCTTTAAGCACCGATTTTGGCGAATTCACTCAAAGATAATCCATCACAGGGGTATAGATTTGAAGAGCAAGGGAAGCTCTTCGATTTTCGTTCAAGGAGTTTCGAATTTCAATGCGTGGATTGAAAGAAAAATGGAGAGGAATGATCGAGCGATTTCTGCCCTTCAAATGGAGTTGATGGCGGGTTTGAACGATGAGTGGGAAATTAGGGTTTATATATATATATATATAATTATTTTAATTTCAAATATACCAGTTTATCAGTTCGAACTCCAAATAAAACCCATCGAGTGTCATTCCTACCTAAACACCCCCATTCCGGACAAAATAGGATATGTTTCGAAATCCAATTTGACTGTTTCGATCAGTTTTTATCAAAATAAAAATATAAATTAATGCAGCGTTCAATATTGAATTTGAACGTACATTTTAATTTACCGGGCCACATATTAAATCCAACAGTTACATAAATTGAAATCCAACTATGTTTTTACGATACGGTCCTAACAAAACTAGTTTCGTCGAATTTGGAGACCGTTTGAAAAATGGCCTTTTTCCAGTCGATTAAATTCAAACTGAAATTACCAAACACATTTAAATCCACTGCGCTCACATATAAAATCCAAAAATTATGAAATTTTAAACCCAACAATAATTTGACATTCCGGATCCAACAAAAGTGGTTTCATCGAAAAAGGAGGTCGTCTGCAAAATGACTATTTTTAAGGGCTATATATATTATTAAAATATATATTAAATTTCGCAACAACTACTTTAAATTTTAAACTGGACATAACTTACAATTTATAAAGTGAAATCTCAGTTTACATTCATTAGAAAGATATAGTTAAATAGATTCTAACATTTCTTGTTTCATCCAATTCTGACTTATATTGAATTATGTATATTCAATTGAAGTTTAAAATCGAATTTTCAAACTACCGCGCCATTTCAGGTCCGTTTTATAATTAAAATAAATTTATATGTTCTAACTTCGATTTAAATAAATTTTAAATCATTTTTTTAAATAAATCATTTTAAATATTCCAAACCCATTAAAATAGCTATAATAAAATTTTAAATTGGTTCAGAAATTCCAGGTTGTTACAATATTAAGGATGTTTGCATCAGGTTTTGAAAAGGGTTTTCTTAAAGAAAAGAGCATCTATTTAGGAGGTACTGCGTAGAATTCATGCACATTCATATATTTCACGATATGATATGCTTCGCACAATGACACGATGGTTGCACAAAATGAATGTACACTAATTGGATGTGATTACATAAGATGATGTATGGGATTACATGATTTTTCCCCTGTCGAATATCGGGGGTAAAATTCCAAAAGTGTGGAAGAACGTAACACCCTGCATTTTTCTGAATAAATAAATAGTATAATTAATTGGTGAATAGAGAATTTTTTTTAATTGAAATCTGGCCGTGAAACTTATACCATTGTTTTCACGGCGATTTTCTAATAACTTTTGATATATATAGTATGCTTTGAATGGGTTTTTACATAAAAGATATTAAAATTCGAAATTTTATAGAAGAAAATAATTATATGCGTAAAAGGGTTTATATATTTTTTATTTTATAAATATGAACGTTTAAATTTCAAATAACGTGCGTTTGAATTTGTAAAACTAACGCGCATCACTAACGTAATTAAAATGGAAATATAATAACGTTAACTAAGTAACATTATAACTTAAATTCGTAAATTAATACAAGATTGGCAAGACACGTCATTTTGACGTGGAGACCCGTGAGGGTCGACCCATCAATAGGTCTGGTCGACCGATGACCTTGGTAAGTCGACCTATACGTAAAATAATAATACATATCTATACCTTTTGATGTTCGGATTTAACTCATTTTGAACGAAAGTACGACATAGTTTTGGACCTCTATAAATAAACATGCTTGGCTGGCCTTTAAACCCATATTTTTCTAATAGGCATGGTAGCTCTATCACTTTTCTTTCTTCTCCAACTCTTTGGAATATACACACACACACACATATATATATATATTAGATATAGGATTTATAATTTACAAACTAGAGGCAGAAACCGTAGATCTAGGGACAAAATGTCCAAAATAAGTCGTCTATATGACATAAGTTTTACAGATCAGGTTTTCTAGTTATTTTATTTTAGTTAGTTAGACGCAGATTTATAAATCCATGCAAATTCCAGTTTATGAACCAAAATAGGGTTGAAAAACGGTAGTCTATGGATAATAGAACTGGTTTGAATCAGGTGTGGAACTTAGAGTGCCTTTGCCAAGTGAGTGGATTTAAATTGAATATCTTTTAGATAATGGTATATAGTATCGTTTGATTTTCGTTTTAATTATTAAAAGGACATTGAAATACTCCGACTAAATTATGGTAATTAGTTTATTCTAGTTATTTGAGTTAAAACTGTAAATATTAAATTATTGGAATTATACATAAATGCTGTTCTAATGGAATTGAATCTGCACATGTAAGTAATCTTAGCCTTAAAGTTAAAAAGAAAGCACAAGCCTAAATGTGAAAATATTTTTAGTAACATTGTCAAACTTGTAAAATGCTATAAAAAGGGGACTTAAAAACACAACTTGATTTAAGTAATCAATAACTTAATTGGTTAGTTGGGAAATAATATATTTCCATATCTTAAACTTAATAAAAAAGGAACAATGAACAAAGCTACTAGAATGAAAATAAAGGAAGTGGGATTAGTGCAAAATAGGGATGTTCTGTATTTTGCACTAATTATAAAAAAGGGAAAAGAAACAAAAAAGGAAGTCTTGTAATTATTGATAATTGTATATGATAATGTTTTACATTAATTAAAGAAATATATTTAGTAAAAACCTTCATAATCAACTAGATTGGTTATAATTAACTTTCCAATAATAAACTTACAATAGTAGTGAGGAAAAGCAAGAATATAATGGATAAGGTAAGACTAAAGTTGAAAGAACTAGTGATCAAGTGAATATTTGGTAGTCCTAATAAAAGCTGAAATTAGGAAAATGATTAAGGTCTGTTGTTAGAATGCAGATAATAAAGAAATAATGTAATTATGATAAATGGGTTGATGGTTGGTAAACACAGTTTTTGGACTGTGATTATCATGTAATGGAAAGAAACTAAAAGTGTACTAAGTATCGCAATAAATGGAATAGAATGATAAACCAAAGGCATAAGAAAAGATTAGACGTAGGGTCTAATAAAGATGTAAGGTGCGATTAAAGCGGTCTAAAGAAAGCCTGGATGCAGTCCTAACAAAGCGGATCATTGTAGATCCTTTAGAGTATTCTTATCTCACGAGGCGCGACTATAGTAGTCCAAGGTAATCTGGATATATGCCCAATGAAGTTGTACCATCAAAGATCCTTGAATGTAGAGGACTCCTAACGATGGACTAGATATTCGTCAGAGTAGAAAATAAGTGACTTCAAATGAAACATGCTGGATACCCTAGAATGACCTTCCAAAGTAGACCTAATGAAGTTGTACTCTTGGAGGCAAGTCCGTATGGTCCATCAAGAGGGTATGCCTTGACTACACTTGTATTATATGCCTAATGAAGATATCCTTTACAGGTAATAAAAAGATTAATAGATGATTTTGAGTATTCATTTGACACCTTACTTTAGGAGCAGGTTACCTAGCTCTGGGAATAGGTTAAGTGGGAAGTACCACAAGGATATTAACCACTTAGATACACTCATCATCAATCAGTAGTGAGCACGTGAAATTTAGATTTGATCAAAAGGGCAGTGATTTTTGATTAACAAGATGCTAGATGAGGTGTCAACACCATTTGGTTGCTTAGTTTGTTTGTTGTGGTGGCAAAGCCATTAACTCATTAGAAAATCTTTCAACTAGTTATGGAGTGGTTGCGTAAGCCCATAGCTACGTTGATAGAGACATACCATGTAGAATATATGTATAACAGGCCTAAAGAACCTACCCTTTATGGATATAGTAAATTCTTGACTGAGTTCCATACGAATAGGGTCTTAGCGGCACCACTTATAAGTGGGACTCAAAGTGTAGGCTTGACGATTACGTGTGGAACCTCGATGTATGCACAAGATGGTGCACTGTGGATATTCGTAGTGTTGGTACTGCAGATTCAGTTAATGTTTTCATATCGCATGAGGGATGTAACAACCCTAATTTTCCATTGCCTATAATAATGATTAATAAACAATAAAAAGTATTTTAACATAGTGACTAAGAAGTAAGTATAATTCGAGGAGAAAATTTAAAATAATTATCTAAATTAAACTTGGTGGTTGGGTATGAGGTGATTTCGAAATTTGGAGAAATTGGGTTATTTAATCATTTGAAATGATTAAATAGGGTGTTTGGGTGTATATATTAAATTTTGTTATTAAATTTATCGTAAATGAATATAAATGTGGAAATAAAGTTTTAGAAAAACTTTATTATGTGATATTAAGATGATTAAATTTTTTTATAAGATTTTATTGTGTCATATTGCAATAAATTATAGTATATATGTATATAATGAATTTTCGGTACAAATTATGTTTTCCAAGTATAATTGATAAGTCAATAAAGCATAAATATATAAATATTGATGAAGATCAATACTAATGTTATAGTGGTCCGTAACACTTTTTATTTTTAACAAATAATAAAAAATTATTACAGGAGTGGAGACATCATTTAGCTACTAAATTTGGTTTCTAAGGTGGACCGTCCAACACCATCCTATCAAGATGACAAAATAAATTTTAATACGTTTGTATAAGTTAATTGTGTCAAAACATGTGTTATGTGCAATTGTAAACTTAAAAATGAAAATTTTGTGCATAAAAATGTAAATTATAAAATTTTGTTTGTAAAATAAGGATTTTGTGTTAACATGTAAATATTCATGTTTAATAACGTTTAAAATACTTTAAATATGTCATATAAAATTTTGTGAAGATAAAACTACGCGTTTTGAAGTTATAATGAAGGAAACTAATGATAAGTAATAACCCAATTTAACATAAGTAAGGCCTAAGATAACCATGATGGCCTAAAAATAATCATCTAAACATTATGTCCTTTAATTAAGGCTTAACTAAAAGGATCAAGAGTGAAAATATCTGGAAATCTATTGCTAATACGTACTCCTCTTCCCTGTAGGCTTTCTTCACCAAAAACAAAAATATAGAATAAAGAAAATTTAGAAATCTCCTTCCAAAGCTTAAACCCACTACCTAAAATTCAAATCAAAAAGCTAAAAATAATTGTAAGCTCAAACTATAATCACGTAATCCCTTCAAAACCCTACAATTATTCCATTTTTGCTTCAGATTGAAAGTTTAGTTACTGTATATTGAAAAGTTATAGTGTATGTTGCTACAACCTTATTTACATGTTGTTGAGAGCCTATTTCAAGCTAGAAAGCTCAATTCTCACTAAAATTCATCGTTACAAATTTCTATAAAATTCCAGATAAGTGAGTTAAATTCACGCCTTCTAGTTTATCAGTTGCTTGTGGTCATATTCTTTTGATTCAGTGAGTATATGTATCACTATAAACATAAAAGATGAATTTTTATGTTTATAACTAAAAAAATATCTCTATCCAACTTTTCTTCAATTTTGGCTGAAATCATGCCAAACTTCTTTTGAATGATAGTATTGCATTTGGTGTTTGTGCATGTCGATTTTCAGGTCAATCCGACCTCTGTTTCATGTTGAAATGTTGAGTCAAAGTTGGAATTAAAGAGGAATTCAGACGTAGGTAAAATACCGTGCCTAGGTGGACCCATGCCTTTCTCTGTGTTGACCTATGGGTCGACCCAACCGTATTCGGGTCGCTTGGGGTTCGACCTATATAAATTTTGTTGACCCGTGCAATGTTAATTTGCACAGGCTTTCGCTTGTGGAAAGTGATGTTTGCTCCTAAGTTTTTAGCTTTTTGCTAGGCGCTTCCTTGCTAATTTTGGTGAATCCCGAGTTAAATTTGTGATCTTTACTTAGGCTTAATCTTATAATAGATAAGCCATTATAATCACCAATTTGCATGCCCAAATGATGAAATTTCATGTGATTTCTACTGTTGATTTCATGAGTTGTTTCATGAGATTTCCAACACTGTGCTTGTTTATAAAATGGTTTCTAAAAGGAATTTCTCTCTCTCTCTTTATATATGTATATATATCGCTTTGGGACAAAGAATTTTCGATGTTTTGTATTATGAAATTAAAATCGTATCATGGGTATACTATATACGATATTTTCCAATATATAGATGTTTTTAAAGAAATGATTGAAATGATTTAAAAATCATTTTGTAAACTCGCTTTCTTAAAATAAGTAATTTCGATATACAAAACCATATGATTTTGCACCCTTCGAGGAGTCGAGATATTGATTTAAACGATGTAGCAAATCATGGGGTATGGGACACATTGGTTTATTATATCGGTTAATTCCTAACGTATTGATTGAAGTTGTTGTTTTCTTGTGTAAAGTAGGCTAACTAGTAGTAAATCAAATAGTGAAACACCCCACCTCCGTTAGGGTCACTCTCAAAGGGAATGCCCTAATTTTGGTGGAGGTTTATAAGTACAAGTCACAGATATACAAGACAGATATAAGAACACATATTTGTAAAACAGCGGAAGAACAACAAACTTTATTTCATTAAGTCAAATACGTGTTACAACAACATCCTTTCCAAAAACATAGCATAACATTTTCATAATCTGTCTTGAGTACATGATTTAAAGAAGCATAAATAAAACATAGATAAACTGCAAAAGCCCCATAGTGGATTGTCCAAAGCCATAGTTCAAAACAGGAAAGTCCAAGCAATACATTTCTCTTCTTCAAGCTGGATGTCAAGGCTGATCAAGCTGCTGTGTTCCCTCCCTGAGGACCTGGGGGGGGGGGGAAACGGAAGAGAGAAGACGAAAGAAAAATAGAGTCAGACATAAAGCCTGAGTAAGTCTAGTACTACTTTGTCTATGAATAAAGAACTGGGTATGATAAGTGATAACAAGAAGTGGGCATGCACTATAAACTTGGTTAAGTTGTCTAGGGTCGAATAGACCATCGTACCCCATGTCAATCTCTGAACCCATATAAACTAGTTTCCAACTGGCACCCCATGATCAGGGTGATGTGATCCATTCAATGATGATCGGCTCCTACTCGCATAGTTACATGTGTCTTACGGCCCCCGATGTCTGTAGTTACCTATGCTGGTCCCGCCATGGGGTGTATCAAGTCCCATAGTGGCAACCCGACACAACCTTAGAGTGCACATGTATGCTACTGGTGTCCAGTGCCTTATTTTTCTGCGCCGGAGTGCGTGCACGCCCGCACACCGTTAGAACCTACACTGCTACACCACCGCCGTCGCTTTGACCTCTTACAATCAGCCCAGTAATCGTGCCCCACCCTGCCTAGTTTCAGGGTATCCTGATACACCATTTAGGGTTACTGCTGAAAAGGGTCCCCCGTTACTAGGTTTTCTATCTCTAGCCAACATGCTAAGTTGGTTAAGTGTTTCCTAACCTAACCCCACCAGTCCGTTTAGTTTAGCATGTTCCATTTTGATTAAGTCTTTAGTCCACTTAATCCTAACAATCCTGACTCAGCCTTAATTGTCTTATTAAGGCCCTGACCTCTCACATTAGACAGGTATTGTTGTGGCTGCCTGTTGCCGGTTGGTTCCGGGCAGTCTTACGCCACAACTCAGTCTAACCTCGGGTCCTTGCTGGGCTCCATGTTTAACCTCCCACATTGGATATGTATTGTTGTGACTACTGGACAGCCGGGCGGTTCCGGGCAGGTTTACATCACAACTCAATCCAACCTCGGGTTAAACACATCGTATTTTCTACATTTACATATCTTGTCATTCTTCTTTATTTATATGTAAATATTTGCGGCCCATTATTAAGTTAATGGTGTAAAGATTACACCAATCACGGGCCCAACCCATACCTGAATTTGGGCCCTTCTATTTTATATTTTCATTCATTAATTCATTTTAACCCAACGTTATTTTCCCCCGTTTTACACGTCCGTTCATATATATTGGGCTTAGCCTTTTAAAGCCCAATTTAGCCATGCGAAAGGGGAGGCTTATGGCGTATACACAAAGAGGGGAAGGTGAGCGCATGAACTTGCAATACGACGTTGAAAATACAAAATAGAAATTGGTGTACTTGCATAGTGGTAACATAGGTGACATGAATCAAGCATGTGAACTTGCATAGGTTTAACTACAACATGAACCTATATTCTTATTTAGGCATAATGTCAAACATAAGTATGTCATAAATATTCCTAGCATAAGCATGGCATAATGTCAAACATAAGCATGGCATAAATACTTCTAGCATAAACATGGCATAATGTCAAACATAAGCATGGCATAAATACTTCTAGCATAAACATGGCATAAACATAAACAAGTCATGTTCATAAGGTTTCTACATGTTTACAAAGGGGATACTTTGTTACCAACACAAAATCATTGTTCAACTTAATCATGGTTTAAGTCTAATCACATAACGATGGTATAAACATACTTATGCATAAATATTCCTAAACATGGTGTTTGCCTTAAAACTTGCAAAAAGGGATTTTTGAGTCTAACCTAGCCATGTCTCACATATGTCATCATATAATTCTTTTAAACAAGATAGACTTAATCATAAGTTTCAATTATGCCAAATATCATTCATAGCCTAGCCATATTCATAAGTTTTGCAAATACATGGATTATGGTGTCAAAATTCCAACATAGTTTCATATGAACTATAACAACCAAACTAGTCTCAATTGCTTGCAAAACGATTTATGCACAAAGTATACATCATGACGACATAATAACAAAGCCCCAAACTTGCATAAATTTCACTCAACTACATACATGTAGCTTCAACATAGATTACATAATTTGCGCAATATTCCAAACGTAAACTTGTATAGAACTACCGGATGTAGTTCTTTATAACATAATCCATAAATATCCAAACGTATATAAATTGATAAGAACGCATAAATATGAATTACTTCCATTGCCACAATTCAAGCATACACATCAACACAGTTGTTTATTTATACCAAAGTAATACTCTACTTACAATGGTTGCGGCGAATTCTCTAATTAAGAGACACAATTCCTTTGTTGAATTGATTAGCTTTAGGTTGCTCGAATTGCTTTAGGCTTTAGAACTTTCTTCCTAACTCTCTCTCTAGTCGGCGGCTACTCTTTGTCGTTCCTCAGCAACATGGCGGCTATAATCTTATTTTGAATGAATAGATTAGGGTTTAGTCTAGGGTTGTTTATATAGAGGTTAGGAATTGATTAGGACCATTGATGTTGCTAGGTTAGATCGTAGCCATTCATTAGGAAGAGAGACCAATAAAAACCCGCCACCTAGCCCTAATGACAAAGCAGACCACAGAAATTCGACCACACACCGACCTGGCCAGCCAGGGCTAGACCAGACCTGGCCAGCAGGTCATTTTTGACCTGGGCGCACTTGGCAGGTGCGCCAGGTCAAAAATGTACTGGCGCACTTCACAGGTGCGCCAGTTCATTTTTGTTCTGGCGCACTTCCCAAGTGCTCCAGTGCATTCTGACCCTTCTCCGGTTTTTCGCCCAACTTCGTTCGTCCATAACTTCTTCATACGATATCCGTTTTTCGAAAACTCGGACTCTATTTCGCGTATTTTTCCGAGACGAACGCAATGGCGTATCCCGTTTCCCTTAGTTCTTTGATTTCAAATTAATTATACTTTAATTTGTGAGTTTCACAGTTATAGAATTCACGGGGTGTTACATTCTCCCCCACTTAAAAGGATTTCGTCCCCGAAATCTTCAAGCTAGGAGGAATGTATATCCTAACATCCAATCATCCATCTACTCATCCATCAAACACGAGCATCCATTGTCCTTAAAAGACTTCTAATGCTTCATGATCATATGCGAAGTGTGTGTGTATACATGTACTTATCTAATGCAAAATCAGGCGGTCTACTGATTCAGTTGACCTCCTTAATGCGAATTATGTAAGTGCCATGAATCCATTATGTATGCAAATTTTCCTATTCATGATTCTACATGAGTGCACAATCATTCAATACAAATGCAACATCCATATGACAACACATTATAGTTCAACCACATACGAATACAAACATATATGCATATGCAATATGAAGTGACTGAGCCGATCTAAAACCTAGATTGTGTGTGTATATGCAACCACGAGCAACCACTAGCAATCACTTGCAACCACTTGCAACCATCATCCATAACATGTTTCAACTACATGTTTCCATCCAAAAAGATTCTATCTAAAAGATACGGTCGAGGAAATATACCTAAAAAGATAGATAAAAGCGCAACTTAAGGAAAAGGAAAGATCAAGGATGTACCCTCGAACAGAAAAGGGTAGGCTGTGCGTATTTTAGCTTCAGTTTCCCAAGTCGCGTCTCCCTCGGCGTCGCTCCACTGAACTTTGACGAGCTTGACTTCGCGGTTGCGTAGCCTCTTCACTTCTGTTCCTAAGATGCGGGTTGGAACCTTCCTTATGGTCGCTTCGCGTTCCACTTCGGCCTCTTCGAGTATATTTGGCTCTACCACTTCAGCGGACTCATGAAGACATTTTCGGAGATGAGAAACGTGAAAAACGTTGTGGACTCCAGCCAACTTCTCGGGTAGCTCTAATCTATAGGACATTTTCCCAATTGTTCCTATCTAAAGGTATAGTCGAAGTAAAAACTTTGTGCCCATTAGGCAATGTCAAAACTGAAAACCTATGCCACATATATATTGATTAGGAGAAGAACTCTCTAAGCACCAGCCCCGAAGACCGAAATCAACATCAGACTGACACCCAAAGAGTTACTCAACCCAACCACCATATATGATTCTAGGCAACTAAGCATGATGGACTCCTTTTAGGTCATAAGGGAGTCCCTTCCTAAGACCAATCTGTATCATATAAAACCCAAAAACTTTAGTCAAACCAATGAACACCCTCGAGCCCCAGCATGTGTTACTAACAGATGAGTCATACTCCCTATGTGGTTTGCAACAGAAATTGGACTAAGAATGGGACCGAGAGGATATATAGAAAAGATACCATGCAAGCTCTCCAAAATTCACTAGTGAATCTTGGATCTTGTTCACTTACTAGAAGGTATTCCACATAGATGAATTATCTCTTGAAAATAAACAATTGTCAACTTCGTGAGCGGAGCTGAGATTTTCGCAAAATCCCTTATAAATTTTCGATAGAAACCTGCTAGTCCTAGAAAGCTTCGGACCTCAGTTGCATTCCTTGGTGTCTTCCAATCCTGTATCGCCACTACCTTCGCAGGGTCCACCGCTAACCCTTGTTTGGATACTATGTGCCCAAGGAACCTCACCTCTTCTCTCCAAAAGTGGCATTTGGAGAATTTGGCTTTTAGTTGATGGACTCGCAAAGTTTCCATGATTGCCCTTAAGTGCCGAGCATGTTCCTCTTCACTCTTTGAGAAGATAAGGATATCATCTACGAAGACCACTACGAATTTGTTGAGGAAATCTCTAAATACCCTACTCATCAGGTCCACGAAGTAAGCAGGTGCATTTGTCAAGCCGAAAGGCATGACAAGCCATTCAAAGAAACCGTCTGGGGTTCTGAATGCCGTTTTATCGATGCTATCTTCAGCCACCCTTAGCTGATGAAAACCTGTTGCTAAATCGAGTTGGGAGAAAACAGACGCTCCTACAAGCTGGTCAAATAAATCGTCAATTCTAGGGAGAGGGTGCCTATTCTTTTTCGTTAGCTTGTTGAGCTCCCTATAGTCAACACATAGACGGAGTGAACCATCCGCCTTTGTAGCGAACACCACTGGAGCGCCCCATTCTGAAATGCTCCTCCTAATGAACCCCTTTTCTAGAAGCTCTTTAATCTGTTTACTAAGCTCTTTCCTTTCTCATGGAGCCATATGTCTAACGGGCAACGCAACGGGCTTTGCATTATCTACAAGATATATGCGGAAGTCTATTTCCCGCTTCGGAGGCAAGCCCTTCACCTCTTCGAAGACATCCGGATATTCCCGGACCACTCTAACTGATTGCAAATTTTCAACAGAGGCATCTAGCGATTCAAGATAACTAAGCATAACCGCATACGAGGGATTACAAGAAATTTCCAAAGTATTACCGAGCTGGGTTAGGAGCCTAACAACCCTTTTCTCACAATCAAGGATGGCCCCATTACGGGATAGCCAATCCATACCCAAAATCAAACCATACCCCGAAAAGCCCAAAACAAAGGCACTACATTGAAATTCAACACTTAGAATAGAAATTTTCAATCCCACACAGATCATAGACAAATGAGCTGGGCCCCCAATTGGGTTTGAAACAATTAAGGGGTCCTCTACTATACTAGTTTCTAGGTGCAGAGATTCTACTAAAGCAGACGAGATAAAGGAGTGTGATGCGCCAGAATCAAATAAAGTGCGAACGGGGTGATCATAAAGATAAACTACGCTTTCTACAGAAGTATTTATACCTCGCTGTTGCAACGATGGCGCTTCTAGCACATGAACCTGTGCCCCTGGGGTGGATCCAGCGCCCTGCCCCTGTCCTCGTTTCTTCGGGCAGTCCTTAGCCCTGTGGCCTGCCTGACCGCATGAAAAGCACCCACCATTCTCCTTGGCCTTCTTTTTCCGGCAGTCCTTTACTAAGTGCCCCACTTTGCCACAGAAATTACACTTCCTCTTCTCTTTGTTGCCTTTCCCGCCCTTCTTAAAGTCTGTCTTCTTGGGCTGCAAACCCTCTTTCTTCCCTTGAGAGCTTTCTGCCTTTGTCTCCTTCTTGCCCTTATCCTCCTCATTCAGCAATGCCATTTGCACCAATCTTTCATACGTGGCTCCCATGGGTATATGGGTCATGGCCAAACTGTGTAATGGCTCATTTAACCCTTTGACGAAACGGAGAGCCTTCTTGTGCGGGGTGTTGACTAGGTCAAGCCCAAACCTAGCCAGCTCATCAAACTGATTCACATATTCTCTAACTGTCTTGTCCCCTTGTTTAAGAAATAAGAATTTTTCCAACTGCAAACTTCTTTCTGCATCTGAGAGAAATTTGGTCTCAAACCTTGCCCTAAAGTCCTCCCATGTCTCCACTGGTCTTTCAGCATTAGTGACTTCCCACCAGTAGGAAGCCTCGCCCTTCAATAGCCATACTGCCAATTGTACTTTTTGTTTATCTTCTACCTCAAAGATGATGAATAAGTCTTCAGTTTCTTTCAGCCAATTCCTAGCTGCTACGAAGGACTCAGTTCCATGGAAATCCCTTCCTCCCATGGCTTTAAAATCTTTACATATCTTAGCAAACGTGTTTCCCCGAGGAGGAGGTGGAGGAAAAGGTGCTGCTGCAGCTGGATGATTTCCTTCTGCTGGGGGAGGAGGAACGGTAGGACCTGGCTGAGTGGCCCTTGCTTCTAAGAACCGTCTAAACCAACCAGGTATTGGCACCCCTTCTGGCAAGTTAAGATCTTGGGACATGCTGAAACAAAAAGGATAGATTCAAAACGAAGGACAAGAGATAGTTCCTATGGCTTTGGGGAGTGGACTTTGCCTTTTAAAATAAAATAATATTTTTCTTTTAAAAATGCTTCTTTAAATTTCCTTTTTGAAAATAATTTTTCAAAACTTTTTATCTTATCTGGTAAACCTATGCTCTGATACCAAGTGAAACACCCCACCTCCGTTAGGGTCACTCTCAAAGGGAATGCCCTAATTTTGGTGGAGGTTTATAAGTACAAGTCACAGATATACAAGACAGATATAAGAACACATATTTGTAAAACAGCGGAAGAACAACAAACTTTATTTCATTAAGTCAAATACGTGTTACAACAACATCCTTTCCAAAAACATAGCATAACATTTTCATAATCTGTCTTGAGTACATGATTTAAAGAAGCATAAATAAAACATAGATAAACTGCAAAAGCCCCATAGTGGATTGTCCAAAGCCATAGTTCAAAACAGGAAAGTCCAAGCAATACATTTCTCTTCTTCAAGCTGGATGTCAAGGCTGATCAAGCTGCTGTGTTCCCTCCCTGAGGACCTGGGGGGGGGGGGGGGGGAACGGAAGAGAGAAGACGAAAGAAAAATAGAGTCAGACATAAAGCCTGAGTAAGTCTAGTACTACTTTGTCTATGAATAAAGAACTGGGTATGATAAGTGATAACAAGAAGTGGGCATGCACTATAAACTTGGTTAAGTTGTCTAGGGTCGAATAGACCATCGTACCCCATGTCAATCTCTGAACCCATATAAACTAGTTTCCAACTGGCACCCCATGATCAGGGTGATGTGATCCATTCAATGATGATCGGCTCCTACTCGCATAGTTACATGTGTCTTACGGCCCCCGATGTCTGTAGTTACCTATGCTGGTCCCGCCATGGGGTGTATCAAGTCCCATAGTGGCAACCCGACACAACCTTAGAGTGCACAGGTATGCTACTGGTGTCCAGTGCCTTATTTTTCTGCGCCGGAGTGCGTGCACGCCCGCACACCGTTAGAACCTACACTGCTACACCACCGCCGTCGCTTTGACCTCTTACAATCAGCCCAGTAATCGTGCCCCACCCTGCCTAGTTTCAGGGTATCCTGATACACCATTTAGGGTTACTGCTGAAAAGGGTCCCCCGTTACTAGGTTTTCTATCTCTAGCCAACATGCTAAGTTGGTTAAGTGTTTCCTAACCTAACCCCACCAGTCCGTTTAGTTTAGCATGTTCCATTTTGATTAAGTCTTTAGTCCACTTAATCCTAACAATCCTGACTCAGCCTTAATTGTCTTATTAAGGCCCTGACCTCTCACATTAGACAGGTATTGTTGTGGCTGCCTGTTGCCGGTTGGTTCCGGGCAGTCTTACGCCACAACTCAGTCTAACCTCGGGTCCTTGCTGGGCTCCATGTTTAACCTCCCACATTGGATAGGTATTGTTGTGACTACTGGACAGCCGGGCGGTTCCGGGCAGGTTTACATCACAACTCAATCCAACCTCGGGTTAAACACATCGTATTTTCTACATTTACATATCTTGTCATTCTTCTTTATTTATATGTAAATATTTGCGGCCCATTATTAAGTTAATGGTGTAAAGATTACACCAATCACGGGCCCAACCCATACCTGAATTTGGGCCCTTCTATTTTATATTTTCATTCATTAATTCATTTTAACCCAACGTTATTTTCCCCCGTTTTACACGTCCGTTCATATATATTGGGCTTAGCCTTTTAAAGCCCAATTTAGCCATGCGAAAGGGGAGGCTTATGGCGTATACACAAAGAGGGGAAGGTGAGCGCATGAACTTGCAATACGACGTTGAAAATACAAAATAGAAATTGGTGTACTTGCATAGTGGTAACATAGGTGACATGAATCAAGCATGTGAACTTGCATAGGTTTAACTACAACATGAACCTATATTCTTATTTAGGCATAATGTCAAACATAAGTATGTCATAAATATTCCTAGCATAAGCATGGCATAATGTCAAACATAAGCATGGCATAAATACTTCTAGCATAAACATGGCATAATGTCAAACATAAGCATGGCATAAATACTTCTAGCATAAACATGGCATAAACATAAACAAGTCATGTTCATAAGGTTTCTACATGTTTACAAAGGGGATACTTTGTTACCAACACAAAAGCATTGTTCAACTTAATCATGGTTTAAGTCTAATCACATAACGATGGTATAAACATACTTATGCATAAATATTCCTAAACATGGTGTTTGCCTTAAAACTTGCAAAAAGGGATTTTTGAGTCTAACCTAGCCATGTCTCACATATGTCATCATATAATTCTTTTAAACTAGATAGACTTAATCATAAGTTTCAATTATGCCAAATATCATTCATAGCCTAGCCATATTCATAAGTTTTGCAAATACATGGATTATGGTGTCAAAATTCCAACATAGTTTCATATGAACTATAACAACCAAACTAGTCTCAATTGCTTGCAAAACGATTTATGCACAAAGTATACATCATGACGACATAATAACAAAGCCCCAAACTTGCATAAATTTCACTCAACTACATACATGTAGCTTCAACATAGATTACATAATTTGCGCAATATTCCAAACGTAAACTTGTATAGAACTACCGCATGTAGTTCTTTATAACATAATCCATAAATATCCAAACGTATATAAATTGATAAGAACGCATAAATATGAATTACTTCCATTGCCACAATTCAAGCATACACATCAACACAGTTGTTTATTTATACCAAAGTAATACTCTACTTACAATGGTTGCGGCGAATTCTCTAATTAAGAGACACGATTCCTTTGTTGAATTGATTAGCTTTAGGTTGCTCGAATTGCTTTAGGCTTTAGAACTTTCTTCCTAACTCTCTCTCTAGTCGGCGGCTACTCTTTGTCGTTCCTCAGCAACATGGCGGCTATAATCTTATTTTGAATGAATAGATTAGGGTTTAGTCTAGGGTTGTTTATATAGAGGTTAGGAATTGATTAGGACCATTGATGTTGCTAGGTTAGATCGTAGCCATTCATTAGGAAGAGAGACCAATAAAAACCCGCCACCTAGCCCTAATGACAAAGCAGACCACAGAAATTCGACCACACACCGACCTGGCCAGCCAGGGCTAGACCAGACCTGGCCAGCAGGTCATTTTTGACCTGGGCGCACTTGGCAGGTGCGCCAGGTCAAAAATGTACTGGCGCACTTCACAGGTGCGCCAGTTCATTTTTGTTCTGGCGCACTTCCCAAGTGCGCCAGTGCATTCTGACCCTTCTCCGGTTTTTCGCCCAACTTCGTTCGTCCATAACTTCTTCATACGATATCCGTTTTTCGAAAACTCGGACTCTATTTCGCGTATTTTTCCGAGACGAACGCAATGGCGTATCCCGTTTCCCTTAGTTCTTTGATTTCAAATTAATTATACTTTAATTTGTGAGTTTCACAGTTATAGAATTCACGGGGTGTTACAAATAGTGAAAACATACAATATATGACGTATCATTTTCATTATATGAATTACTTTTTTGAAGCCTATGACACATATTTTGTTGTAATTGCCAGTACATTGACTTCTGGGATCTATATGCATATATAAAGTTGTTGGGCTAGTTATGGATTATTAGGTCTCTAATAATAGTATTTTGCAGGCTATTAGGACACTTATCAGATAGTTGAGTCCTCTGTACATATATATAGTTATTGGGCTACTATTTGGACTATTGGGTCCTATTCTCTATATTGTTTCATTTTTAGATTTCTCTGTTGATCTTTAGAATTTAGATGATTTATGAATGTTTTCACCATGATTGATGATGTTGATTTATTCATATAGCCTGAGCACTAATATGTTGTTTATTTATTGTGATTTCATACTTGTTAAAACTCTTGAAAGCGTTCTACATGATGTTGCGGTAGTGATAAACTATATCTTATTACATATGTTGAATGATTACACATCATTAGCTTAGCCTTTATGTTTAGACATATATTATCATTAGAAACCTTTATACATTGTAAAGTAACACGTTGAACCTACTCTTTCTATACTTGAGAAGAGTTATCCCTGATGATGCAACATTCCTTTATTACGATCTATTGATACTGTTAGACCGACCCACGTATTTTTATACTCTCCCGAGTCATTTCTGATTAGCACATGTGTAGATATATGTTCTTCTGGTATCTGCTTTTGGACTACTATCCCTTTTTGATTGCTTATGCGAGTTTTGGAATAGTTTCTAGTTATTTTGTGGCGCACTTTGAAAGTTATACATATTTTTATGAGAGATGGTGTCATGTATATATTGTGGACTATATATCAACATAAGTATATTACTTTGTATTGTACTTGTTGAATGCATATATGTGTCTGGTTTTGCTATTCTTTGATCTGTGTTTTTTTATTATAGTTATGTTTCATTCTGAATTGATCCACTAGCCACCATAGCATTGTATTTAGGTAAGAATTAAATATGTCAATCCATTGACAAAAAAATAAGCACTTTATCGCCATATTTAATACTTGTTTAATACAGGACTTATGGATGGTCACCCCTAACCATCCCAAGTGTTGTGTGATATATGTGATGTTTATACCCCGTATTAGTAGATGACAGTACTCGATAATGCTCTTGTTAATACGGATCTTGATATGGGGTGTCACCGCTTGGTATCAGAGCAAAGTTCAGAACGAAATGTTATAAACACATAATTGTGTATATAATTCAACAAATCAAAGTATAATATCATCCATAATCAAAGTTGTCACTAATCATGTCTGTAATCTTTTCTTGTCCTTTGAGGGTAGTTATAAGTGGGAATACATCTAGGAACATAAGTCTTAATACCATACTATTCTTGTTCTGTATGTTGAATTCAATTAGTCATACCATACCCCTATGAATAGTTCTTCTCTTCTCTTAATCTTTCATCTAATGGCTTAAAAGGACAGTGCAGGCATCTTGGGAGATGGGTAGACCAACGACCCACTCCTAGGGGGCATCTATATGTCGACCATTGAGATTCTTCATCTTATTAAGAGAATTTAGCCTCCAAATACACCTCATTATACTATTCTGCACAAATCCACATATGCGCATTTGTACAGTGACTTTTCTCATTTTAAAGGCAATCCATTCAAAGGTTCAGAGTTCGTATTTATGCTCAGGCTTGGCTTTGCACTTGCAATCGTATTTTTACCTGCTTGGAGATTTCCAACCATCACTGCATTCTTGTAACATCAAGCATGCGGCAAGATTGCGTGTTGGATTGGTATAAGTAGCTTGTGGCAGAGGTTAATGTGTCCACCTTGGAGTGGAAACAGTTTCGAGAGTGGTTTGAGCTCAAATTCATGCCCAATCCGAGAAATAAATTTTAGCGCACCATTTCCTTGACCTGGAACAAGGAAAGTCATCTGTTGCTGAATATGTTGTATTTTTTAAGGCCTTATCCAAATATGGCCTTGAGCATATTAGCACTCCTTACAAAAATTACCTCAAATTTGTTATCGATCTCAAAAAGTACTCGAAGAAATCTCTTATGTTGCACATTAGCATCGATTTGATTCCAGGTGCACAACAAGTTAGTTGACCTCTTATAAGATGTCGAATAAAGAGAATGAGGAATTCAAGAAGCAACTGTTGGAGCTTGAAGTGAAACGGTTCATCAAGTCTAGCTCTTCACCATGGGGCGTCGTTGTGGTATTCATAAAGAAGGCTGATCGGGCTTAGGCTTTGTATCGATTATCGCAAGCTTAACGAGTTGACCATCAAGAACCATTATCTATTTCCTAGAATCAAAGAAACATTCGATCAGTTGAGTGACACTACGACCTTTTTTCATCTTGACCTTGCCACGGATTTTCATCCGTTGCGGGTTGCAGAGGATAGTATTCCTCTTACAACATTCTACACTCGTTACAGTTCCTATGAGTGGCTCATTATGCCATTCGGTTTAACAAACGCCCCAGCCTATTTTATCGATCTTATGAGTCGATTATTCTGGCAGTATCTCGATAAGTTCGTTCTTGTATTCATCATTGACATCCTTTTGAAATCTAAGTCTAAAGTTAGGTAGTACCCTATTCTCTAAGGCTATAAGCTGAACGTGTAACGACCCAGAAAATCTGAACCAACTTAAAATTTTTTAATTGGCTAAAATAATGGATTTTAAATATTTAAAATAAATATTTTAAATAATAGCAATGAAAACTGAGTTTGAATCAACAATTGAAAACGAATATAATTAATTATAATTATAAACAAAGCTTGAAAAGGCGCTGCAGTTTCAAAAAATTGAATTCAAACTTTGTCGGACTGTGCCGAGTGCAAAACAAAACGGATTTTAGTGAAACCAAAAATATTTAAATCTATTAGTGAATACCTTTCTAGCGAATCTGAAAAATCGAATTTTCATAGTGGAAAGCAAAAGTTATGGCCGAATGAATTTTCAGAAGGGTCGCTATGGATTTTATATAGCCCGTGAAATTGGCCATTTTGCATACGACCTCGGAATTCGACGAAACCACTTTTGTTGGATCCGGGATGTGAAGTTATTACTAGGTTTCAAATTTCATAATTTTTGAAGCCAGTATGTGAGCGTGGCAAAGGAAAATGTGTTTTGGTCAATTACAGTTAAATTGGATCGACCAAAAATGGGCCTTTTTGCAAACGGTCTCAGAATTCGACGAAACTAGTTTTGTTGGGACCGTATCGGCAAAACATACCTAGATTTATTTTTCTGGAATTTTTCGAATCAGTTTGTGGCCCTGGCAAATTGAAATGTACGTCCAAATCAAATATTGAATGTTTTATATTTTAATGTGAATGAAAACCGACTGAAACAATCGAATGGGCCTTCGAAACATATCCCATTGTGTTCGAAATGGGGGTAAAACGCTAGGGACGACAGTCGTTGGGTTTAGATTGGTGGTCGCGTCAGAAAACCCCTTATAAGATCCACCGGCCAATCAGAAAATTTTAAAAAAATAAAATAAAAAAAAGAAAACCCGTCTCTCTCTCTCTCTCCCCATCGCGATCGACGGCGAAACCGCATTCAATCCTTCCCAGGCCGATTCCGGCGAAACCACGGCAAATTACACCACCGTCCTTTGGAGTTTTCCGAAGCCCTCGCCACCCTCTTCCCATCCATAGCTGGTACGCCCCCTATCGTCGCTCGTGCGAGGAGATCCAACCACTCAAAGTTCGGAAGTTCCCGCCGCCGCCACGACCAGGATTCGCCACCAAGCTGGCCAACTCCACCACGTGCGCGAAGCCCTCTCCTAGCCCTTCGACGCTGCGAAGGCCGATCATCCTCTAGCTTCACGGATTTCGCGAGAAATCGAAACCTAGTTTCGAACAAAACAGTGAGGTACGGCTGTGTAATTTTAAAACCGATTTTAACAGTTTAAAACCGTTGCAAACTTTGAAAAATCATATCTTTTTGCTATGTTAACGAAATTCGATGAAACAGGAAACATCGTGACTGTGTGGACGCCTCCTACATTTTAGAAGAGACCGCATATTTTTTTGAGCCTTCTGCTATCTTTGGTGGAGTGGAACCCAATGTGAGATTTCTAATTTAAAAACAATACGGAAAACGATGATGTATAAATTATATAGTCGATGTATGAGTTATATAAGCGTTGTACACCTCATGTATAAGCGTTGTATAAGTTGTACGTTCGATGTACAAGTTGTATATGCGTTGTAAAAATTATATATGAGTTGAAATAAAAGTGTACTGCTATATATATATATATATATATATATATGTATATATATATACGCCCCTCATCCACAAACCATGGACGATATTTATTGATTGATAGTGAATGGTTGTTTGGGATTGTTTGTGGTTGATATTGATTGATTGTGGTTGAAAAATAGCCATTTGTGGTTGAGAAATATTTGGTTGAAACCACATAGGATTAGTTTGTGGAAATGAAATAAATATATACATGCCGCCTACGTGCGAACTAGATGCATGATTCCTATTGTCAAAAACCGCGAGGTTTTAAGGTAGAGCGAGGAGCCGTACTAGGGACGGTCCCGGTTTTAACTACCCTGCCGTTATGCTGCCGAAATTTTGAATAATATTCATATGTTTGAATTATTTTCATTTGCTGAAACTATATTTATTCGTTGAATAAAAAACCTTCATGTGTTGAATTGATATTCATTCGTTGATTAGAAATTCATGTGTTGAATGGTATTCGCGTTTTAAATATAAAAATCACATTTTTATCTATATATAGAAACTATAGAAAAACCTTCATGTGTTGAATTGATATTCATTCGTTGATTAGAAATTCATGTGTTGAATGGTATTCGCGTTTTAAATATAAAAATCACATTTTTATCTATATATAGAAACTATAGAAAAACCTTCATGTGTTGAATCGATATTCATTCGTTGATTAGAAATTCATGTGTTGAATGGTATTCATATTTTGAAATAAATTGTTTCATAACAAAAATCACCTTTTATCAACTATATGGAATATGAAAAATAATCTCGTTTTAAAGGAAATTGTTTCTAATAAAAATCCTATTTTTATCACCTATATAAACTATATAAAATAACAGTGTCTTGAAATGAATTGTTTAACAATAAAAATCACATTTTTATTGTATACACGAATTGTTGGAATGTGAAGTGTTAAAAATAGCCACTCGTTCAAATAAATATATATGAGTTGAAATATTCATTAATTAGCTAATGATATGATTTGTGTCTATACATGCAACATTAGAATGAATGGTGTTTTTAAACCAAATGGAATCAAATATGAAGTTGAAGGGAAAATGAGAAGTGATAAGAACTATATATATGTACATGCATATTTATTGAACAGGTTTTAGCAAAGGGGCTAGAGAAGAGGAATAAAATTTTGTGCCCGACAAATAGGTACACATTTACTGTTTTGTTTAGGTGATGATTTTAGGAGCCTGTTGGCTAGCCGCTTGGCTTTTTCTTTTTCTTTTTGACATGAGACGCCCATGTAGCTATTTGGGAATTTTCCCAGCCCCTCCCGTACAAAGGAGGTTATGGCGAAATTTTCCGGAATTTAAAGGCGTTAGTGAAATATTTGAAGTGAAAACGATATAGAAATTTTTGAATGAACTATATTTATATAAATATATAAATATAAATAAAATTAAAACGAAACGTGGCCGTGCAGTTCGTGTTTTGAAACCGTGATTTCAAACAACTAGTGCGGGAAATCCGACCATTGGATTTTCCCGAAACCGCAACCGTCGGGTTCGCCTTGGAAATATCTTTCCAACGGCACCAACCTTGTAAAAATCCAACGGTTGGATTGTCTGGAATGTTAAATTCAAATTTGAAGAAAAACAGCGCCACGGCCGCGTTATGGCCCGAAGCGTCGTTTTGAATAAATTGGCTAGTTTAAAATAAATAAAAATAGCGATAAATCGTTATAAAATATCATAAACGATATGGAATGGAAATAAACTGAATTTGCTCGATTTATGTGGTATTTGATGGTTGAATGTGTTTGGTGTGAAAATTACATTAAAGAACAAAATTGGTGTTGTCGAAAGATTTAACCATTGAAATAAATTGATTTGAAATTCTAAATATACGTGAATTATTTGAAAGGTCCGAGTTAATTCTCATTTCAAATAATTGACCGACGATTGAAAGTCGAAGATGAAGACGGTGGTCGAAGACCGGAGATCTTCACCTCGTTTGGATGGTAACCGAGGTCCTGATTGGGAGGCATCCCGAAATATGGATAATGAGTGGTGATCGTCCAGACGTACGTGGTGATCGATGGGTTTGCGAGGTATTTAGTGCCTCCGGTTCCGTTCAGACCCAGAACGGACTTGTAAATGGACCGTGTGTCTGACATTGGATTTTATTCTGTGTTGATTGATCTCTGTTAAATATACATCTGTTTGGCGGCGGAGAATTTATTCTTTTGCTTAACGCCCTTCTCTGAAACGCACGAGCTCAGAGGTTGTATACCGATGGACATCAGTCGCATGGCATGAATTGCCTGTTTGGCATGCTAAGATGCAATGATCAGGGCTTCTGTTGAAAAGCAAAGTCTTGTGGTGATGATCAAAGCACCGCCTGTGTGGCATAGCTTTGTGTATAACGTGAATTCGCGAGCCTCACACCCCGGTATGAACCAGAAACGGGAGAAGGACCTCAGGGAGGGCATGTGTTTCTTTCTAGCTAGGGTGGTGTCAGTGACCTACCAGCCCTGACATTTATATACTTTTCACCTGTGTGGTTGTTGCTGTTGCGAGGCGCCTCGATTAGATCGGACGATCCAGGTCCGATGGAGCCATTCGTTGGCTCATTTACACCCCAAAGGGTGGGGAAACGCAGTGTTCAGGAATTTTAATCCACATCGGTGGACCGGCCCTGACGATCCTAGGGCCCACCTGAGTCTGGATCCTGAGGGGCGGGCTAGAGCGTCTCGAATTCGGTAAGGACTATCTTTTGCCTTGGTTCATGACGGAAATCCAATTTCCAAATACATGACGATGCGGTTTCAATTGTATATATATAGTTGGCGACATAGTGGCATGGGACGCTCATGTCGCCTATGATTGATAGTTATGATTTGAAATTGTTTTCAAAACATATAGACACTAGCAATAATATCAAATGCCTTTTTTTATTCGTATCAAGCATATTTTGGCCGTTATAAGGTAAAAACTCTATCCTCCGGTTTGCGTTGCATTGTGTGATGGGAACTGAGTCTTATAACGGCTTCATTTTTACAAAAAGCATAGCGATGTTTAAAAGAAAGATTTGTTTTAAAGCACTGGCAATCCAATGGAGTAAACCCATTGCACGAAAGTGGCGTGGTCCTGTGATTGGCCATATTATATATGTGTTGAGTAGATTTCTCATACCAGTCCCATGACTGACTCGTAGTTTGTTTCACTTTCAAACTCGGATGCCCCTTTTTCTACACGGGCAGCCTTGAATTCAGGTTTAGCTAGTTCTTTCTGGATAGCTGGAGCTGAAGATGGATTCTATCATTTATCTCTTTTTATGCTGTTCAGCTCCTATTGCACATATTTTGTTTGTTTTCCGCTGTGGACATTTATGTATAGCTGAACTGTATTTTTACTAAGTAAGATCCTGTATACTGTGTGACTCTGATGATTACTTTTATCCAGTATATTCTATTGTTCATTATCTGGTGTATTTATTTTAATTCTGTTCTGCTATTATCGGTTTCTGTGTTATATTCCAAAGATAACCCTTGCCGCCATGAGTACGGGGTTTGGGGTCGTCTCAACGTGGTATCAGAGCTTTGGTTAAGCTTAGTTCTGGAATATAACATTTGAACGAACTCGTCAGAAATAGAACCAGCAGTGTTCTAGGACGGGTAACTCTATACAGATAGGATCAGCAATATCCTAGTATGACTAAAGCAGAATGAAATTACACCTGATAGACACATTTACACTTGAAGTATATGTTTCTATGTTTGAAAATTTTCTTTTCTATGACCTGACACTTGATCTGCCATTTGCAGAAGTACTAGAAAAATGAGTGCCAGAAACAGAAGGAATACAGAACCCGATCTAGAGGCTTTATTAAAGAGATATCGAAATCTGAATGGAGCACAGTTCTCGGGCAATGAATCTATAATTCAAACTCAAGCTTGGATGAGTTCTGTCGAAAGAATTTTTGAGCGTATCCAGCTGAGGGATGACCAGAAAAGGCTAGTAGCATCTTGGGTGCTCAAAGAAGAAGCTTTAATCTGGTGGGAAACGATCATCAAAGATAATCCAGAAGGTGATATCACCTGGGACAGATTCAAAGTGATTTTCCTAGACAGATTTACTCCTCCCGAAGCAACCGAGAGATTATGTGATGAATTTTCTTATTTGATACAAGGTGATATGACCATCCCAGAATATCATAAGAAATTCAACGAACTTGCTCACTTTGCTCCTCATCTGATTCAAGATCCAAAGAGGAAAAATCTGAGATTTATTCATGGCCTGAAAAGGAGATATCAGAATAGTGTAATAAGGAATGTGAAGCTTCCTTTTTCTGAAATGATATACATGGCTTATCAGTATGAAGATCTCCATAAGAAAGGAATGTTGCGCGACGAAGAAGAAGTTTGTTGTAGTGACAAAGCAGAGTCGGAAACTGATATTCCTGAAGCCAGTACGAGAGCTGAGGTTGGTAATAAGCCCAGTGCCAAGAGGAAAAAGGATAAATCTGAAAAGGAACCAGTAAAGACCGCCACTTGATCTAACTGCCATCTGAAGGGGCATTTGTCGATAAACTGCGGACCCTTAAGAAAGCGATTAAAAGGTGGACTTCAATCCAAAGAAGGACTTTAAGCGAATAGAAAATGCAATCTCTGCCATCAGGCTGGTCACGTAAAGCAAGATTGCTGGCAGTTGAAAAAGACTGAAATAGTTCACGTGAATGAAGTAGCAGAAACTTCTGAGCCCTCAGCTAGTCAAGAAAGGGCCGATGTTTTAGAAGGCACGCTAACTATCAAAAACATTCCAGTCAAAGTACTATTTGACACAGGCGCGTCATGAAGTTTCATTGCCAAAGATGCAGCTAAGAAACTGGATCTGAATTTGAAGAAGCTCAAGGAACCAATGACTGTCCAAAATCCGGTTGGGGGTTCCATTGATCTCAGTTGGATTTGTGGAGTGTCGGTTTCTTTCTCTCGTTATCGGTTTCCTACCATCGCAGTCGTCATGAATTTTAAAGAGTTTGATCTTATCTTGGGGTTAGGCTGGTTGACCAAATATGAAGCTGAAGTCAAATGCGCTGACAGAGTTGTAAAGGCGAAGATTAAATCAGGAAATTATATAACCATCCCCTGTGAAGGTCAGAAATCTAATAGAAAAGACTTCTGGGCAGCTTTGAATGTTTCTCCAACCCAAATAGAAAATATCCCTGAAGTCGCTGAGAATATTCCAGACCTCATCAAAGACATTCTTGTTGTCAAAAATTATGCGGATGTGTTTGAAGAAGTTGTTCGCTTACCTCCGCAAAGAGAAATAGATTTCAAAATTGCTTTAATTCCCAATGCAAGGCCGGTAGTTCACGCTATTCGAAGAATGTCCTTGAAAGAGAAGGAGGAATTAGACAATCAAACACGACAGCTAGTATGGAAAGGTCTAATCAGGCCTAGTTTCTCTGATTGGGGTGCAGCAGTGGTATTTGTCCCAAAATCAGACGGTACTCTACGGCTATGTGTGGATTATCGTGATCTGAACAAGCAGACAATAAAGAACAAATATCCATTGCTGGGAATAGATGATTTGTTGGATCGATTAAATGGAGCACAAGTATTTTCACGAATGGACCTAGCTACAGGCTTCCATCAACTTCGAATTGCCGAAGAGTGTGTTCCAATGACAGCGTTCAGAGGTCCCGACTTATTCTACGAGTGGTTAGTGATGCCATTCGGCCTCCAGCTTACTTCGTCGATCTGATGAATAGAGTGTTTAGAAGGGTTTTGAACAAATTTGTTCTGGTTTTCATTGACGATATTCTAATCTTCTCTAAATCAAAGGCCGAACATGAAAAGCATCTGGAACAGGTTCTAGAAATTCTGAGATGGAATGTACTAAAAGCCAAATTTTCCAAATGTATCTTCTGGCAAGATGAAGTAAAATTTCTGGGCCACGTAGTATCGAAAGAAGGAATCACTGTGGATCCAAGCAAAATCACGGCCATTCAGAATTGGAAACAGCCCAGTACCCCCACTGAAGTCCGCAGTTTTCTCGGATTGGCTAGCTATTACCGAAAGTTCGTTAAAGACTTTTCGAAGATATCTGGTCACTTAACGAAGCTTACAAAGAAGCATTCAAAGTTCAAATGGACTCCGGAAAGTGAGGAGGCTTTTGAAGAGCTAAAGTTGAGATTAACAACTGCTTCAGTGTTAACCATCATCGATGGAAACCAAGATTTAAAGGTCTGGACTGATACTTCCAGAGAAGGCCTTGGCGTAGTGTTAATGCAAAGAGGCCAAGTGATTGCTTATGCTAGCCGTCAACTGAAGCCGCACGAGAAAAACTATGTCACTCATGATCTTGAGTTATTGGCTATAGTATTCGCTTTGAAAATCTGGAGACACTATCTTCTGGGCGAGAGATTTGAACTGTTTACAGATCACCAGTCGTTAAAGTATATGTTCACTCAGAAAGACTTGAATTTGAGGCAGCAACGCTGGCTGGAGTTTCTTGCAGCATATGATTTTGAAATTCTATACACTCCAGGGAAAGCAAATGTCGTGGCCGATGCGTTAAGCCGAAAAAATGAGATGATCGCCAGTTTCATCATTGCGACTTCGTTGATTGATAAGATATCGGCTCTCCAAGAAGACGACCAATTTATCAAAGGAATGAGTCAGCGAATTCGTGAAGGCAATGCTTCGGATTTTCAGCTAGACAGCGAAGGGATTCTGAGGTTAGAAGGGCGAATTTGCGTTCCAGAGATTCCTGAACTCAGAAGAGATGTGCTTGATGAATGTCACAAATCTAAGCTCAGTATCCACCCAGGTGTGAATAAAATGTATAACGATATCAAACGCACATTCCGGTGGAAGTCGTTAAAAAGAGACATCTCGATATATGTTAGTCGATGCCCTACTTGCCAGCTAGTCAAAAGCGACCAGCAGAAATTGGCTGGATTATTACAACCATTGGAAGTTCCTGGTTGGAAGTGGGAGCATATCTCCATGGATTTCATTGATGGTCTGCCCAGAACCAGAAAAGGGAATGACAATATTTGGGTGATCGTAGATCTCTTCACGAAGACTGCCCATTTTATACCTGTCAGATCAAACATAACTGCTCAGAGTCTGGCGCAGATATACTTCAGGGAAATAGTTAGACTACATGGAGTGCCGCTCAGTATAGTCAGTGATAGAGATACAATATTCACTAGCAAATTCTGGGAAGCATTTCAAGTCGAACTGGGAACGAAGTTGAACTTGAGCACCGCTTATCATCCTTAGACAGACGGTTAGACTGAGAGGGTGAATCGTATTTTAGAGGATCTATTGCGGGCTTGTGTTATAGATTTCGGTGGATCCTGGGAAGACAATCTGCATTTGGCTGAATTCTCTTATAACAACAACTACCAGGCGAGTCTGACAATGTCGCCATTCGAAGCATTGTACGGTAGACCGTGCCGATCTCCTGCTTGTTGGGTCGAACCCGGAAATAGACTTGTGTTGGGTCCTGATATGATTCGAGAAGCTGCCGACAAAGTCGATTTTATTAAGAAGCGATTACTCGCCGCTCAAAGCCGACAAAAGAGCTATGCCGATAGGAGGAGGAGAGATATATCCTTTGCTGTTGGCGACTATGTATATTTGAAAGTATCGCCGATGAGAGGAGTTATCCGGTTCGGTAAAACTGGAAAGTTGGCGCCCAAATTCATTGGTCCGTTTCCTATTCTAGAACGGATCGGAACTCTCGCTTATAAAGTCAAATTGGCTGACTGGTTGCCTGGAGTTCATGATGTATTTAACATATCTCAACTTCGAAAGCACGTTCATGATCCAGACTTGATCGTGGAAGAAGCAACTCAACAGGACATTGAAATTACTCCCGAATTGGCTGTGAGACGAGAGCCGCTAAAGATTATCGGTAAAGAAACCAAAGAGCTGAGGAACAAGAAGGTTCACTTAGTCAAAGTGCAATGGAGTGGAGATCCGCGAGATTGTACTTGGGAAACTGAGGAGAGCATTCAGAAAGCCTATCCCAGATGCCGAGTAGATATCTCTAATTGACCCCGGTGCAAGGTACATTTACCCTACTTGGCATTACCATTTAATTCTCTACTCTGTTGTTACTTTCTTTCCATGGATGTGCACTTTTAAAAATTCTATAGTCTGAATGATTTTGAAAGGAGTATAGAAATTAATTAGTATACTTGTGAAAGGTTGAAAACAATTGGATTGGTTGTTGTGTTATGTGATTGTAGATTTATCAAACCACTTTCGACTTTGTTCCTTTTCGGGGACGAAAAGTTTTAAGTGGGGGAGATTGTAACGACCCAGAAAATCTGAACCAATTTAAAAAATTTAAATTGGCTAAAATAATGAATTTTAAATATTTAAAATAAATATTTTAAATAATAGCAATGAAAACTGAGTTTGAATTGACAATTGAAAACGAATATAATTAATTATAATTATAAACAAAGCTTGAAAAGGCGCTGCAGTTTCAAAAAATTGAATTCAAACTTTGTCGGACGTTGCCGGGTGCAAAACAAAACGGATTTTAGTGAAACCAAAAATATTTAAATCTTTTAGTGAATACCTTTCTAGCGAATCTGAAAAATCGAATTTTCATAGCGGAAAGCAAAAGTTATGGCCGAATGAATTTTCAGAAGGGTCGCTATGGATTTTATATAGCCCGTGAAATTGGCCATTTTGCATACGACCTCGGAATTCAACGAAACCGCTTTTGTTGGATCCGGGATGTGAAGTTATTGCTAGGTTTCAAATTTCATAATTTTTGAAGCTAGTATGTGAGCGTGGCAAAGGAAAATGTGTTTTGGTCAATTACAGTTAAATTGGATCGACCAAAAATGGGCCTTTTTGCAAACGGTCTCAGAATTCGACGAAACTAGATTTGTTAGGACCGTATCGGCAAAACATAGCTAGATTTATTTTTCTGGAATTTTTCGAATCAGTTTGTGGCCCTGGCAAATTAAAATGTACGTTCAAATCAAATATTGAATGTTTTATATTTTAATGTGAATGAAAACCGACTGAAACGGTCGAATGGGCCTTCGAAACATATCCCATTATGTTCGAAATGGGGGTAAAATGCTAGGGACGACAGTCGTTGGGTTTAGATTGGTGGCCGCGTCAGAAAACCCCTTTTAAGATCCACCGGCCAATCAGAAAATTTTAAAAAAATAAAATAAAAAAAAGAAAACCCGTCTCTCTCTCTCTCTCCCCCATCGCGATCGACGGCGAAACCACATTCAATCCTTCCCAGGCCGATTCCGGCGATACCACAGCGAATTACACCACCGTCCTTTGGAGTTTTTCGAAGCCCTCGCCACCCTCTTCCCATCCATAGCTGGTACGCCCCCTATCGTCGCTCGTGCGAGGAGATCCAGCCCCTCAAAGTTCTGAAGTTCCCGCCGCCGCCACGACTAGGATTCGCCACCGAGCTAGCCAACTCCCCCATGCGCGCGAAGCCCTATCCTAGCCCTTCGACGCTGCGAAGGCCGATCGTCCTCTAGCTTCACGGATTTCGCGAGAAATCGAAACCTAGTTTCGAACAAAACAGTGAGGTACGGCTGTGTAATTTTAAAACCGATTTTAACAGCTTAAAACCGTTGCAAACTTTGAAAAATCATATCTTTTTGCTATATTAACGAAATTCGATGAAACAGGAAACATCGTGACCGTGTGGACGCCTTCTACATTTTAGAAGAGACCGCATATTTTTCTGAGCCTTCTGCTATTTTTGGTGGAGTGGAACCCAATGTGAGATTTCTGATTTAAAAACAATATGAAAAACGACGATGTATAAATTATATAGTCGATGTATGAGTTATATAAGCATTGTACACCTCATGTATAAGCATTGTATAAGTTGTATGTTCGATGTATAAGTTGTATATGCGTTGTAAAAATTATATATGAGTTGAAATAAAAGTGTACTGCTATATATATATATATATATATATATATATATACACTCCTCGTCCACAAACCATGGACGATATTTATTGATTGATAGCGAATGGTTGTTTGGGATTGTTTGTGGTTGATATTGATTGATTGTGGTTGAAAAATACCCATTTGTGGTTGAGAAATATTTGGTTGAAACCACATAGGATTAGTTTGTGGAAATGAAATAAATATATACATGCCGCCTGCGTGCGAACTAGATGCATGATTCCCATTGTCAAAAACCGCGAGGTTTTAAGGTAGAGCGAGGAGCCGTACTAGGGACGGTCCCGGTTTTAACTACCCTGTCGTTATGCTGCCGAAATTTTGAATAATATTCATATGTTTGAATTATTTTAATTTGCTGAAACTATATTTATTCATTGAATAAAAAACCTTCATGTGTTGAATCGATATTCATTCGTTGATTAGAAATTCATGTGTTGAATGGTATTCGCGTTTTAAATATAAAAATCACATTTTTATCTATATATAGAAACTATAGAAAAACCTTCATGTGTTGAATCGATATTCATTCGTTGATTAGAAATTCATGTGTTGAATGGTATTCGCGTTTTAAATATAAAAATCACATTTTTATCCATATATAGAAACTATAGAAAAACCTTCATGTGTTGAATCGATATTCATTCATTGATTAGAAATTCATGTGTTGAATGGTATTCATATTTTGAAATAAATTGTTTCATAACAAAAATCACCTTTTATCAACTATATGGAATATGAAAAATAATCTCGTTTTAAAGGAAATTGTTTCTAATAAAAATCCTATTTTTATCACCTATATAAACTATATAAAATAATAGTGTCTTGAAATGAATTGTTTAACAATAAAAATCACATTTTTATTGTATACACGAATTGTTGGAATGTGAAGTGTTAAAAATAGCCACTCGTTCAAATAAATATATATGATTTGAAATATTCATTAATTAGCTAATGATATGATTTGTGTCTATACATGCAACATTAGAATGAATGGTGTTTTTAAACCAAATGGAATCAAATATGAAGTTGAATGGAAAATGAGAAGTGATAAGAACTATATATATGTACATGCATATTTATTGAACAGGTTTTAGCAAAGGGGCTAGAGAAGAGGAATAAAATTTTGTGCCCGACAAATAGGTACACATTTACTGTTTTGTTTAGGTGATGATTTTAGGAGCCTGTTGGCTAGCCGCTTGGCTTTTTCTTTTTCTTTTTGACATGAGACACCCATGTAGCTATTTGGGAATTTTCCCAGCCCCTCCCGTACAAAGGAGGTTATGGCGAAATTTTCCAGAATTTAAAGGCGTTAGTGAAATATTTGAAGTGAAAACGATATAGAAATTTTTGAATGAACTATATTTATATAAATATATAAATATAAATAAAATTAAAACGAAACGTGGCCGTGCAGTTCGTGTTTTGAAACCGTGATTTCAAACAACTAGTGCGGGAAATCCGACCATTGGATTTTCCCGAAACCGCAACCGTCGGGTTCGCCTTGGAAATATCTTTCCAACGGCACCAACCTTGTAAAAATCCAACGGTTGGATTGTCTGGAATGTTAAATTCAAATCTGAAGAAAAACAGCGCCACGGGCGCGTTATGGCCCGAAGCGTCGTTTTGAATAAATTGGCTAGTTTAAAATAAATAAAAATAGCGATAAATCGTTATAAAATATCATAAACGATATGGAATGGAAATAAACTGAATTTGCTCGATTTATGTGGTATTTGATGGTTGAATGTGTTTGGTGTGAAAATTACATTAAAGAACAAAATTGGTGTTGTCGAAAGATTTAACCATTGAAATAAATTGATTTGAAATTCTAAATATACGTGAATTATTTGAAAGGTCCGAGTTAATTCTCATTTCAAATAATTGACCGACGATTGAAAGTCGAAGATGAAGACGGTGGTCGAAGACCGGAGATCTTCACCTCGTTTGGATGGTAACCGAGGTCCTGATTAGGAGGCATCCCGAAATATGGATAATGAGTGGTGATCGTCCAGATGTACGTGGTGATCGATGGGTTTGCGAGGTATTTAGTGCCTCCGGTTCCGTTCAGGCCCAGAACGGACTTGTAAATGGACTGTGTGTCTGACATTGGATTTTATTCTGTGTTGATTGATCTCTGTTAAATATACATCTGTTTGGCGGCGGAGAATTTATTCTTTTGCTTAACGCCCTTCTCTGAAATGCACGAGCTCAGAGGTTGTATACCGATAGACATCAGTCGCATGGCATGAATTGCCTGTGTGGCATGCTAAGATGCAGTGATCAGGGCTTCTGTTGAAAAAAAAGTCTTGTGGTGATGATCAAAGCACCGCCTGTGTGGCATAGCTTTGTGTATAACGTGAATTCGCGAGCCTCACACCTCGGTATGAACCAGAAACGGGAGAAGGACCTCAGGGAGGGCATGCGTTTCTTTCTAGCTAGGGTGGTGTCAGTGACCTACCAGCCCTGACATTTATATACTTTTCACCTGTGTGGTTGTTGCTGTTGCGAGGCGCCTCGGTTAGATCGGACGATCCGGGTCCGATGGAGCCATTCGTTGGCTCATTTACACCCCAAAGGGTGGGGAAATGCAGTGTTCAGGAATTTTAATCCACATCGGTGGACCGGCCCTGACGATCCTAGGGCCCACCTGAGTCTGGGTCCTGAGGGGCGGGCTAGAGCGTCTCGAATTCGGTAAGGACTATCTTTTGCCTTGGTTCATGACGGAAATCCAATTTCCAAATACGTGACGATGTGGTTTCAATTGTATATATATAGTTGGCGACATAGTGGCATGGGACGCTCATGTCGCCTATGATTGATAGTTATGATTTGAAATTGTTTTCAAAACATATAGACACTAGCAATAATATCAAATGCCTTTGTTTTTATTCGTATCAAGCATATTTTGGCCGTTATAAGGTAAAAACTCTATCCTCCGGTTTGCGTTGCATTGTGTGATGGGAACTGAGTCTTATAACGGCTTCATTTTTACAAAAAGCATAGCGATGTTTAAAAGAAAGATTTGTTTTAAAGCACTGGCAATCCAATGGAGTAAAACCGTTCCACGAAAGTGGCGTGGTCCTGTGATTGGCCATATTATATATGTGTTGAGTAGATTTCTCATACCAGTCCCATGACTGACTCGTAGTTTGTTTCACTTTCAAACTCGGGTGCCCCTTTTTCTACACGGGCAGCCTTGTATTCAGGTTTAGCTAGTTCTTTCTGGATAGCTGGAGCTGAAGATGGATTCTATCATTTATCTCTTTTTATGTTGTTCAGCTCCTATTGCACATATTTTGTTTGTTTCCCGCTGTGGACATTTATGTATAGCTGAACTGTATTTTTACTAAGTAAGATCCTGTATACTATGTAACTCTGATGATTACTTTTATCCAGTATATTCTATTGTTCATTATCTGGTGTATTTGTTTTAATTCTGTTCTGCTATTATCGGTTTCTGTGTTATATTCCAAAGATAACCCTTGCCGCCGTGAGTACGGGGTTTGGGGTCATCTCAGAACGCTACAGATGTTGCTGCTATCTCTAATTTCAACTATTAGTGATAGAAAATCGAATATTATTCAACCTAATATCAGAATACACACGAGTACAAAAAATTCCATAAAAAACATTCACTGACATCAATATTCATTTATACAACCCATCGCAATACCCGTTCAGGAGAAAATATAACTTATTATAAAATATATTTTTATAGAGACATATGACGATGCCCTACAAGATGATCAGAGCATAAGTAATGGCATTCAAAAATATGCTGATACATACATCCTATATAGCTATAGCCTCTTGTTAGCCTCTGGAAGCATATATAAAAGCTATATCTAAAAGTTGTGTAGTTTATGCCCCGCTATTACCCTATTGTATCCCCGCAATATCGTGTAGTGGGTTTCTAACGCTACGCTATTTCCAAATAGCCTCTGAAATAGACTTTTCGTATTACGCTGCACTATATTCCAATATTCTTGATATATCCCATTATTTCAGCTATATTTCGTTATTTCCGCTATTTCTTCTACATGAAAAATGAATTAAAAATGACATTTATGCATTATAAAATTATTATTTTTAATATAAAACAAATATTTTTTAGAGTATAAAATACTATAATATTCAATTGAATTTAGTCAAGCTAAATAAAAGGTTACACTTATTTACATTTATTTGATTATGCTTTTATTTAAAATTAAGAATATATTAATTGTAATTAAGTTGAATGTTAATTTTCCATTTATATATTTGTAAAAGCATTAAATACGAGTTTTATATGTTATTTTAAATGCATCTGCTGCTATATCCATTATTTCCTCACTTTATCACCGCTACAACTTTTTACGCTTCCGCCGAATAGGATCCGCTGAGCGCTTTAACTACACAGCCTTAAAGATCTTAACTCTCAGCCTACTCAATTGAGTACTCGAGAGTTTACGAGAAAAGAAAAAACTACAGGTCAGTTAGAAAGACTGATGCGAATAATAACTATCTACATGACACCAAAGATATCTAATGAGACCATGCGCGTAGCAAAACAGGTTACTCTCTCGTTAGAACCATGCTATGAAACACGGCTAACCTTATGCCCCTGCACAACAATGGTTAGTACAATTATCACAAGCATATATTACAATAGCGATATGATATGCTACACACAATGAATTTCCTACCCTCATTACACTGACTAATTGTCTTAATGATTTCATAATTTACAAGACAACCCAGGTTCCATCTATGCTTTGTGGGGTCAAATCCCATTATTCACAAAACCACTTCCCTTCGTATTCATTTGACTTTCGGACTATGCAAAGCAGCAAAACAACTTTCATATAACAATTTCCAAGCTGCGTGAAGCGAGGAAATTCCTCCTTTCGATTCCCCTTTCATGCTTCTTAAGGTAACCCTTACTAACAATGGGACCGAAGGCTTATTTTAAATCTCTATGAAGCAACGAGCCTTTTCGGTTTCACCTCTTGTTCTTTGCAGTGTAACCCCCATGAAGATGAAACTGAAAGCTCATTTCTAAGTCCTCTAAATTGCGTGAAGCAACAAGATTTGGCACCAATGTTTACATTTTAGTTTAAATGTCGTTTCCCATTTTTCCCACTCATTGAACCTTCCTCGGCTTTCACTCACATGCAATGTCTTAAACAATGGTCAAAAACCAACAACACAAGCATTTCAATGGGTTCAATCAATGTTCAATTTATATTTCCATGGGCATGACACCTATGTTGTTCCCAATCCCATTCGGCTCCCTTAAAGCGCCAAATCCATATTCAGTTCAATCTGAAAGAGAATACCCTTCTTCCAAAACAATAACAATAAATGCTCAATGCCTATCGTTACACAAATGATAGCAGGCTAATCCCAAAGGGACAACCCTTCTATCTTCTCAAAATAATCAACATATAATTCCTATAGTCACACAAATGACGGTGGACAAATAGAAGTAGAACCTATATTTCATTTCAGAAAACAATTTAATAAAAGTCTTCTTGTTATCACTACTGATGTTTACATCCAAAGAGATGAAACCTCAAAACGTTTGGTTTTAGAAAAGTTCCTAGCTGACCCTGTCTATGTCGAAGGAATAGATTTTATAGAAAACATATTTATAAGGGTATGGATTCATAAGCATTGGCTTCAAGGCTTTCAATTCTTTAGGAAGCACAGGCTCCGGTAGGAAGCCCCTTCCTGTTTCAATGAAAGACCTCCTGTTGTAAAGCCTCTATTCCTTTCATTTTGTAAGCCTTGCATATGTTTGTATATGATTGAGAGCTTAAACTTGTAAATATTTCGTTGATTAATAAAATTAGCGCTTAACTTTCGAAAAAAATAAATACAATTATGTCATAGTTTCGTTATCCCAACCCTTGGTGTTTCCTCTGATCTTTGGGTTTTAGTTAGAAAATCCTTATAGAGAAAATGTTATATAAGTTTATGTGAAGCTATGCTCTAATACCAAATTGAAACACCACATTCTTTAAGAACGGAAAATAAACGCTATAAATTCTGTAGTCATCCCTAGTTTCGACACTCGATGGTAGAAAATCGAATGTTATTCAACCATAATATCAGAATACACTAGTGTATGAAAAATTCCACAAAAATATTTATTGACATCAATATTCATTAATAGAACCCATCACAATAATCGTTCAAAGAAAAAACAACTTATTACAAAATATACTCTGAGAGCGACATATGATGATTCCCACTCAGATGATCATACTATAAATAGTGTAATTCAAAAACATGTCGATACATACACCTAAAAAATACGATGGAATATAACAAATTAGAACACAGTGGAACTCCTATATAGCTACAGCCTCCTACTCACCTCTGAAAGCATATACAAAGCGATATCCAAAAGACCTTAACTGTCAACTAACTCAACGGAGTACCCCAAGAGTTTAAGGCGATAGGAAAAAATTACAGGTCAGTCAAAAATAATGGTGTGAATAATAACTAGCTAACCAACACCAAAGATATCTAAGGAAACCATGTCGCATAGCAAAACGGGTTTTCTTTTTGTTAGAACCGCACTTTGAAATAAGGCTAACCTTGTGCCCCTTCACTATAATGGTTAGTTCAATTATCATAAGCATATATAATAATGCAATATGATATGCCACACGCAATGAATTCCTCATCCCTCATTACATTGACTAGCTGTCTTAACAATTTTATAATTTACACGACATGTATAGTTCCATCTACGCTTCGTGGAGTCAAATCCCACTATTTATGAAACCACTTCCTTTCGTATTCATTGGACTTTCGAACTGCATGCAGAAACAAAGTGTAACGTCCCGGATTTTTAGTCATTTAATATAGGACTTTTAAATGTTGAATTGGAAATATAAATGAATTTTAAGATGTAGTTTATCAATTTAATAATCGATATACGACGTACTATTGAATATATTGAATTATCGTAATATGGAAACGAAATAATTGAATGCTGAGTTAAAATGAAATCGAAACGATTCAATCGATTAATATAAATTATATTTGAATTAGAACGATAATAATAATTTATTATCGATGAATTTAATGGTTTGAAATCGAGTTAAATTTTAATCAATTTAATTTAAGCCTTAGAAACAGTAATTTTTCAAATAGTCTCAGAATTTGACAAAAACAATTCCATCAGATCCGTAATAGTGTATTATTATTGAATTTCAAATTTCATAGTGTTCGAATTATCGTTTGATCGTACAATTAGAAAACGTTCAGAAATAATTAGATCGAATTTAATTTTAACCATCGATTTAAATTGATATCTTCTCCATCCAATCAAATTTAATTTCACAATTTGTTCCGTTGAGTTCAGAATAGCGTTATAATATGGAAACATTGGTCTTTACGTTAAAATAGCGGTTCAGGATTGCTAGTTAGGGACTACAAGATATTTTGGAACATTTTATTATATAAAATCAAATAAAATCAAAGCCTACTCTGACCAATTAAAATCGCAGACCTATTGGTTTCCTCGAGCTGTAGAATTTCCTCCTTCCTTCCCAACAAAGGAAAACATGATTTTAATGGCTGTGGTAACGATTATCCCCATTTGCGGCTATAAATTTAACCTTGCGCCTTTGTATTTTCTTTTCTAAAACCATTTCAGTGTCCCTTCTTTCTTTCTTTCTTTCTTTTATTACTCGTTAAAATTGATTCCTTCGATCCAAAAAAATTGCAATTCAACCCTGTTGTGTGAGGTGCTGAGCTCGATTTCAAGAAGATAGCACACGGGGGAATGGATGTTGAATTGTTTCAGGGGCACGATGCACTGGATGTATCGGCTATGGTTGCGATGGAAATGTCGTAGCTTATGAAAAATTCAGGGATCCAAGTCGCAATGTATGGGGTTCTGTGATTTTGGTGTTGTTTGCGATCTTGGTATTGTTCGAGTATAAGAATGTCAAATGTGGTGGTGTGATGTACTGAGAGTGGACGTAGTGGGATGAAGCTCGACAATGGGGCGACGAGTGGAGTTGGATCAATGATGTTGATCCGGTATGGTGCGATGGAAGAAGTAGTGTTAGGGGGTACTATTGAAATTCGATATGTGGTTGTTGGTCAAAATGTAGTGGGGTTCGATTCTGTTTTTTTTTTAGCTGCAGCTTTGTGTCTTAGAAACAACGAATTTTCGAGTGGAAGGAGGAGATGAATCATTGGTCTGTATTGATTGGGGAAAATGGATGCGTGTTTGGAAGTGAGTGGTCTGTCACTTGAGGGGGTTGGTCTGGACATTGAACACTGATTGTTAATGCGAGCATTGCGGTGATGGTTGAGGCAATGCATTAGCATTGCAGTGATAATTGGATATTGGTTTGATGTGTTAGTGGTCAGAAGGAGAAGTTGTCGTTTGTTCGTGCAGTGGAGTTTAGGTGGAGTGACTAGGCAACGTCGATGCAGGCAGTGGTTATCTATTGGAGAAGTATGATTGGACAATGAGGCTGATAGATTATGAGTTAGTGAAGTCGATCAATTGTGAGGTATGATTTTTTACAAATTTAAGTTACATATTTAATTTAGTAAGTTAATTTAATCAATAATCAGTTAATCGTTAAATAAAAATAAATAATCATTGGTGATAAATTTACTCGAATAAATTCATATCGCGGGATATGGAATTTAACTGGATGTTAGGTGTAAATAAAATCAAGGTGAGTATACTCACTCTCTGGTTCGATTATAATTTACTATAATCAAATTTTTATTTAATACAAATAATTATATTTTATTTGTTGATTGTTTGGATGCATTGAAATATTATTGTGGCTATTAAATATATATTGGATATTTCCCGCAGTACCATTAGCAGACGATTTCCCTATGCGCCCCATAATATATATAGTGGATGACCTTCATACCACGATATCCTGCCTTAAAGCAGGATTGGTATTATTTGTATTGACTAAGATCTATGGATGCAGGGAAAATAGGCTGGAGGGATCCAACTAGATTCCTAAAAATTTATTTACATATTTATATATGTGTGTTGTGTTGAATTGAATTGATGGTTGTGTATTTGTATATTTGAATATCACTGGGCCTAATCATGGATAATTTATAAATTTAAATTCAAGTATGAATTTAAAAAGGAAAAATTATTTTCTGAAGCGGAAATTGGATTTAACATGAAATTTGAAATAGAAACTTGTTTTATTATTTGAAACAAGAAATGTAATTTATAAACGATGTTTATAAATAGAGGTGAATAATTATCATGGGATACTTTGACTATTTAAATTCAAGTATGAATTTTATAAGAGCACTGGGAATCGTTCAAAAAGGGGAAATAATGAAATTTATTCCAATGTTCGGAATATAAATTGAATTGGAATAAATCCGTATGGATTTATAATTAAAATTCAACTATGTCAAATTTATAAAATAAATTATCTTTAAGATAATGGAATTTATTTTAAATAGAATCTTTGCAATATTTAATAGATTCTATTGTCATATATAAGTTTTATAAAAATAAAATATTCCAAATAGGAGTTGGATTTGAAATGAACTTTGAATGGAAAACTTGTTTATTATATATATAGACAAGGAGGTTAATTTATAAACAATGTTATCAATAAATTTAAGTATTATAATTGAATGATTTGGAAGTTTAAATTCAAATTTGAATTTAAATGAAGATTGGGAATCGTTTCAAAAAGAGAACAATATATTTTATTTCGGAATTCGGAATACAAAATGAACTAAGATAAATCGAAAATTTTATAATTTGAAATTGATTATATCGAATTTATAAATAATTAAATTCCAGTCGACTGGAATTGAATATAGAATTTGATTTTTGAATAAATTCATACAAGTTATGAATTTGGAATAAAATAATTGACAAGTTTGAACAATCCGGATTGTTAAATCAGATTTGGATAAGGGCTTGAATCATTTTAAAATATTGAAAATGGAGTTGAAATTTATTTAATAAATGAAGTTTAGACGTTTATATTTAATTAAAACGAACCCGCTGCAATGCGGTAATTCGTAATTTGAGGATTCGAACTTCAATTTAGTTTATAGAGCACAATATAAGTCGAAGTTCGATGAAACAAGAAACATTTGGACTTAGTGAATGATAGTTTTATAATGGAAGAGAAAATTCTGGATTTTTTCTTATAGATTTTGAGTTATGTCAAAATCAAATTTCCAAAAAAACAGTGCCATAATTGTTTATAAAAAACTATAATGATTTATTTAATAAAACGAAGGATTTTAAATAAATGAAATTTGAATTTTTCATTAGAAAAATCCAGAATTGAATTATAAAATAAATATGAACTTAAGTGGAGTAAATGGATTGATTTTTAGAATAAAAAAAATCATATTTTTAATTATCGAATAAAGTTAACTAATTTTGAAAAAAAGTAGTTAAAAAGTTTTGGATCGAACTTAACTAGTTTAAGTGAATTGAATTTGTTAATTGAAATTGGGAATTCAAATATGAAACTTGGATTAGAATTTGGAAGCAAGAAAGGAGTTCGAGTCTGATTTAGTATAAGTAAAGAAAAATATATATGGATGTGATATGGTCAAATTAAAAGTAGATTAAGCAAATAAGCTAATTAGAAAATTGATTAACGAATGGTAAGCAGTTAAAGTAAGAAGTGTTGAATTGATTTGATACAAATTTGGGGAATGGGTGTGTGTGTGTGTATATACATATATGTTGGACAAATATGGAACGAAGAGAATGAAGAATAAAAAGTGAATGCCCAATAAAAAGGTACACGTTTTAATTCCATATAAGATTTTATGAGCCTATTGGGCAAGCCGCTTGGCTTTTTGATTTTCCTTTTGAATGGAAGGGGCCTAGGGAGGCGATTTGTAGTTGTACCAATTGAGCTGTTCAAAGGAGACGCTGGTGAAATTTACAAAAATTTAAGGAGCTAGAATAGTTTTAAGAAAATTTGGTAACTAGAAATCAATATATCACTATATATAGGATTCGATAAGGAAACGAACTTAAAAATAGAATATTATAAACTAAAATTTGGAAAGAACAGAAAGAGAAACGTATTCACGTTTTAAAAATGGATAATTGGTTTTATATGTGGTTGATTATTCGAGGTGAGTTATCTTGTCTATTTTGACATTAAGAATGTTATTCAGTCAAGGTCTGAGAGGTAATTATACCCCAACTTGATTGATTTCATTATTAGCCGATAAATAGAAAGATTCGGTCTCAAAGATCAATGTTTAAATAGGTTTAGTTGATTGCAATATTTTTGGTAGCGATGTTTACACAACAGTCTTTTTGACCTAAGTAAATGAAATTTTCAAAATATAATAATAAACATTTCCTAAGTATATAAACAAATGGTTGTGAAAGGGAAAAGTGATTGGAAATGAGTTCCAATCATAAATAGAGATATTTTCTAAGTATAGAAAATAAAAGAAGACAGGATATGGAACGTTTTCCAAATATTGTAAGACGCTAAAGCGGTTTGAAAATATTGGCGTAAAAGATATTGGAAGGAACCTGGGAAATGATTTAATTAATGAAATATTAGAAAGGGCCTGTAATGACCCGAGATTTTGACGACTTTGGTTATCGCCATAAACACGATGACGACTAACCAAACGTCGAAAAAATACCGGTCATTAGTGAAAGAAATTAGAGGGTGAGGAAAGATAAGATAGAAACTTAGAATAGAAGAAGAAGAACACAATATCAGAGTAACACGAATCTCACAGCGGAACGAATAAATATATATTTCATAACATAACTTTGAAATACAAATCTGTACTTGAATATACATATCATTATCAAAGTACAGCACTTACAACACAGCGGAAATAATTATAGCTATATGATCTTGAAGCCTCCTGCTCCAAGCTCTTCCAGTATATCTGTAAATCCTGACTACTTGACTGTCCGTACAAATTTAGGCACCCAAGAGTTTAGGGAAAACAACAAAATAAACTCCGGGTCAGTCATGGGACTGGTGTGAGTAAAACAGTTTAAAACAGTTCAAGCAGGTAATCGATATCTCATAAGATCACGCCGTATAACGGAACGGATTTTTCCCTTATGAGAATCCAAAATATCTTTATATCAAAACCTTTTGATATTATAGTAATGTCTATCAACACAATATAATAATCATCTAGCAGAACGCTTTCATCTCACATTCTACATATATAGTATACAATCAAAACCGCAAGCACGTATTGTGTAATGGTTTTCCAACTATGACAAGGTATGGAACCACCTTTCGCTAGTGTACCTCTAGAGAGGAATACACTAGATTCAACAAGAACATCTTGCAACTCGGCCACACATGACCGACCACTCATTTAGCTTGAGTGTATCGAATGTATATCACCAACGGTTGGGATCAGCAACCGTTTCCCGAATGGGACAGCATCAACAATAGATTTTTAGAAATAAATGAAACTCTAGATTAGGTGATTATACACCCTACTTCGGTGCAACCGACTTAGCCATGCTGCCTGCCCGATTTCTATCATTTACCGGTTGATGAGGCTAGAAGCTACGCTTTATCATCACACACCAAATTCACTTTGAATGCTACATCATCAAATCCATCCAATCACCGATTGACGTCCTCAACAATACATTATGTGTTAGCTAAAGAAGTTTCCTTCTCCGCTTCCACTCTTGGTACGGTTGGAGAAATCAATATATGTGATCGTCTGGAAATATTCTGTCAGACATCCGTCCATACAAGTCATCCAGGAACAGGATGAACCGAAGGCACTATTCTGTAAACAGGATAGCCTTTGCATAACACTGTCTTCAATTATCTTTGGCATATATGATTCGCAACGCTTATGCCAATTCAGAGTGGTTCTTTGGATAAAAATCCAACCGGTCTCTCCATATTAACAACGTTAAAATGGTCAAAACTTCGATAGTCTGTGATTTAACTATCGAAGAAAAACAGGTGTGCAAACAACGATATTAATTCCAGATGGAAATTAATATCGATCAAACATCGTTTAACATTTATCTACTTATTTCATTAATTTACTTATCTCTTGTTTCCCTATATTCGATATTTCTTATTTTCTAAATTTGGAAAATGTAATAACCCGCAAATTCTGGGCCAGTTTAAAATTTTTATTTCGGCAATTTTAGCGAATTTTGATTATTTAAAATGAATTATTTTAAATAATATCGACGTGAAATTTATTTTGAATAGAATTCGACGTATATATTTATATACGTCGTCGTTAGAATATAAATATTTATATATAATTATAAATAGAATTGAAAATGGCGCGGTAGTTCGATAATTCGATTTCAAACTTCAATTGAATGTACCGGGTGCAAAACAATCCGGATTTTAGTGAAACCAAAAATAATGGAATCTAATTGTGGATATCTTTCCAACGAATCCGAAAAATCAAAAGTTCGTAGCGGAAATCAAAAGATATGTCCAGTTGAAAATTCTGAATAGTCGCTATGGAATTCAGGCCCTTAAAAATGGACATTTTGCAAATGACCTCGGATTTCAACGAAACCAGTTTTGTTCGGTCCGCAGTTTCAAGTTATTCCTGGGTTTCAAATTTCATAATTTTTCGAAACAATATGTGAGCGTGGCAAAGGAAAACGCGTTTGACCAGTTTCAGTTGATTTTAGTCGACTGGAAAATGGCCATTTTTCAAATGATCTCAGAATTTGACGAAACTAGTTTTGTTAGGATCGTATCGTCAATACGAAGCTAGAAAATATTTTTCTGGAATTTTTCTAGTTAGTATGTGACCCCGGTAATGTGAAATGTACGTTGAAAATTCAGTATAATGATTTGAATATAAATTCAACGGAAACTGATTGTAACGATCAAATCAGCTTGTGATATATATCCCATTGGGTTCGGAATAGGGGTAAAACGCTATAGGCGACAGGCGGTGGGCCTCGTTTAGAGGTCATGTGTGAAAGTCAACTTTTTGAAAAAATATATAATATAAAAAAAAATATCTTCCCTTTTCCTTTAACTCCTGCCCCCCCCCTCGAAATTCAGTCTTCAGAAAATAAGAAAAAAAAAGGGAAAAAAAATCCATAGCAAAACCCGACGATGGCACCCTCCACCGCCGCCATGCGATTTCCGCTCCCTCCCCCAATCGCGCGCCGCTCAGCCCCCCCCCCCCCCCCCCCGACGAAGCTTCCTCTCCCCTTTCCTCTCCTCATTCGCAAGACCAACCCCGATTTCCACGAACCCTAGAACCGTGGTTTCCTCCACCGTGAATCGAACTCGCCCCACCACGCGAGCAACAATGTGCCGCCACCTCCGCCTGCATCGACCTCGCCGCGCCGGAGTTGATCACTGCCCCTGCGCCATCGCCCATCATCCCTCCTTCGATCGAAACAGTAAGCTTGCTTCTTATTTAAAACCTGATTGTATTTTATTTTATTTTATTTTATTTTTTTACATAAAACATTGTTTAATTCAATTTTATTTGAATTCAGTTTTTAAATAGGTTTTAAATCAGGTTGTAAATCAGTTTTTATAATGAATCAGTTTTTATTTTATATAAAACATTTTGTAAAGATCTGATTTTTTTTATTATTATTTATTATTAGAGAGGGTTAGATTTTTTATTTATGAAAAGGGTTTGATTTTTTAAAATAAGAGATGATAAAGGTTATATTTTTAACATTAAAATGATTATATTTTTACCATATAAAGATATGATCTTGATTCATAGAAAAATGTGATTTTTATATATTTAACATCGAAGTAAAAATGTGATTTTTATATATTGAATAGCAAACTAAAAATATGATTTTTATTTATTGAACTTCGAACTAAAAATTCGATTTTTATATATTGAATAGCAAACTAAAAATATGATTTTTATTTATTGAACTTCGAACAAAAAATTCGATTTTTATATATTGAATAGCAAACTAAAAATATGATTTTTATTTATTGAACTTCGAACTAAAAATTCGATTTTTATATATTGAATAGCAAACTAAAAATATGATTTTTTTTTTATATATTGAACATCGAAGTAAAAATTCGATTTTTATAAATTGAATAACGAAGTAAAAAATTCGATTTTTACATATGTAGTGGCTACGGGCAAAGAAGATGACGAAGATGCGATAGCGATGAAGATTTCTATCAATGAAGTGCCGTGGAGCTAGGATAGCTATATGTGAGAACTTCTCACCTTTCAATTTAATTTTTCTAGTTATATATATATATGCTAGGATGCAGACGGTGCTTAGTAGCACCTGACACCCGTCATCCACAGACCGTGGATGGCTTGTTTGTTAAATTGTTTGGTTGTGTAGTTGATTAGATGATTTGATTTGAAATTGAATTGTTGGGTGAAATAAATTGATTTGATTGATGTGTGAATGGCGTGGGCCTTCACTAGACCGGGGATAAGGCTAGGCCTTGTCCCGTTTCTAGTATCATGCCGTTATGCCGCCGAAATTTTCTAAAATATGTTAGAAAAATAAAAATATCATTTTATTGAATAAATGAATTGAATAGAAATTCATAGGTTGAAATAAAATGTTTTATCGTTAAAAATATAATTTTTAACGTGAATGTGAATAAATAAATATTCATTTACAAAACCGGACGGTTTGTTTATGTACACCTATTTAAAGGACATTGATTGGGACGATAAATTTTACACATCGCCCAACTGCACAAATAAAATATGTGTTCGATTGTTTGAAACCCTACACGGGTGTTGGGATGAAATTTGAAGTTCACTCATCCTGATTGATTAAATATGTCGATCGATTGATTGACAGGCTGTTATAAGCGTTGAATATCTATATTTGATGCTTATACAGTGTAGTGCACTTTGGTTGATGGTTGATTATTTTTCAATGCTATGATATACATGTGTTGTATGAAAATCCCTATAATTAATTTTATATGGTAATTGATTGGGCCTCATTCCAATTTAGAAAAATAAAGAATATTATAAAATAAAAGTTCATGTGTTGACAGTACTCATCCATTGAGATTGGTCATGTGTTGAACGAAATATTTTGATGATAACAACTATTTTGAAAATAGAAATTTATGAAGCCGTGTTGATTAGATTGACGCCATTTTGACGTGAACGATATTTATATCGATTTTATTCATTTTAAAATGAATATTAAAAAAGTAATTTTGAAATCGAATATTTCGAAATGAATTGAATTGAAAGTGATTTCGAAGTGGATTGAATTGAAAACGATTTCGAAATGAATTGAATTAAAAGTGATTTCGAAATGAATTAAATTAAAAGTGATTTCGAAATGAATTAAATTGAAAGTGATTTCGAAGTGAATTGAATTGAAAACGATTTCGAAATGAATTGAATTGAAAACGATTTCGAAATGAATTGAATTAAAAGTGATTTCGAAATGAATTAAATTAAAAGTGATTTCGAAATGAATTAAATTGAAAGTGATTTCGAAGTGAATTGAATTGAAAACGATTTCGAAATGAATTGAATTGAAAACGAATTCAAAATGAATTGAATTGAAAACGAATTCAAATTGAATTGAATAGAAATGAATTTTAAAACGAATTTATAGAGAAGAATTCAATTTTGCTTTGAATTGAAATGGAAGTTGAAATAGATTTTGAAACGAATTATAAAACTATTTATATAATTCGTTTTGAATAGAAAATCGACGAAATATATATTATATATATAATATAATGGCCTGAATAGAACGCGCCACGCCGCGGCAGTTCGTGAATTTCGACCATTTATTTCAAACGGACATTACGGGAGATCCGACCGTCGGATTCTCCTAAAACCGGAACCGTTGGGTTCGTATCGAAAAGAGCTTTCTAATGAATATTAGAAATTTGAAATCTAACGGTTGGATTTGGAGTTACGTCCAAATCAAATTTGAAAAAGGTCGCTGTAAGTGCAGTTCGATGGCCATTGATGGAAATCGACTATACGGGCCTTGATAAAATTATTAAAAATAGTAATAATTTGTGTAAAATCATAAGAAATGATTTGTGAAGATTTGGGATGAAAAACTCCATATTTAAAAAGATAAAAATAGATTTTTTATCGAAATGAACTAGTTTTGAACTAGAATTATAATTCTATTTATTTTTAAATAAATAAATTGAATTTGAAAAGGGTTTTGAAAATAACCAAAATTTCCAATGATTGCATTGGAGTGGATTTGAATCGAAATTGTCTTCGGAATATTTCGATGTTTGAATTCGTGATTATACAGATGTTGTTATGGAAATTTGAAAGATATATATATATATCGTTATTTCCAATACGACATTTGTTAGTCGTAGAATTTGATATTGAATATAAGCCGATATATTTTCTATTCAGAGCCTTGTATTGAATATCGAATGTGATTTGGGTTTGTCGTGAATGGTGTCTTCACTAACACTGTTCTTGAACCCAGTTGAGAAAAGATTAAATCTTTTTAGTTAGATTTAATGAAGTGTACCAATTAAATGATATCTAATTGGAATTGAATTGGTATTGATTTTTGGGTTTATCGTGAACAGTGTTTTAAATAACACTCGTTCTTTAACCCGATAATTAATGAATGTGATTTTGGGTTTATCGTGAACCGTGTTTTAAATAACACTGATTCTTTAACCCAGTCAAAGATTAAAACTAAGTGGAGTTTTAATGAATCTTTAATTAGATTGAAATAATCGAGAATGGAGTATCACCAGTTTTGCTCCAAGCGATAGTTAAATCTTTAATTAGATTTGAACGTGAAATGGTAATTGAATTTACCGATAACACCGTGGTGTTAGATATGAAGTATAACCAGTTTTACTTCATGGGATGAATAGGTTGGGATTGGGAAATTAAAACAAATGATTACTTCGGTAAGGTTCGCTAATCCCGACTAGTTTGAATTGATATTCAAAAGTAGATTAAAGCATAAATTCAAGAATTTATCTTTGATAAAAATTAATGGGAACCTTTCCCTATGAACGTGAAATTTAGAAACTAACTGTCGGTTAGCCAAGCAGAATGGTTTTCTGAATATTGATCTGATGTTGGTTTCGGCCTTCGGGGTTAATATTTGGGGAATTATTCTCTTGATTAATTTACGGTTAGTGACTAATGAATTGGAATGAGGCGTATGTTGTGTTTGTGTAACACTTATTTAAAATATACGCGAGTTATTCGGAAAGACCGGGTTTATCCCATTCTGAATAACTGATACGACGATAAGTCGAAGATGAAGACGATGGTCGAAGACCGGAAGTCTTCACGTCGTTTGGGTGATTACTGATGATCTTGATTGGGCTGTACACCCAAGAAGATGGAAACAGTTGGTGATCGTCCAGACGTACTTGGAGATGGATGGATATGCGAGGAAAGTGCCTCCGGTTTCGTTCAGACCCAGAACGGACTTGTAGATGGACTGTGTGTCTGACATTGGATTTTAGTCCGTGTGATTGATCTCTATTAAATATATATCTGTTTGGCGGCGGAGAATTTATTCTCTTGCTTAACGCCCTTCTCTGAGACGTACGAGCTCAGGGGTTATATATTGATGGATATCAATCGCATGGAGTGAATTGCCTGTGTGGCATGCTAAGATGCAAATGATCAAGGCTTCTGTTGAAAAGCAAAGTCTTGTGGTTGATGATCGAAGCACGGCCTTTGTGGCGTAGCTTTGTGTAACGTTGATTCGCGAGTATCACACCCGGTATGAATTAAAAACGGGAGACGGACATCAGGGAGGACATGCGTTTCTTTCTAGTTAGGAGTGGCGTCAGTGCCTGAACTGGCTGACGAGTTTGACTCATGTGGATGTTACTTATTATTACTTGCTGAAAAGCGAGGCGCCTCGTGATATCGGTTTTGGCCGATGCTTCTGGTCGGCTGACGGGCCAGGCTTACGCCCCAAAGGGCGGGGAAACGCAGTGTTCAGGAATTTTAATCCACATCGGTGGACCGGCCCTGACGATCCAAAGGCTTGACTGAGTACTTGCCTGAGGGGCGGACTAGAGCGTCTCGAATCGGAGAGGATCTTGCCCCTAGCCTCGGTTCATACCATAAATGATAACCCAACTTCCAATACGACATTTGCGGTTTTGATTGTAAACTTATATATGGCGACATAGTGTTATGGGCCATTCATGCCGCCTATGATTGATACTTATGATTTGAAGTGTTTTATACACTATGCACTTATAATAGTATCAAATGATTTGTTTTAAACGTATCAAGCATTCTTTGGCTGTTATAAGGGAAAACCCTATCCTCGACTGCGTTGCATTGTGTGATGGGACCTGGGTCTTATAACAGCTTCATTTTTCTTTATTTAGCATTGCGCTGTTTGTTTTATGCACTGGTATTCTTGGGAGGAAACCCGTTCCGTGTTATACGGCGTGGTCCCTTGATTTACCTAATGATTTAAAATAAAGATTAATAACTGTTTTAGTTCTCACACCAGTCACATGACTGACCTGGAGTTTATTGTTTTAACCTAAACTCTGGGTGCCCTTATTTTGACACGGGCAGCTAGTAGTTTTGGTTTTGCAGATTTATATTCACAGGATCCTGGTTTACAGCTGGAACGATATCCGGAAAGCTTTGTATCCGTATATCTCTTCTAGTTGTGTATTGTATTATTTTCCGCTGCGATGTATTTAAATGTAATTTAAATCTCTGATATTTCTGTGTAACATTCATTTATACTCTGTATATTCTTGTATTCTGATGCATTGTTGTAATATACAATGAAATGTTCTTCTGTATGCGTTCTGTTGTGGTTTGTTCTCGAACTATCCGACGCTTTCCTTTACGGGGAAGTTGCGGGTTTTCACAGAAAATATACGTTATTAACAATGGAAAACATTTCCATTTCTTGTTTTCTTTATTAGAAAACATTTCTGGTTTCTTAATTGGAAAACATTTCCAAAGCTTCTTCATTGGACTTAGACAGATGTTTAAACAAACCATCGCGATGCCAACTCAAACCATTTCCTTTAATTACTAAATTCACTTAACCATCCTTTACTGCCGAACCTTAACCATTCCTTAGTTAAAAACGAAGCCAGTCTAGTTGGGGTAGAACTACCTCTCAGACCTTAACTGAACAACATTTCTAACCTTCAAATAGGCAAAGTTCGCTTTAAATTTCTTTAACTAACTTCCTTACTTAACCTTTCTTTCGAATAACTATATTCGATTGACTCTTTTCACTTAACTCTATTCGATTTATTCTATTGATTTACTCTATTTGATTTACTCTATTCACTTAACCCCTGTCGAATAAACTATATTCGATAACTCCTCTAACTCTATTCGAATAAACTGTATTTGATTAACTCCTCTAACTCTATTTGAATAAACTATATTCGATTAACTCTATTTGCTTTAACTCTAATCGATTAACTCCAACTGGTTAACTCTAACTGGTTTAACTCTAACTGACCAACTCGACTCGACTAATCCCTTTCCGAATAACATATTCGATTTACTAACCTTCGAATACCATATTCGATTGATTCTCTTCGAATACCATATTCGATTTAACTCTATTCAAATAACTAATATTTAATTAACTCATTTGCTTTAACTCTAATCGATTAAACTAACATCGATTAACTCCTTTTAACTAGATTAAATTATTCATTGATAAAGATTTACTTTTAGTAACAGTTCTTCACTTTACAAATGATTTCCCTTTTATAAAACTCTATTCGTTTTAAAAACATTTTCCCTTTTATTTACTTTCGAAATATTTCCTTTTATAAAATCTGTTGATTTTATAAAAATCCCTTTTATTTCAATATACATTGAAATAATTCTTTTAACATCCCAGGGTCTTTTATGATATTTAAAATATCGAATAACAATTATCAACATCATTCCAACACACATAATCCATAACAGATTATGTAACACATCATATATCACAATATATGAAAAACAGTAAAATAAATGTTGGGGAATCTAGTTGGATTTCTCCAACCTGTTTCCCTGCATCACAGATGTTAAACAATATAGATAACATCACTTTCAGTTCCATATGATATATTCTATTAAACAGAATCAATATAGAAATTCAACTAATTGTCTAGCAGTTCAATCAAACAGTCAACATACAGTCAATCAGCCAATATCTAACAGTTCTAAAAATACAACATGAAATTATAAACTGTTCAGAGTTAGTGAGATTTACTCACATTGGACTATCATCGTTAATTAATGATAATTGTCGTTGATTCAGATCGACAATTTATTTGGCTATAAATTGTAACGAGCTCGTATTCACTCCCAGTCAGCTCCATGACGTAGCCACCGTCCATACGATCCCAACGCAACTGACGGTTCGTAAATCTTTAAAAATCGGCCCAACTTCTCTTGTAAGCCCAGACCCGAAAATCCCTTATCTCCTCCCAGTAAAAATTCCGACGCCCACTCCTTCAAACATCAAACCATGGCCGATCTTTTCTTCCTTAACTACTCCTTCTTTCTTAAATAAAAACTCAAACGAACTTCACCACTACCCTGCTCGTCTCTCCCTCTTCCTCTTCATATCAAAATTGTAAAGCTCGAACCCCTCATGACAAACCCGTCGAACCGCCTGTACCAGTTCGATCGACACGAATTTTTCCCAGAAAATTCCAAATGACCTCAAACAAGTTCGGTTTTACCTTTGGAATCCAGAACCAAACTCTGAATCGAGTTTAAGTGATTCGATTTTCCTAAAAGTGGAACCCTACCTTTGATACCAAAAACCCGCAACCGTAACTTCGACGTCGAACACCTCAAAACTACTACTGCGTTGAAGAGGCTCTCTCGCTGGATCCATAAACACATATAACTTGATTTTAGGATTTTCTATGGATTTTCTTTTGATTTCTTTTGTGTTGCATTTGGGTTTCTCAGCAAAAAGAAGTGGCGGTCTGAGGATTTGGTTTTATAGGGATCATGTTGTGTGTGTGTGGCTGAAACGAGTAGGATGTGGCTTTGTTTTTGACCACTAAATAAGTTTAGATATTTTCATTTATCATTTTATATTCGTTTTAGTCCTTCTAAAAATCCGTGTGATCACACACGATACCTAAAAATCACAAAACTGGACATCCAGCTAGAGTTCGACATTACAGTCCCAACGAATCTGGTTTCGTCGAATTCCGACTTCGTTTGCCCACACATCTTATTTTTAACCGTCGAAATACTGACTGTTTTACACTCTAAAAATCCGTACGGCCACACAGTGACTCTAAAAATCATCAAACTGGAAATCTAACAACTATTCGACATTGCGGATCCAACAAAACTAGTTTCGTCGAATTCCGACTTCGTTTGCAAAATCGGCTATTTTTAAAGCTCTGAATGACCCATTTAAATATATAAATATATTTAAATATAATTTAATTTAATATTTAAAAATTAAATATTATCGTCTATATTCACAGTAGAATATCATACAGCTCCACTGGGATTTATAACTCGACATTTCAAATCTAGGTCAACTCGATATTCGATTTATATTGAAATTCCTTTTAAAAATATAAATAATTCCTTTATAAAGGAATTCCACAGCGAATTTTCTAAAATTTGATTTGGACATAAATCAAAATCTACATGACGAAATCCTGATTTTTCTCTTCCACTAGAAAGATATACTCCACCAGCTCCACACGTTTCATATTTCACAGAAATCTGGCTTAAAACGAACCCTGTACATTCAGTTGAAGTTCAAATCGCCAAATAGCGACCTACCGCGCCATTTTGAGCTCGATTATAATTATATTATAATTTATACGTTCAACTGTCGTTTATATAATATATTCGTTATTCAAATTCAATTCCAAGCTGAATTAAATATCACAGATGATCTGGTTCACACCATATCGTCATTTCAGCCAATTCTGATTATTTCAGAATTATATTATTTAATTTATTATTTTAATTAAATATCTATCATTATTTAATTTCACGACCATTTAATTCTCTAATCACTATATAAATAATTAAATAAATTAATTATAATACCTCTGCCAATGCGGGTCATTACAGGGCCAGTGATTGTTTTTTGTTTAGCCGATAATATTTCCAGTTGTAAATTTGGATGGATATTTGTTTTTCTTCGATAGTTAAATAACCGACTAACGAAGTTTTTAACCATCGTTTTTAATACGGAGTGGCCGGTTGTTTGGTTTTATTATCCGAAAACCACTTTGTATAAGCATAAGCGTTGCGAACATGATTATTTGAAGATAACTGAAGATGGAGTAAAGTGCAAGGGTTGCTCTATTTACAGGATAGTGTCTTCGGTTTTTTCAGACCCAAGACAACTTGTATGGACGAATGCATGATAGAGTATGCCTAACAAATCTCATAAGACGATCTTTTCAAGGTATTACGTTTAGTGGTGGAGGAATTCATTTCTCTTTGCTTTTTTATACCCATGATATTTTTGGGAAGATCAACTAGTGATTTGATGGGTGGACGATGTTGCATTCAAAGTAAATGGTGACCAGATGTTCTAAATAGGTAAACGTAGCCTCAAGCCTCACAACCGAGAAATGACAAATCGGGCGGGTCGCATGGCTAGTTGGGTCGCACCCAAGCAGGGAGTATTATCAATGATCTAGAGAGAAAAATCATTTATTCTTATTTCGATTTTGTATCTTACGGATTACGATTCGACGGCCGACAACCGTGGGTGGTGATACATTCGGTCCACTCAAGCTAAATAAGTGACCGGTCATGTGTGCCGGGTTGCAAGATGTTCTTGTTGAACCTCAGTGTATCCCCTCTAGAGTACACTGATCGGAAGGTGGTCCCATTCCTTGTCATAGTTGGAATCCAAGCTCCCATAAGCGCTCTGCGGTTTTTGATTTTATACTATGTATGTGGAGCGTGAGATTCAGACGTTCTACTAGATGGTTATTTATTTAATTATACATTATTATAATATCACCGTATTTTGATATCAAAAATGGTTTGGTTATCGTAAGGTAAAAACCATCTACATATATGTGTGGATCGGTCTTACGATTACCCTTTCTTTATAAAGGGTTTCTAAAGTTAAACAATATTGTTGGAGTTTACTCACACCGGTCCCATGACTGACCCAGAGTTTACATTGTTTGTTTTACCCTAAACTCTTGGTTGCCCAAATTTATACGGACAGTCAAGTGTTTAAGGCTTTTACAAATACACTTAGAGGAGCTCGAAGAAGGAGGCTTCATCATTAGTTATTTAGATTTATTTCCGCTGTGATGTATATTTGTTGAACTCTGATATGGTATGTATATAAAATACAGATTTGTATTTCAAAGTATGTTATAAGATATTATATTTTTCATTCCGCTGTGAGATTCTGATATTTCTCTTTTATTATATCATCTATCTAATTATATTTCTTTAACCCTAATGACTCGTATTTCTATGCAGTTTGGGTTGGACGTGTGTTGTTTTAGTAAACTCAGATAGTACGGATTTGTGGACCACTACACGAAGACACTTTCTTATTGTAATTTCCAAACTACGTGAAGGAATGGAATTCCTTCTTTCGAACCCCCTATCATGCTTAAGGTAACCCCTACTAACAATGGGACCGAAGGATTATCCTTAAATCTACCAAATTTCATGAAGTAATAGGCATTTCTAGTTTAACCTCTTGTGCTTCTCAAAGTAACCCCATGCTAACATGAAACTGAAAGCTCATTCCTAAGTCCAGTGAACTACATGAAGCAATAGGTTTAGGCACCAATATTTACATTTTAATTTAACTAGTGTTTCCTAATTTTCCCACCCATTAACCCTTCCCCAGAATGTCCACATATGTAATGTCTTAAACTGTGGTCAATAACCAACAACATAAGCTTTTCAATGGGTACAATTAATTTTCAATTTATCTTTCAATATGCATGAAACTTATGTCATTCCCATTCCCCTTCGGCCTCCTTAAAGGTGTCGAAGCCTTATTCAATTCATTCTGGAAGAGACTACGCTTTCAATAAACAACAGCAATCAATGCTCAACGTATGACATCACACAAATGACGGTAAGCTAATCTGAAAAGGGAAACCTTTACGGCTTCTCACAATAATCAAAAATCGATGCCTATCTCACACAAATTACGACAAGCAAATAGGAGCAGAACCTCTACTCCATTTTAGAAAATAATTTAATAAAACTCCATATGTTGTCACTACTGACGCCGACAGCCAAAAAGGTAAAACCTCCAAACTTTGGTTTTTGAAAAGTTCCAAGCGGACCCTACTGTGTCGAAGGAAACAATTTTATAGAAAACAAGTTTATAAAGGCATGTCATCATAGATAACTATTTTAAGGCATTTAATTCTTCTGGAAGCATAAGCTTTGGTAGGAAGCTCCTTCTGGCTCTAACGAAAGACCTAGAGGTGTAAAGCCCCTATTTCTTTTGGAGTCAATTTCAAAATCTTTGTTTATAAAATATTTCGTTTATGGAAAAGAACTCCTTCAGCTTAATCGAAAGAACTGAGGTGAAATTTTTTGTGGACTAGATATCTTTCAAAACCAAAATATATATAAGCATTAGGACCAATATCGAAATTGATAAATAAGAGGCAGTAACCTTTAATACTTTATATAGTATACTTGTGATATTTCAAGCATCCAACGCTACTAAAGTGTGGTTCCAACTTTATCGGAAGGGTCTTCCCTCTAGGCAGTGACATTGATTGTAAATACAGATAAAAATGACTTATTTCCTTTTAAAAAGCAATTTTTTTTATCAACTCCACCATATTTTTCAAATTCTCATTGGTTTATAAATCAAAATACTTCCATATACAATATTTTTATAGTGCTTTTGTACTGGCCTGTGTAAAATATTTATACAGATATAATATATCCATTTTAATCAATATTCAAACATTTCCTAATTAATCTAATCTTATAAAACTCATAGCTAATTCACATAATCATGAAATTCGAACCCATCTCCAAAATCATATAACAAACATGGCACTAAAATTTCATGTCAATCGTGAATGCCTAACTATAGGTTTTTCCCTACGGACCTTTTCATCTTCATACATTCCATAAATACACATGAAACCAATCATGTGTATTACAAAACACTCATATAACATCATATAAATCATGAAATCAACCATAAATAACAATTCATGTTTCAGCTATACCCAATTAACCGAAACTACAATAGGTAGAGAATATTATTCACCTAGTTTGGATAGAGATGATGGAATTTGTTGATGAAGCTCCAAGCTTTAAGTTTTCTAGATTTTTCTTCGTTCTTCTCCTAGCTTCAATGGCTAGCCACACTATAGTTTTCTTTAGTATTTTTTTTAATAGTAAATGTGAATGAAATTAATGTGAGAGGGTATGATTTTATTTTATTTTTGAAAGTTGGTACGCTTCTATTAACTTACGAAATAACAGTACAGACAATCAAATAAAACTTACATGCAAAAAACAAAAAGTAGATATATAGTGAAGAAAGCAAAAAAAAAAAAAGAACCTAAAATTAATCTAAATAAGACCCATGATCGGGTCATCTACCAAGTCTGGAAATCTACCTGCTTAGTGTACATCTTGTGCATGTTACTTTGTGTTATATGCTACAGCCCCACACACGTACCTCAATCTCCACTCCTGTGCATGTTGTATGAAATAACATCCACGTTTTCAAGGTGCTCCGATGTACTTCCTGAAAAAGGTGCTCCAGATTTACAACACCCATATATTATCAAATGCAAGGCAGTTAGAAGATGGAAAATTACCCCCATGTCTTTCCTTCCAATATAGTCTTATATCAGTGTAGCCGGGAGTACTTCTGTCTCATGGATGAATACAATTTCATATTACTAATGAGAAACTGGCGAAATAACAAAATCAAATGGAAGAACTTGTACATTGGGTCATTTCAAAATCCTGCGCTATTTCTTCCAGGACAACTGAAAGTTTACACAGTCAGAGTCATCCAGATATTATTTTGGAATTTTGATGGCAGAAGATTGCATAAATTGGTTTTTAATACCCAGTTAAAATCCAAAGACCCAACAATATATTAAACCACTCACCCACAATGAAGCTCCAAATATTGTTTCCTAAACCTGTAAAAAGAGTATGCATGAATTCAGAAAACCAGATTTGAAGTTGTAATGATAAACCTGGTTTCATCATTAAAATCCATTCAGGATAGGAGGCCAAACCATAAAATCTGAACTGTTTCGTAGAACTGCATAAATCCCATTTCTTTCAACAGTCTGGCCTATCATTGAAATAATCTTACTAGAATCATCAATCTCTAAACAAGTGTAAAATTCAATAATTATACCATAATTTAAGATTAACAAACCAGATTTCACTTTCGTAAGTAACCCTAGTGAGATGATCCGATCTCCCGGTCCCCGGAAGAACAGATGACCTTTAGGATATAACACATCAAATATAACAGTAGAAAGTGAAACTTGCATTAATCATCGAAATATTCATCATATAAAATCAAATGATATTTTAGAGTCACTACATCCCATTAGATCCAAATGTCACATATTACAATGTTGATAAGAAAACAGATACACAACGGAATTAAAAATATGTTATGACGAAGTCCTATGGAGAGTCCAAAAGAAATTCCTATTCCCGCTCCAGCTCCAAAACCAAAACCAGCCTTCCCATATAGCTTCCATATATATGAAGTCATAGCTACCAAAAGTGGTCTAACTAAGCCAATTTACTAGGCTTCCCATGTGGAAATAGGACACCCAAGATTGCAAGAGAAAAACAAAATATGAGTCAATCAGGGGACTGGTATTAAAACTCTAATTAGTTATTATTAACTTATTTAAAAGTAAGGCATATCACGGGACTGTGCTGTATAACACGAAATGGGTTTCCTTCTTATGAATACCAATGCACAAAATCATCAACTAAGATTCAAAAAATTTGAAATTCATGATTTTGACAAAATGAAGTTATTATAAGATTAAGTCCCATCACACAATGCAACGCAAACCAAGGATAGAGTTTTACCTTATAATAGCCAAACATGCTTGATATTTTTAAGAACAAATCTTTTGATATTATATTTATTGTCTAGGCGTGGAAATTACTTTCAAAAGTAAATGTATCAATCCTAGCTTGCATAATACCCCATCTCATTATGTTGGCTATATAGTTTACAACTAAAAACACGAAATCTCGTATTGGAAATTTGATTCCAACAATGAACCAAGGTAAAGGACCTTCCTTAACTATTTTCGAAACGCACTAGCAAATGTCCCAGGAGTCAATTATTGGTCCCTCTGATCAGGGGAGCCGGTCAACAGTAAACGCGACTGATTGGAATCTTACCTGAACATAACGCTCCCCCAATCGTATTTGACCTTCAGATGAGGCGCCTCAACTATCCTTTACATAAGTAAACTTGCCTGGGCTCCATACCATGGAAACACTATTCAGTTAGAAGGGAACATTAGCCCATATCTCTGTTGTCCAATATCCTATTTTTGGATCATTCCGGGGTGTGAGACCCTAGAGTCAAGTCCACAAAGCTCTACATTTCAACAGAAGCTTTGATCTACCTACCGGAAACACTCAACATGCCACATTGTCAATTCACAACAAATGATTGGTATTTATTAATATATAACCCTCTGAATACCAGAAGTATCAGAGGAGGATGTTAAGATAAGAGAATAAATCCTCCGCCACCAACTGATATAACACCAATAGAAACCAATCGGTTATGTGTCAGACATACTATACATTTACTAGTCCGTTCTGGGTTTGAACGAAATCGAAGGCACCATATTCCTCGTCCAACTATGGAGAGACACCCTTGCATATCCAGACAATCAACAAGTATATAAGGACTACTGCCACTATAACCCTTCAAAAACCATTTCAAGGCATCAACAAGCAATCCATTCGATGTGAAGATTTCCCGTCTTCTGCCATCTTCGACTTTTAATCGTCATATAATTATTCAAAATGGGTTAAACCTGGTCTTTTCGAAATAATTAGCGTCTAACAAAAATCCATATTAGATTATCAACCAACTAACTAAAACTCCTTTAATAAGATTAAATCCTATTTTCACCTTTGGTTAAGCTATTAATACTTCCAAAATCATCCGTTCAATTCTATTAACCCTAGAAAAAGATTTACTAAATGTTTGTACTCAATTTGTGATATAAAAACCTTTAACTCAAACGTTTCTCAAAAACTGTTATAAAAGGCGTTACAAAATAACCTATTTCTAGTTAATAGGTTTTTATCATTTAAAGCCATATATATTTGTTTCTAACCACTTTTTAATCATTTATTATAATTAATAATAATTTCACTATTTTTATTTATTTAAAAATAGGTAATTTCAGTTCGACGACGTTTCAGGTCATTCAACTACATTGGTGCTATTTTTATTCAAATTTGATTTGAACATAATTTACAATCTAACAGTTGGATTTCAAAACTCTACATATCATTTGAAAGATCTTTTCATTTTGGATCCAGCGGTTCCTGTTTTGGAAAAATCCGATAGCCCGATCTCCCGGTATGTCAATTTGAAGTTACAGGTCGAAGTTCGCAAGCTACCGCTGTTTGATGAGTTTTATTCAAACCAACTTGTATTATTATTGAAATTTAATTGAATTCCTTCTAAAATAGTTTATAAACTATATAAAAATTTCGAATAAGTATTTTTTTTTTCATTTTCAACTCAAAATTCAAATATTCCTATAAATGGTTATTATATTATTTTATTATCAAAATAATTCTATTTCTCAAACTTCAATATTTTAAACTCAAATTTTCCTGGCATCGATCATTAAAATAGATAAAAAATCCTAGTAAAGAAAGTTATTTTAAAACATTTCCGAGATACCCTAACCGAACTTCACTTTTTCTAGTTACTATTCATTTAAAATAAAAGCTTGAACATGCCATAACTTGTTTTTAATTTCTCTGAAACCATATCTAACTTTTGCAAAAGTTTATCGTATTGATTTATACTTTACTTTCATCCAAAATCAGATGTCAAATTTTGACTTTTCTTATTCACCTATTATTATATTAATAAAATATTCATTAAAACTGATTTTTATAAATGGAGACTTAACCAATGGGCTAAATTTTATATTTTTTAGCCACACACAACCATGATAATCACATACCATATTTTTATCAATTATGATAACATCCATCACGACTATCGTGATATAATTCACCCCATATACGCCTCAACCATTAACGCATATATGGTTTTTTTAATCAATCGATTAACCGCAATCAATCAACACATGTATTCAACATCAATGGGGTTCATACCCATATACAATAAACAATATCAAGTTAACTTCCATATCAATGACCATTTAAGGTTCAAACCCATCCCAACGTCAACATATTCAGTTCATGGGTTATATATGCAAGTGACAATAAAGATCTCACTTAAAGGTCTATTTTTTTCATACTAAGCCACATTAAACATCGCAAAAATTGCCAAACCATAATATAAACTCAAATACACTATTACAAGTCAAAATATATTCAAATGAGTTAATACACATTAACCAATATATAATTAGTTTTATTTCGTTCATGGTTTCTCACCTTGGTTTCCACTCTACCTAACTTCAATTGTTAGATGTCCTAGAAACCCGAATGATTTTGAGAGCCTTCGGCGTCACCGAAATATTTCTGGAAATTTTTTGGCAGGTGTGACCTATGGGGATTCGGATTTTAGGGCGAATAAAAGTAGATCTGCAACGACCCGTATTTTCTGCCTATTTATTTGAGTTATTTTAAATATTTTATTTATTTAAATTATTGGTTTGAATTTAAATAATTGAATTTAACGATTATATTCTGAATATATTATTTAAATAAATAATAAAATAATAATTTTATTTCCAGAATATGGGAAAATGTGGAATTGGCAATATATTGGGATCGGGCAATATAAAATAGGTTAATATTGTTTTTGCTGAAATTATAGAGACGATTTCGGTTAGAAACGACGACGGAATATGTATAGTTTATAATTTAATTAAATAATGAGCTGTAGTGGCGCGGCAGTTCGCGATTTGGCGTTTTGAACTTCAATTGGTCGTACCGGGTTCAAAATAAGTCGGATTTCCTCGAAACAAGAAACGTCGGGACCGGTTTGACGATATCTTTCTAACGGCAGAGAAAAATCCAGTTTTCATCATGTAGATTTTGTTTTATATCCAAATCAAATTCTCAGAACAACGCTATGGAATTCGCTTTATATATATGCGCTGCGTTTATATAAAATAACGGTTTTTAAATATTTTAAATATCGATTTGGCTTAGAATTCAACCCAGGGTATTTTTCCTTGATAATATATCAGATTCTGGTCGTGTATGACCAATCGCTGTATTTTAATAATATTATATTCAAGTACTTTATAATTGGTTTATTTTCACTGAATTGGCCAGTTATAAAAGGGATTTTCTTCAAACGACCTCTGTTTTCGACAAATCAAATTTTTTTGGGACCGTAACAGTAAATTATTGCTAGATTTTTAGACGGCGCGTAAATCGGGGTTATTCTGTGAGCGTGGCAAAATAAAATGCAAAATAAATCGATCAAATTGGACGTGTACGAACGCTATTCGAGCAAACGGACATGGAATTCGATGAAACAAGTTTCGTTTGGACCGTATCGTCAAAATATAATATGCCGCCCAGTCGCGTCTCGAATGGGGTTCGTATGTGAGCACAGCAGCGATTAAACAATGTTCAAAAATGCGATAGGTACGAAATAAAAATCGTTAGTCAACGTCACTAGTCACGTCAACATAAAATATAATTTCCCACTCTATATAAACCCCCTCCATCAACATTTTTAGCCAAGCATCCACCTCCTTCCATGTAAACTTGCAGAAAAGTCCAGTTTTACAAAATCATTTATATCTCATGATCCAAGAAGAATTTGCTAGGGCAACCAAAGGCAAAGTTGTAGATCGGCTCGATGCCGAGCTACTGTAAAAAGTTGGGGAGGTATCGACGCTTGTGGTGGTCGGAAATCGCAAAGAACCAACGAAAATCATTTTCGTTTCTGGCCAAAATTCGAGAGACTGGGCTGATTTGGGAGGCCAAGACCTTGGGGCTTTTGTAGAGGAGAGTTTCAGCTTCGTTTTGGTGGTGGTCTCGAGTTCCCTAGTGGTCGAAGGTGAGAGAAATCATGATATGAGCTGAGGAGGTCATTTTTGGGTTCGGTTTTGAGGTCATGGTCGGATTTTGCCAAATTGGCGGTGCTGGAGGCGGATCTGGGTGGAGGTGATGGTGCTGGTCAGAGTAGGGAAGTGCGGCGGTCACCACGGTGGCGGAGCGGTGGCTTATAGAGGTCGGTGGATGGAGATTTTCCTGTCCAACGGTGGTACGGTCAGAGGGCATTTTCTGGTGGTCGGGGCAACCGGAGGCGGAGGGGTTTGGGGCGAAGCTGCGCCTCGTCAAGGCGAAGGTGAGGACAGGAGTAACTCGACTCCAGGTGGAACATAGGCGGAGGAATCAGGGGCTGATGATGTCGGGTTTTCACGTTGAGGGGATCGGGGGTGAGCAAGTAAAGGGGAGAAGACGCGTTTTTGTTTTGCCTGATGATGATGTGGCGACCGTTAATGAAGGTAATTAAAGTTTTAAAATTAATTAATTAATTAATTAGTTAATTGATCGTATACATGTTCAAACTTTAAATAAGCGTATCTCACTCATACTTTAACGAAATCTGACGAAACTGGATCCGTTGGGATCGCAGGGACGAGACCAACCCGATGGCACTGACTAGGAGTCAATCCAACGCAGTTGAAAATTCAGCTAATTTTGAACGTCCGTTCGAGATTCAAAGCGACAAACGCGTCAACCGTCGACCAGAACAAACTCTGGTGAGTTAATTCTCACACCTTCTGGAATTCTGTGATGTGGTACATTCATAGTTAATTATATTTTACAGTTAACAGTTCAAATTGATTGATTGGATGCGATGAATGCAAATTGGTTGTTGCCGTTAATTGGTTGTAGTTATTTATAATCAGTCAGTTACTTAACGCGTATATTGTTATCAACTGATATCTGTGATGCAGAGAAGGACAGGTTGGAGGGATCCAACCCGATTCCTCAAATAAACTGTATTTTTTGTTGTTGTGCATATATATGAATTATTCACCTTGACTGACACCAAAACCTGTCTGTATGTTGATGGTTGAATAAGTATTCACCTGTGTTGAGTTTAAAATCAACCGACAGTGTTGATTTGGTAATTGACAGTAAATGGTCTAAAGGTATGATTTAACGTCGTTCGACTGTCAGGTGGATCGACGCAGAGTTAAAGTTATAAATTTATTTATAACTGAATTTAAGTTTTCCAACTATCTTATATAAGGTTTTTAAATTGAAAATTTACAAATGGATTTATTAAATCATGTTTATAGTAGGAATTGCTTAAATGGTTTAAACCAGTTAAAGAAGAAGGATAAAGAGTTTACCAGGGATTGGTAAGGTAGAATAATAGTATTTTTATATAATTAAATAGTGTTTTAAATTAATTAAGTTATTTAATTAATTTAAGAAGGTAAATGACAAATGACATCAGCTAATAGTTAACTGAGAGGTACGATCGACAAAGTTCAACTGTTTTAAATCCAAAGTGATAACTGAATTTATTTGGTTTAAATTGTCTGGATAATCGTTAAACTTAACGAATAGTGTAAATATGAGTAAATTCTCGATTAACTAAATTTAGGAATTTTGAGATATTTGGTGTAAATGGAATTAACTTTTGTTGGGTAGCGTTTAATGGAAATAATTATCCTATTTTTAATAAATAGCAAGGTTAACTGTTTTAATATAGTAAATATTAACGATTGAAAGTGATGATTTTTAAATTGGATGCCAGGTAAGGGATAATTAACTAGCGACAAGTATGGTCAAGGGATTTAAAGGGGTTCATAACCCAAGCGTTAAAACGAGATTGAAAAATGGATTTGGCATGTAAATATAGTAATCTTAAATAAGGTTTTCTTAATTATCGAAACAAGTGAAATAATGTTTAGTAAGAACCACGGTTAGTGAATATTTACTTAATTAAAGAAATTAAGTAAGAAGATTTTTGAGCAAGGATTCCAAATACATGAAACGGGTTGTAAACCCAGATTTGAAATCAAGATTGTAAATAAGGTTTGAATATCGATGGTTAGGTGGCGAACTGATAATATTCTGAGATAAGAACGAGTTGATCAAGGTCTGAGAGGTAACTAAAATACCCCAATTTGATTGGCTTCACTATTACCAAGGAATAGTATTAGTTTGGGACGAGTGAAGTGTTGAGATTGGTTTTACCCTGTACGAGGAAGATCGAACTCTGATGTAAGGTTTTATGGGAATAAATAATTATTGCATATATTAGTTTCAAAAGAAATAAGAATATTGTTTTCAAATTATATCGAATATTTGTTTATTCAATTAGAATTGATCGAATATCGTATTTAAGTTGGAGTTAGTCAAACCATAGTTAGTCAGGAGGAGTTTCCATTGCGTACGACTGCTAGCGTAATTCGCAGGGCTGCAGATAGCCTACGGTGGTCAAATGTTTCCTGAGGGAATCAGTTGTAACCATTGTGATCGCTGCGATCTAGAGTCGAGCGAATGGAGTTAAGTCAAGCATAAATTAATCGAAAGTGTAATCAAGTCAAGTTAATCCAGTGAATTAAATAAGTCGAGATAGTCAAGTTAGAGTTAATCGATCAAAGTAAAGTAGTCAGAGTTAATCGAAGGAAATTTGGTTAAATACATTTTAAGAGATCAAGTTGTGTTAAGTGCTGAATTAGCAAACTGATGTTATTCACACATTTGTTATTCGATAGTTAAATCACCGACTATCGAAGTTGACCAATATGCTTGTTGGTATGGAAAGCCCGGGATCGAATTCTTATTCGAAAACCATTCCGACCAACAATACGTGAAGATATCGGAAGAGGATCGTGATAGAGCATTGAAGACCATAGATCTTCATAAGTGGAAGAACCACTAACAATCTCTGAGTCGATGCAGAGATATACTGGGGTTCTGTCATGGTTAAAGCTGTGGATTGCAAGGACTTCTCGCTACTGATCCATGGGGTGATTCCTATATGAGATGCAGTAGGAGAGTACCTTCGGTTCATCCTGTTCCTGGATGACTTGTATGGACGGATGTCTGACAGAGTATTTCCAAAAGGAATTACACGCGTTTATTTCTCCAAACGTACAATAGTGGATGGCAGAGAAATGGTTATTCTCTATCCTGATAGCTAGTGTATGTTTGTGGATGTCAATCAAGTGTGATATGGCGGATCTGACGATGTGGCATCCAAAGTGTACGATGATCAGATGTGTTCTAGCCTCAAGCCTCATCAACCGGGAAATGACAAAAATCGGGCAAGCAGCATGGCTATGTGGGTCGCTCCCATTAGGATGTATGATCACCTATCTAGAGAAGTTCCTATTGCTTCTTTATCTATTCGATGCTGATCCCAACCGTCGGTGATATACATTCGATACACTCAAGCGAAATGAGTGGTCGGTCATGTGAGGGCCGAGTTGCAAGACGTTCTTGTTGAACCCAGTGTATTCGCCTCTAGAGATACACTAGCGGCAGGTGGACCCATACCTTGTCAAGGTTGGAATCCAATATCCAATAAGCGCCCGCGGTTTTCGATTGTATACTATATATAGTGAGCGTGAGATGCAAGCGTTCCTCTAGATTGATATTTATTTGTATTTAGACATTATGATAATATCAGAGTAAGCTATGATTTCAAAACTGTTTTGGGTTATAGTAAGGTAAAAACCGTCCGTATTTATGTGGGGACTGGTTTTACTATTACCTTTTGATTTCATAAAGGATTTTGCAAAGTTAAACAAGTGTGTGTTCTGTGCATTTATCACTGAAAGTATTCCAGACTGACCCGGTGTATTTTGTTTTAAATCAAATGTGCCCGGGTCAGACCGAGTATGTTCCAGGTTAGGTTTCGCTTGGAGTTCCAGGAGCTAGAAGCAGGTGGCCTCACCGCTAGTTATAAAGATATTATTCCGCTTTGATTGATGTATGTGTACTCTGATGATTGGTATGTTTTATACAGTTCTTTTGTATAAAGAGATTTGATATTATATTTTATCGTTCCGCTGTGAGATTCTAATGTGTTATTCTTCTTTCTTCTATTCTAATATTTCTTTCTTTTTATTCTCACCCTCTAAATTCTTTCTCATGACAATCCAGTGTTTTTCAGTGCTTGGAGGATCGACATGAGATATGGTAAAGGTGTTATGTCGATTTTCAAGGCTGAAAATCCGTTGGGTCGTTACAAGATCTATAACTTGGTTTCTAGAGAAAACTGAGTAGAATTTCGGGGGAAACGGAACTTGGGGTTGAGGAGGTGGGACCAGAGTGGGATGTTGTGTGTTGTGTGGGCTAGGGGGTGCTGGTGCACATGGATGGTGGTTGTTTTGGTGAAGGGGAGGGTTGTTTTGGGGTTAAAAGGGGGAGAATATGGTGATTTAATGGAGATTTAAGGTTTTACGAAGTTCTAAGGAGGAGGGAACCCACGACAAGGGGGTGGCTGATGTGAAAGGGCTAAAGGCGGTGGAGGGGCGCTGCAACGAAGGGGGGGGGGTCGGTGGAAGGGAGGTAGGAGAGAAAGAAGGGAGAAAGTAAGAAAGAAATGAGAAGCAAAGTGAGAAAAAGAGTAAAGGAGGCTTGTATTTATAGCAAAAAATGGAGCACATGGATTGATGAGTTGTCAAACATTTAAGAAAGCGGTGAAAGGACACTTAGTGCCAATGGATGCATGACAACAAAAAAGAAACACAAATAGTAATTATCTAGTTTAAGGTGTGAACACAACTTAAGACACGTGTAGTTAATCTTCAAGCTATTTATTCGTATGATCACGTACTGATTCTGTTTTCAATGAAATTTTGAATCCCAACATATTTTTCCGATATGGTTTTAACGAAATTGATTTCTTTGAATTCTGAGTCTATACACTCTAAAAGTGCCTATGCGAGCTCAATTCGAGTTCAAATTATCGATCGGTTTAGATTTACATTCCAATCAGTCACACACTAACTCTAAATGACGTAAAATTTGGAATCCTACCAAAATTTGACATTTCGGATTCGATAAATGTGCTTTCGTTGAATTCTGAGTTTGTTTGCTAAAATTTCATTTTGTAGGCTATCAGAACAATTTTAAAATATCGAATTTCAATTTGACTAAAAATTTCCATATATACTATTTAAACTTGGATGCAAAAAAATTAATTTGGTTCCAAAATTTCCGGCCATTACATTCACCCCCACTTAAAAGAACTTCGTTCCCAAAATTTGATGAAAGTAAAACTTTTGACGTCCAAAGTTGGTCACTAGTGACAGTAAACCCTCAATCGTGCGTGTAACACACGAATAATAATCACAGAATGCAATAAAGTAAAGAAAAATAGAGGAACTGCAGAAAGTTTTATAATGGTTCGGCAAGAAATGATGCCTACGTCCACTTTATATATATATATTGATTTTATTTTGGATTACAAGTACAACACTTTTTTCAGTATGAAGAAAGAAAGAAGGTTGGCTAGTTTTAGAGGTAGCTGTGGAACTTATACTTTGAGAAGTTTTTATGTGGAGAAATCTCCATTTTGAAGAAAGAGGTCCTTTTTTATTTTCAACATAGAGGTATTTATAGGTGAAGAGAGGCGCAGGTTGAGCTACACGTGGCTTGCCTCTTTTACGGAGCTCGGACACGTGGCGCTCGATCACCTGAAGTGGTTGTGGCAGTGGGACCTAGTCTACTGTTAATTAATAGTATCCTCGAGAATTGTGGCTTACGTGGCATTCGAAATGAGGCGTATCAAAAGTAGAGCTTTGGCCGGAAGTGGTTGATCGCCTTTAATGCCTTGAGAATCGGGTTGAGCAATAAATGGCTCATTTGGATATTTCCACGTAGATCCATAGATATTTGATCTATCCGAATTTGTGGAAATAGTCAACTCAGTCGTTCTGGGTGAGCGATTATGCCGAAGAGTAGTTTGCTGCTGCTCAAAGGAAACTAGTTCGAGCCGAATCTTTTCTTGGCTTTTTGAAGGAGTCGACCACTAGGATCGGTCGGCGTGGTTTCATGAATCTTTTGATATTGGGCTTCGATCCATTGAACCATGACATCTTTTGCCAAAAAGTGGGTCAACACTCTGCCCCTCAGAATGTATTCTTCTTATTAGAGGAGTGTGTTCTGAATATTGCATTGGAGTCCAATATTCGGGTAGCTATAATGGCACCGAACCATATTAAGGCCAAAAATCCGACAATCATGACAGTTGTATTAACACCAGAAAACCAACGATCGATGTAGATCGTATTAAGGCCAGAAAACTGATAACCATCGAGGATCGTATTAAGGCCAAGAAAGTAATCATCAGCTTCGGTCGTAAGATCCAGCTCCTGTAGAAATTGTGCAGGTCATTCTTCATTTAGAGATGGCTTTGGTCTTGAATGGGCGAGTATTAACCATACTTGGCTTAAAGGGTTTGCGAGTAGTAATCACACTTGGCTTAGAGGGGTGGCAAGCATTACCCATACTCGGCTTACTGAAGTGGCGAGTATTAACCATACTCGGCTTATGGAGATGACAAGTATCATCTATACTCAGCTTACAGAGATGGCGAGTATTATCCATACTCGGCTTATGGAGACAGTGAGTACTATTTATACTAGGCTTTTAGCAACTGTTAATTGTGCTCAGCTTATACAACTTATGCGATTAATGGAGTCAGTTGGATATGGTGATGGGCAAGTAATTCTTGTGTAACACCCTGTAATTTTAAAATGAGACATAAGAGATAATTAAAGAATATTTAATTATTAAATGAAGAATTAGATAAAACGGGTTATGCCATTGCATTCATCTTGGAATTCTGGTTGAGATAGAGTCCGAGTATGCGTTAATCGGACTCCATATGAAGAAGTTATGGAGTTCAGAAGATTTCATGTTTAAACAGAAAATTAAATAATTAAATAAAACAAAAAACAGTTTGAATTTTTAAAAATCACGTGAATCAGTTGGGTAGGAAAATTCCCTCTCATAGGGTCGACATAGGTGTCGACCCCCAAAGAGGGGAGTCGACTGGGGTGTCGACCCCCCATATAGGGGTCGACCCCCTCGCCCAGATCCAAACAGTGATAATTTTCTGACTTGTTTCTGAGTAACTAGGGCATATGTAGCAATTCTGGATAGCTCTATCTAGTCCGGACAGTTCTGATTGCTCCTAGGTTGATCTAACGGCTCATATAAATCTAAACATCTATAAAAGCAACCCGAACCCTCAACCCTAAATCACACAATTCCATTCCAAGGAGCCACCATGCTGTCCATGGTCAACCTAGCATAGCCAGCATTTCTCCTCCAACTAGGAAGCAAACTAGAAAATAAGTTAGAAGCTACGAATCAAATCTAAATTAGAGAATCGATAGTCTACGTCAAGGGATAGCTTTTCAGTTTCAAAAATCAGATCCCAGAATTCAAGACCGTAATGTAATTTGTAAATTCATGTTACTTTCAGAAATAAAAGTTAATTGTGATTCCGACATTGTAATAAATCTGAATCTGAGATTATGCCTATTTCTATCTGTCTTTCTATATCCATTGGATCTATCTCATTGATAATATTATGCTCATTCTTTATCTCTTCTTTCCTTCTTTCTTTTTGTTTGTTTTTACAGCCAGGCTACTGCGAGCCTGAGCCAAATCTCATAAGAGATGAATGTACATTGGAAATAAAACAGGGCAAAATATATGATTTGAACATGGCCAGCGCTAAAATTGGGCATAATATATGATTTGAACATGGCCAGCGCTAAAATTGGGCATAATATATGATTTGAACATGGCCAGCGCTAAAATTTGGCATAATATATGATTTGGACATGACCAGCGCTAAAATTGGGAAAAGTATTAAATTATGTATAATTGGGCAAAACTGGTTTGTAACGAATTTGAGGACATAACACATGTTGTATTTAAAACATAAAGTGTATCGAACATATGACTTGAGATTTAAGGCATAAAGTATATTGGACATATGACTTGGGATTTGGGGCGTAAATTGAACTATAAACATGTAAGGCATAGTACATGATGTGGTTTAAGACCTAAAATTGGGGCATATTATATATGATAGTCCATGACTTGGAAGAAGGAGATTATTGTGTATAGTGATATATAGCTTAGGCATGAAAACCTATAGTAAGATAGGGATTACTATTAAATGTGAACACGCCTAAATTGGGATTTTGGGTAATTGACATGCACTGTAATTAAAGGCTATAATTTGGCATAGTTTATACTGTGAATCATGATTGGGGGTTTTTGGAGAGTATTTTGTATGGTGCAATATGACTAGACCTTAGGGCATGTGTTATATCGTGATTTTTTGGGCATGACTATTATTGCAAATTTGGGAAAATCTGGTGTAACCTATTTTGCGTAATAACTTGAATTTGAATTTATGGGGCATAACTTGCAATCAGCTTTGTTGGGGTATAACTTGAGAATTGGAACATGACTAGTTTAGTGGATTTGGGATGATTAGCATATAAAATCTAGACTTGGACATGTGTGGTAAATATGCTAAAAGATAAACGTGCCTAACCCGAGGTTAGATTGAGTTGCGGTGTAAAACTGGCCCGAACCGCCCGGCACATCCAGTAACCGCAACAACACCTATCTAACGTAAGAGGTTAATGCAATATGCCCAAGAAAAACCCGAGTTTAGATTGAGTCGTGGTGTAAAACTGCCCGGAACCGCCCGGCACATCCAGTAACCGCAACAACATAGATCTAATGTGAGAGGTTGGTGCATTAATAAATCAATTAATGCTAATGAACAAGGCATGTTAAGAATGGTAGGGTTAAGTTAACTAAGGCAACAATTAACAGTTTTAACACGTTGATTAGAAAAGAAGATGGGGTTAAGTAAATTTAGAACACTTAACCGTTATAATATGTTAATTAGACAAGAAGGTGGGGTTAAGTAAATTTAGAACACTTAACCGTTATAACACGTTAATTAGACAAGTAAGCAGGGTTAATTTAACCAGTACAACATAATGAATGAGAAGGGTTAAGTTAATAAGAAATACTTAACCAATATGACATGATAAATGGGTAGGGTTAAGTTAAAACAAAAGGGCAACACTTAACCGATATAACAGGATGCGTGGAAGGGTTAAGTTAACCTAAATCAACTGATGACACTTAACTAATACAGCATGATGAACGCGTGGGGTTAAGTTAATAATAAACACTTAACCAATGTAACTTGATGAACGAATGGGGTTAAGTTAATGGGAAATACTTAACCAATATAACATGATGAATGAACGGGGTTAAGTTAATAGGAAACACTTAACCAATCCAACATGACGAGTGAGACGGGTTAATAAGAAACACTTAACCAACATGACATGATGAGTGGGTGGGTTAAGTTAACATGAATGGACAACACTTAACCAATATGACATAATGTGTGGGAGGGTTAAGTACATATTGGGTTGGTGGGTAATATTAGTAAATATAGGCCTACAAACTTAACCGTTAAATAAACATGTTTAAATCAGTGGGAGGGTTAAGTACATCTCGTGTAGGTGGGTAATATTTGTATATATTGGCCCACAAACTTAACTAGTGAGAAACCCTAGTAACGGGGACCCATTTCAGCAGTAACCCACATAGATGTATCAAGGTACCCTGAAACTAGGCAGGGTAGGGCATGGTTACTAGGCTGATTATAAGCGGTCAAAAAACAGCGACAGGGGGTACGTTAACGTAGGTTCCGATGGATTACAGGCTTGCATGTACTCCGGAGTGGGGAAAAAGCAGACACTGGGTACCAATAGTTATACACTGTGCATCTTGAATCGTGTCGGGATGCTATCATAAGGATTGATACACCTTATGGTGGGACCAGCACCGGGTATCTACACGCAAGAGAGGCCCGATTGACACAGACACAAGGAAATTTAATATGAGTAAGGAGCCGATCGGTAGGGTAGTAAGGGTACATCTAACATCTTCATGGCAATTAGGCTGATTGAGGTAAGATCCTCATACTAGATGTACACCTGAAGGCTACAATAATTGCGGGGATCGGGATCACATTATCATATTAGCATTTTACACAGATTACCAGTTGGGACCCTAACTAGGGGGGGGGGGTGCAGAGATATAGAAATCAGAATAATAATGTAGTAGCGAAGCAGAGAAAGAGTAGAAGCGCATTTAGTTTATCTTGCCTTGTCATATCTAATGCTAATCTTATGTTATCTTGTTATCCTTGTTCTCACGGTATTGTCTTATATTTAGTTTATTCATGTCATGATGCTTTTGCCTATTATATGCTGAAAGTCACTAGACTTACCAGACTTATGTCTGATCTAGTTTGTTTCACCTCTTTTCTTCTGCCCCTCCCCCCCCCCCCCCCCCGATTAGCAGGGAGGAAATGTTACCACTTAGGCTCAGTTTTCTTTCCAAGGACGGAGATAGTCGATGTATTGCTTTGAACTCTCTATTCCACTGCTATGGCTGGTTCATGCTTTATTGGGGAATATCATTGTTATTTTTATGCTTTTTTTATACTTGGAAGTTTTTGAATCAAGACAGAAGTCCTATGTATTAATTTGAAGTATGATTGAGATAACTGTTGTAAAAGTTTGACTAAACCACATTGTTTGTAAAACGACTTTATTTTCCGCTTCTTTATTTGTTTGTCTTGTAATTTATCTGCATCTTTTACCTAAAATGCTCCACCAAAGTTCAGGCATTCCCTTTGTGAGTGACCTTAACGGAGGTGGGGTGTTACACTTGGTATCAGAGCTGAAGGTTACCGGATCAGATAAAAGATTTGAAAAATTATTTTCAAAACGGTTTTAAAAGAAGCATTTTTTAAAGGAAAAGTTTTGTTTTAAAGGCATATTCCCCAAAGCCATATGCACTATCTTTTGATCCTTCTTTTGAAACAATGTTTCCTTCTTTCCTGAGTCTCCGGGGCTCCTGGTTTTCTAGGAGGTAACCTCATCACGGCATGGTTCCGTAGGATTGATGAGGCTACGACATCTGTCAAAGGGCAAAGAAGTGCCCAACTTCCATCTATAGCCGCAATAGTTTCAACTGCGGCTAATTTTCTTTCAAGCTTTGCAGGGATTTATGTACGATGGAGGCAGCTTTCAGGAGACTTGTCAAAAAGTTATACAAGGATGGCAAAGATGAGAATGAGGGAGTTTGGCTAAGGAACATAACCCAAGGATGAGAAACTCATGGATATGGACTTGGTTCACGAAGGAGGAAAGAATAGAAAAATCTAAGACAAGAGGAAGTGTCAATATTATGGGTCATATAATTAAGGACAAGGGCAAGAACAAAGGACAGGATTTTCAGGAGGGCAAGTGCATGCTCTCACCGCTAGCGTACCTGAGAGAGGTAGTAAAGCTTTGGTTGAAAAAGTTTAGTTTTCTTTTTGATCATCCTGTTAGTACTCTTTTTGATTTTAGTGCTTTACATTCGTCTATATCTGCTTCTATAGTTGAGTCTCTGCACCTTAGTACTTGTATAATAGAAGATCCCATTATTGTCTCAAATACCGTTGGTGGTTCAGCTCGTTTATCTTTGGTTTGTAAGGATTTGAGAATAGCTATGTTAAGTATTGAGTTTAAGTGTAATGCTTATGTTTTTGGTTTCATGGGCTATGGGTTGATTCTAGGCATGAATTGGTTAGCTAGTAATTGTGAAAAGAGGGTAGTTAGACTTTAGACTTGCCTCGGGAATACTCTCGAGATTTCGTGCGATCCTAAGGGATCAGCTTGTCTTAGCTATCAAGAATCACTTGATGCATTGCGATCCGTTGGAGTAGTCCATGAGTACGCAGATGTTTTTGATTTGGTTAGGGGTTTGTCCCCTAAAACACGAGATAGACTTACGTATATGTCTAGTTAACAATGCAAAGAAGTTTCATTACCTGTACGACACATGAATCCAATGGAAAGGAAGGGCTCAGTAAACAAGTAAAAGAGTTACTTGAAAAAGGTTCATAAGGCGAAGTATTTCTGAATGGGGTGCTCCAGTCATTTTTGTTACAAAGGCGGATGGTTCACTTCGCTTGTGCATAAATGATATTTTGGAATGAGGAAGAACATGCTTTGCATCTAAGGAAAGTCTCGGATACCTCCAAGCGCATCAACTTAAGGCGAAGTTCTCCAAAAATGTCATTTTTGGAGAGAAGAAGTAAGGTTTCTAGGACATGTGGCGCCCAAAGAAGGGATAGCAGTAGATCCCGCAAAAGTATTTGCCGTGCAAGGCTGGAAGGTCCCAAGGAATATAATAGAAGTAAGAAGCTTTCTTGGACTAGCAGGCTAATATAGGAAGTTCATTAAGGACTTTTCGAAGGTATTAGCCCCACTTACTAGATTAACGAAGAAGAATCTAATCATCTTCGTATATACACTCGGTAACATGGTTAGCATCTGTTTATTTTCAAGAGATAGTTCTGCGAATGTTAGCATGACACGACAAAAGTTGTAGTGCCAAGTATACTATAAGAAGAAAAGGTGAAACGAGAGGCGACATTGAAATGAGTTCCAACTCATATTTTGGAAATAGAAATTAAGGAGCAACGCAATCGTGAAGTCAAGACAGTTGGAGGACAATGAAGTGAAGCTCAAGAAGATGCGACTTAGAAGACTGAAGATTAGATACGCGCATCATACCCTTTTTGAGGGTATATCCTTGATCTCTCTTTTTCTATAAAATTTGTTTGCATACTACTCTTTATCCTTTAGGTATATCCTCTTAGTTCCATCCTCGATCCTTAGGTAGAAGCCAATGGATGTAAACATGTGTTTGAAACATGTTATGATTGATGGTTGCAAGTGGATGCAAGTGTTTGCTAGTGGTTGCCCGTGGATCCATATACACACAATAGGCACTAGATCGGCTTTGTCACTTCCATATTGCATATGCATGAGTGAATTTTTATATATATGGGTTGAAACTAAATGTGTTATCATATGGATGTTGCATTTGTATGAATGATTGAGCACTCATGTAGAAGTTACAAAGTACGATTAGGAATAATTGCATACATGATGGACTCATGGCACTGACATAATTCGCATTAAGGAGGCCAAATGAATCAGTAGACCGCTTGATTTTGCATTGGATAAGGACGTATACACACACTATGCATACATTCATGAAAAGCATTAGAAATCTTTTTAAGGACAATGGATGCATGTGATTGAATGGTTGAGTAAATGGATGTTGGGTGGCAGGATATACATTCTTCTTAACTTGAAGATTTCGGGGACTAAATCCTTTAAGTAGGGGGAATGTAACACCCCGTAATTTTAAAACGGGACATAAGAGATAATTAAAGAATAATCAATTATTAAAAGAAGAATTAGATAAAAACGGGTTACGCCATTGCGTTCGTCTCGGTATTCTGCTTGATATAGAGTCCGAGTTTGCGTGAATCGGACTCTGTATGAAGAAGTTATGGAGTTCAGAAGATTTCATGTTTAAACAGAAAATAAAATAATTAAATAAAACAAAAACAGTTCGAATTTTGAAAAATCACATGAATCAGCAGGGCGGGAAAATTCCCACCTCTAGGGGTCGACTCCCCCCGGGGGGTCGACATATGTGTTGACCCCCCAAGAGGGGTGTCGACCCCCCAAGAGGGGTGTCGACCCCCTCGCCTAGATCCAAACAGTGACGATTTTCTGACTTGTTGCTGAGTCACTAGGGCATAGGTGGCGATTCTGGATAGCTCTATGTAGTCTGGACGGTTTTGATTGCTCCTAGGTTGATCTAACGACTCACATAAATCTAAATCTCTATAAAAGCAACCCCAACCCTCAACCCTAAATCACACAATTTCATTCCAATGAGCCACCATGCTGTCATGGTCAACCTAGCATAGCCACTATTTCTTCTCCAACTATGAAGCAAACTAGAAAACAAGTTAGAAGCTATGAATCAAATCTAAATTAGAGAATCGATAGTCTACGTCAAGGGATAGCTTTTCAGTTTCAGAAATCAGATCCCAGAATTCAAGACCGTTCTGTAATTTGTAAGTTCATGTTACTTTCAGAAATAAAAGTTAATTGTGATTCTGACATTGTAATAAATCTGAATCTGAGATTATGCCTATTTCTATCTGTCTTTCTATATCCATTGGATCTATCTCATTGATAATATTATGTCCATTCTTTGTCTCTTCTTTCCTTCTTTCTTTCATTTTTGTTTTTATCGCCATGCTACTGCGAGCCTGAGCCAAATCTGATAAGAGATTAACGTACGTTGGAAATAAAATTGGGCATAATATATGATTTGAACATGGCCAGTGCTAAAATTGGGCATAATATATGATTTGAACATGGTCAGCGCTAAATTGGGCATAATATATGATTTGAACATGGCCAGCGCTAAAATTTGGCATAATATATGATTTGGACATGACCAGCGCTAAAATTGGGAAAAGTATTAAATTATGTATAATTGGGCATAACTGGTTTGTAACGGATTTGAGGACATAACACATGTTGTATTTAGTACATAAAGTGTATCGAACATATGACTTGATATTTGAGGCATAATGTATAATGGACATATGACTTGGGATTTGGGGCGTAAATTGAACTGTAAACATGTAAGGCATAGTACATGATGTGGTTTAAGACCTAAAATTAAGGTATATTATATATGATAGTTCATGACTTAGAAGAAGGAGATTATTGTGTACAGTGATATATGGGGCATGAAAACCTGTAGTAAGATAGGGATAACTGTTAATGTGAACACGCCTTGTAACGACCCAGATTTATATTTAGCCGTTGAATTTTGAATATATAAATTGTTTAAATATTTTATTTGAATTAGATATAGAAATTTATAAGGAACTTATTTAATAAAACGATATTTAAACGTATAATTTATAATATAATTTAAAACATGTTTAAAATGGTGCGGTAGTTTGAATATTCGATTTCAAATTTCAAATGAATGTACAGGATTCAAAATAAATCGGATTTTAGCGAAACAAGAAATATTTGAATCTGTTTGAAAATATCTTTCCAAAGAATGTGAAAAATCTAGATTTCATAGCAGGGATAAAGTCCAAATCAAATTTTCAGAAAGTCGTTATGGAATCACATGTAGACCATAACGGTTTATTTAATATATTTAAATATCGATCTTGAATTTGGACAAGCCCTTGCAGATGTAGTGATAATATAATTTTTAGAATTTTACTATAATTTTTAATTAATTAAATATGCAACTTTTTATTTGGAGTGTTTTGCACCCTATATCAATATTTTGGGGTTTCATAATATAAGTTAAACTACTGATATTATTATACTTTTGGGATCGTGGCATATTGGTTGTCAAGATCATATATTCATTTTTATCCATAACGGCTTGTAGCGAATGGAGTTTTACATAATGGCGAACCATTGAACTTCATATTATAAAACTTAATTAAAACTTACAATTCACCACAATTTACATGCAGAAAAGGATATAGACTCCTAATACATTTAATACTGATAATAATTCTCATTACTTACGGTTAAATCATTTTGTTCTTATCTTTTTGGACTTATATCCTACCCTACAATTAACGTTGCATACATTAGGATCCATGTTAACTTTGCATGAGAACAACAGTACGTGTCTATTGGTAAATAAAGAAATAGAAAAATAAAAGAGATTTTATCCTTTTCAGTACGTTTCAGCAACAAACGTGATCTCCACGGTTTCAAAACCGGCAGTGTGAAGTAATCTCGAACCGTGCTCTGCAAGCTGTTATATTCCGCGCCCTTCACGCTATTAGATGTCGTGCTTCCCAAACTTTTACTCCTTCAAATACCAATCATTCCTATTCGTACCATGTTTTCGCATCAGGTGAAAACTACTCTTCTAGTATAATAAAATGAAAATTCCCACTTCCAAAAATTCATTAAAAATCCAATTCCTGACCAAATCGTGAGATTCTCGATTCGTTAAATCACTGGAATAGAGAGCTTCAACCTCGTATATGTGTTATTGCGTGCGATGAGTGTACTGGAGCTCGAGTTTTCAGACCGCAGCGCCGAAACTACCAAAGCGAGAGTGATCGTTTAGCTTTGGAAATGGTGGCCTTAGACTCTGGGGTCGGAGGTGAGTCCGTTGGAAGAAGTTCGTGGAAGTTCAAGACGGAAAAGTCGGGCATTGTAGCTTGCGCTACAGGAATTGTCGAACTCGAATTCTGCTAGAGTGGTACGGGCATGTTTTGAGGGATGATTAGGGAGTTGTAATATGCGATTTAGTTAAACGAGGAAGGGATTGTTTTTACTATGTTCAAAAGGAATGATTTTCAAAAGAAATGGAGAGGTTGATAATGAACATGAAAGAGGAGTTGAAGTTACTGTAAGAAAATGAGGGAGTGAGGGAAGAAGTAAGTTTGCTTGTGGGTTTAAGATAACAATCAAGAGCAGTTTTCGATGAGGAGAGGGCGAGGTACGATTGTTCTAACGCGGGGAAGTTTGGATAGTGAATGTTCAGTTTGTTTGCTTTGCCCAGGAAGAAGCAGTGGAACGTGACTTACGGGGGTATGATTAAGGCAACCTAATTAACGTGATTATCACAAGATTTGTGAGTAATTTAATATTATGGTGGTGGTTACTTTGTTGATGCCTTGCTGGCTTCTTTGCTTCAAACGGAATAATATTCCAATTCTGGATTGGAGAAGAAATTACATGAATGCCGGAATAGTGGCTAATGATGTTATTAAGGAGATGATGGGAAGTAAAATAGTGGCAAGTCGTGATTTGTAGAATACAATCGACGGAATATTCGTTGGGTCAAAGATCGACCATGGAGGAAAAGGAAAGGTACGGAATGTTTATTTTGCATTACTAGAGAAAGAGAGGATTTAAACGGGCGATTAAAACTTAAAAATAAAAAGGTATTTAAACAAGGTAGTTATCTATTTAGAATATAATTAATAAATTTATAATGTTTGGTTGTATAAAATGTTGTAACGCGCATATATCATTCATATGTTAACAGAATCCAAAGAAAACAGTCACATTGGTTTTGTAACGAATGAATCTTCATTGTTGAACCAATATGGGTGAAAATGGAGCAATTAGAATTTCAAGGTAAAATCAAACACTATTGATTTTAAAACGAAACGAAAGCAGAACCGTCAACTGCCAAACAAGGTGAGTAAACTCACTAACTCTGACTTGTTTATATTTTTATATAAACAAGTTTAAAATTTATTTATAGTAATTTTTTATACTATGCAATGGTTGATTGGTTGAATAGTGATAAAATTGGTTAAAATGGTTGATATAAATACATCGTTGATCGATTATCAGTTCTGACATTTTATATTGATGTGAAATTTATATTATTGATGTTGATTAACATCTGTGGATGCATGGAAACAGGTTGGAGAGGCCCAACTGGGTTCCTCAACATTTATATTATTGTTTTCATACATTTGCGTTATATGATGTGATATGTATTCTATGATTGATTTTGTTGTCACTGGCCCTATAAATTTTAGTATTTAAATATTATAAAATACGGGGAAAGGAGTTTGGGATTTAAAAAGAAAATTTATTTCAGAAATATAGAAATTTACTTTCAAATAAAATTGAAAGTAGAGATACGTTTAAATGAATAAAACATGAAGTTGTTTATAAATGAGTTTGTAACTTAAGTTAATTATTTATCATTGGATAAGTTATAAAATAAATTCAGATTTGAATTTGTATGAAAAGTTCAGGTTTTAAACAAATATTTAAAATGAGATTTGAACTTAGCTATTATTAAAGAAATTTAAACGAGATTTTAAATGATTGAAATAAAAAGAGATGAGGCTTGTATGAGCAATTCTGAATAGAAATTATATATAAGATTTGAATTTAAGACTGATTTAATTGTATACAAAAGAAATATATTTGTGATTAAAGTGAATAATAGTTTAAAACAAGTAATTTGCCAATAAAATATTCATAAAAGAAATTTGGTTTGAAATATGAATCTAAATTGGAATGTGAATGAGAAAGGAAAATGGAAAATCGTTTGAAAAGAAACGATAAGTTGTATTCCAAAATTTGGAATATAAATAACCTTTTTATAAACTGAAATGGTTATAAAGGATTCCGGTAAGAATTTAGAGAGCATAAATTCAAAGGTGAATTTGGGATTTTGAATCACCTTGAAATGGTAGATAAATTCCGAGGTTTGGAATATAATCAAATATAGATTATTCGAGAGAGAGAGATATTTATTGGGATTCAATTATATCGAATTTAGGGAAGTAGTAGTTTTACTTTCCGGTTTGAATCAAATGTAATTATTTAATTATTTACTTATTATTTTATTTATCGAAATAATTAAGTAAAGTTATATTTTTATAAACCAAATATTTGGAAACAACGATTATAACGCTACTGTTATAATCGGCGTTTCTTCGTAAAAGAAGTGTGTTCTTAGATTGAATCTGAAAGTCGCGTAAGTAATGTTTTGTTTGAAGTTGCGAGCTTTGACTATTTCAGGGTTGAGAATGTTGTTCAATTAAGGTCTGAGAGGTAATTATAACCCAACTTGATTGACTTCATGATTGACGGAGGAATGGTTAAGGTTCGATAGTGAAGATGGGTTAGCAAGAGAGTTAGTTACTAAGTGATTACTGGTTTGAGCTATAATAACGATGTTTGTAACATCGCGTTAATTTAAAGGATTTTGAAATGTTTTCTAACTGGAATAAGAGATATTTTCTCGAATAAAGAAATAAGATATTAGAATGTTTTTCAAAGAATCGAGAGGGGAAATCAAGTTTCAAATGGATACAAAAGATAGGGAAACAGGAATTGGAAATAATAATATAACCAGGAATTGATTTAAAGGGGCCCAGTGTTGTTTAATGCTTGATCGATAGAATTTCCATTTGGAAATAGGACCGTTGATTGTATGGATGTTTCTTTGATAGTTAAATCACCGACTATCAAAGTTTTGATTTATTTTATACCTCCATTGTCAATATGGAGAGACTGGGATCAGATCTAATATCTGAAAACCACTCTGTATTGGCATAAGCGTTACGAATCAACTTATCTTGAAGAGATTATGAAGACGGAGTAAAGTGCAAGGGCTGTTCTGTTAACCCTAGGTAGAAATTGCCCAAGATGGATTAATAGAAGGTGCCTTCGGTTTGTCCAGACCCAGGACAACTTGTATGGACGAGTGTCTGACAAAGTATTTCCAAAGGGATTACGTACATTGGTTCCTTCAAACGTACGAAGTTGGTGGCACAGAAGGGAAACTTCTTTAGCATAACAATCTGAGTATTTTTGTGGGAATCAATTAGTAATTTCCAACAAATCTGACGATGTGGCATTCAAAGTGAATGGTGGCCAGATGTTCTGGAATATAATTCAAACCTCAAGCCTCACAACCGGGGATTGACAAAAATCGGGCAGGCAGCATGGCTATGTGGGTCTCTCCCATTAGGATGTATAATCACCTAACTAGAGAAATTCCATTTGCTTCTTTAAATCTATCGATGCTGTCCCTTTCGGGAAACAATTGCTGATCCCAACCGTTGGTGATATACATTCGATACACTCAAGCGAAATGAATGTTCGGTCATGTGTGGGCCGGGTTGCAAGACGTTCTTGTTGAACCCAGTGTATTCACCTCTAGAGATACACTATCGGCAGGTGGTCCCATACCTTGTCATGTTGGAAATCCAATCTCCAATAAGCACCCTGCAGTTTTTGATTTTATATTATATATGGAGCGTGAGATGCAAGCGTTCCACTAGATTCTATTTATTTGATTTAGACACTATTATAATATCACCAGATTTTGATATCAAAATATTTTGGTTATCGTAAGGTAAATACCATCCGTGTTTATGTGTGGATTGGTCTTACAATTATCATTTCTTTTGGAAGGTTTTGAAAGTTAAACAAATGATTGGAGTTTACTCGCACCAGTCCCATGACTGACCCAGAGTTTATTTTGTTGTTTTCCCTAAACTCTTGGGTACACAAATTTGGACGGGCAGTCAAGTAGTCGGGATTTTACAGATTCACTTGGAGAAGATCAAAGCAGGAGGCTTCATCAGTTAGCTACAGACTATCATATTTTCCGTTGTGTACTATGTTGTATCTGGAAACACGAGTTTATAACTGTTCCAGGAATAACTATTGTGCTTTGATAATGGTATGTATATACAGTTACTAATTTGTATTTCAAAAGTTATGTTATATAATATATTTTATTCGTTCCGCTGTGAGATTTATGTTCTTCATTTTTCTTCTTTTCTAATTTCTCTTTCTTTCTATTTATCATCCTTTAACTTCTTTCTATTAACGATTCGTATTTCTGTGCAATTTGGGTTGGATGTGTGGTGTTATTAGTTGACTCAAAGGGTACGGAAATTCGGGCCATTACAGTTGGTATCCGAGCATAAGGTTGAGTGATAACCTTGGCTCTGTGGCATGACTCGATAGAGATGGGGTTAGTAATACCCTAGATTGAGTTTGAGTGTATATATATGAGCGCGTATTTGCAGATTTGATATAAAAAAAAAATTATATTGTGTTGACTGGTTTGTTGAGTGGTTTATGAATTCTGGTCGATACAGAATGTACAACTGTATCGATAGGTATTTCTAAACTCTCGAACAAATCAATTCGATACAGTATTGTTTTAAAATGGGTAAATGAATTAATTTTGCCCAAAAATTATTTTGATATAAAAGGAATAATTTTTGGATTATTATAGTATATGTGTGTGTTGATTGTTATTACAATCAAATAAAATTGCAAAATATTAAAATGATTATATATAACCAAATTGAATTTATATAAAAAAATGGAATACACAAATAAGATGAATAAAAAAAATGATTCAGATCAAAATTTGGAATTTAAATCCCGGTTGTTTAGAAATATTTTCTAAAGTATTTTTAAAATAATAAGAAATTACTTTTAAGAATTTTTGTTAAAAATGGTTTTAAATGGATTTTGAAGAGTGATTAAGAACTGAAATCACTTCAGTCGCTGGTAAATAATTTTGATGATGATCCGGACATCATCGGTGTTCATTTTCAAGTTTCTAGGTGACGGATTGCTACCATAAAGTTGGTTATGAATTGTTTTGAGGAAAGAAAACCATGTTTCGTTTTAAACTTCCAAATGAGATTTGATATTTATATAATTGATTTCAAACTGATTTTGAAATAAAACCTAGGAATTTAAATTCTGAATTTAGATCTAACTTATGAAGACAAATAGATTTAAAAGGTGGAAGTGAACCAAACAAATAAAAGTTCACCTTGAGTTAAGTTTAAAGAAACTCGATTCGATTCGATATAATCATGGAGGAAATATGGAGAAAAGAAGGATATGAATTATTAAGATGAATTCGACTTATATGAAATAAGTTGAATTTATATATTGGATGCTGCTAATTTAGATTAAATTGTGTTGGATTTGAACCCAAATGGAATAAATGGATTGGTTTTGAAATAGGAATCAAGTTGGAAGCATAAAATGAAGGTAAACTAATCAGAAAATGATTAGAGAGTAAAGAAAACTAGAAGTTGGATTGGTTTGAAATCAACTGGAAATGGATATATGTATGCTGAGTAGACATTGAATGGAAGCAAATGCAAGAGATAGAATTTATGCCAACAGAAAGGTACATATTTACAAAATTACTTGGGTTTGATGATTTTATGAGCCTATGGGGCAAGCCGCTTGGCTTTTTGATTTTCTTTTGGATTAGAGAATACTTAGAAAGGCGAGTTGTGGTTGTACCAATTGAGTTGTGCAGAGGAGATGCTGGCGAAATTTTTCAAAATAAAAAAAATGATAATTGAAATCGACTTATTGATTGTATAAGAGATTATAAAACCTGAATGGTTAAGCGAAATGATAAACAAATTAAAAATCAAATTGTGTATGTGTGTAACGATCCGGAAAATATGAACCAATTTAAAAAAATTTAATTGGCTAAAATAGTGGATTTTAAATATTTAAAATAAATATTTTAATAATGATGATGAAAAGTAAGTTTGAATCGAAGTTGAAAATAAATATAACTACTTTGAATTATAAACAAGGCCTGAAATGGCGCGGTAGTTTCAAATTTTGAATTCAAACTTTGACTAGCTGTACCGGGTGCAAAACAAAACGGATTTGAGTGAAATCAAAAATATTTAAATCTGTTAGTGAATAACTTTCTAACTAATCTGAAAAATCGAAGTTTCATAGTGGAAAGCAGAAGTTATGGCCAAATGAATTTTCAGAAAGGTCGCTATGGAATTTATATAGCCCGTGAAATTGGCCATTTTGCATACGACCTCAGAATTCGACGAAACCACTTTTGTTGGATCTGGGATGTGAAGTTATTACTAAGTTTCAAATTTCATAATTTTTGAAGCTAGTATGTGAGCGTGGCAAAGAAAAACGTGTTTTGGTCAATTACAGTTAAATTGGATCGACCGGAAATGGGCCTTTTTGCCAACGGTCTCAGAATTTGACGAAACTAGTTTTGTTGGGACCGTATCGTCAAAACATAGCTAGATTTATTTTTCGGGAATTTTTCGAATCAGTTTGTGGCCCTGGCAAATTGAAATGTACATTCAAATCAAATATTGAATGTTCTATATTTTAATTTGAAGGAAAACTGACTGAAACAGTCGAATGGGCCTACGGAACATATCCCATTATGTTCGGAATGGGGGTAAAACGCTCGGGACGACAGTCGTTGGGTTTGGATTGGTGTTCATGGGTGAAAGAGGGTATTTTCGAAATTTAAAAATATATAAATAAATATATAAAAATTCATTAGTCCAACTCAGCTTTCTCTCTCCTCGTTTCTCTCCGAAACCCCCAGGTCGACGGCGCAGCTTCTCCATACCTTCCCGATCATTTTCCGACCGCCACATGCGTCGATAGCCCTAGCTCCAGTTCAACTTTCTGTCGAGCTTCCTTCCCTCTCCAAATCAATACCAGTTGGAGATTTTTTCGTGGATCATTGAGCTCGAATCAAGCTCGAGAAGGTCAGGACTTTGGGCCGCCGCCACGCCAGCTGGGCCCCACCGAGTCTGACCGCTCCACCCGCCATTCAGGCGCCTTCCGACCCTCTTGGACACCGTATAACCCGATTCTCCTATCGAGCAACAGTTTAATCGAAAGATCAAAACCTAGTTTTGAACGTTCAACGTGAAAGGTACGGCTTGGCTATATTTAAACTGTTTTAACACTTTAAAGCGTTGCAAACTTGTAAAAATCATATCTTTTTGCTGTGTTATCGAAATTCAGTGAAACAAGAGACAGTGGACTCGTGTGGACATATTCTACATTTTAGAAGAGACTGCATATTTTTCTGAGCCTTCTGCTATTTTTGGTGGAGTGGAACCCAATGAGAGGTTTCTAATTTATAAACGATATGGAAAACGACGATGTATAAATTATATAGTCGATGTATGAGTTATATAAGCATTGTACACCTCTTGTATAAGCGTTGTATAAGTTATACGCTCGATGTATAAGTTATATATGCGTTGTAAAAATTATATATGTGTTGAAATAGAAGTGAAATGCTATATACATACATACATACATACATACATACATACATATATATATATATATATATATATATATATATATATATACACGCCCCTCGTCCACAAACCATGGACGATATTTATTAGTTGTGATTGGTGTGAAAATTGATTGATAGCGAATGGTTGATTGGAATTGTTTGTGGTTGATATTGATTGGTTGTGGTTGAAAAATACCCGTTTGGAGTTGAGAAATATTTGGTTGAAACCACATAGGATTAGTTTGTGGAAATGAAAAAAATATTCATGCCACCTGCGTGCGAACTAGATGCATGAATCCCCATTGTCAAAAACCGCGAGGTTTTAAGGTAGAGCGAGGAGCCGTACTAGGGACAGTCCCGGTTTTAACTACCCTGCCGTTATGCTGCCGAAATTTTGAATAATATTCATGTGTTAGAATTATTTTCATTTGTTGAAACTATATTTATTCGTTGAATAGAAAACCTTCATGTGTTGAATTGTAATTCATTCTTTGAATAGAAATTCATGTGTTGAATGGTATACGTGTTTTAATTATAAAAATCACATTTTTATCTATATATACAAACTATAGAAAACCTTCATGTGTTGAATCGATATTCATTCGTTGAATTGAAATTCATGTGTTGAATGGTATTCGTGTTTTAAATATAAAAATCACATTTTTATCTATATATATAAACTATAGAAAACCTTCATGTGTTGAATCGATATTCATTCGTTGAATTGAATTCATGTGTTGAATGGTATTCATATTTTGAAAGAAATTGTTTTATAATAAAAATCCCATTTTTATCATCAATATGAAATATATAAAATAATCTTGTTTTGAAATAAATTGTTTTATAATAAAAATCCTATTTTTATCACCTATATTAACTATATAAAATAGTCGAGTTTTGAAATAAATTGTTTTACATTAAAAATCACAATTTTCTTATATACATGAATTGTTAAAAATAGTGAAGTGTTGAAATAGAAGACAGGTAGATAAAAATATCATTTTTATCAATTGTATGAAAATAATATATGTTTTGAAATCGAAGAATCGATATATATATATATATATATATATATATATATATATATATATATATATAATCGAAATATATCGAATAACGAAGCTGCAGTTTGTATTTTGAAACTGTGATTTCAAACGATTATTGTGGGAGATCCGACCATCGGATTTTCCCGAAACCGCAACCGTTGGGTCCGCTTTGGAAATATCTTTCCAACGGCACCAACTTTGTAAAAATCCAACGGTTGGATTATCTGGAATGTTTAATTCAAATCTAAAGAAAAACAGTGCCAGAATCGATTATATTTATATATATAAAAATATAATTATATTTAATCGAATAACGGCGCTGCAGCTCGTATTTTGAAATCGAAACTTCAAACGATTGTACTGGGAGATCCGACCGTCGGATTTTCCCGAAACTGGAACCGTTGGATTCGTTTTGAAAAGATCTTTCTAATGACGTAAATTTTGTGAAGATCCAAAGGTTAGATTTTCAGATATGTGTAAATCAAATCTAAAGAAAAACAGCACCACGGCCGCATTATGGCCCGAAGCGTCGTTTTGAATAAATTGGCTATTTTATAATAAATAAAAATAGCGATAAATCGTTATAAAATGTTATAAATGATATGGATGTGAAATTTAAAAACTAACTAAAGGTTGGCTAAGCCGAATGGTTTCTTGGGTATTGATCTGATGTTGGTTTCGGCCTTCGGGGTTAATATTTGGGAAATCGTTCTCTTACTGATGGACGGTTAGTGACTAATGAATTGAAATGATGTGTAGTAGTGTTTGTGTAGCACTTGTTTATTATATACGCAAGTTGCTCAGAAAGACCGGGTTTATCCAATTCTGAATAACTGAATCGACGATAAGAAATCGAAGATGAAGACGGTGGTCGAAGACCGGAGATCTTCACCTCGTTTGGATGGTAACCAAGGTCTTGATTGGGAGGCATCCCGAAATATGGATAATGAGTGGTGATCGTCCAGACGTACGTGGTGATCGATGGGTTTGCGAGGTATATAGTGCCTCCGGTTTCGTTCAGACCTAGAACGGACTTGCAAATGGACAGTGTGTCTGACATTGGAAATTATTCTTTGTGATTGATAGCCATCAGTTGCACGGTGTGAATTGCCTATGTGGCATGCTAAGATGCAGTGATCAGGGCTTCTTTTGAAAGGCAAAGTCTTGTGGTGATGATCAAAGCACCGCTTGTGTGGCATAGCATTGTGTATAACATGAAATCGCGAGCCTCAAACCCCGGTATGAACCAGAAACGGGAGAAAGGACCTCAGGGAGGGCCTGCGTTTCTTCCTAGCTAGAAGTGGCGTTAGTGGTTTTACACACCCTAACGAGTTTGACTTATGTGGTTGTTGCTGTTGCGAGGCGCCTCGGTTTGATCGGTCGATCCGGGACCGATGGAGTCATTTGTTGGCTCACTTACGCCCCAAAGGGCGGGGAAACGCAGTGTTCAGGAATTTTAATCCACATCGGTGGACTGACCCTGACGATCCAAAGGCTTGACAGAGTACTTGCTTGAGGCTCGGGCTAGGCAGTCTCGAATTCGGTAAGGACTATCTTTTGCCTTGGTTCATGACGAAAATCCAATTTCCAAATATGTGACTGTGCGGTTTTGATTGTATATATATATATGGCGACATGATATATGGTACCCATGCCGTCTATGATTGATAGTTATGATTGAAATGGTTTTCGAAACCTATAAACACTAGTAATAATATCAAATGCTTTTGTTTTATTCGTATCAATCATATTTTGGCCATTATAAGGTAAAACTCTATCCTTCGGTTTGCGTTGCATTGTGTGATGGGAACTGAGTCTTATAATGGCTTCATTTTTATAAAAAGCATTGCGATGTTTAAAAGAATGATTTGTTTTAAAGCACTGGCAATCCAATGGAGTAAACCCGTTCCATGAAAGTGGCATGGTCCTGTGATTGGCCATATTTTAAATGTGTTGAGTAGATTTCTCATACCAGTCCCATGACTGACTCGTAGTTTGTTTCACTTTCAAACTCGGGTGCCCTTTTTTCTACATGGGCAGCCTTGTATTCGGGTTTAGCAGGCTTTATCCAGATAGCTGGAGCTGAAGATGGATTCTATTATTTATCTCTTTTTATGCTGTTTAGCTCCTATTGTACATTATTATTATTTTCCGCTGTAGACATTTATGTATAGCTGAACTGTATTTGTACTAAGTATGATCCTGTATACTTGGTAACACTGATGATTACGTTTATCCAGTATATTCTATTGTTCATTATCTGGTGTATTTACTTATTTCTGTTCTACTATTATCTGTTTCTGTGTTATATTTCAAAGTATTACCCTTGCCACCGTCTGTACGGGGTTTGGGGTCGTCTCAGGATATTTGGGAAAGCATATGGATTGAAGATAAGAATGTGAGGATGGATTGACCAAAAATGGTGGACATATCACTTAGAAGGAATTATGAATGGTCGAGTATTGGTATGAGGATCCGAAGGTCGGGTAAGAACTTGGTCACGAGGATATGGGATATAAGATTTCAACTAAGCAGATTAAGAGGAGTTAGAGTTATAGCATTTTACTGCTTAGCAATTTTGAGGACGAAATTATTTTAAGGGGGAAGGAATGTAACGGCCCGGATTTTTAGCCATGATAATATATTCATTTTTGTCCATAAGGGCTTGTAGCGAATGGAGTTTTACATAATGGCGAACCATTGAACTTCATATTATAAAACTTAATTAAAACTTACAATTCACCACAATTTACATGCAGAAAAGGATATAGACTCCTAATACATTTAATACTGATAATAATTCTCAATTCTTACAATTAAATCATTTTGTTCTTATCTTTTTGGACTTATATCCTACCCTACAATTAACGTTGCATACATTAGGATCCATGTTAACTTTTCATGAGAACAACAGTACGTGTCTACTGGTAAAAAAAGAAATAGAAAAATAAAAGTGATTTTATCCTTTTCAGTACGTTTCAGCAACAAACGTGATCTTCACGGTTTCAAAACCGTCAGTGTTAAGTAATATCGAACCGTGCTCTACAAGCTATTATATTTCTTCCCCCTCACGCTATTAAATGTCGTGCTTCCCAAACTTTTACTCCTTTAAATACCGATCATTCCCATTCGTACCATGTTTTCGCATTAGGTGAAAACTACTCTTCCAATATAATAAAACGAAAATTCCCACCTCCAAAAATTCATTAAAAATCCAATTCCTGACCAAATCATGAGATGCTCGATTCGTTAAATCACTGGAATAGAGAGCTTCAACCTCATATATGTGTTATTGCGTGCGACGAGTGTACTGGAGCTCGAGTTTTCAGACCGCAGCGCCTAGGGCTGGAAACTACCGAAGCAAGAGTGATCGTTTAGCTTCGGAAATGGTAGGGCACTGTAGCTTGCATTACAGGAATTATCAAAGTCGAATTCTGCTAGAGTGGTACGGTCGTGTTTTGAGGGATGATTAGGGAGTTATAATATGTGATTTAGTTAAACGAGGATGGGATTGTTTTTACTTTATTCAAAAGGAATGATTTTCAAAAGAAATGGAGAGGTTGATGATGAACATGAAAGGGGAGTTGAAGTTACTGTAAGAGAATGGAGGAGTGAAGGAAGAAGTAAGTTTGGCTGTGGGTTTAAGTTAACAAACAGGAGCAGTTTTCGGTGAGGAGAGGGCGAGGTACGATTGTTCTGACGCGGGGAAGTTTGGATAGTGAATGTTCAGTTTGTTTGCTTTGCCCAGGAAGAATCAGTGGAACGTGACTTAGGGGGGGTATGATTAGGGCAGCCTAATTAACGTGATTATCACAAGATTTGTGAGTATTTAATATTAATGGTGGTGGTTACTGTCTTGATGCCTTGCTGGCTTTTTTGCAACAAATGGAATACTATTCCAATTCTGGATTGGAGAAGAAAATACATGAAGGCCGGATTAATGGCTAATGATGTTATTAAGGAGATGATGGGAAGTAAAATAGTGGCAAGTCGTGATTTGTAGAATTCAATCGACGGAAAATTCATTGGGTCAAAGATCGGCCATGGAGCAAAAGGAAAGGTACGGAATGTTTATTTTGCATACTAGAGAAAAAAAGGATTTAAACGGGCGATTAAAACTTAAACATAAAAATGTATTTAAACAAGGTAATTAACAATTTAGAATATAATTAATAAATTTATAATGTTTGGTTGTAAATAATGTTGTAACACGCGTATATCATTCATATGTTAACATAATCCAAAGAAAACGGTCACATTGGATTTGTAACGAATGAATCTTCGTTGTGGAACCATTCTAGGTGAAAATGGAGCAATTAGAATTTCATGGTAAAATCAAACTTCATTGATTTTAAAATGAAACGAAAGCAGAACCTTCAACTGCCAAACAAGGTGAGTAAACTCACTAACTCTGACCTGTTTATATTTTTATATAAATAAGTTTAAAATTTATTTATAGTAATTTTTATACTATGCAATGGTTGATTGGTTGAATAGTGATAAAATTGGTTAAAATGGTTGATATAATTACATCGTTGATCGATTATCAGTTCTGACATTTTATATTGATGTGAAATTTATATTAATGATGTTGATTAACATCTGTGTATGCAGGGAAACAGGTTGGAGGGGCCCAACTGGGTTCCTCAACATTTATATTATTGTTTTCATATATTAGCGTTATATGATGTGATATGTATTCTATGGTTGATTTTGTTGTCACTGGCCCTATAAATTTTAGTATTTAAATACTTTAAAATATTTTCAAATATCGGGAAAGGAGTTTGGGATTTAAAAAGAAAATTTATTTCAAAAACACAGAAATTTACTTTCAAATAAAATTGAAAGTAGAGATACGTTTAAATGAATAAAACATGAAGTTGTTTATAAATGAGTTTGTAACTTAAGTTAATTATTTATCATTGGATAAGTTATAAAATAAATTCAAATTTGAATTTATATGAATTGTGGAAATCGGTTTTTAAACAAATATTTGAAATGAGATTTGAACTTAGCTATTATTAAAGAAATTTAAACGAGATTTTAAATGATTGAAATAAAAAGAGATGAGGCTTGTATGAACAATTCTGAATAGAAATTATATATAAGATTTGAATTTAAGACTGATTTAATTATATACAAAATAAATATATTCGTGATTAAAGTGAATAATAGTTTAAAACAAGTAATTTGCCAATAAAATATCCATAAAAGAAATTTAGTTTGAAATATGAATTTAAATTGGAATGTGAATGAGAGAGGAAAATTGAAAATCGTTTTAAAAGAAACGATAAATTGTATTCCAAAATTTGGAATATAAATAACCTTTATATAAACTGAAATGGTTATAAAGGATTCCGGTAAGAATTTAGAGAGCATAAATTCAAAGGTGAATTTGGGATTTTGTATCACCTTGAAATGGTAGATAAATTCCGAAGTTTGGAATATAATCAAATATAGATTATTCGAGAGAGAGTTATTTATTGGGATTCGATTATATCGAATTTAGGGAAGTAGTAGTTTTACTTTCCAGTTTGAATCAAATTTAATTATTTACTTATTATTATATTTATCGAAATAATTAAGTACAAGTTATATTTTTATAAACCAAATATTTGGAGACAGCGATTATAACGCTACCGTTATAATCAGTGTTTCTTCATAAAATAAGCGTGTTCTTAGATTGAATATGAAAGTCGCGTAAGTAATGTTTTGTTTGAAGTTGTGAGCTTTGACTTTTTCAGAGTTGAGAATGTTGTTCAATTAAGGTCTGAGAGGTAATTATAACCCAACTTGATTGACTTCATGATTGACGGAGGAATGGTTAAGGTTCGACAGTGAAGATGGGTTAGCAAGAGGGTTAGTTAATAAGTGATTACTGGTTTGAGCTATAATAACGATGTTTGTAACATCGCGTTAATTTAAAGGATTTTGAAATGATTTCGAACTGGAGTAAGAGATATTTTCTCGAATAAAGAAATCAAATATTGGAATTTTTTTTCAAAGAATCGAGAGGGGAAATCGAGTTTCAAAATGATACAAAAGATAGGGAAACAGGAATTGGAAAAAATAATATAACCAGGAATTGATTTAATGGGCCCAGTGTTGTTTAATGCTTGATCGATAGAATTTCCATTTGGAAATAGGACCGTTGATAGTATGGATGTTTCTTTGATAGTTAAATCACAGATTATCAAAGTTTTGATTTATTTTATACCTCTGTTGTCAATATGGAGAGACCGGGATCAGATTTAATATCTGAAAACCACTCTGTATTGGCATAAGCGTTACGAATCAACTTATCTTGAAGAGATTATGAAGACGGAGTAAAGTGCAAGGGCTGTTCTGTTAACCCTAGGTAGAAATTGCCTAAGATGGATTAATAAAAGGTGCCTTCGGTTTGTCTAGACCCAGGACAACTTGTATGGACGAGTGTCTGACAAAGTATTTCCAAAGGGATTACGTACGTTGGTTCCTTCAAACGTACGAAGTTGGTGGCACAGAAGGGTAACTTCTTTAGCCTAACAATCTGAGTATTTTTGTGGGAATCAATTAGTAATTTCTGATGAATCCGACGATGTGGCATTCAAAGTGAATGGTGGTCAGATGTTCTGGAATATAATTCAAACCTCAAGCCTCGCAACCGGGGATTGACAAAAATCGGGCAGGCAGCATGGCTATGTGGGTCGCCCCCATTAGGATGTATAATCACCTATCTAGAGAAATTCCATTTGATTCTTTAAATCTATCGATGATGTCCCTTTCGGGAAACGGTAGCTGATCCCAACCGTTGGTGATATACATTCGATACACTCAAGCGAAATGGGTGGTCGGTCATGTGTGGGTCGGGTTACAAGACGTTCTTGTTGAACCCAGTGTATTGCCTCTAGAGATACACTATCAACAGGTGGTCCCATACCTTGTCATGTTGGAAATCCAATCTCCAAGAAGCACCCTACGGTTTTTGATTTTATATTATATATGGAGCGTGAGATGCAAGTGTTCCACTAGATTCTATTTATTTGATTTAGACACTATTATAATATCACCAGATTTTGATATCAAAATATTTTGGTTATCGTAAGGTAAAAACCATCCATGTTTAGGTATGGATTGGTCTTACGATTATCATTTCTTTTGGAAGGTTTTGAAAGTTAAACAAATGATTGGAGTTTACTCACACCAGTCCCATGACTGACCCAGAGTTTATTTTGTTGTTTTCCCTAAACTCTTGGGTACCCAAATTTGTACGGGCAGTCAAGTAGTCCGGATTTTACAGATTCACTTGGAGAAGGTCGAAGCAGGAGGCTTCATCAGTTAGCCATAGACTATCATATTTTCTGTTATGACCAGAACTTCCCCGGTAAGGAATGCACGGATTGAATTGAGGACAACACACAAAAGAACGCAGACAGAAGAACATTTCATTTTATATTACAATAATTCCATCAGATACAAAAATATACAGAGTATAAATGAATAAAATACATCAGAGAAATATCAGAGGTTATAATAAATTACAAAGCAGCGGAAAATAATACAAAACACAACTGAAAGTAATACACGGATACAGAGCTTTCCGGGCATCGTTCCAGCTGTAAATTAGGATCCTATGAATATAAATCTGCAAAACCAAAACTACTAGCTGCCCGTGTCAAAATAAGGGCACCCAGAGTTTAGGTTAAAACTATAAACTCCAGGTCAATCATCGGACTGGTGTGAGAACTAAAACAGTTATTAATCTTTATTTTTAAAGTTAGGTAAATCAAGGGACCACGCCGTATAACACGGAACGGGTTTCCTCCCAAGAATACCAGTGCATAAAACAACAGGGCAATGCTAAATAAAGAACAATGAAGCTATTATAAGACCCAGGTCCCATCACACAATACAACGCAAGCCGGAGGATAGGGTTTTACCTTATAATAGTCGAAGAATGCTTGATACGCTAAATTTCATGTTTTATTATTACTATAAGTGTATAGTGTCAAAACAATTTCAAATCATAAGTATCAATCAGAGACGGCATAAGTGCCCCTTTAACCGTAAAATAGCAAGTGAGAAATTCCCTAAGTATTAACCCCGATGGCCGAAACCAACATCAGATCAATACCCAAGAAACCATTCAACTTAACTAATCTCCAGTTAGTTTCTGATTTTCTAACTCCTTTGGGTCTAAGAACAGTATTATTGAAGAAACCATTCACGACAACCCAAAATCACATTTGATATTAAATACAAGGCTCTGAATAGAAAATATATCGGCTTATATTCAATATCAAATTCTACGACCAACAAATATCGTATTGGAAATAACGATATTAATATATCTTTCAAATTTCCATAACAATATCTATATAATCACGAATTCCAACATCGAAATATTCCGAAGACAATTTCGATTCAAATCCATCCCAATGCAATCATTGGAAATTCTGGTTATTTTTAAAACCCTTTTCAAATTCAATTTATTTATTTAAAAATAAATAGAATTATAATTCTAGTTCAAAACTAGTTCATTTCGATAAAAATCTATTTTTATCTTTTCAAATATGGAGTTTTTAACCCCAATTCTTTCTAAATCATTTCTTATGATTTTACACAAATTATTACTATTTTTAATAATTTTATCAAGGTCCGTACAGTCGATTTCCATCAACGACCATCGAACTGCACTTACAACGACCTTTTCCAAATTTGATTTGGACATAATTCCAAATCCAACCGTTAGATTTTAAATCTCTAATATTCATTAGAAAGCTCTTTCCGATACGAACCCAACGATTCCGGTTTTTAGGTGAATCTGATGGTGGGATCTCCCGCAATATCCATTCGAAGTCAATGGTCGAAATTCGCGAACTGCCACAGCGCGGCGCGTTCTATTCAGGCCATTATATATATAATATATATATTATATATATTTCATCGATTTCCTTTCAAAACGTATTTTATAAATTGTTTAAATTCATTTTCAAAACGATTTCAACTTCCTTTTCAAATTCAAATCGAGATTGAATTTTTCAATATAAATTCGTCTTAATTTCAGTTCAAATCGATTTCACTTCAAGTTCAATTTAATTCGAATTTCAATTCATTTCAATTTAATTTGAATTTCAATTCATTTCAGTTTAATTTGAATTTCAATTCATTTCAATTTAATTCGAATTTCAATTTAATTCGAATTTTGAAATCACTTTCAATATTCATTGAAAAGTGAATAAAATCGATATAAATATCGTTCACGTCAAAATGGAGTCAATCTAATCAATACGGCTTTTATTCAACACATGAATATTTATTCTATTCAACACCTGAATTTATTTACTATTCAACACATAAGTATATATTTTCAATTCAACACATGAATTTATTTTCTAAATTGGAATGAGGCCCAATCAATTACCCTATAATGTTATATTGATTTTCTACAACACATGTATGGAATAGCAACGATAAATAATCAACCATCATCTAGAGTGCACCACACAACTGCATAAACATTAAATATAAATAATTAACGCTTACACAGTCTGTCAACCCATCGATTGACATACAACTAAACAATCGGGATTAGTGTACGTCAAATATCATCCCAATACCCGTGTGGGGTTTCAAATCAACAAATACTTATTTTATTTGTGCAGTTGGGTGATGTGTAAAATTTATCGTCCCAATCAATATCAGTCAAATCAGTGTATATAAACAAATCATCCGATTTGTTTATAAATATTTATTTTATATATACGTTAAAAATCATATTTTTAACTATAAAATATTTTCCACTATAAAATATTTTATTTCATTCCACATCACACAATCAAATTTCACAACACAACAATCAAGTAAACAAGCCGTCCATGGTCTGTGGACGACGGTTGTCGGGTGCTACTAAGCACCGTCTACATCCTACTATATATATCAACTAGAAAATAAATTAAAAGTGAGGAGTTCTCACCAACTAGCTAAACCAAACACCACGACTCTTCTTATGTAGAAATCTTCATCATGCTCGCCTTTTGTCAATTTCACTGTCCGTAGCCACTACATATTTAAAAAACACATTTTTATATTGCTACTATATAGATAAAAATTCTATTTTTATTCTGCTCACTATATAAAAATTATATTTTGGTTCACTACCTATATAAAAATCATATTTTTATTCTTTACATTATATAAAAATTATATTTTTATTCTCTACGTCTTCATATATAAAAATCTCATTTTTACTTCACCATTTCAACTATATAAAGATTCAAACTTTTCTAATATAAAAATTCGACCTTTTATATTTGATTAACTATATAAAAATACGACCTTTTCTATTTTAAAAATATCGCCTTTTCTATTTTAAAAATATCGTCTTTTCTATTTTACTACTTCATATTGGAAAAAAAAAACCATACCTTTAACTTAAATAAAAATCCTACCTTTACTTTAAATAAAAATCTTACCTTTACTTTAAATAAAAATCCTATATTTACTTTAAATAAAAATCCTACCTTTACTTTAAATAAAAATCTTACCTTTATAAAAGTAAAAATCATCACTATATGTAATAAAGGAAATCTGACTTTATCAACATGCTAATATATTTAAAACTGAAAAAGAATAAGGCAATGTAAATAAATAATCAAAAACTCACATTTTTACTCGGAGAAAAAAGGGGGTGTCTCGCTGGTGGTTCGAAAGGGGAAGGGAGAGTGGAGCTGAGGGGCGCTGATCGGAGGCGAAGGGGGCGAGGTCGGAGGCGAAGGCTCACCTGGGCGGCGCACTGATCGAATCAGGAGGGGGGATCTTCGTGCATTGGAGAAGAAAAAGGGGAGGAAGGGGGTTCGAGGAGGGGGGAGGGGAATGGATGCGGCGGTGGCGCCCCACCTGGCGGCGACGGCAGTGGAGTGGCGCTCCGCCCGCCTCCTCCTTTCGTTCTCTTTTTTTAATGACCTAATTCCATTTGAACGGGAGGGGGGTGTAAAGGAGATGGAAAGAAAATAGAGGGGGGGGTTTACGAAAAATTTATATTATTTTAAAATTCCAAAAAGCAACTTTTTATTTCGACCTCAAAATCGAACCCATCGACTGTCGTCCATAGCTAATTACCCTCATTCCGAACACAATGGGATATGTATCGTAAGCCAGTTCGGCTTTTTCGATCAGTTTCTGCCAAAATCAAAATATAAATCTATATATTGAATTTGAACGCGTATTTTATTTTACCGGGGCCACATACTAACTAGAAAAATTCCCGAAAAATATTTTCTAGCTTCGTATTGAGGATACAGTCTTAACAAAACTAATTTCATCGAATTCTGAGATCGTTTGTAAAATGGCCATTTTCCAGTCGATTAAAATCAACTGAAATTGGTCAAACGCGTTTTCCTTTGCCACGCTCACATATTGATTTGAAAAATTACGAATTTTGAAATCTAGCAATAAAGTGATATCACGGATCCAACAAAAGTGGTTTCGTCGAAAACCAAGGTCGTTTGCAAAATGGCCATTTTTAAGGGTCAGAATTCCATAACGACTATTCTGAATTTTCAACTGGGCATAACTTTTTATCCTCGCTATGAAATTTCAATTTTTTCGGATTCGTTGGAAAGATATTCTCAATTAGATTCAAATATTTTTTGTTACGCTAAAATCCGGTTTATTTTGAATCCGGTACATTCATTTGAAGTTTGAAATCAAATTTTCGAACTACCGCGCCATTTTCAATTCCTTTTATATATATAAATAAATATTTATATTCTAACGACGATCAATATAAATATATACGTTAGAATTCTATTCAAAATAAATTTCTCGTCGATATTATTTAAAATATTTCATTTTAAATATTCAAAATTCACTAAAATTGCCAAAATAAAAATTTTAAATTGGCCCAGATTTCCGGGTTATTACAATCTCCCCCACTGAAAAATTTTCGTCCCTGAAAAGGAACGAAGCCGAAAGTTGTTTAACTAATCAACTCAACTTCCATAATTTTCATTACGGCTTAAGTTCTTCAAACTTTTAGTTTCTAAGAACTTTTTAAAAATTTGGCTAACACCCTAAATTTTCGAAAAATTTCGCCATAACCTCCCCTGCACCGGGGACTTCGGGATATTTCATATAGCCTCCCATGGCCTTCTTCAATCCAAAAAGAAAAATAAATTGCCAAGCGGCTAGACAATCGGCTCATAAACTCATCCAAACCCAAAGAAATACAATAAACATGTACCTATTTGTCGGGCAAACAATTTTATTCCTCTTCTCTAGCCTCCTTGCTATGACCTGTTCAATGTAAGTACAAGTATATGCATGCAAATGCGACAAATTCTCAATACATTTCAATATTTGATTCAGTTTGGCTAAAGGTTCAACATTTAATTAATCAAACAACACAACTAGCAATCAATTAGTTGATTAACGTTTCAAATTCATAATTTTGGTACATATACAAAAAATCATGTTTTTGATGCCAAATCACAACAGTAAGCACTATCTAATTTTGGTTCTCACACCAGTTAATTGGAAATATATAGAAATCTCACTTTCGAAACACGAACACAATTACTGATGATGCCCGGGCATCACCAGAATCATGTCCGGGCGACTAGAGTGTGATTCTATATCTATCCAGTATATTAAAACTTTGAATACCCATGGATCAAACGTATATGCGAAATCTATATATACTGGATTGTCCAAATTCAATATAACTAAATGATCAAATACGAATAATTGATTTAAATTTTCAAAACAAAATTTGTTTTCATTTTAAAAATATACTCTTCACACTCGTTCTAGGATACTACTGATCCCATCTCTAACGAGTCATTCCCATTGGATATTACTAATCCAATCTCTGATGAATTCTTTCGTTTGGTTCAAACGTGTCTTGTTCTCTGAGCATTGTAAACCAAAGCTCTGATACCAAATTGTACAACCCGAACTTCCCCGGTAAGGAAAGCACGGATTGAATTGAGGACAACACACAAAAGAACGTAGACAGAAGAACATTTCATTGTATATTACAACAATTCCACCAGATACAAGAATATACAGAGTATAAATGAATAAAATACATCAGAGAAATATCAGAGGTTACAATAACTTACAAAGCAGGGGAAAATAATACAAAACACAACTGAAAGTAATACACGGATACAGAGTTTTCCGAGCATCGTTCCAGCTGTAAATCAGGATCCTGTGAATATAAATCTGCAAAACCAAAACTACTAGCTGTCCGTGTCAAAATAAGGGCACCCAGAGTTTAGGTTAAAACAATAAACTCCAGGTCAGACATGGGACTAGTGTGAGAACTAAAACAGTTAATAATCTTTATTTTTAAAGTTAGGTAAATCAAGGGACCACGCCGTATAACACGGAACGGGTTTCCTCCCAAGAATACTAGTGCATAAAACAACAACGCAATGCTAAATAAAGCACAATGAAGCTATTATAAGACCCAGGTCCCATCACACAATGCAACACAAGCCGGAGGATAGGGTTTTACCTTATAATAGCTAAAGAACACTTGATATGCTAAATTTCATTTTTTATTATTACTATAAGTGTATAGTGTCAAAACAGTTTCAAATCATAAGTATTAATCATAGATGGCATAAGTGCCCCATCCCACTATGTCGCCATACTAGGCTCTACAATCGAAACCGCAAATATCACGTATTGGAAGTTGGATTTCCATCGGTGAACCAAGGCAAGGGATCGTCCTTACCGAATTCGAGATGCTCTAGCCCGCCCCTCAGGAACAGAACGCATCGTCCCTTGGATCGTCAGGGCCGGTCCACCGATGTGGATTAAACTGCCTGAACACTGTGTTTCCCCACCCTATGGGGTGTCAATGAGTCAACGAATGACTCCATCGGCTCCACACAGTCACCGATATATCCGAGGCGCCTCGCAACAGCAACAACCACATACGTCAAACTCGTCAGGGCATGTAAAACCATTGACGCCACTTCTAGCTAGAAGGAAATGCATGTCCTCCCTGAAGTCCTCTCCCGTTTCTGGTTCACAACCGGGGTGTGAGGCTCACGAATCAACACTACACAAAACTATGCCACACAGGCGGTGCTTTGATCATCAACCACAAAACTCTGCTTTTCAACAGAAGCCTTGATCATTTGCATCTTAGCATGCCACACAGGCAAACCAGTCCATGCAACCGATATCCATCAATCACACATAATGATATCCAATGTCAGACACACAGTCCATTTACAAGTCCGTTCTGGGTCTGAATGAAACCGGAGGCACCTTGTACCTCGCATATCCATCGATCTCCAAATACGTCTGGACGATCACCAACTGATTCCCTCCTCTTGGGTGTACAGCCCAATCAAGATCATCAGTAATCACCCAAACGACGAGAAGACCTCCGGTCTTCAACCACCGTCTTCCTCTTCGACACCACGTCGAATCAGTTATTCAGAATGGGATAAACCCGGTCTTTCCGAATAACTCGCGTATTTTATAAATAAGTGTTACACAAACACAACATATGCCTTATTCCAATTCATCAGTCACTAACCATAAATTAGCAAGAGAATAATTCCCCAAACATTAACCCCGAAGGCTGAAACCAACATCAGATCAATACCCAGAAAACTGTTCTTCTTAGCTAACCCACAGTTAGTTTCTAAATTTCACATTCTCAGGGAAAGGTTCCCATTAATTTTATCAAAGATAAATTCTTTTAAATTTACTCTTTAATCTTCCTTTGAATATCACTTCAAACTAGTCGAGGTTAGCGAACCACACCAAAGTAATCATTTATTTTATTTCCCAATCCCAACCTATTCATCCCATGAAGTAAAACTGGTAATACTTCATATCTAACACCACGGTGTTATCAGTAAATTCAATTACCATTTCACGTTCAAATCTAACAAAAGAATTAACTATCGCCTGGAGCAAAACTGGAAGATTCATTAAAACTCCACTTAGTTTTAATCTTTAACTAGGTTAAAGAATCAATGTCATTTAAAACACGGTTCACGATAAACCCAAAATCACATTCCATTCTATCAGCCTTTAACCGTAAAATAGCAAGTGAGCAATTCCCTAAGTATTAACCCCGAAGGCCGAAACCAACATCAGATCAATACCCAGGAAACCATTCAAGATAACTAATCTCCAGTTAGTTTCTGATTTTCTTAACTCCTTGGGGTCTAAGAACAGTATTATTGAAGATATTGTTCACGACAACCCAAAATCACATTTGATATTAAATACAAGGCTTTGAATAGAAAATATATCGGCTTATATTCAATATCAAATTCTACGACCAACAAGTATCGTATCGGAAATAACGATATTAATATATCTTTCAAATTTCCATAACAATATCTGTATAATCACGAAATCCAACATCGAAATATTCCAAAGATAATTTCGATTCCAATCCATTCCAATTCAATTATTGGAAATTCTGTTTATTTTCAAAACCATTTCAAATCCACTTTATTTATTTTAAAAATAAATAGAATTATAATTCTAGTTCAAAACTAGTTCATTTCGATAAAAAAACTATTTTTATCTTTTCAAATATGGAGTTTTTCATCCCAATTCTTCAAAAATCATTTCTTATGATTTTACACAAATTATTACTATTTTTAATAATTTTATCAAGGCCCGTACAATCGATTTCCATCAACGGCCATCGAACTGCACTTACAGCGACCTTTTTCAAATTTGATTTGGACATAATTCCAAATCCAACTATTAGATTTTAAATCTCTAATATTCATTAGAGAGCTCTTTCCGATAATAACCCAACGGTTCTGGTTTTAGGAGAATCCGACGGTGGGATCTCCCGCAATATCCATTCGAAGTCAATGTTCGAAATTCGCGAACTGCCGCAGCGCGGCGCGTTCTATTCAGGCCATTATATATAATATATATATATATTATATATATTTCGTCGATTTCCTTTCAAAACATATTTTATAAATCATTTAAATTCATTTTCAAAATGATTTCAACTTCCTTTTTTATATATAAATAAATATTTATATTCTAACGACGATCAATATAAATATATACGTTCGAATTCTATTCAAAATAAATTTCTCGTCAATATTATTTAAAATATTTCGTTTTAAATATTCAAAATTCACTAAAATTGCCAAAATAAAAATTTTAAATTGGCCCAGATTTCCGGGTTATTACATTTTCCGCTTTGTATATGGAAACAGGAGTTTATAACTGTTCCAGGAATAACGGTTGTGCTCTGATAATGGTATGTATATACAATTACTAATTTGTATTTCAAAAGTTATGTTTTATAATATATTTTATTCGTTCCGCTATGAGATTTGTGTTCTTCGTTTTTCTTCTTTTCTAATTTCTCTTTCTTTCTATTTCTCATCCTCTAACTTCTTTCTATTAATGATTCGTATTTCTGTGCAATTTGGGTTGGATGTGTGGTGTTATTAGTCGACTAAAAGGGTACGGAAATTCGGGCCATTACATGCCTAAATTGGGATTTTGGGTAATTGGCATGCACTGTAATTAAAGGCTATAATTTGGCATAGTTTATATTGTGAATCATGATTGGGGGTTTTTGGAGAATATTTTGTATGGTGCAATATGACTAAACCTTAGGGCATGTGTTATATCATGATTTTTGGGGCATTACTATTATTGCAAATTTGGGAAAATTGGGTGTAACCTATTTTGAGTAATAACTTGAATTTGAATTTATGGGGCATAACTTGCAATCAGCTTTATTGGGGTATAACTTGAGAATTGGAACATGGCTAGTTTAGTGAATTTTGGATGATTAGCATATAAAATCTAGACTTGGCCATCTATGGTAAATATGCTAAAAGATAAACATGCCTAACTCGAGGTTAGATTGAGTTTCAGTGTAAAACTGCCTGGAACCGCCTAGTATATCCAGTAACCGCAACAACACCTATCCAATGTGAGAGGTTAGTGCATCATGCCCAAGAGAAACCCGAGGTTAGATTGAGTTGTGGTGTAAAACTGCCCGGAACCGCCCGACACATCTAGTAACTGCAACAACATAGATCTAATGTGAGAGGTTGGTGCATTAATAAATCAATTAATGCTAATGAACAAGGCATGTTAAGAATGGTAGGGTTAAGTTAACTAAGGCAACACTTAACCGTTATAACATGTTGATTAGACAAGAAGATGGGGTTAAGTAAATTTAGAACACTTAAACGTTATAATATGTTAATTAGACAAGAAGGTGGGGTTAAGTAAATTTAGAACACTTAACCTTTATAACATGTTAATTAGACAAGTGAGCATGGTTAAGTTAACCAGTACAACATGATAAATGAGAAGGGTTAAGTTAATAAGAAATACTTATCAAATATGACATGATGAATGGGTAGGGTTAAGTTAAAACAAGAGAGCAACACTTAACCGATATAACAGGATGCGTGGAAGGGTTAAGTTAACTTGAATTAATTGATGACACTTAACCAACACAGCATGATGAATGCATGGGGTTAAGTTAACAAGAAACACTAAACCAATGTAACTTGATGAATGAATAGGGTTAAGTTAATGGGAAATACTTAACCAATATAACATGTTGAGTGAACGGGGTTAAGTTAATACGAAACACTTAACCAATCCAACATGACGAATGAGAAAGGTTAATAAGATACACTTAACCAACATGACATGATGAGTGGGTGGGTTAAGTTGACATGAATGGACAACACTTAACCAATATGACATAATGTGTGGGAGGGTTAAGTACATATCGGGTTGGTGGGTAATATTAGTAAATATAGGCCTACAAACTTAACCGTTAAATAATCATGTTTGAATCAGTGGGAGGGTTAAGTACATCTCATGTAGGTGGGTAATATTTGTATATATAGGCCCACAAAATTAACCAGTAAGAAACCCTAGTTACGGGGACCCATTTCAGCAGTAACCCACGTAGATGTATCAAGGTACCCTGAAACTAGGCAGGGTGGGGCACGATTACTGGGCTGATTATAAGCGGTCAGAAAACAGCGGCAAAGGGTACGTCAGTGTAGGTTCTGACGGATTACGGGCATGCACATACTCCGGAGTGGGAAAAAGCAGGCACCGGGTACCAATAGTTATACGCTGTGCGTCTTGAATCGTGTCGGGCTGTTATCATAAGTATTGATACACCTTATGGTGGGACCAGCACAGGGTGTCTACACGGAAGAGAGGCCCGATTGAGACAGACACAAGGAAAGTTAATACGAGTAAGGAGTTGATCGATAGGGTAGTAAGGGTACATCTAACATCGTCATGGCAATTAGGCTGATTGAGTTAAAATCCTCATACTTGATGTACACCTGAAGGCTACCACAATTGTGGGGATCGGGATCACGTTATCATATTATCAATTTACATAGACAACTAGTTGGGACCCTAGTTAGGGGGTGCAGAGATATAGAAATCAGAATAACAAGGTAATAGCGAAGCAGAGAAAGAGTAGAAGCACATTTAGTTTATCTTGCCTTGTCATATCTTATGCTAATCTTATGTTATCTTGTTCTCATGGTATTGTCTTATATTCAGTTTATTCATGTCATGATGCTTTTGCCTGTTTATATGCTGAAAGTCACTGGACTAACCAGACTTATATCTGACCTAGTTTGTTTTGCCTCTTTTCTTCCGTTCCTCCCCCCCAAGGTTCGCAGGGAGGAAATGTTACCACTTAAGCTTAGTTTTCTTTCCAAGGACGGAGATAGTCGATGTATTGCTTTTGTAATGACCCGCATCGTCAGGGGTATAATAATTAATTTATTTAATTATTTAAAAGGTAAATTAGAGAATTTAACTGGTCGTTGAATTAAATAATGGTGAATATTTAATTAAAATAATAAATTAAATAATATATTTAATTCTGAAATAATCAGAATTGGCTGAAATGGCGATATGGTGTGAACTGGATCATCTGTGATATTTAATTCATATTGGAATTAAATTTGAATAACGAATATATTATATAAAAGACAGTTTGAACGTAGAATTTTAATATAATTAAAATAGAGCTTGAAATGGCACGGCAGTTCTCTATTTGGCGATTTGAACTTCAACTGAATATACAGGGTTCGTTTTAAATCGGATTGCTGTGAAACAAGAAACGTGTGGAGCTAGTGGAGTATATCTTTCTAGTGGAAGAGAAATATCGGGATTTCGTCATGTAGATTTTGATTTACGTCCAAATCAAATTTTAGAAAAGTCGCTATGGAATTCCTTTATAATTTATAACGATTTATAAAAGGAATTTCAATATAAATTGAATATCGATATAATATGGATTTGGAATATCGAGCTATAAATCCATATACAAATATTCTGGTGCTGTGGTATATTCTATATGAATATATACGATAATGTTAATTCATTAATATTTAATTTAATTTATTTAAATATATTTATATATTTAAAAGGGCTATTTAGAGCTTTAAAAATAGCCACTTTTGCAAACGAAGTCGGAATTCGACGAAACTAATTTTGTTGGATCCGCAACATCAAATTATTGTTCGATTCCAAGTTTCGTGATTTTTAGAGTCACTGAGTGGCCGTACGGATTTTTAGAGTGAAAAACAGTCAGTATTTTGATAGTTAAAAATACGCTGTGTGAGCATACGAAGTCGGAATTCGATGAAACCAGTTTCGTTGGGATCGTAATGTTGAACTGTAGCTGCATGTCCATTTTCGTGATTTTTGGGTATCGTATGTGGTCACAGGAAATTTTAGAAGACAGGAAAAAATAGCGTTTGACTAAAATAAAATACCCTAACAAATATCTAGATATTTATCTCCATTATAAATACTCCCTTTGGAAAACCTTAAGACCTAATTCATTTCCATTCATCAGTCAACCAGATCCGCTGCATCATTCCTCTTCACCGCCAAAACAAAAACCAACTTCAAAATTTATTTTTTAATCAAAGGAAAATGTTGAAAATCCAAAGCAAGTTGATTCAGCTTTCTGGTGAGCTGCTCGTTTCATTGGTGTTGGTTTTCTCGAGTCCGAATCCCGTTCTGTCGCTCGAATTTTTAGAGCAGTGGATTAGGGTTATCCAATTTGGGATTTATGTATTTCGATTTGAATATTGGTTGGTATATTTGGGTTTAGATTAAGTTGTAGCATCTCGTATGATTTTTTTTGGGAAGACTGGTGTTATTTTGTTCGGTGCGATATCAGGAAGTTGGATGAAATGGAGCTCGACGGGAAATCCTGGGGAGGTGTGAACTCGGTGGAAGTAGGATGTATTGATAGAGGAGACGAAGGAGAGTGTCACTGTAATTTTTGTTTGATTTTTTGATGAAGGTTGAAGGAGCAGTTAGTGGAGAAAAATCGAAAATGGTTGTTGAGGGAGTACTGGAAGCTCACAGCATGAAGTATTAGGGGAGATGATGAATTCGGGGTGGGCTGTGGCAAGGGGTAATGGGCTAGAGTGTTGAGTTAAGCCCAATTGAATTTTATTTAATTTAGTTAATTAAATTGTTGTACAAACTTTTAATTGCAATATCTATTACATACGTTATCAGAATTTCGAACGTTTGGATTCATTGGGACCGTATGGACGAGAGCATCACAATGAAGCTGACTAGAAGTGAATTGGAGCTCGTTTGAATTTACGGCGAAATTAGTTGTTTGATTCAAATCAAACAGACAGCTTATCGTTCTTTAACGATGAACTGCCAAAGTGAGTAAAACTCACCAACTCTGAACAGTTATATTTTTATAACATATTTTTAGAACTGTTGATCATCTGTTGATTGTTGCGTGTTGATTTGATTGATTGAACTGCTAGTCAGATAGTTGAAATTATATATATATATACAAATATATATATAAATCGTTAAATATATGTTGATGTTGTTAATCAGAACATTTCATATTGAAATGAAATTGATGTATATTATACTGTGTAACATCTGTGGATGCAGGGAGATAGGTTGTAGGGATCCGAATGGATTCCTCAACATTTGATTTACCGTTTTCATATATTGTGATATATATTCTGTTGTTGATTTGGTATGTTTGAATGATATTGATCATTGTTATTCGATATTTTAAATATCATAAAAAGACCCAGGGATGTAAAAAGGGATATTTCAATGTATATTGAAATAAAGGAATTTTATAAAATCAACCGATTTTATAAAAAGCTTTATTTATAAAATCATAGGATATTATAAAGGAGAATATTTATTTAGAAAATAAATGGAATTGTAAAAGGAACATTTATTTAGAAAATAAATAGGATAAAAGGGAATTAACGAGATAGGAAAGAGTTAGTCGATAAGAAGTTAATCAAATATAGTTTATTCAAAGAAGTTAATCAAATATAGTTTATTCAAAGAAGTTAATCAAATATAGTTTATTCAAAAAAGTTAATCAAATATAGTTTATTTGAAGAAGTTAGTCAAACATAGTTATTCAGAATAAGTGCTATTTAGCACGACTACTAGCGTAATTCACAGGGCTGCAGATAGTCCACGGCGGTCGGATGTTTCCTGAGGGAATCAGGCGTAACCATTGTGATCGCTACGATCTAGAGTCAAGCGTATGGAGTTAAATCGAATATAGTTATTCGAAATAAAGTTAAAACAGATACTAGTTATTCGAATTAGAGTAAATCAATTAGAGTTAATCAAATAGAGCTAATCGAATAGAGTTAAAGAAATAGAGTTAAGCAAAATTAGAAACTGACTAGAGATTAGTAAGTTGAATGGTTTCCTGTGTATCGATGTGATGTTGGTTTCGGCCTTCGGGGTTTATACTTAGAGAATTGTTCTCCTACTAGTTTACAGTTAGGGACTGATAGTTGTGGAAGGATAGTGATACGTAAATAAGCTATGGAAATGTTTTCCAGTGTTAATAACGTATATTTTCTAAAACATAGAAAATAAGGAAATGTGAATGTATATATATATTTATGTTTGATGATTGGATCGATATTTCCATTTGGAAATAAGATCGTTGTGCGTACACGAACATGTTTTCATTTGATAGTTAAATCACCGACTATCAAAGTTTGGACCATTTTACGTTGTTAATATGGAGAGACCGGTTGGATTATTATCCGAAGAACCACTCCGTATTGGCATAAGCGTTGCGAATCATATATTCCAAAGATAATTGAAGACGGAGTAAAGTGTAAGGGTTGTCCTGTTTACAAAATAGTGCCTTCGGTTTGTCCAGTCCCAGGACAACCTGTATGGACGAATGTCTGACAAAGTATTCCTAACGAATCATATATGTTGATCTCTTCAAACGTATTACGTTTGGTGGCAGAGGAACTCATTTCTCTTAGCTTCATACCCGTGATAACGTTAAGGAAATCAAAAATGATTTGGCGGGTATGACAATGTGTTATTCCAAGTAAATGAAGATATGATATGAAAAAGATAAGCATTGCTTCTAGCCTCACATCCGGTAAATGACAGAAATCAGGCAGGCAACATGGCTAAGTCGGTCGCACCGAAGTAGGGTGTATAATCACGTATCTAGAGAATATTCATTTGCTTCTTTAGTCTATCAATGCTGACCCATATATATATACGGGAAGGGTTGCTGATCCTAACCGTTGGTGATGTACATTCGATACACTCAAGCAAAATGAGTGGTCGGTCATGTGTGGCTGAGTTACAAGATGTTCTTGTTGAACTCCAGTGTATCGTTCCTAGAGTAAACTGATCGGAAGGTGGTTCCATACCTTGACATAGTTGGAAATCCATTACCCAATACGTGCTTGCGGTTTTGATTGTATACTATATGTAGAACGTGAGATGAAAGCGTTTCTGCTAGATTGATATCTATTTGTACATAGACATTATTATAATATCAAAAGGTTTTTGATATAAAGATATTTTGGATTCTCATAAGGGAAAAACCCGTTCCGTTATACGGCGTGGTCTTATGAGATATCGTTTACTTGCTTGAACTGTTTTAAACTGTTTTACTCATACCAGTCCCATGACTGACTCGGAGTTTATTTTGTTTTGTTTCCCTAAACTCTTGGGTGCCTAAATTTGTACGGGCAGTCAAGTAGTTGGGTTTTACAGATACACTTGGTAAGCTTGGAGCAGGAGGCTTCAAGATTCTATAGCTATTATTATTTCCGTTGTTGTTGTAAGTGTTGTACTCTGATAAGTGTTATTGTATACATAACTGTTTTATTTCAAAAGTTATGTTATAATTTATTTGTTCCGCTGTGAGATTTGTGTTTACTCTGATGATGATGTTCTTCTTCTTCTTCTATTCTATAAGTTTCTATCTTATCTATTCTCATCCTCTATCTTCTTTCTATTAATTTCTTGAATTTCCAATGCAATTTGGGGTTGGACTTGTGTTATTTGGTCAGCTCGAATTGGTTCGGATTTTCGGGCCATTACAGCTTTGGACTCTCTCTTCCACTGCTATGGCTGGTTCATGCTTTATTGGGGAATATCATTGTTATTTTTATGCTTCTTTTATACTTGGAAGTTTTTGAATCAAGACAGAAGTTATATGTATTACTTTGAAGTATGATTGAGATAACTGTTGTAAAAGTTTGACTAAACCACATTGTTTATAAGATGAATTTATTTTTCAGCTGCTTTATTTGTCTGTCTTGTAATTTATCTGCATCTTTTACCTAAAACGCTCCACTGAAGTTACGGCATACCCTTTGTGAGTGACCTTAACAAAGGTGGGTGTTACAGCTTGAGTGGTTGTCGCACTCTACTTAGGGAAGAGGCGGGTATTTTCCATACTCGGCCTAGAGAAATCTAACCATACTCGGCTCGAGGTGTAGGTTTAAGTATGGTGCAGGCTTTGACCATATGTTACAAACAGTGGCATAGCACTGACCGTATTTGGGTTGGCGGGCATCAGTTACGCTCGCCTTAATTCATTCAAACATAATCTATATTTGCAAAAGAAAGTTTATTGCTGCTAAAGAGCTATTACAAGGAAATAGTGATAAATTTTAAGAGGGCGACAGTTGATTGCAAAGCATGCCTAGTAGCTAAATCCTAACCCCATACATGTGTACATCAACATACTCTTGCTATCGAAAGAAATAAAAATACATTGGAAATAATAAATCTAAATCTTATTAATTGATGATGATGCCGTGAGTTCTGGGCTCAGGGTCCTTTCGTTTCTTGAAGCTCGAGGACCGCCCTGAGGAGTTTGGGTAGAAGATTGTGGTGGCATGGCCTACGTAGTTTTCTTGACATACTCAGGAAGTTCCCCCCATATGACCCTATCCTCGATGAGATCGTGCACGTTCCTGCATTCATTGGTGCTGTGACCGGCTATGTTGTGAAACATGCAGTGCTTTCCAGAATCGAGCTCTTTCTGGATCGGCTCTCTTCAAGGAAGTTTTGGGAAAGGTAAAGACCCTCATATGTCAAGTTAGATGTCGAGCAGGGAAGAATTGAGCTCGGTATACTGATCGTACTTGTTCTCTCTCCGGGGTCGTACATTGCATTCATTCTTTTCCGAGGTCTTTTCTCTTCCTTTATTCTGGCCATTGGTGTTGGATGGACCTCCGTCTTTGGCAGCAAGTACCTTGAGGCTCTCCATCTTAATGTTGGCATCTTCCTGTCGGAGGAACCGCTCGGCCTCGGAGTAGAATTCGTTAATGTCCTTGGGAGGATCTCTGGTTAAAGACATCTAGAACTCTGATCATTTCTGAACACCTAAAATAGCGGCCATAAGCACCATCGATGGCTCGGGTCGATCGTCTGATGCTACGGCCCCGTTGAGTCTTTCAAGGAAGGACCGAAGTGTTTCTCCCAATCGTTGCTTGATGGAGGTCAGGAACATGACAATCTTTGGTCGAGAGATGTGGACTCTGAATTGCTCGATGAAGCGGGTGACCAGCATGTTCCAACTGATAATCAACTTCGTTGTTAGCTGACGTAAACACATGCCAGGTATATATGTGAGGAAGAGCGGAAAGCACTTGGCCATAACAATGATCGATGTAGATAGTACTTCCATATGGCGCATGTATCGCATAAGTTGGATGGTCGAGTCAGTCCGACCATTGTAGGGCTCTATGGTTGGAAACTTGAAGTCCGGAGGATTGCGGGAGTTTCTGATTTCCCTGGTGAAGAGGATGCGATAGATATCATCTACATCCATTTGAGAAGAAGTGTCCCGAGTGAAACGTCTGATAATACTTGCAAGCTGGCTTCCATCTCTGAGGAGTCATTGCCATGAATCCAGCTCTACATTTGGGAGAACTCCAGCATTAGGGTCCGTTGAAAGCATGCTTGGAAGGGTGGCCATTGGCTGGGCTCGACCTCTGAGATTTGAGTGAAGGTAAGGGCGAGGGTCCATCACAGTTGTTGGTTCTCGGCAGACTGGCGCCTCTTGAACCTGATGAGAATTGGTCTGAGCCATTCCCGCGATGGAAGGTCCGGGCTGATCTAGCATAACATGTGATGTTTGGGGTTCTCTGTTTCCTATTCCCCAGGTGATATTAAAAGGGTTTATGGTAGCGTTTTCCACCGCCATGGTGAGAACTGGTATGGTAGAGTGATCTTCTTGGTTCGAAGGGAAGGCTCCACCAGCTCTTCGTTGAGGGAAATGCGGCAATAGATGAGTCTGTGGTAAGATGCCGAGTAGTAATGGGAATGACATAGATCCCAGTCGACCCAGCTATTGTTCGGTCGATCTAGGGAGTTGACATGTTCCCTGGAGTGGAGGCAAAATGGTCGAATGACCTAGATCTTGATCGCGGGCATCCTAAGAATCTGTAGTTGCGACTGCGCTGGTCGCTAGAAATGATACTCCTAGCTATGATAGGTTGGGCGGTAGAGTCAAGCCAGTAGGAAGCAATGGTGTGACCCTAATCTGTGGCTCGTATTTGTGCAGACTGAAGGTCAGTTGCTGCCCCAGCTTCGCCCGACGGAGGAATCGATGTTGAAGCGTTAGATCCCTTTTCCATCCGAGCGAAGAGGTAGCTCATCAACTGCTGTTGTTGTTTGAGGAGCTTACCCTGAGATGTGATCTGGCCTCTGAACTCGGCCATAATCTTATCCATATCATCACGGGTAAGATATCGGGACATGTCTGTATGAGAGGAGGCTTCCTAACATGCCTCTGTAGTGTTTGTCTCTGCTGCATCAGTGTTTGGGGGATGGGAAGATGTTGCATCCTTCTTCCGTTTGTTCGCCATGGATTGGAGAAAGCTGAAGGTCGTGAGATAGGTTGGTGTGTGCCACCTTCTTGGCATGCCAAAGTGTTGACGTCAAAAGTTAGTCACTAGTGACTGTCAACCCCCCAATCGTGCATGTAACACACAAATAATAATCATAGAATGCAATAAAGTAAGGAAAAATAGAGGACATGCAGAAATTTTTATAGTGGTTCGGAAAGAGATGGTGCCCACGTCCACTTTATATATATATATATATATATATATATTGATTTTCTTTTTGATTACAAGTACAACATTTTTTTCTGTTTGAAGAAAGAAAGATTGGTTATCTTTGGAGTTAGCCGTGGAACTTATTCTTTGAGAAGTGTTTTTTGTGAAGAAATCTCTAGTCTAAAGAAAGAGGACCTTTTCTATTTTCGTCATAGAGGTATTTATAGGTGAAGAGAGGTGCATGTTGAGATACACATGGCTTTCCACTTTTGCGGAGCTCGGACATGTGGCGCTCGATCATTTGAAGCGGTTGGGTGGCAGTGGGACCTGGTTTACTGTTAATTATTAGTATCCTCGAGAAATGTGGCTTACGTGCCATTCGAGATGAGGTGTATCAAAAGTAGAGCTTTGGCCGGAAATGCTTGACCACCTTTAATACCTTAAAGAATTGGGCTGAACAATGATGGATCATTTGGATATTTCCACATAGATTCAGAGATATTTAATCGATCCGACTTTTGTGGAAACACTTAAATCGATCGTTCCGGGTGAGCGATTATCCCGGAGAGTAGTTTGCTGCTGCTCAAAGGAAACTAGTTTGGGACGAATATATTCTAGGCATTTCGAAGGAGTGGGCCGCTGGTGTCGGTCGGCATGGTTTCATGACATCTTTCGCCAAAAAGCGGGTCAACAAAAACTGAATCGAAATAATATCTAAAAAATGAGTTTTATCTCTCAATGAGTTACTCCAAAATACCAACTCGACACTAAGGATAAGACTTTCTAATAATGTCTTATGTTTCCCATGTACAGTCCCTTGGATCTCGGCTCCACTATAATTTGACTAATTTCATTTTCTTGTTTCTCAGTTCCTTTATCTCTTTGCTGATAATTTTTAAAGGCTCTCTTTGAATTGCTAAACTTGGGGTGATTTCTAAGTCCTCTTGTGCTGCCTCCTCAACAATTAAGTTTGGATGATGTATATATCTCCAAAGATGAGAAACATGAAATACATTATGCACTTTGGATAACCATTTTGGTAACTGGATCCTACAAGCTAGGGTTCCAATTCTTTCCAATATTGGAGACAGACTTATATACTTAGCCGATAATTTCCCACTCTTCCCGAATTGGATAACTTCGTTAATCTCCAACTATAAACTCTAAATCCCTTCTTCTAGAATCAACATAACTTTTCTGTCTGCTTTGCGTGGCTTTCAACTTCTTCAACTTAATGAAGTCCACTTTATCTGCCGCTTCTCGGATCATGTCCGGACATAACACAAGTCGATTTCCTGACTCATTCCAACATACAGGAGATCTGCACAGTCGACCATATAATGCTTCGAAAGGCGACATCTTAATACTTGCTTGGAAGCTATTGTTATAAGAGAACTCCACTAGATGCAAGTGATCTTCCCATGATCCTCCGATGTCAAGGATACATGCACGCCACAAGTCTTATGAAATTCTATCCAATATTTCAGTATGTCTATCCATTTGAGCGTGATAAGCTATGCTAAAGCTCAACGTCGTCCCCGATGCTGACTGAAATGCTTCCCAGAATCTATTGGTAAAAGATCGGATCTCGATCGCTAACAATACTATTGGGTATTCCATGCAGTCGAACTATCTGATTCACATACAACTAAGCTAGACTATCAGCTGTTCTGGTTGACTTTACCAATAAAAATGAGCGCTCTTCGTCAAACGATCAGCTATAACCCATATACCTTCAGTACCTTTCCTTGTTCGAGTCAACCAATCAATAAAATCCATTGATATCTGGTCTCACTTCCACTTTGGAATTTCTAATGGTTGTTGCAATCCAGCAACCTTCTGCTGATCACTTTTAATATGTTGGCAAGTTGGGCACCTGCTAACGCATATCGAGATATCTCGCTTCATTGACTTCCACCAAAATGTATGCTTCAAATCTCGATACATCTTATAAACTCGTGGATGAATACTGAGCTTGGTTTTATGACACTCATCCAATACTTCTCTTTTGAGCTCCAGAATATCCGAAATGCAAATTCGACCTTTCAATCCCAGAACTCCTTTATTATCAATCTTGAAGTCCAAAACTTTGCCTTCTTGAATTCTATTACTAATTTTTGAATAAATTCATCATCCTTCTGTTGGATAGAAGCCTTCCCTATCAATGTGGGTGTAACAACTAGATGAGCCATAGTAACATGCTTTTCGCTGAGCGCATCAACTACCACATTGGATTTTCCCGGAGTATATTATATATCCAGATGATATGACGCCAAAAACTCTAACCAACATTATTGTCTCATATTTAAATCTTTTTTGGTAAAAAGATACTTCGGTGATTTACAATCAATATAGAGTTCAAACTTCTTACCAAAAAATAATGTCTCCAAATTTTTAATGCAAATACTACTGCAAGCAATTTCATTTCATGAGTGGCATAGCTCTTCTCATGCGATTTTAACTGCCGGCTTCCATAAGAGACTACTTTTTCTATTTTCATAAATACTGCACCAACTCCTTCTCCATAAGCATCTGTATAGACGGTGAGATCTTGGTTACCATCTATAATCATTAGTACCAGGGTAGTGGCTGCTGAGACAAGATTTTGATCGATGCTAACATAAAAAGGTGCAATGAAGATCATTTCATAGAGACAAGGTTTTTTACTTTGAGTCGTGTTAGAAATATGTTAAAATCTATCCTCAAAGTATAACACGAATGCACAAAACAATATCATATCTTCATTGCTGAAATCTGTATATTTGAGGAATTGAAAAGTCACAGAAAAAGCCCAAACGGTCCAGGATCCGACCGGGAAAGAGTGTAGAGTGATATAGATTGTGGACCGAGGTCCCCCGGTCCACAACCATAAACCGGTCGACCGGTCCAAATATGGGCGGTCGACCGGTCAGGCTGTTTTTTGCACATAATGGCTATTTTTCTGGAATTTTAATTTTACAGAAACTCAACCATTCAACCGGTGATTTTCAACCAGTCGACTATTTTCGAACAGCAAGTTTTTTTATGAAAGGTTGCTTCTATTTGTGAAGATATTTCTATTCAATAATCAAAGAAAATGGACATAAGTTTTTATAGAAACTCTTCATGAAGAATTACTACCTTTCTACTATTATATAAATGTTGGCTAGATTTTTTTTGACCAAGCCACCAAGGTTAACACACAAGAAGAAAGTATGAAGCTTCACGCCTCTAGTCCATGAAAACCAGATCGTGGTCATTTCATCCTATCGGATCGCAGCGCCCTACCGGGTCGCCTCGCCCCTACTCGATCCGATCCATACTTGCTAGCTCGATCCGATCCGAGCTCCAGGAAACAGAAAATGAAGGCTATAACCAACTCTTCCATGATCAGATAATATAGGATCTCGCGACACCTGTCCACAACTGTCATATTGACCAATTCTCCATAAAGACACGAACCAGTACGAGGTCCTCGGGATGTGTGCCATGTATGACCGCGATCCGCCTGAAGAAACCGGCTATAAATAGCCCAGATCTTGGCATTTTGGGGATCTTTGGCATTTGAGAGATCTGACTCCACCATTATCATATCTCCATTGTTTTTATTTAGAGTTATCCCAAAATTATTGAGAGAATCATAATTGTAAGAGTGAGATCGAGTGAAACTATTGATTGTACTTGCATCCAGTACATAATCAACCACATATAAAGTGGACGTAGGCTCGTTAACGCCGAACCACTATAAATTTCGGGTGTTTTCCTGCTTTCTCTTCATATTGTAGTCATAGTTCTTCGTAGATCAGGACAGCTTGGGTGTCAGACCCAATTTTGGATCTAACATTTTGGTGCTTTCACTGAGAGCGAATGTTTAGCACATTGGATTGTTGTTCCGTTGTTTGGATACTCAAGTCCGAAGAAGACAGTCCAAAACCCCACTATTTCAGTTTTTGAAGATTTCAGTGAAATTCAGATATCATGGCTGGAAAGAAGTATAAGGAAGTACGCCCTTCGCAGGCGAACGAAGCCGAAAATGAAGCAATTGAAGAAAGTGTGCACGAGCAGCTCGTGGAGGAGGTCACGGATCGCCGAGAGGAGGTAGCGAACCGATCCGTCGAGGGGATCGCGACCCAACCAGTTGAAGGATTTGCCACACGCTCCCATGACCACGTCTCGAACCGTCCCCATAGCACTTCCGCGATCCAACCCCAGGGGGACGCTCCCAGCCATTGAGGTAAGGATCCTGCGATCCAAAAAGACAAGCAGACAACGACCCGACCGGGAAAGGAGGTCATGGCTCGATCCTCCCGTGCTGGTACATCTGCTCGACCTGGCACAAGCTCGTTACGTATAAGAAAGGACGTTGGCGACCAATTTGACCCTTCTGCCCCGGCTACTGAAGGGGATCTCTCTCGCATTATTGACATGTGGGAAAGATTATTTGACCTCAGAATCAACCTAATCCCCCCGCTCGTCGCCTAGTTGACCTCGGCAACAGAGGGCAAGGAAGCTTCGCCCGAATCCCAGACTTTGTAGCTACACATCAAAGAAATGCTGAAGAAGCCCATCGGGCAAGAAGCGCCGATCCTGAGTCCACCTTGACCCGGGCGGATGTTGAAGCAAAAATTTGGGAAAACATAATAGCTAGCCGAGGGTATAGGGATGAAGATTGGGGCATAGATCGTAGTCATACGCCTTTTACCAATGATATATTGGAGGTCACATTCCCGAGACGTTTTAATATGCCGACAATGAATCGCTATGCGGGCAAATCTGACCCAATCCAGCATCTGATGCGATACACCTGGTCCATGAATGTCGCCGCAGCTACAGACGAGATAAAGTGTAAGGCATTCCCTATATTTATGGAAGATATGGCATTAGTGTGGTTTACCCGCTTGCCAGCCCGGTCGATATCCAGTTTCAGGGAATTGAGTGAGAAGTTTGTGAACCAATTCCGCCTTCATGCTCAGAGATCTAAGAATGTGATTGAGCTGTCTCTTATTAAGCAGCGACCAGACGAAAGCTTGAGGTCATACTTGGATCGTTTTAATTTAGCAGTCATAGAAGTTAAAGATTTGCATGAGCAAACTGTGTTAATGGCCTTAATTGACGGTGTCGATAAGGATACCGAGTTTGGAAGATATTTAGCCGGCAAACCACCCCAGACCAGACAAATATTTTATGAAAAAGCTAATGTCCGTTTACGACAGGAAGAGATATATGCTAATCGAAAAAGGAAGGCTACTGATAAGGAAGATATTTAGAGCAATGTGGCCATCAAGCAGACAGGAGATAGCTCAGGAAAGGTTGAAGTCAATGTTGGGAATAAAAATCAAGGAAATGGTCGCCAACCGGGAAACAATAATAGCAATAATCGGAAGAGAAACCGAGGAAATGATTCCCAGAGAAGATCTCGACCCAGGCCATTTGAGAGTTTCACACCGTTAAATGATACATTGGAAAATATCTTCCTGGACACCTATAACGTCCTTCCATATAAAAGGCCTCCTCCGAGAGAGCCGACAGACAAAGAGCGTGAAACCGGAAATTTCTGTCTGTTTCACCAAATCCATGGTCATTCCACAAATGAATGCCGTCATCTGAGAGACCTGGTCGAGAGGCTTCTCCGAGAAGGAAAATTCGATGAGTACAGGGTCACACCCAGAGACAGGGGGCAAGCCGCATCTGCCCCAAACCAAAATCAAAACCAGAACTAGAATCAGAGCCAGCCTACTCCCTAGCTGACTACTCAGCAAAAGGGGAAGAACATTGTCATTAACACCATAGTAGGAGGGCTTCATCTGGCCGGGCATAGCTTTAGGGCAATGGACCAGTATGTCAATGCAGCTAAACAACCCCTCATGGAAGGAGAAGGCAGTAACCCTGAGGACATTGCTCCTTCCAAACAACAAAAGACAATGACCGATGACATCATATTTCATGACAGGGATAGCATCGGCGTTCACTCCCCAATCGAAGACCCATTAGTAATCACAGCCGCAATTGGTCCAGCCATAGTCCATAAAGTTCTGGTAGATAACGGAAGCTCGGTCAACATTTTGTTCATGAAAACGTTCGACCAAATGAAACTTGAGCCGAAGGACTAAAAACCATGCGAAGGGTGGATACGTGGATTCAATGGAGCATCCATTGATCCAATGGGATATGTAGAGTTATCGGTAACCCTTGGGGAAAGGGAGCGCCAGAGAGTAAGAATCCTTCCTTTTATGGTTCTGCACGTCGAATCCCCATATAACGCATTTCTAGGCCGACCGGCCTTAGCAAAGTTCAGAGCTTGTATAGCCCCTTTGTGTTTATTAATGAAGTTCCCAACTGACGCTGGTATAGTACAATACACTACAAGAAAAATACCCTATTGCAACTAGCTATTTGCAACAGGCAACACATGCCAGTTGCGGTAAATGATATTTAGCAACTGACCTATTGTAGCAGTTGCAATATATAAGATTTAGCAACAGGCTTTTTCTTCCTGTTGCAAAAAGCGTATTTTTAGCAACCATGTTTCCGTTCCTCTTGCAAAAACATACTTTTAGCAACTATACTTTCATAACCGTTGCAACATACATATTATTTGCAACTGCGCTTCCAAGCCAGTTGCGAATAAATATCTTTAGCAACAGTTTTCGCCACTTGCAATAACTGTAATTTTTTACAACTGGTTAAGCCAGTTGCGAAAAACATACAATTAAAAATAGGTATCAGCTTTTCATGATTAACTTTTAATAATTAATTTTAAATAATTTATCATGGTTAATAAACAATAAATAAGAATTTATCTTTTAATAATTACAGTTAAATAATTAATATTTAATAAGTAATATTCACAACTATTAATTAATAGTTTATAAATTTTATATTTAATAATTGATAATAAACATAAGACAAATAATTAAGAACTAATAATTAAGACAAATATTTAATAATTTATAATTAATAAGCAATATTAATAATTAAGAAGCAATAGTTACTATTTTATATTTTATAATCATATTTAGTATTTAATATTTATTATTTAATTGTAATAGTTGATAATTATATAAAATACTTTATATTTGAAATTATAATTAATAACTAGTAAATAATAAACATATTTTTATACTTTTACGGATTTATAATTGTGTTTCTCAACTAGCAGCGAATTTTATAATTTTGTATAACAAAATATTATAGATTATCTATGAGCTTCAAAACCCATCTTTTAACTTATTTTATAATTTTGCAACTTTACAATAAATAATATTTAACAACTTGTATTTTTTAACACTTCAATAAAGAGTATTTAACACGTGATATATGGGGTCCCTTGCAATAAGCGCATAAAATTTTCAATCTCCCCGCGTTCATTTTTCGTCCTCGCGCCCTTGCTAGTAAATTTTTTTTTGAAGTTCCGCCTAAAAGCAACCTACAGTAAACAAACACCATACTTAAGTCCCAAATCAAAAAACCCTAAATCTAACCACATAGTTTACAGTTCAAACAAAGCTCAATCGCACGATTTAATGGCAGCCAGTTAGATCTGCCATTTCCCTTCGCTTATTTTGTCGCTGCCACTCTTGCATCTCCGCTGCGCCTCCACATCAGCCTCCTACTCCTCCGTCTCTGCTTCCGCCTCCCATTCGTTCCAGTCAGGGTTTCTGTTTCAGGTGGTGAGTTCTAGTACCTTTTTTAAGAGCAGGCCCGGCCCCAAGCATAGGCGAGAGAGCCGACCGCCTAGGGCAACATTAGCGATGGGGCAACGGAAAATTGAAAAAGGGAAATCGCGTTTCTTGATTTCGTCTGCTCTGACTTCCCAGATCTTATGCGAAATCCGCCAACAGTACCTCCACCGCAGTCTCCTTTCCATCCACTGCGTCAGTTGGCCCAGGTCACACTGTCTCGAACGGAGCTGCCAGAAACATCAATTAGGATTGCAATCGATAGCTAAAATGAAACCCTTCTACTTCTATGGGTACCACAGTACTACTTCCTCTTCAATTACATGCTTATTTTTTTTCGTGCTGCTAAGAACAACACAGTACTACTTTGCCCTAATTTTGACTTCTAGTCAGTAGTTGCCCCTGTCAACTAAGGGCTATTCTACTGGTTTGCCAATTGCTAATTTAAACGTAAGTTTTTTATAATTAAGAAATTATATCATTTATTTTGTAACTTGTTAATATGTATTGCATTGGAAACCAAAAATAATAGACCACGGTTTATAGTTCCTGCTTTAAGCTATTGGTGGAAAAAAACTAAATTAAATGAGTTATTGAATATTCTTCACTGTCTTGCTTCGCCTTGTTATATGTCAAGGCACTGACTGGGAAATAGCAGTGTTTGAAGCGAAGTATCATAGAACAACAACTCCACTGTATCTTGAAGTTGAAAAAGAAGTGAAAATAGAAGTTTTTCTTTTCTTTGCTACTTGATTTCTTAATTAAATTGCTAATAGAATTACCAAGTTTTGTTTCAGTTGAGAAGTAACAGTATGAGCTTATCTTGTTCAAATTTGGCATTTTGCATATGTAATATATAAATGACTAGTTGAAAACATTTTGTATTCTGTAACGTAATAACAGTATTTATCTTTTATTTCATATATTTTGCTTATTAAAATAAATTAAGCAGGGCAACAAAAATTATTAATTTTCATTTCGACTAGGGCAATCAAACCTATAGGGCCGGCCCTGTTTAAGAGAACACTTATTGATATAACAGATTAGGCTAATAATGATGTATGCAAAAAGTTAGAAAAAGATGTTGGGCTTGATGATTTTGTTTCTGTTACTACAGATATTATTGTCCTTATCACTCTAGCCAGATTCTTCCACATTTCCTTGAAATGTGTTGGTATACCTAGCGCTGTGTCTCAAATGTTTGTATGTTATTGTTAAATAGGTCCAATTTTGATTGCAATTAGAATTCCAAAGGGTTGATAAATGGTGTTTTTATTTATCTATAACAGTTGGCTTTCATCTGTTTTTTATTGATGTTATAAATTGGGCCAATTCCAGACAATTTCTGCTCCTTTTTTTTAAATCAGTTGCCCTGCTTTGTGATAAGATTATATAGAGCTCTGTATTACAGTACAGACACATATACATTTGTATAATTGTATGTCTATTGAAACATTTATGCTATTGAGATTCATTACATGCAGGCTGGATTGTTAGTTGGTCGAAGTTGCTTAAGCCAAATATCGGCATTTAAAAGGTTGTATAGAATAGACGACGATGAACATCTAATTAGCATGGCAACGATAGGCAGTACTTTTTTAATGTTTTTTCTCGGACTCGAAATAGACTACCAGTTTCTCAGAAGATCATTAGAGTAGCTTTATTTGTCACATTCACTGGCATGATTACATGTACTTTCATTCCTTCCATTGCGGGTCCCATTTTGTATGGCATTCTTCTTGATAAAGGGGCATGTTCGTTTTGAGTCTTATTGTTCTCCTTGCTAATTCAGCTTCTCCAATGCTTATTCGTATAATAACTGAGCTAAAGGTAACTCTAATATTTGTTTCTAATATTGTAAGTTAGTTTCACTCAAACCAAATAAGGTTCCAAAGATTAAAACCAGGCCAACTCCCGATCTGATAGTCAAACCAAACATATGTTCCTAATGGAGTGTGGTTAACCTCATTAATCTGGATTGTTTAGGCAACAATCCAGTAGTTTTATGAATAATTTATGAAAGAAATCGATGCAATATAATTCCTTTCTTGAAAGTCAATGTTTTATCCAGCTTTGCAAATGGTCATTGCCCTTTACTTATCCAGTTAAGTATAGATACTGTTGATATAGGCAGGCCATTCAGTCACTTGTATTAATGAACCAATCCTTAATTACTTGGGTTGTGTATAAACACAACTACTGTATTTGTACGAACTATATTACCATTTATGCACGTCATTATTGAACCTACCTTTTAGCAGTCTAGTGTTGAAGTTTGTTATATGTGTATTATATTTATTCTTCTTTGGTTGTTGGTTTATTTTGGTAGGAGCGGTTGGAAGGAGAATTGGTTGTTGCTAAAGAAGAATCAGAAAAATTGTCTAGTAGCCTAAAGGTACGTTTTTGAGAATTGTTTTGCTTGGTAAATTTGTAATGCGGATGGCAAGTAAATCAAGTTTTCACAAGAAAAGAGAATGTTACTTGATAATAAGCAAAAAACTTCATCCATCTTTTATGTAATCATGGCATCGACGGTGCTCGTCTTCTTTCTCCACCTTTGTGCTCCTCATAATGTTAGAAATTTCCTTGAGCAAAAAAAAAAAAAGTATAATCAAAATTTAAATTTCATTTCAGACTAATTATCAAAAATTAAAATTTACTAACCCATTGTTTTGTACTTTCAGGTCAGCAATAGAAAAGGCTACTCGTTGGAATGACATACATATTCCTGGATAGTCATATTCTTGGATAGACGATGCTTGCTAGAATGACATACATATTCTTGGATAGTCATGTGGATGTTCATGATCGACAACAAACTTGGAGCATGAACTGCAAATTTGTTCTAGTGAACCGATGATATTTATTTTCTTGTTATAGTATATGTATGATAGAGTAGTAATATGATTAGAAAATACTCTATTCGAAAGAAATGTGTTGTGTGGGAGAAGAAATTGTTATACATGAATGGTGTATGAAAATTGTAGAAATTTTTGTTGCAATTGTTTGTACTATTAAAACTTTGTTAAAATAAAAATTTTATCTGTTTATTTCATTCTATGATATACACTATTACTAAAATGAATACATTTAATATATAATATCTATATGCTGTAGTATTTTTTTTATAGATTTATGAATCTATTGCAACGGGCATATACTGTTGCAAAAGGATCTGTTGCAACAGCAAAAGTCCGTTGCAAAAAAGTATACCGCAACATCTTATTGCAACGGGCGAAAACTGTTGCAGACATTTAGCAACTTCAGCTATACAAACGGGCGCTGGCCCGTTGCAATAGGCCTACTGCAACAGATTTTGCCTGTTGCGAAAAGTGTTTTTTCTTGTAGTGATAAGAGGAGATTAAGTTATGGCTCGAGCATGATACATTGCTGAATTGAAGATGCTCCGCAAAGGAAAAGATGTAGAAACCATAGGCGCTTCCTCCCCGGCAAGGGAGGAAACGTTATAGCAACTAAAGAAAATAACCATGGGAGAGTCGCCCAGAGAACTGCCCGAGGACATAGATCCCAGAGAGAACGATGAGCCTAGGGGCAGAATGGTGACTCCCAATGAGACAACTGTGGATATTCCAATCGATGATGGAGACCCAGAGAAGGTCCTGAAGATTGGATCCCAGTTAGACCCTATTTGAGCAGAAGAGCTAACGGATTTTTTGAAAGCTAATTTATATGTATTCGCTTGGACCCACTCGGACATGTGTGGGATATCTCCTTCGATCATGAGTCATTCGCTAAGCATCAACCCGAAGCATCCTCCTGTCAAACAGAAAAGGCAAATGCTTGGCCCGGAGAGATCAGCTGCTTTGAAAGAGGAAGTTGAGAAATTGAGAAGTAATGGGTTCATCAAAGACTCAACATATCCAGATTGGATTTCCAACCCAGTCTTGGTAAAAAAGGGTAATGGTAAGTGGCGCACCTGTATTGATTTCTCGGACCTGAATAAAGCTTGCCCAAAGGACAGTTTTCCGTTGCCAAGAATTGACCAGCTGATGGATTCAACAGCTGGCCATGAACTCCTCTCTTTCATGGATGCTTATTCGGGGTACAATCAGATCCCTATGAATGTCCCCGATCAAGAACATACAACTTCATTACAGATTTAGGATTGTATTGCTATGTAGTGATTCCTTTTGGCTTGAAAAACGCCAGTGCTACATACCAGCGATTGGTTAATAGGATGTTTTATAACCAGATTGGGAAGACGATGGAGGTGTATGTCGATGATATGTTAGTGAAATCCAAACAATCATCCGACCATACTACAGATTTAGCAGAAATGTTTGAAATTCTCCGCAAGTATGGAATGAAATTGAACCATTTGAAATGTTCATTTGGGGTAGCATCGGGAAATTTTTTAGGGTTTATCGTCAATTCGCGTGGGATCGAGATTAACCCAGATCAGATCGCCACAATCCGAAATATTCAGAAACCTAGACAAATTAAAGATGTGCAAAGCCTCGTAGGGAAAGTAGCAGCATTGAGAGATTTATCTCCAAAGCTACAGATAAATGTATCCCGTTTTTTGAATTAATAAAGCGAGGAAAGCGCAACTTCGAATGGACCCCTGATTGTGTTGAAGCATTCCAGAATCTCTTGAATCATTTAGAAAAACCCCCGATTTTGTCTAAACCCATAGATCATGAAGAATTATTCGTATATTTGGCAGTGTCATCCAATGCGGTCAGTTCGGCTTTGGTTAGAGAAGAGGATAAGGTGCAAAGACCAGTATATTATGTTAGTAAGAAGTTGGCGGCAGCTGAACGAAATTATCCAAGGATAGAAAAGCTTGCGTACAGTTTGTTGATTACATCGATGAAGCTTCGCCACTATTTTCAAGCTCACCCGATTACTATATACACTGATCACCCGTTAAGGCAAGTTCTTCAAAGGCTAGAGACTTCGGGACGATTACTTAAGTGGAACATTGAACTAAGTCAGTTTGATTTGAATTTTCAACCCGACGATCAATAAGGGGGCAAGTGCCGGCATACTTCATAGCAGAGTTTACCATCCCAGAAGATGACACAATGAGCAAAGAAGTCGATCTGCCATGGCTACTCCTCGACCCCAGTGCCTGGAAGTTGTTCACTGACGGAGCAAAGAACGATAGATGATCTGGTGCTGGAGTAGTGCTCGAAACTCCAGAACAACGGCTGATATACTATGCTCTTATATTGAAGTTCCGCGCCACTAACAACGACTCAGAATACGAAGCCCTGATTGCTGGTTTGAATCTAGAAAAGGAGTTGAAGATTACGAAGTTAGACATCTTTTGCGACTCCAAAATAGTTGTGAACCAGGTCATAGGAAAATTCCAGGCCAAAAGTCCTAGGCTAATATCATATTTAGAAAAAGTGAAAAAGTAGCTGGGTGGTTTTGACCATCACACCATATCCCACATTCCTCGAACAGAGAACCAAAAAGCATATAAGTTGGCGAAAATGGCCAGTTCTGATAGTCCTGAAAATACAGAACTGGTCCCGATGGAAGTCTTATAGTCACTTAGTATAGATCGGATGGAAGTTGATCTGGTACTAGATGTTGAACCTGAAAGGGAGTCGTGGATGACCCCTTTGAAGAATTTCCTAATGTATGGAACGCTCCCTGCGAAGAAAAGTGAGAGGCGTGCAATAATTCGGAAGGCCTCTCGGTATGTGTTGCAAGAGGGAGTCCTGTATAGACAAGGATTTTCGATGCCCCTCCTCCGGTGTATTACCCACAATGATATTCAACGCGTTTTGCGAGAAGTATATGAGGGCGATTGTGGAGATCACACGGGAGGCCAAACATTGGCAAAGAAAATAATACGATATGGTTATTTTTGGCCAACCGTAAATAAGGATGCGGCCAAATACGCACGACGTTGTGACCCCTGCCAGAGATTTTCTAAGATCCATAGGGCCCCATCAAGCCAGCTGAAGATGGTGACGAGTCCGTGTCCTTTCGCTATGTAGGGAATTGATATCATTGGAAGTCTCCCCATAGCGAAAGGCGGAGCAAAATTCGCTATCGTGGCCGTGGATTATTTTACCAAATGGGTAGAAGCAGAACCATTAACCACAATAACAACCAAGCGAGTAATCAGCTTCGTTGTTAGAAACATTATATGTCGATTTGGAATCCCAAGAATCATCATAACGGATAATGGAACTCAGTTTGACAGCACCGAATTCAGAGATTTTTGCCAGAAATACCACATCGAAAAAAGGTGCACGTCTGTGGCATATCCGCAGGCAAACTGCCAAGTAAAGGCCACAAATAAAATGATTAAATCTATCCTGAAGAAGAGACTGAAGCGGGCCAAGGCCATGTGGGTCGATGAATTGCCTTTGGCACTATGGGCTTATAGAACGACCTATAAATTGGCAACGGGCCATACGCCGTTTTCCCTCGCCTTCGGAACTGAAGTGGTCATCCCGGTCAAGTTAGAAGTACCTTCTCATCGAGGTTGCTCCTTGAATCCTTGGATATGATCGAAGAGAAGAGGGACGAAGCTAATTTACATGCCTTAAGACATAAGTAGCAGATAGCTCAATATTACAACAAGAAAGTCCGAGCACGAACCTTTAAACCCAGAGACTTGGTTCTAAAATGTATCTTCCCATGCTCAGAGCATATGGGTCCGAAATGGGAAGGACCATATTCCATCCTGCGAAGACTTGATAATGGAACCTTCAAGCTAGCAACCATAGATGGAGACGAAATCCCCAGAGTGTGGAATGCCCAGCATTTGCGGCCTTACCTGACGTAAAATCGTCAGTTTCATTCTTTTATTTTTAGGACCATGTAAAAATACACGACTTGCCTAGAATAGTCTGGTTACTTGAACAAAAGATTATAAAGTGGACGTAGGTCATGATTCGACCGAACCACTATAAAATATCGTGTGTCATTTACCTTTATTGCACCATTACCTATTTGCCTTATCTCGATTAATATAAATTATTATTGTTTTTTGAGTCTGTCACAGATTATGCAGCAATACTGCGGCACCCAACGCACCGTGCCACAAGGTGAAAGAGGAACCATAATCGAGGACCACAAGGTACGGCAAAGTAAATCATCCCATGATCAAACTCTAACTCCCCAGAATCAGGAGAGAGTATAAAGGACACGAAGATGACGTCCGCAAGACGTGAAGGTGCACCATGATAAAACCGCCTTGCCACCACTCTAACCCGCTGAAGGATCGGGAGAGTCTAAAGGCGCCAGAGATTTAGCGCCCCCAGAATTTTTGCCCCGCTGAAGGATTGGATAGCATACCTAGAACGAGCTCGAACTCTAACCCGCTGAAGGACCGAGAGAGTATAAAATTGTTGGAAATTCAGCGCTAAAAGAATCCTCCCCCCCCCCCCCCCCCCCGCCTTTCATAATAGGGGGAACACACATGACTCTAATCAATCATTAATAAGCCCTGGCCATACATCATATTACATGATTGATTGGGGGCATATACACACACATCACAACTCTGCACAGAAATTTTAAAATTTTTGCTAATGCGATTCATGAATTAATTTTCGATTAGTTATGGTTTAAATATTCGTGGCTAATGTGGTAAATTAAAATTGTAGGTTCGCAGGTTTAGTTCTCCTTTTATGTGACTAATTTGTCCTAAAGGGAAACTCTTGTTCGTATCACGATAAGGATGAAAGTCAAGGTCGACCAAGACGAATCATCCCCCATGTCGTTATGTTGGCTACTCAGGAGATTGCACAGAGATGCAAGGAAATTGGAGTCACTGCATTGCGTATTAAATTAAATAAAACAAAAATAAATTTTTTATTTACTAAGATGCAGGGATACGAGATAAGATAGCTAAACAAAAGTAAGGGCCATTCCTACAATTACATTTTTTAGCCAGTGGAAAGCCTAAAAATCCTAAGGACAAAATATGAACCAATATCTACATCCTACTCATGCTTGGGGGGGCTATTTTGGCTTCTTGCTCTTCTTTTGCTTCCCCGACTCCTCCTTGTCAACGCCCGACTGATCACCTTTTTTCCTCTTCCTCTTATCAACAAGGGACTCTGACGAAGAACTAGAAGATTGAGAGGCTAGTTGTGAAGTTATTGATCGGGAGGAAAATATTATGACCAACCTAGTTTTGGGATCGATTTCAGAAATAGGGGGCACATATACTGGGTCATGTTCCCCTTTCATAAGGAGCAACTGCCTCTCCTCCTCAGCCTGTTGATCAGCCAAGATTTCACCACCACCCTTGATTTCGTCTGTAATAACAACGTCATCCTCTTCATCCCCGTGACCACCTTCCATGTCCTTCAAAGCAGCAATGACCTCGGCATCTGCAGGAACATCAGTGCTGGGTACCACAGATGCCATGGTTACTTTTTCACCACCCTCAGTTCGCTTTGAAGTCTCAGAAATTTCAGCATCAGTGCCTAAGGGGATATCAACTTTCTCTGCCTCTGCTTTCTTTTCTCCCCTTTTCTCGGTCAATATCACATGTATTACGAGAGGCACATGTTAGTAACTCAATCGGCTGCCTCGTAGAACGGCGAAAAGTCATAACTACTTTGGCAAATTGCGGGGAAAATATGGATATACCTTCAGCTGATATTTCATCTAAGTTTGCAGCAGAAACTCCGACAACCGGAGGAGTTGGGCGTAAGGGAATGAACGGATCGTCAGGACTATATTCCTCAACTTCAGGGGCCTTGAGTTCCGTCGCTGAGCTCGAGCCCTCGTCAAGTTTGCTTTTTCCTATGGCGTTAATCTTCTCCCTTTCCACCTCTTCTCGGATTAGGCGTCTCCGCTCCTCCAAATCCTCGGGTTCTTTTCCTTTGAGGAGCCTCTGCATTAGCTAGCCTTCATCAATCTCACTGACCTTCAATCGCTACTTCTCATCCTCGACAATTGCATCCCATATGTTGGTGAGATTAACGTGATAGTCTGGGATCCAAGAAATGTCTCGAATTTTGATGACTTGGCCTAAGAAGTCGAATATCAGCTCCCCGAAACCTTCTATTCCTTTTTCGGCTTCGGCAAGCTTGTCAGCAGTGGTGGAAGCAGATTCAAGAATGCTGTTAGCATTAGTCTCGGTAAGAACCGCTCGCCCCTCCGCCTGAATGAGTTGGTCACTCAAGACCTCTTTTTCTTTCTTGGCAGCCGCAAGACTGTTTTTCAAGTCCGCTCTTTCCTTCTCCCAAGCAGCCTTCTCAGCATCAAAATGACTCTGCGCTGCCCTCAAATCAGCATTAGCCATTCTAAGATCCTCTATTTCCTTTTTCAAAGATAATCGTTCTTGGCTGTTAGAATCCAGCTCGCTACAAAAACGCTTCCTGGCTTCCTCCAATTCTGTCTTGTAGTTCTCTGCGTCTCGCTGAGCTAAAGCCAGTTGAGCCTGTGCATCCTCCAGTTCCTTTTCCATTTTTCTCCTGGCTCTTTCATTATTCTCAATTCTCACTTTGTATCTGGCCGCGTTCGTTTCTAGCTGACGAATGGCATTCGAAAGGTTAACGGCATGCTTTTTCATTACCTCATACTGTTTGGCTACATGGCACACATATTCTATCACCTCAGTATCCCGGTCCCTGGGAACCGGCTCAAGATCCGGTACAAACATCATCCTCTCAAAGAAAATGTCGGGGAATTCCTTGCGCAAGCGCGCCAATCTAGCCTGATTCTCGGGACTATGGGTAACATCTCGCGCAACGAGACTGTCGGAGTCGTGATCGTCAGGAGAGACCAGAGTTTCTTTTCCTTTCTTCGCAATCTTGTCCTCGTCTTTATTTTTTACCTCTGACTTGCGCTGTTTCTTGGAAGATTGGACGTGAGAAGGTGTACTTTTTGGAGGGGTTAAGTCCCTAGGAAGTTGCTTACCCCTAGCCGGTGGCAGTGGACGACTGTGAGGTTTCCCGGGACCATACCTGGAAGGAGATCGAGATCGTGTAGGATAAGCTTGAGGAGGGTCGTGAGGCCGATAACTGTCCCTCCCCCGACTATCGCTGCGAGCAGGATTTGGATGAAGACTAGGTGTGCCTTCACGAAGAGAGCGATAAGAATAAGATCGTTTGCGAGACATATTTCCTGCAATAGAAACAAGTACATATTAAAACCTTGAATAATGTTGGTATAAAAGTGTGGGGTCAGACAGTGCATGTGATTTGTGCATCCCGTATAATTCCCCCTAATAGACCAGGGCCCGAAGTTAGGCTCGTCTGGGTAGTCTCTCGTTCTTCAACTGGAACAGTTATTTCCTCAGAGATAAGGAAAAAATGGCTCCCCTTCGAAGTCTTCCTATGTATATACATCGTCGGGTATAGGAATCTTGTTCAATTCTTTAAATAACTGCTCCTCTGTTAAATCATCGGGAGCGGCAGGCTCAACCTGTAGAGAGGCCCTTGAGGGGGAACCCCTCGGAGAGGCTGGGATTTCCTTAGACTCGTCAGCACGGGCCTCATCTCCTCTATATACATTTAAATCTTCATCATCCTGGTTAATTATCGGCGAAGGACTCTTATGAAGTTTAGTTGTCTCTGCTGCCTGTGACGTTCCTTCTCCCTCGGCCGGGGGCACATATTTGTAAGGTTTTCCACCCACGCCAAGTCCAAATATTAATCCAGAAGGCGGTGCTTGTGAAGATTCTTGTTAGTAATACATTTCTTGATCCTTAGGAAGTCGGATTTTCTTTTCAGAAGGAGGGATAGTCGATTACTATACACCGAGCCCTCCGTCTTTGGAAAGGTATGATCTGCATAGAGGAAAGAAGTATTTAGCGCTTCGATTTCTTAAACAGATTATTCATTCAAAGGTTTAAAATTTACTTGATTTAAGCCAACTTCTCGCACATCAAGCCTGTCTCTTTATATAGAACCAATCGGCCTTGGGATCCCCTATGTTGTTGTAACCATCAGACAAGACCTTCCTATTTACTACCGATTTGAAGAAAGAAAAATTTGAGGTTGCGGTAGAATGATGCTTGAAAAGGTAATAGAATTTCAAGTCTTTAAACATGAGCTCTGTTTGCAGGATTTCAACATATGCGATGTATAAAGTGTATAGGGCTGCGTAGGCATTGGGATGAAGCTGCATCGGAGCAATACCCAATCGCTTTAAGGTTTTAATGATGATTGGAGGAAACGGGGGAATAGCGCCTACCCCGCACATGAGTCGGCTAACTGTCATATACCCCTCCGAAGCCAGATGAGGTCTATCTTCGCTACCAGGTGTTCTCACATCATCCCAGGGGATCCCGTGTTTCAAGCAGATTTTCTTAAGCTTTATGTCATCCAGTCTGGAAGCTAAAGAGTCGGTGAATTTCTCTATTTCTAGTGCACCAGGAATCTCGTCGGGGGCTCGGTCGTCTACTTCAGACTCCTCATCAAGCGAGGTACTCTCAGATGAATCCGATTCAGTTTCTGCCTCATATTCGGATTCAGAATCCTCACCCTCTGGGTTAATTGGCAGAACCTCGGGGTTGTGGTGCTCAGACGTCTCGGGATCCATCTCTGTTTCAGATCTTGAAGAGGAACGACTATCCGACATTACTGTTTAGGCGAGTAAACATGAGAAATTAGAATATTATTGCCCATCCCCCATGCGTGCAAGTGCAAGTGTGTGTTTGTGCATGCATTAAAGAAAAGCATAAATTTAACGAGGTGATCAGGATGTCAGTAATTGTTCGCTGCTAAGTTATGCAGTTGTTCAGTTCAGAAAGTCCGTCTTGAAGGCTCTAACCTAACTGTCCATCGATATACCGGAGTTAAGTTTCATTGTTTATTTAACAAGGTTGCCAGATCATTCATCATCTGGATCGCGAAATGCGGATCGGATCGTGATACATCTTCGGGTCATAGAGCAGGTATGGATACACGGCCGAAGTATTAACTCATGAAAGAGCATCGCATCAGATCGAGAAACCAGAATGGATCGCGATAACATCTTGCGATCCACAGCTCACCGCCACGATCCGATCCGTTTTCCAAACCCAACTCCTTCAACCAACCGCCATCACGATCCGCTGCCTCGCCATTGCCACGATCCAGCCCAACACGCTCCCTCTTCTTCTTCCTCCTTCTCCACCTCTGAACTCGAATAGCTGGACCCATGGCGTCTTATCAGCCTCTAAAAACCTCGAACACCACGAAACTTCACCGTCTCTCCCCTCAAATCAGCAAAAACTCGAGAAAAACAAGGATAAAGTGCGAGAATTTATTTTTAATGATTACCTTTCTTAAAAGTGGGTAAAATGAATGGGTTTTTCTCAGAGATGGAAGATTAGGGTTTAATTCAAAGAAATGGGCGACTGCAGAAGGAAGAAGAAAGGGGAAAATGAAGAGAGGACCAGTTTATATAGACACGAAGCGACTAACCTTTTTGTTTTATTCGAACCGCTGAAATAGATGGGCTGCGAACCAAGGACCACCGTGCTTCGTGGAAAAGCCCATCACGATCTGAAGTCCGAATACCCTAGTTTGACCGAGTCCAGCGTTCCACCACACGAATCGTGGTGGGCTGAAGCGATCCGAACAGACGAACCCCGTACCAAAGTGAAAATTCAAAAGTTTACCCCGCAAATCTGATAATGAGGTCTCCAAAGATCCCAGAAATAAGAATTGTTCAATGAACAAAGAAATGATTGAAGACTTAACTGGATATTTATATCGGTCAAGGAACGCAACTTTCCGAAGCGACACGACATTTCAGACAGACGCGATCATTGATTTGCATCATTCTATGAAAAGATGTCTCTGCAATTTCGAAGCATGTTCCATCCTTGATAAAACATACTTCGAGGGGGCAAAATGTTGGCTAGCTTTTTTTGACCAAGCCACCAAGGTTCACACACAAGAAGAAAGTATGAAGCTTCACGCCTCTAGTCCATGAAAACCAGATCATGGTCATTTCATCCTATCGGATCGCAGCGCCCTACCGGGTCGCCTCGCCCCTACTCGATCCGATCCATACTTGCTAGCTCGATCCGATCCGAGCTCCAGGAACAAGAAAATGAAGGCTATTACCAACTCTTCCACGATCCGATAATACAGGATCTCGCGATACCTATCCACAACTGTCATATTGACCAACTCTCCATCAAGATACGAACCAGTACGAGGTCCTTGGGATGTGTGTCACGTATGACCGCGATCCGCCTGATGAAATCAGCTATAAGTAGCCCAAGACTTGGCATTTTTGGGGATCTTTGGCATTTGAGAGATCTGACTCCACCATTATCATTTCTCCATTGTTTTTATTTAGAGTTATCCCGAAATTATTGAGAGAATCATAATTGTAAGAGTGAGATCGAGTGAAACAATTGATTGTACTTGCGTTCAGTACATAATCAACCACATATAAAGTTGACGTAGGCTCGTTAACGCCGAACCACTATAAATTTCGTGTGTTTTCCTGCTTTTTCTTCATATTGTAGTCATAGTTCTTCGTAGATCAGGACAGCTTGGGTGTCAGACCCAATATTGGATCTAACAATAAACAACTTCAAACTTGTTTTACAATCACGAAATCATTCTATATTCTCTCTAATTTCTGAATTGCATTTTCATACTCTTTGCAAAACAAAATCTCTCCAAATTTAAATACTTGTTGAATCCTTGAATCAATTTAATATCATTTGATTCAACAAGCATTCTACTTCCTTAAATTTACGCATTCAAAGTATATACTCGAGGATAAGATTATAGGAAGGGTGTACTACAAGTGACTAGTCCGTGTATTGAAGACACAATATATAGTCAATCATCCACTACTTTGTATTGAAATTCCGGTAAGCCTATAGCTATTCAAATCAGGTGGGTAAGCTCGTGGCCCATGAAATAAAGTGGGTAAGTTTGTGGCCCATGAAATCAAGTGGGTAAGTTTGTAGCCCGTGAAATCAAGTGGTGTGTTGTGAACCTGTTCCTCCAGGTGAAGTGAGGTTGTTGATTAGTGAAAATCCAGAGAGAGGTCTGGGACTGGACGTAGGATGGTGCTCCGAACCAGTATAAAAAGACCTGGTGTGATTTTTCCATTTTTACTGCATTTACTATTCTGTGATTTGCTATTACTGTATACTTTAATATTGTTCGTCATATTACACGATCCTTGTGAGTGTACTATTACTTGACAAGTACACGCACGCACTTTCAATTGGTATCAGAGCCTGGGATTCTAGAGATCGTAACAACATCCTAGAACAAATGGCTATAAAGAAATCTAGTCAGGGAATTAGAAAATGGAAGAGCAACAAAGCAGAATCAGGAGAGCAAGGAAACAAGTGTCTCATGGCTAAAGTCAGATCACAATCGGTATGTACAGATTCATTATATAAAGATCTTTTGTTAGACCATGGAAATTTATTGAAACTCAATACAGTCATTTTAGCTATGTCAAAAAATTACGAGCAAGAAAATTCCAAATTAAAAGAAGAAAACAATCGTTTGGTAAAACAAGCCAAATGTTTCGAAAATACCATAGAAAAGCTTGTTTCTCAAAAAGATTCCCTTCAAAAAGAAAATGAGCGACTAGAAGATAAAACAATGTTCTTTTAAAGGAAATCGATCTTTTGCAAAATAGAAATAAATCATTATAAGATTCTTTAAATAATTCTAGTTCTTTAATTTCGTTTGTTGAAAAAGAGAATGGAGCTCTAACTGAAAAGAATTTCGAATTATCTAAAGAATGTGAGACTTTAAAAGTTAATAATAATATTTTGCAAAAAGCAATCTCTGAATCAAAAGAAAATGTTGAAAAATTACAATCATCTTTATATAATTCAGAATCTCAAATTAGTTGTCTCGAAAATGAGAATAGAACTTTAAAAAGGAAGAATTCTGAATTAAATAAGGGTATTAATAGCAAAGCTTCTTTTGAAAATATCAATCGCGACTGTGGAATCAAATGTACAAACAAATTCGCGAAATTTAATAAAGGTCAAAATGATTTAAACATGATTTTATCTAGATCTCGACCTTTACATGACAAAAGTGGTATAGGATATAATAATCATAGAAATAGTGCTAGATATGCTTTTATGTACAATAAGAATATCACTGCTAGTACTAATGCGCATCAAAAACCCAATTATTATAGAAATTCTAATACTTCTATGACTAGCGGTATTTATAATAAATATAGAAGTACGAATAGGAATATCACTAGAGATTACTTAAGTATTTGGGTTCCTGTAAGTTGGAAAAAAAGAGAAAAATATACTGATGATTATTTTGATTCAGTGGTTAATAATAAACATTTTATCTTCAAAGGTTCCATTAAACCCTCTTGGGTATGGCTACCTTCCATCTAACCCATGGACCTAAACAAAGCAAGTGGGTACCAAAACTATATATCTTATACTTTTTGCAGGTACACCACAATAAAGAGAAGGTTATTCGACATCCCTGAATATCGTTGAAAACTCAGCTTATCTAAAAAAAATCATATGATTCAATATCCCGCTAAAGGTGCTATAATTATTTGTATTCTCTACTACTCTCGATTACTGTGCTTATTATGGTATTTTCTCTTTTTAATCGATGACAAAGGGGGAGAAATATTTTCCTTATGATTATTCATATCATTCATGTTACATATACTATCATTTAAATTATGAGCTTAACATGGTAATAGTATATGTGATCTAACATTTGTTGATGCAGGAATCAAAAGGTAAGATTATTTATATTAAGAAATAACAAATGTTGTAGAAATTCAGGGGGAGCTTTATATTTAGGGGGAGAAAATCCAAGGTATTGTCATCAATCAAAAAGGGGGAGAATGTTGAGACAAGATTTTGATCGATGCCAACATATAAAGGTGCAATGAAGATCATTTCATAGAGATAAGTTTTTTTACTTTGAGTCGTGTTAGAAATATGTTAAAATCTATCCTCAAAGTATAACACGAATGCACAAAACAATATCATATCTTCGTTGCTGAAATCTGTATATTTGAGGAATTGAAAAGTCACTGAAAAGCCCAAACGGTTCAGGATCCGACCAGGAAAGAGTGCAGAGTGATATAGACTGTGGACCGAGGTCCTCTGGTCCACAGCCATAAACCGGTCGACCGGTCCAAATATGGGTGGTCGACCGGTCAGGTTGTTTTTTGCATATAACGGCTATTTTTCTGGAATTTTAATTTTACAGAAACTCAACCAGTCGACTTATGATTTTCAACTAGTCGACCATTTTCGAATAGCAAGCTTTTTTATGAAAGGTTGCTTCTATTTGTGAAGAGATTTCTATTCAATAATCAAAGGAAATGGACATAACTTTTTATAGAAACTCTTCATGAAGAATTACTACCTTTCTACTATTATATAAACAACTTCAAACTTGTTTTACAATCATGAAATCGTTCTATATTCTCTCTAATTTCTGAATTGCATTTTCATACTCTTTGCAAAACAAAAGCTCTCCAAATTTAAATACTTGTTGAATCCTTGAATCAATTTAATATCATTTGATTCAACGAGCATTCTACTTCCTTAAATCTACGCATTCAAAGTATATACTCGAGGATAAGATTATAGGAATGGTGTACTACAAGTGACTAGTCCGTGTATTGAAGACACAATATATAGTCAATCATCAACTACTTTATATTGAAATTCTGGTAAGCCTGTAGCCGTTCAAATCAGGTAGGTAAGCTTGTGGCCCGTGAAATCAAGTGGGTAAGCTTGAAGCCCGTGAAATCAAGTGGTGTGTTGTGAACCTGTTCCTCAGGGTGAAGCGAGGTTGTTGATTAATGAAAATCCAGAGAGAGGTCTGGGACTGGACGTAGGACGGTGCTCCGAACCAGTATAAAAAGCCCTGGTGTGATTTTCCCATTTTTACTGCATTTACTATTCTGTGATTTGCTATTACTTTATACTTGAATATTGTTCGTCATATTACACGATTCTTGTGAGTGTACTATTACTTGACAAGTACACGCACGCACTTTCAGTGGCCATCCTTTCCTTTAATTCCTGGAAAGCTTATTCACAATTTGGAGTCCAAATAAACTTAGCATGCTTCTTTGTAAGCTTCGTTAAAGGACAATACAACTTTGAAATATCAGTTACGAACTTCCAATAATAACTGGCTAATCCAAGAAAGCTTTTAACTTCTGTGGGTGTCTTTGACTTCTTCCAACTTTGGATGGCAATGATCTTACTCGGGTCTACCTTGATTCCTTTCCCTGATACTACATGTCCAAGAAATTTTACCTTTGTCTTTCAAAAATGGCACTTGGAAAATTTTGTCTTCAATATTTTCTTTCTTAGAATTTATAGGATAATCTCCAAATGCTTTGCGTGCTCTTCCACTGTCTTAGAGAAGATAAGAATGTCATTAATGAAGACAAGCACGAATTTTTTCAATACGTCTCAAAATACCTGGTTCATCAAGTCTATGAAGTAGGAAGGGGAGTTGCATAGTCTGAAAGGCATTACTTACCATTCATAAGTCGTGTCCCCTGAAAGTTGTTAGAGGAACTTAATCTTCTATAATCCTCAACTGATGAAACCCAGTCGCTAGGTCCATCTTTGAAAACACTCAAGCTCCATTTAAACGATCCAATAAGTCATCGATACGAGTAAGTGGATATTTATTTTTGAGAGGTTTTTTGTTGAGATCACGATATTCCACACAAAGTCTGAGGGATCCATCAGACTTTTGAATGAATACTACTACTGTACCCTAGCTCGAGAATCTAAAGTATGATCAGACTCTTCTACAAAAGCTGCTTAGTTTGGTCATTCAACTCTTCTCTCTCCTTTGCTGCCATCCTCCGAATTGCATGCACGACTGGCCTTGCATCTGGGACTAAATCAATTCTAAAGTCGATCTCCCTTCATGGAGGAAGATTCTCTACTTCTTCAAACACATCCGCGAATTCTTTAACATGGGGATGTTTTCTTGGGGAACAAGGGAAATATCAAGAGAATACCAAAATTCATCCCTAATTTTACTTGGGCCTTCACATGGTATCTCTATAAAATTTTCAGATTTGGTCAGTACCCTAATGATACTTTCCACACATTTAACACTAGCTTCGTATCGGGTTAACCTATCCATACCAAGTATAATATCAAACTCGGTGAAATCCAAAACAATCATTTCAAAGACAAATTGATAATGAGAATAAGAGATAGGCACCCAATAGTATAAACAAGGGTTGATGGAGCCTCCTATTGGATTCCTAAAACAAATGGGATCTTCAATATGTTTGAGGTGTAGATTTAATTTCTTAGCCATCTTGTGTGATATAAAACTACACAATGCACCAGCATCGAACAACACTTTAAACAAAATATTATAAACTGAAAGTGTCCTTCCAAAACTTCTGTTCTTGTCCTACCAGCTGAGGGTGCTGGAATAGTTTCTACGGCAAACACATGAGCAACTTCCGCCATTTTCGACAACGGAAAATTCCTTGAAATGTGGCCAGTCTTGTGGCAATTAAACACTCTTTAGGATCCGGAGAATTCCTCTGTATTTTTGGAAGTTCATAGTCCATTAATAGGTGTCCCTTCCGATTGCAGTTGAAGCATTGGATGTTCTTTAGGCATTCTTCTATAGGTTTTTTCCCCTTGTTAATTGCTTCTGGTTTCTTTTTCTCAATTTTCCTTTTCTTACCTAAATTTCCTTTCCCTTTGTACTCCAAAGAATTATTCTTGTCTATAGACTCATTGTGACCTGCCATTTCCACCATCTCCGCAGATGGAGGCTTAATATGGGCGGTCATTGTACTCTTGTACCTCCTTTGCAGACCATCAATGAATCTTACAATCTTATTGACCGAAGCCTGGATCAATTCAGGAGCAAAGCGGGAAAGCTCGTTGAACTTACTCAGATATTCCTAAACAGTCTTGTCTTCTTGTTTCAAATTGGACAACTCATAGAACAGATGGGATATTGCTTCAGACGGTATAAACCTTTCCTCGAAGATTTACTTAAAGTGATCCTAAGTAATATTTTTCTCTGGATTTTCCATAGTAATCATTTCCAACCAGATCAAAGCTTCATCCTTCAACAACCAGGAGGCCAAGAACCTTTTCTTCTCTTCAGTCAGTCTTAAACCAGTAAAAATCCTCTCATAAGAAAATGTCCAGGCTTGCGCTTCTATCACAGATTCTTTTCTCAAGAACGGTTGCCCTCCCACATTCTTATACTTCTTAGCCAAGACTTCCAAATCGGGATCTGGTTGCGGCGGCACAACTACTTCATTAACTGCTCCTATGTGGTTTTGTTGTTGAACTTCAGTGTTACTCCTTCCTATTCCTACCTCATTTACTGCTCCTATAGTGTATGGTTGTTAAACTTCAGCAGTTCCCCTTCCTCTACCTCTTCTGCTGTCCATTTTCTACTATATCTGCAAATAGCAAGAAAAGAGTTAGGCAAGCAGAAAATATATCTTAAGGAATTTGTAAAAGCATAGAGTCATAAATGCAAAAAATTGTGTTTATAAGGTGTGTATTCTTCTACTGTACTCGTTCTAGAGTATTACTAACCCTATCTCTAATGACTCACTCACCCTGGGATACTACTGATCCTATCTCTGACGAGTCTTTAACGCGTTATATCCCAGAACTAAGGTTTAACCCTTAGCTCTGGTATCAAGTGAGATGACCCGATCTCCTAATCCCCAAGAGAAAAGATGGCCTTTAGGATATAACACATCAAATATAACAGTATAAAGTAAAACTTGCATTAATCATCAGAATATTCATCATATTACATCAAATGATATTTCTGAGTCACCACATCCCATCAGATCCAAATGTCACATATTACAATTATGACAAGAAAACAGATACACAACGGAATTTAAGATATGTTATGACGGAGTCCTATGGAGAGTCCAAAAGAAATTCCTATTCCTGCTCCAGCTCTAAATCCAAAACCAGCCTTCCTAGATAGCTTCTATATATATGAAGTCATAGCTTCCAAAAGCGGTTTAACTAAACCTGTTTGTTGGGTTTCCCATGTGGAAATAAGGGCACCCATGTTTGCAAGGGAAAAACAAACTACGAGTCAGTCATGGGACTGGTATGATAAACTCCAATCAATTATTATTAACTTATTTAAAAATAAAGCATATCATGATACCACACCGTATAACACGGAACGAGATTCCTCTACATGAATATTAGTGCACAAAATCATCAAGATTAAAGAACTATGAAATTCATGCTTTTGATAAAATGAAGCTAATATAAGACTCAAGTCCCATCACACAATGTAACGCAAACCGGAGGATAGACTTTTACTTTATAATAGCCAGACATGCTTGATATTCTTAAAAACAAATTTTTTAATATTATTTTTAATGACTAGGTGTGGAAATTACTTTCGAAAGTAAATGTATCAATCCTAGCTCGCACATTGCCTCATCCCATTATGTTAGCTATACTGTATACAAACAAAAACATGAAGTCTCGTATTGGAAATTGGATTCCAACTATGAACCAAGGCAAAGGACCTCCCATAACCATTTTCGGAATATCTAGCAAATGTCCCATGAGTCAACTATTGGTCCCTCGAATCAGTAGAGATGGTCTGCACTAAACACAGCCGATTGGAATCTTACCTGGATATAAGGCTCCCCCGGTCGTATTAGACTATCACACGAGGCGCCTCAACTATCATCCACATAAGTTAAATTATCTGGGCTCCATGCAATGGCAACACTATTTAGCTAGAAGGGAACGTTAGCCCATATCTTTGTTGTCCTCTATCCATTTTTCAGCTCATTTAGCGGTGTGAGGCCCTAGAGTCACGTCCACAAAGCTATTTTTTTCAATAGAAGCTTTGATTTATATACCAACATTATTAAACATGCCACATTGTCAATTCACAACATACAGTTGGTGTCTATTAATATATAACCCTCTGAATACTAGAAGTATCAGAGGAGGGTGTTAAGCTAAGAGAATAAGTCCTCCGCCACCAATGAATATAACATCAATAGAAACCAATTGGTTATGTTGTAAAATAAAATTTTAGACACATCATCCAATTACTAGTCCATTCTAGGTTTGAACGAAACCGAAGGCACCTTATTTCTCCTCCAACTATGGAGAGAGGCCCTTGCATATCCGGACAATCAACAAGTACGTTCGGACTACTGCCGTTATAACTCTTCAATGGGAGCAAACCATTTCAAGGCATCAACAAACAATCCATTCGATGTGAAGATTTCTGGTCTTCCATCATCTTCGATTTTTAATCGTCATATAACTATTCAAAATGGGTTAAACCCGGTCTTTTTGATATAATTAACGTCTAACAAAAATTCTTATTTTATTATCAACCCACTAACTAAGTTTCCTTTAATAAGATTAAATCTTAACAGGTTTTTATCATTCAAAACCATATATATTTCGTTCTAACCTCTTTCTAATCATTTATTATAATTTATAACAATTTTTACCTATTTTTATTTATTTAAAAATATGTCATTTCAGTCCAACGACATTTCACGTCATTTAACTGCACTAGCACTGTTTTTATTCAAATTTGATTCGAAGATAATTTACAATCTAACTGTTGGATTTCAAAAATCTACATATCCTTTGAAGCTCTTTTCATTTAGGATCCAACGATTCCAGTTTAGAGAAAAATCCAATGGTCGGATCTCCCAGTATGTTAGTTTGAAGTTACAGGTTGAAGTTTGCGAGCTACCGCTGCGTGCCGAGTTCTATTCAAACCAACTTGTATTATTATTAAAATTGAATTGAATTGCTTCTAAAATAGTTTATTAACTATATAAAAATTTCCAGAAATTATATTTCCATTTTCAACTCAAAATTCAAATATTCCAATAAATGGCTATTATAATATTATTTTATTATTAAAATAATATTATTTCTCAAACTTCAATATTTTAAACCCAAATTTTCCTAACATTCATTATAAAAATAAATAAGATTTTTTTAAAAGAAAAATCTTTTAAAACCCTTCCTTGATACCCTAACCAAACTTCACTTTTTCTAGTTACTATTCATTTTAAATAAAAACTTGAACATGCCATAACTTGTTTTTTATTTCTCCGAAACCATTTCTATCTTTGGAAAAAGTTTATCATATTGATTTATACTTTACATCCATCTAAAATCGGATGTCAAATTTTGACTTTTATTTTTCACCTATTATAATATTAATAAAATATCCATTAAACCCGATTTTTACAAATGGAGACTTAACCAATGGGCTAAAAAATATAATTTTTAGCTACACAGAACCATGATAATCACATACCATATTATTATCAACTATGATAACATTCATCACGACTACCATGAGAAAATTCACCCCATATATGCCTTAAACCTTTAATGCGTATATGGTTTTGTCAATCAACAGATTAACCTCAATCAATCAACACATGTATTCAAAATTAATGTGGTTTATAACCATAAACAATAATTAGTATCAAGATAACTTCCATATCAATGACCATTTAAGGTTCAAACCCATCCCAATGTCCACAAATTCAGTTCTTGGGGTCATATATGCAAGTGACAATGTAAATCTCAATTAAAGGTCTAATCATTTTCATAATAAGACGCATTAAACCATCCCAAACATTGCCAGACCACAATATGAACTCATATACACTGTCACAAATCAAAATATATTCAAACGAGTTCATACACATTGACCAATATATAATTAGTTCTATTTCGTTCATCATTTCTCACCTTGGTATCCACTCCATCTAACTTCGATTGTAAGACATCCTAGGAATCCCAAACGATTTTGGAAGCCTTCTGGCATCACCGAAATATTTCTGAAATTTTTTGGGCAAGGGTTCGACGTTATTGGGTTTCTGATTTTTGGAAGAATAAAAGTGGAGCTATGACTTGGTTTTTGGAGTGAACGGAGTAGAGTTTCAGGGAAAATGGGACTTGCGTCTGAGGAGGTGGCATCCGGGTGGGCTGTTGCATGCTGTGTGGGCCGGGGGGGCTGGTGCGCATGGGTGGTGTCTGTTTTGGTGGAGGGGAGGGTTGTTTTGGGGTTAATAGGGAGAAATGATTTAGTGGAGATTTATGGTGTTAGGAAAGTTTAATGAAGAGGGGGTCCTATGGCAGGGGGTAGCTGACATGGAGGGGCCGAAGGCGGTGGGGGGGGGTGTTGTAACGGTGGGGGGTCGTTGGAAGGGGGTAGGAGAGATAGAAGGGAGAGATTAAGAAAGAAATAAGAAGTAAAAAGGTGAGAAAAGGAGTGATGGAGTGTAACACCCCACCTCCATTAATGTCACTCACAAAGGGAATGCATTAACTCAAGCGTTATAGGTAAAAGATGTAGATAAATTACAAGACAGACAAATAAAGCAGCGGAAAACAAAGTCATTTTATAAGCAACGTAGTTCAGTCAAGCTTTTACAACAATTGACTCAATCATACTTAAATGTACTACATAAAACTTCTGTCTTGATTCAAAAACTTCCAAGTATATAAGAAGAATAAAACATAGCAAAGTAGCATAAGTCCCCAAATTAAAGTGCAAACACAGCCATAGCCAAAGATAAGAGGATCCAAGCAATACATCAAAGAATCTTCAAGCTTAGAAAGAGAAACGGACCAAACTGAGATGAGCTATTCCCTCCCTGACTACCTAGGGGAGAAACAGAAGAAAAGAAGACGAAAGAAACGGAAGAAAAGCATGCATAAATTTATGGAAAAAGAGATCAAGGATGTACCCACAAAAAGAAAAGGGTAGGATGTGTGTATTTTGTCTTTATTCCCCAAAATCGTGTCTTCTTCGGTGTCACTCCCTTGTACTTTAACTAGCCTGACTTCACGATTTCAAAGCTTCTTGACCTCCATTTCCAAAACCCACTAGTAAAGATAGGATCTCGATCACTTACTATGCTAGAGGGTATCCTATGTAGTCGGTCTATCGTTCCAAGATAAACAAATGTTAACCATGATACCAAGTGTATGTACTAAGATGATTAGAGGCCTTTCTTCTACATAGTTTATCCATCATGTCACAAATCTGAGGGTCTTCATGTTACGCTGCTCCTATCCGATCCAAAAGCGTAGGCCGCTCTTCTAGCGATGCTAACAAACCAGGTACAAACTTGACCGGGGCTCTAAAGCTAAAGGTTGCTATGTACTTCAAACTTTAACCCTCTTAAGGTCAGTCTCTTTCTACTTAGGGCGCCTGCCACAACATTACCCTTGTTAGGGGTATAAGCAATCTCAAGGTCGTATGAGGCAATAAATTCCATCTATCGTTATTGCCTCAAATTTCAAATCTTTTTGTGAGAACAAATATTTTAAGGACTTAGGATCCATATATAGTTCAAACTTTCTCTCTTAAAAGATAATGATGCCATGACTTAAGAGCGAACAATATAACAGCTAATTCCAAGTCGTGGGTAGGATAGTCTTTCTTATGTACTTTCAGCTGTCTACTTCCATAACTAACTACCCTCTCTTCTAGCATTAAAACAACATCTAACCCTATCCCGAAAGCATCCCTATAAACTGTAAACGTCTTGTTTCCTTCGGGCAATGTCAAGACTGGGGTTGTTGTCAGGGTTCTCTTCAATCGTTGGAAAGCAACATCACGAATCAAATCCCAAGCAAAAGTTAGATTCTTCTTCATCAATCTAGTAAGTGGGGCTGATACATTCACAAAGTCCTTAATTAACTTCCTATACCAGCCCACTAATCCAAGAAAACTTCTTTCTTCCATTGCATTTCTTGGGACCTTCTAATCTTGCACCGCAACTTTTGCAGGATCTACTGTTATCCCTTCCTTGGATATCACATGGCTTAGAAACCTTACTTATCTCCAAAAATGACATTTGGAGAATCTAGCCTTAAGCTTATGCGCTTGGAGGGTATCCGAGATTTCCCTTAGATACAAAGCATGTTCTTCCCCACTCTTAGAGTAAACCAAGATATCATCTATGCACAAGCAAAGTGAACCATCCGCCTTTGTTGTGAAAACAACTGGAGCACCCCATTTAGAAATACTTCGCCTATGAACCCTTTCTCAAGTAACTCTTTTACTTGTTTACTGAGCCCTTCCTTTCCCTTGGAGTCATGTGTCATACAGGTAATGCAACTGGTTTTGCATTGTCAACTAGATATATGCGGAAGTCTATCTCGCATTTTAGGGGACAAACCCCTAAACATCTGCGTACTCATGGACTACTCTAACTGATCGCAAATGGTCGATAGATGCATCAAGTGATTCTAGGTAGCTAAGCCAAACTGATACCTTAGGATCGCACGAAATATCGAGGGTGTTCCCGAGGCAAGTCAAAAGCCTAACTACCCTCCTTTCCCAATTACTAGCTAACCAATCCATGCCTAGAATCAACCCATAGCCCATGAAACCAAAACATAAGCATTACAGTTAAACTCAATACTTAATAATCTATTCTCAATTCCTTACAAACCAAAGATAAATGAGCCGAACCACTAATTGGATTTGAGACAATAATGGGATCTTCTACTATACAAGTACTAAGGTGCAGAGACTCAACTATGGAAGCAGATATAACCGAATGTGAAGCGCTAAAATCAAAAAGAGCACTAATAGGATAACCAAAAAGAAAAACTAAACTTTATCAACAGAAACTTTACTACCTCTCTCTTCGGTATGCTGGCGGTGAGAGCATGCACTTGCTCTCCTGAAAATCCTGTTCTTTATTTTTACCCTTGTCCTTAATTATATGACCCGTTATACCATAATAAAGACACTTCCCCTTGTCTTAGGTTTTACTATTATTTCCTCCCTTCTTGTCTTGTGATTCTTCCACTTACACCTCTTTCTTTTATCTTCTTTGTGAACCAAGTCCATATTCATGAGTTTCTCATCCTTGGGTTGTGATCCTTAGCCAAACTCCCTCATTCTCATCTTTACCATCCTTATGTAACATGTTGACAAGTCTCTCGAAAGCTACCTCCATCGCACGGAAAACCCTACAAATCTTGAAAGAAAATTAGTCGCAGGTGAAGCTATTACGGCTATATATGGAAGTTGGGCACTTCTTCGCCCTTTGATAGGTGTCATAGTCTCATCAAGCCTACGGAACCATGCCGCGATGAGGTTACCTCCCATAAAGCAAGGAGCCCTGGAGACTCAGAAAAGAAGGAAACAAAGGTTCAAATAGAGGATCAAAAGTTTGTGCATATGGCTTTGGGGAATATGCCTTTAAAACAAAACTTTTCTTTTTGAAATGCTTCTTTTAAAACCGTTTTGAAAATAATTTTTCAAATCTTTTATCTGACCCGGTAACCTTCAGCTCTAATACCAAGTGTAACACCCCACCCATTAATGTCACTCACAAAGGGAATGTATTAACTTCAGTGAAGCATTATAGGTAAAAGATGCAGATAAATTACAAGATAGACAAATAAAGCCATGGAAAACAAAGTCATTTTATAAGAAACGTAGTTCAGTCAAGCTTTTACAACAATTGACTCAATCATACTTAAAAGTACTATATAAAACTTCTGTCTTGATATAAAAACTTCCAAGTATATCAGAAGCATAAAACATAGCAAAGTAGCATAAATCCCCAAATTAAAGTGCAAACACAGCCATAGCCAAAGATAATAGGATCCAAGCAATACATCAAAGAATCTTCAACCTTGGAAAGAGAAACGGTCCAAACTAAGCTGAGTTATTCCCTCCCTGACTACCTGGGGGGAGAAACGGAAGAAAAGAAGACGAAAGAAAACGGGTCAGACATAAAGCCTGGTAAGTCTAGTGACTTTCAGTATGTAAACAGGTAAAAGCAACATGACATGAATAAACTGAATATAAGACAATACTGTGATAAGAGGGATAACAAGATAAGGTTAGCATAAGATATGATAAGGCAAGATAAACTGAATGCGCTTCTACTTTTTCTCTGCTTCGCTACTGCCCTGTTATTCTGGTTTCTGTATCTCTGCACCACCTAACTATTTTCCCAACTAGAAACCTGTATAATGTGATCCCAATCCCCGCAATTGGGGTAGCCTTCAGGTGTACATCTATTATGAGGATCCCACCTCAATCTGCCTAATTGCCATGGATATGTTAGATGTACCCTTACTACCCTATTGATCAACTCCCTAACTCGCATATATGTATTACTTGTGTCATTTGACCTCGCTTATATGCGTTCATTACTTATGTCATTTGTCCCCGCTTGTATGTTGATACCTGTGCTGGCCCCATCATGGGGTGTATCAATTCCTATGATGGCGACCCGACATGATTCAAGATGCACAATGTATACTACTGATGCCCAGTGCCTGCTTTTCCACTCTGGAGCACGTGCATGCCCATACTCCGTCGGAACTACACTGCTGCACCACCCGCCGCTATATTTGACCGCTTATAATCAGCACAGTAATCGTGCCCCACCCTGCCTAGCTCAGGGTACCATGATACATCTATGTGGGTTACTGCTAAAATGGGTCCCCGTTACTAGGGTTTCTTAATCAACATGTTTTAACGGTTAAGTGTTCTCAATTTAACTTAACCCTACCCATTTGCTTAATTAACACATTGTACTGGTTAAGTGTTGCCTATTCATATGTTACTTAACCCTCTCACTGATTCACGCATGTTTATTTGATGGTTAAGTTTGTAGGCCTATATATACTAATATTACCCACTTACCCAAGATTTACTTAACCTTCCCCTTATCAAGTCCAAATGTATTATTGGTTAAGCTTGCGTTAACCCTATCCACTTTGTTCATACAATATTGGTTAAGTTGTCTTCTTGTCCATCTTAACTTAACCCACCCATCTAACATGTCATATTGGTTAAGTGTTTCTTATTAACTTAACCCTTCCTGTTCATTATGTTCTATTGGTTAAGTGCTTCCTATTAACTTATCCCTGTTCATTCATCATGTTATATTGGTTAAGTGTTTCCCCTTGACTTAACCCCACTCGTTCATCATGTTATGTTGGTTAACTTAACACTACTCATTCATCGTGTTGAATTTGGTTAAGTGTTTCCTATTAACTTAACCTTTCCACTTGTCATGTTACATTGGTTAAGTGTTGCCCTATCACACATCATGTTATATTGGTTAAGTGTTTCCCTCTTGTGTTAACTTAACCCTACCATTCTTAGCATGTCCGTTCATTAGCATTAATTCATTCATTAATGCCTCAACCTCTCACATTAGAACTGTTGTTTGTGGTTGCTGGATGTACCAGGCAGTTCCGGGCAGACTTCTGCCGCAGACTCATTCTAGCCTCGGGTTTTGGGCTTAATGCGTTAACCTCTCATATTGGATCTATATTGTTGAGGTCACTGGATGTGTCGGGGAGTCTTACACCGCAACTCAATCTAACCTCGGGTTAGGCACGTTCATCTTTAGCCAATTACCTATTTACCATTCATGTCCAAGTCTAGAATATTATATGCTAATTATCCCAAATTCACCAAACTAGTCGTGTTCCAATTCCCAAGTTATACCCAACAAATTCAATTACAAGTTATTACTCAAATATAAGATACACCCAATCCTCCCAAATTTGCAATAATAGTCATGCCTCAAAATCACAATATACATTATGCTTAGCGTCCCAACCAATAGTTATGCCCAATCTAGATTTAATATTTCAATTTACAGTTTTCGTCCAATCTAGATTTAATATTTTGATTTGTAATTTTCGTCCAATCTAGATTTAATATTTCAATTTAACCCAAGTTTTCAACAATAACAATTATGCCCCTAAATCACAAGTTACAAATTATGTTTCACTATTACCAAATAGATTATTCCCCAATATCAATTACAAGTTATGCCCAACAATTTCACCAAAATAGGTTATACTCAGATATTCCCCATATTCCAATCTTTTGTATTTCACGATTTCAGCCAAGGTTCGAGGTAACCCAGGTTCATAAAAGAAAAAGGAAATAGGAGAAGAGAGAGAAGGAGCATAAAATAAGAATAGGCATAAAAATAGGCATGTAACAACAGACCTAATACAAGAAATTTAGATCCAACAAAGATAGATTCTTGAATAAGCTGATACAATCATTATCGCAGGCATAAGAATAGAATCATGAACCAAAAAGGATTATATATTCGACGTTCAATAAAGATAGGCATGATTGAATCAATATAATAACTTCTTAGGCATGTAAAATCATAGATCCAATAGAAAGATAGGGGTAAATCTGAAAAGATTGTCTCATCATCAAGCATACACTTAGGTCTATTTTATTACATATCAAGATTACTATTAGGTGTTTAAATCTGAAAATAACATGAACTTACATTGCTAGGATTGAGAAAAGATAATTGAATCTTTGTTGTTGCAGAGACTCTAATTTGATGTTGATTAATCTTAAAAGTTTTTTTGAGGCTCTCTAATTTGATTTCTAGTTTGGAGAAGATGGCGATGGCTAGGCTAGATTGAAGATGAACAGCATGACGACATCATAGCTTTGGAGCAATAGAATTAGGGTTGGTTATGAGTGTATATATAGATGTCTAGGATTATTAAGAGCCTTTAGATCAACCTAGGATCCATGTAAGCCATCCAGTCCAAGAAAATTCGTCATCAGGCCAATCAGGTAATGACACATCAGCCCTATGTTGTAAAAATAAGTCACTGGATCTGGATCAAATAGGGGTCGACTCCCTACAGGGGGGTCGACACCTATGTCGACTCCCCCCGGGGTTTCGACACCTCTGGGCGGGAAATTTCCCGCTCAGCCCTCTCTGAACGAATTTCGAATTTTGAACAGTTTTGACTTTTAATTATTATTTTAATTTAATTTCTGTTTAATCTTGAAATCTTCTGAACTCCATAACTTCTTCATACGGAGCCCGATTTACGCAACCTCAGACTCTGTTTCAAGCAGAATTGCGAGGCGAACGCAATGTTGTAACCTCTTTCACCCAATTCTTCTTATAAAAATTAAATGTTCTTAAATTTGTTACTTTAATATTTAAAATTACGGGGTGTCACATGGAGGCTTGTATTTATAGCCAAAAATGGAGCACATGGATTAGTGAGTTGTCAAGCATCTAAGCAAGGGTAGAAAGCACACTTAGTGTCATTGAATTCATGACAACCAAAAAGAAACACAAATAGCAATTTTCTAGTTCAAGGTGTGAACACAACTTAAAACACACGTAGTTAATCTTCAAGCTATTTACTTGTGTGATCACATAATGATTCCATTTTCGATGAAATTTGGAATCCCGACATATTTTTTCGATACAGTTCCAACGAAACTGATTTCGTAGAATTTCGAGTCCGTTTCTCAAAAAGTGCCCGTTCGAGTTCAAATTATCGATTGGTTTAGATTTAAATTCCGTCCAGTCACATATTAACTTCGAGTGACATGAAATTTGGAATCCTACCATATTTTGATTTCCGGATTTGACAAAAGTTTGCCATTGTGGCGGGGATCTTAGTGATGTAGGATATATTCAGATCTGGTTGTGGAATTGTCGAAGGAAGAAGAATTATTGGTGGCTTATCAACATTGATGTTTTGATAAAAGTTGCTTGAAACCCCGTAGTGGTTTATGTTTTCTTCTGGATCTCCATTTTCTCTCTCTATGGGAGAGAGGAAGAAAGAGCGTCCCCTTATTTTAGAGAGTGATATATATATAAGGGGAGAAAGTTCCAACTTTTCCCTCTTATATTGGTGTTTCTAATGCACTTTTACTTGATTTATTTGTTTTATGAGGCAACTTTCTAATTAATTTACTAAACTCAAAGCAAAATTCTCAAACTGCCATTTTTGTGATAAGAAAGTAAAGTTTTTCATCCATGTTTTATCTTCTGATGTCATTTAAGTCAATCCTTCTAAGATTGTAGAAATCCAAAATTTGAATAGACTTGAGAACGTCTTAGAGATGATTACTTTATTAGGATTGGTGGGTTATTATTGTCGATTCATAAAGGATTTTTCCTATATCATACTGATCCCGTGAGTGCGTGTGAATACCGATCCGGGAATACTTGTATTTTCCATGATGGTTTTGGTGGTTGGGGAAGATGCATCGATCCTCGAGCACTTGAACAAATTTATTGAGAAGTCTTGGTGTTTGTGGATATGTTCCGATCCCAAAGAATGGTAAATACTGATCCCCAAACACTTAGTCATTTGAGAGTAGTTTTAACGAGTCGAGATGACCGCACAAATACGAATCCATTTGGGTTTGATTCTTGGGCGTTTGGACTACGCTTTTGAGTCAATTCACAGTTATTTCACGATGCGATGGATCGAGTCATGTGGGCATGTACTGCTTCTAATAGCCGAGCCAAAATATCAGGTAACACTTGACCCAAAGTATGCCATGTGTTAACATGACCTGCTTTGAATTGAGGCAAGTCTTTATGGTAACTGAAAAGATATCCATGCCATGTTTGGCGATTGGTCGCAACCTTTCCATTGAGCAATAATGCATTCCAAGGAATATGTCATTTCCGAGAAGCCTTGACACTTTTTCGAAGCTTATTGTTTTAAGTACGCAGTTCCGACATTGTTTAAAATTCTAGTTGCTCTGAACCTTGTTGCTCAGACTGGAACATGTCTGATTTCTCAAGCAAGCGTATAGTTCTTGTCGATTTAAGAAATTAAACATTAGTTGTTGACTCTTGTTTGTCGAAACGTAAACAAGTCATTGTCAACATAGAGTCTCGTACAGACTTACACGTTTTCACGTGATTTTGCATGGATCAGAATTCATAATAAAACATAACCAGAATGGTATTTTTGGGTGTTCAATCACGTAAATTAATTTTCAAAATGTTATTAGATTGGAACACGACCGTCCAACATGTACTCTAGAATTGTTTATGGTCATGAGCACACGATTGGTTAATGATTCAAGTTAGTTTTGACAATTGAAGTTTCGAGAACATGTATATGCAATCATAGCCAAAGTTTGAGTTTGAAAGTCATTTACAAATCCCGAAGTGTTTTTACTTCCTCCCCTACCCTCCCATTTTGCTGTTTTTTTATTGTGATCGATACCGACCCTTCGGTACTTAGAAAATTCCTAGAGTCCCATCTTACAACATATATAAGTGGGATACGATCCCTTCTCTTACTTCTTCCATTGCCTAATTTGTACTCTAAAGGACTTAAGGATTTTTTAGAAAAACCCCATTTTTTGCATCTAGCATTCTCTGTAGCCTTCTACCCCAACCACCCCAAGTTCACTAGTGCCCGTATACTTCCTAGTATTCGTTGATTCAGGTGGGTTTGACATAAACGACCTTAACTGATCTAGAGAAATAGTCATTTTAGAATCATGCACAAACTTCCTTAACTGAGAAACATGAAATACGTTGTGCACTCCCGCCATCTTGTCAGGTAATCCGACTTTATATGCTAAATTCCCAACTTGTTCGAGAACTGGAAATGGATAACAAATCTTGGTACTAATTTACCCCTCCTACCAAACCGAATCACACTCTTCAATGGAGAAATCTTGATGAATATCAAGTCGCCAACGAAAAATTTCTAATCTCTTCGTCTTTTATCAGCATAACTCTTCTGCCTATCTTGGGCATGCTTCATTTGTTGTTGAATAACCTTTATCTTATCAAAAGTTTTTCTTATTACATCTGACCCAAGCACAAATTTTTCACCAGTTTCCAACCAATATGATGGTGAGTTGCACGGTTTTCCGTACAAAGCTTCAAATGGAGCCATACCAATCTGGACTGATAATTATTATTGTATGCAAACTCAACCAAATGAAAATGGTCATCCCATGACCCTCTAAAATTTAATTTACAAGCTCTCAAGAGATCCCCCAATACACGATTTACCCTCTTCTTTTGATCGTCGGTTTGAGGATGGTATGCAGTACTGAGATGTAATTCTGACCCTAAAGCCTCTTGTAAGCTCTTCCAAAACCCACTAGTAAATAATGGATCTCGGTTAATCACAACACCTTTAGGTATTCAATGAAATCTCACAATACACTTCATATATAGTTCCGCTAACTTAGTTCTCGTTCTATTCGACTTGACCGGTATAATTTCGGTCAATCGATCCACAATCACCCAAATACTATCGTGACCCGATCTAGTCCTTAGTAAACCATCGATGAAATCCATTGAGACTTGTTCTCATTTCCATCCAGGAATTTCCAGTGGTTTTAACAAACCACTAGGCTTCTTTTGCTCGGCTTTAACTAGCTGGCGGTCCATTCACTTGGATATAAACTTCCCAATGTCTCTATTTATCCCTTCCCAGTAGTAGATTTTCTTCATGTCTCGGTACAATTTGTTACCATTGGGATGTATAGTCAGTTTCGAGTGATGACACTCTCTACGCACTTCATTTCTCAATCCATTAACGTTGGGTACAACCAATCTCCCATTCTTTCGAATCCATCCCTCTCGATCAAGTCCATACTTGTTCATTCCCTCGCCGTCGATACCCATCTCTAACTTGGAGATGATTCCCAATAGGTTAGGATTGTCCCTCTGACTGGAACCGATCCACTCAATCAGAGTCAGTCTGATCTTTAAACTTGCTAGCATCTCTAGATCCAATTCGAAATTAGGTCTAAAATCATATCCGGCGATATACTCCAGTTGTCCCATTCCAAAAACATAGCCCCCAAACTGGCATGTCTCCTACTCAATGCATCGGCTGCCGCGTTGCCCTTTCCAGGTGTGTATGCGATATTGAAATCATATGAAGCCAAGAAATCTAACCATCTCTGCTGACGAATATTTAAATCCTTCTGAGAGAAAAGATACTTAAATGATTTATGATCGATAAACAACTCGAATCTTTCTCCCAAGAGATAATGTCTCCACATCTTCAACGAGAACATGATCTTTGCCAATTCCAAATCATGGGTAGGATATCTTTTCTCATGTGGTTTTAGTTGCCAACTAGCATAAGCCACAACCCTACCTCCTTGCATTAGTACAACACCTAGTCCAGTACCACAAGCATCCATGTATACCATCATCTCTTCGTCCCCCCAGGAATAACTAATACTGGTGTGCACGGTAACTTCTCCTTTAGGCTCTTAAACGCATTCTCACACCTTTCGTCCTAAGCAAAAGCTTGATTCTTTTTGGTCAACTGAGTTAACGGCGTCGCTAACTTGGAGAAGTCTTGTGTAAACTTACTATGACGACCCACCCCGCACCAGCCGACATTTCCCCAAAATGCTCTGTGCCAATGCCCGACTAGCACGGGACAGTCATCAAAAGAAATGGGTTTGAAACTATGAATCACCAAAGAACCTATAGTATATCTCATAACGCATGGAAAATAATAATAATAACATAACTTGACATAAAACAGGCGAGACAGCGCATAAGCTGAAAACTAAACCATCATAGCAGCGGAATCCAAAATACAGCTTATGATCCAAACCATCATTATTACAACTTCAAAATACCGCTCTAAAGCAAAATAGAAAAGGTACACTACTAATGTCCAAAGTAGTGACCAACAACAACACAGGGAGAATATATGTAAATAGTACGTGGAAGCCTCTTGCTCATCTCCGGATAGCTACTCGCGCATCACCACCTAACATGCCTCTAGTTTGCTCGTTTAGGTGCACCTAAAGCAGTAAGAAGAGACATAAAACTCTAGGTCAAATAAAATTCTGGTATGAGCGATAGCAGCAAAATAAAACAATAACAAGTATAAATAATCATACCTGAAACTGGACCTGCAACCAAAGAGTTAGCACAACAAGGTGTATAGTACTCTAAAGTAACGCTAACATAAAGTGTAAAAATGGGAGTGTTCGTGTCATGGTGATAGCAAACATCAGATATAGCAATCATCCTCACGTCCCTCACTCAGTGCGTAATGTATACGATATCTACTGCTTTGATCACCAAATCTATTGGGGCCATGATGACAACTCCGTACAACTATGGCTATGACCATACTTCCCTAGTCTATAGTCAATAACCCTACACAGTCCACACATCCTTGCCTCTAGGTTAAGAGCCAACCAGTCCACACTTCCCTGGCTCTGGTTCGTCTACATGCCCCCTTTCTTCAACGGTGAACCAAATTTATAGATATCGATAACCCCTTTGCATGCGTCCCGCAGCAAAATCCAATTCAACAAGTTAACTCGTTGGTTCCCATCAGGATCCTGAGTAATAAATTCCTACTTGGATTTCCTTTGCATCTCGGGTTTTGGTCGAGTTGGAATTGATCTTCAGAAGAATCCACAATCGTCGTCGCGTAGTTGAAGTTCAAATCTGGTTCGGTTTAGAGTCATCATCTTGGTTCGGGTCGTGGTCCTCGTCAAGGTCGGTTCGTGGATCGTGACCGCCTGGTTCATGACCACCTCCCCCCGCCTCGTGGCCACCCCCTGGTTCATGAACAGCCCCAATTCATGAACGCCCCCAGTTCATGACCCCCCCCCGGGTTCATGAACATCCCCCTTGGTTCATGGACACCCTCTGGTTCGTGACCACCACCCGGCTCGTGAGCCCCTCCCCCGGTTCATGACCATCATCTTGGAGCGGTTCGTGACCATCATCTCGGAGTGGTTTATGAGACATACCCCCTTCAGGAATCGAAGTTCTCCTGGGCGGTTCGTGAGGCACACCCCCTTCAGGAACCGGTTTTCTGCAGTTTTTCCAACAAGTTAATTTCGCCAAACGATGGCGTTTTCAACCATTCTAACCTTATTAAGAAGTCACAAAACATAACAAACAACATTAGTAATATGTAGAATCAACCAAAAACACCAAAATATCAATCACATGAAATATTTTAGATCAAACATACCAAGAAAGCATGATTTTCCCCTTAATCCCCTTAAGAATGTTTTAACTATCAGATTAGCAAACTTAATCCAAATTAACTCAAATTTTCACTAGTGTCATAAAATAATATTTTAGAATTTCTACATATTTTTCCAAATTTTTGTGATGCATATTTTCGCTAATTATCACTAATCACCCTTAATTAGCCGTAATTAGTGAGTAAAAGTGCAGATCACTCACCTTAGCCACAAATGAAATATTAGATCTGAAACTACACTATTATGGCATGGATCTCTATGTATTATAGAAGCTCCAACTCTGATTTGGTGCTAGTTTAACTTGATTTGATATAGTTTTGGTCAATTATTGGTTAAAAAGCGATTAAGAAGCGATTAAAATGAGTTTTGGAAGATGGAGGCCATTGCTAGGGTTCAAGGAATGTTTGTGGCGGCTGAGAAAATGAAAGGGAATGTTTTTCCAAACCCTTTCAGTCCTCCCATAACCCTAATCCTTAAATGGGTTATGGGCTTAGCTGCTAATCACCCGGTTAAGCCCAATTACGTTGTTTTTCATCTTCCAAACCTTATTTCAGCCATATCTCTCAAACGGTAAGTCCGTTTGATTAATATGAGCACTCTATGGAAAGGTAAACCATCATTTGAATCCAATGGAAGTGGTTTCAGGTCAAAAATCCTTACTAATCAAAAGTTATAGGCAAAACAAGATTCGCTAGGGGCAAAACAGTCATTTAAAATTCGGCAAAAATCATGAACATGGGAAATGACCCCAATAGTCACTTTCCAAAGTTACACAACCTAAAACTTCGTATGAGAATGAAATAAATATTCTATGATCCTCCGTTGCGTAGAGTGCGGGTCGTTACACTCTCCCCTCTTAAGAAATTTTGACCTCAAAATTCCTTTACCAAAACATACATAGGTGGCCTGCATACCTATCAACCATTTACAAACAATCAAACATACATAATAACATCATAATCCTATCCTAGCATGTGGTTTACAAACAAGGGAATAACTATTTTCGCGATCAAATTCTTACCAGGCAAAGAGCTCTGGATATGACATCCTTATGCTCTCCTCGGTTTCCCAAGTACAGTCATTCTCGTTATCACCCCACTGGACCTTAACCAGTTTCACCGTCTCCCTTCGAAAAGTTGCTTCGTATCATGTCCGACAATACGAATCATTCTGTGGCTCCCAAATACCTCAAATTCCACTTCGATATCATCCAACTGATCTGGTGAAATAGTCATATCAGAATCATGCACGAACTTCCTTAACTGGGAAACATGAAATACGTTATGCACTCCCGCCATCTTCTATGGTAATCCAACTTTATACGCTAAATTCGAAACTTGTTCGAGAACTGGAAATGGACCAACAAACCTTAGTGCTAATTTACCTCTCCTACCAAATCGAATCACACTCTTTAACGGAGAAATTTTGACGAATACCAATTTGCCAACAGAGAATTTCAATTCTCTTTGTCTTTTATCAGCATAACTCTTCTGCCTATCTTGGACAGCCTTCATTCGTTGTTGAGTAACCTTGATCTTATCTGAAGTTTCTCTTATTACATCCGACAAAAGCACAAATTTCACATCGGTTTCCAGCCGACATGATGGTGAGTTACATGGTCTTCCGTACAAAGCTTCAAATGGAGTCATACCAATACTAGACTGATAACTATTATTATATGCGAATTTAACCAGATGCAAATGGTCATCCTATGAACCACCAAAATCCAATATACATGCTCTCAAGAGATCCTCTAATACACGATTCACCCTCTCTGTTTGACCGTCTATTTGAGGATGGTACGTGGTATGAGATGTAATTATGACCCTAAACCCTCTTGTAAGCTCTTCCAAAACCCACTCGTAAGTAAATAATGGATCTCGGTCACTCACAATACCTTTAGGTACTCCGTGGAATCTCACTACCCACTTCATATACAGTTCTGCTAACTTAGTTGTCGTTCTATTCGACTTGACAAGTATAAATCTTGCACTTTTGGTCAGTCGATCCACGATCACCCAATACAATCATAACCCGATCTAGTCCTTGGCAAACCGTCAATGAAATTCATTGGGACTTGTTCCCATTTCCATTCGGGAATTTCCAACGATTGTAACAAACCACTAGGCTTCTTTTGCTCGGCTTTAACTAACTGGCAGTTCATCCCTTCCCAGTTGTAGGTCTGCTTCATTTCTCGGTACATTTTGTTACCATCGGGGTATATAGACATTTTCGAGCGATGACATTCTCTAAGAAATTCATCTCTCAATCCATTAGCGTTGGGTACAACTAGTCTCCCATTCTTTTGAAGCCATCCTTCTCTATCAAGTCCATACTTATTCATCTCCTCACCGTCCATACCCATCTCTATCTTGGAGATGATTTCCAATAGGTTATAATCGTCCCTCTGACTGGAACCGATCAAAGTGGGTCTGATCGTCAAACTTGCTAATATCTCTGGTTACAATTCGCACATAGGTCTGAAGTCATATCATGTGATATATTTCCGTTGCTTCCAATCTAGAAGCATAACCCCCAAATTGGCATGTCGCATTTCCCCTCCCGGGTGTGTGCGCGATATTAAAATCATATGAAGCCAAGTACTCTAACCATCTCTGCTGACGAAGATTTAATTCCTTCTGAGAGAAAAGATACTTTAGTGACTTATGATCGGTAAACAACTCGAATCTTTCTCCCAAGAGATAATGTCTCCGTATCATTAACCTGAATACGATCGTTACCAATTCCAAATCATGGGCAGGATATCTTTTCTTATATGGTTTCAATTGTCGACTACATAAGCTACAACCCTACTTCTTTGCATCAATACAACACCTAGTCTGGTACTACAGGCATTCGTGTATACTGTCATCTCGTCGTTCTCCTTAGGAATGACTAACACTGGTGCGCATGTTAACTTTCCCTTTAGACTCTTAAATGCATACTCACACCTTTCGTCCTAAGTGAAAGCTTGATTCTTCTTGGTCAACTTAGTTAACGGTGCCGCTATCTTGGAGAAGTCTTGAATAAACTTACGATAATATCCATCTAACTCAAAGAAACTTCTCACGTCTGTTGCATTCTTGGGTGTAGACCAATCTTGCACCGTAGCCACCTTCGCAGGATCCATGTCAATACCATTTTCTGAAACAACATGGTCCAAGAATCTCACTTCCCTCCTCCAGAAGTGACATTTAGAAAATTATGCTTTCAATTAGTGTTTCCTCAATACCTCCATCACTGTCCTCAAATGTTCCTTGCGTTCTTCCTCTGCCCATGAGTAAACTAAGATATCATTCATGAACACAAGAACAAACTTATTTAATTGATCTCTGAAAACTCTATTCATAAGATCCACAAAATATGCGGGTGCATTGGTCAAACCGAATGGCATGACAAACCACTCATAAAATCTAGATGGCGTCCGAAATGTCATTTTAGGTATACTCTCAACTGCTACTCGGAGCGGATGAAAACTTATCGCGAGATCCAACTGGGAAAACACTCTTGCTCCATTCAGTTGATCAAACAAATCATCTATCAATGGAAGAGGATACTTATTCTTCTTACTCACCTTGTTCAACTCGCGGTAGTCTACACGTAAGCGAAGGAAACCATCAGCCTTGGTAGCAAATACAACTGGTGCTCCCCACTTGGAAACACTCCTTCGGATAAATCCCTTCCTCAAAAGATCACCCACTTGCACCCCGAGTCTCACTGCTCCCTTGGTGCCATACGACAAAGAGGTATCATTATAGGTTGGGCATCTTTCACTAAATCAATCCGAAACTTGATCTCTCGGTGTGGTGGAAGTCCGGTCTCTTCCCTGAAGATGTTTGGATACTCGCTAGCAATAGGCACATCTGATAACTCATCCTGCGGGATGTCTAGGGAATGTAGAAAACTAGCCATCACCTCATCTAACCCAATACCACCCTCCACCCATCATCCGCTCTAATGGTCACCGAAGACCCCTCAGAGTCTACCACCACCCGATATCTTTGGAGCCAATCGACTCCCAAAATAATGCAAAACCCAGTAAAGCCCAAAACATAGCAATCACAAGCAAACATACATCCATGACTCGATAAGACCAAATTACGACAAATCCTGTAAAGGCTACTCAAACCATCGATTGGGTTCGTCACAACTAAAGGTCTATCGACAATCTCGAGTTCCAATTCCAACTTATCTACCAGGTCACTAGATACGAAGGAATGGGAAGCCCCAGTATCAAACAACACTCGAACAAGAACATCATAAATAGAAAGCATAACTTGAATAATGACACCTTTTCCCTTCTGCACCACAGTTGGGGCATTCGACGAAGAAGGAACAGCGTTGATAGCATGTGCTTTCACCATTTGTTTCTCCTTAGAGCATTGTGGACATTCATTCCTAAAATATTCCACTTGGCCACAATTGAAGCACTTCTTTTCTCCTGGCTTTGCCCGACACTCTTTGGCATAGTGAGCCTTCTTGCCACAGCAATAACACTCGATATCTTTCTTATTCTTCTTTTTCTGACCATCCTTGGTCTGATTCTTTTTCCTCTTATTCTAAGAATTATTCTTGCTTCCACTGCTTGCCTGCGGCTTTGGCTCCTCTGCAGATGTAACAGCAACCTCGGTTTTTGACTTAGGATAAAGGCTCTCAGACCTCAATGCCTTTCGCACAACAGATTTGAATGTCTCAACGATATGGTTTATGAGTCTTTTCCCAAGTACCCATCTAGGCCAGTTATGAATTTCTCGTTCTTCTTCTCTTCAGTATCGATAAGAAATAATCCAAATTTCGATAAGGTATCGTATTCAGCGATATATTCCAAGACCGCCCTACCATTCTACTTAAGCTCCAAAAATTTCCCGAACAATTCTAATTTTTGAGCGGCTGGAATAAACTTATCACTGAAACAAGTCTTAAACTGATTCCAAGTAATTTGATCCTCGAGAGTAGCTTCTTTAATGGCATTCCTCCAATTCATAGCCCGTCTTTGAAGCTGACGCGATGCTAAATTTCTCTTTATTGCATCATCGATCCACAAATCCTCGAAGATGCGCTCACAACTATCAAGCCAATCTTGAACCTCCATAGCCGATTCCGTTCCATGGAATGGCTTCCCACCAAGACTAGTATAATCCTTGCTAAGTTTGGCGAAGTCGGCCCTAGGCGCCTGCACCGCCACCGGTTAGCAGCATTAGGAACTGCTCCTTGAGCATCCCTAAATATCTCTCGCATGAAGGCAATAAACATCGTCCTCATATCAGGGACATTCCCATTGTTGGCCCCTGGACTCATACTCCTCGTATATCGGCTCATCGTTCAATCTGTAAAGAGAAAAATGATTAACCATCTCCTTAATGGTGCCCGTGCAGAGCGACTTCATCCTTAGATATACTAATAGTGTATATATATATAGTTTTTGAAAACCAAAATATCAAAAATACGCGCTCTCATATATGTATATTATCTCTCTTTGAAGTCTTCCCCTAGGTTAACTACGCAACCTAGGCTCTAATACCAAGTGTGACAGCCCTCCCCGCACCAGCCGACATTTCCCCGAAATACTATGTTCCAATGCCCGACTAGCACGGGACGGTCGTCAAAAGAAAAGGGTTTGAAACTATGAATCGCCAAAGAACCTGTAGTATATTTCATAGCGCATGGAATAAAATATAATAATAACATAACTTGACATAAAACAGGCGAGACAGCGCATAAGCTGAAAACTAAACCATCGTAACATCGGAATCCAAAATACAACTTATGATCCAAACCATCATTATTACAACTTCAAAATACTGTCTCTAAAGAACAATAGAAAAGGTACACTACTAATTCCCAGAGTAGTGACCAACAACAACACAGGGATAATATATGTAAATAGTACGTGAAAGCCTCCTGCTCGTCTCCGGACAGCTACTCACGCATCACCACCTAACCTGCCTCCAGCCTGCTCGTTTAGGAGCACCCAGAGTAATAAGAAGAGACATAAAACTCTGGATCAGACAAAAGTCTGGTATGAGTGATAGCAGCAAAATAAAACAATAGCAGGTATAAATAATCATACCTGAACCTAGACCTGCAACCAAAGAGTTAGCACAACAAGATGTACATCACTCTAAGGTAACACTAACATAAAGTGTAAAAATGGGAGTGTGCATGTCATGGTGATTGCAAATATCAGACATAGCAATCATCCTCACGTCCCTCACTCAGTGCGTAAAGTATACAATATCTACCGCTTTGATCACCAAATCTATTGGGGAATGACGGCAACTCCGTACAACTATTGCTATGACCATACTTCCCTGGTCTATAGTCAATAACCCTACCCAGTCCACACATCCCTGGTCCTAGGTTAAGGGCGAACCAGTCCACACTTCCCTGGCTCTGGTTCGTCTATATGCCCCCTCTCTTCAATGGTGAGCCAAAGTTATAGATATCGATAACCCCTTTGCACACGTCCCGCAGCAAAATCCAACTCCAGAAGTTAACTTGTTGCTTCCCATCTAGATCCTGAGTAATAACTTCCTACTTGGACTGCCTTTGCATCTCGGGTTCTGGTCGGGTTGGAGTTGATCTTCAGAAGAATCCACAATCGTTGTCGCATAGTCGAAGTTCGAATCTGGTTCGGTTTGCATCTTGGTTCAGGTCGTGGTCCTCGTCAGGGTCGGTTCATGGCTCGTGACCCGCCCCTCGGCTCATGACCACCCCCGGTTCGTGAACACCCCCCCCGGTTCATGACCCCCCTCCGGTTCGTGAACACCACCACTCGGTTCGTGACCACCCTCATGGATCGTGACCATCATTTTGGAGCGGTTCGTGACCATCACCTTGGAGTGGTTTGTGACCATTATCTTGGAGCGGTTCGTGAGACATATACCCCCTTCAGGAATCGAAGTTCTCCTGGGCGGTTCATGAGGCATACCCCCTTCAGGAATCGGTTTTCTGTAGTTTTTCCAGCAAGCTAATTTCACCAAACGATGGAGTTTTCAACCATTCTAACCTTACTATGAAGTCACAAAGCATACCTAACAACAGTGTAACATGTAGAATCAACCAAAAACACCAAAATATCAGTCATATGAAATATTTTAGATCGAACATACCCAAAAAGCATGTTTTCCCCTTAATCCCCTTAAGCATGTTTTAACTATCAGATTAGCAAACTTAATCCAAATTAACTCAAATTTTCACCGGTGACATAAAATAATATTTTAGATTTTCTACATATTTTTGCAAAATTTTATGATGCATAATTTTGCTAATTATCACTAATCACCCTTAATTAGCCGTAATTAGTGAGTAAAAGTGCAAATCACTCACCTTAGCTACAAATGAAATCTTAGATCTGAAATTCTACTGTTATGGCACGGATCTCTATGTATAGCAGCAGCTCCAACTCTGATTTTGTGCTAATTTGACTTGATTTGGTGTAGTTTTGGTCAATTATGGTTAAAAAGCGATTAGGAAGCGAGCCATTCGTCCATGTTTCTAGAAAAAGTATTTCTTGTTTTTCATTTCCATTTGCATAAGAATGGATACTATGATTTACATTTCGAACAGGCATGGACACAACATCTATAGGATAACTTCCATTTTGAGAGTTATTTGTGTCACTTTTGCTTTCTTTTCCTCTGGCTACAAAGATGTTTCAGTTTGCCATGTTGTCTCTTGCCTGCCCATGGATTCAGCTGCAGTTTGAAAGGTTGACCTATTTGGGAATCTCTGGATCTTTGCTCATTTTCAACTCCCCAAAGCATTTCGTCGCTTGCTACGCCCATATCAATGGAACGGGTGATTCATTATTTCGATGAATCATTTCTTCGAACAGAAGAAGATTCTGTAAACACTTATTCAAAATCTCACTTATCAGAGTTCATTGTGGAAGAATCCTCTGAGGAATTGGCCATGATATATCTGATCCATACATAATATCATGAAAAATGAATACAAATTTTTGGCTGCTACTTAGTATTGGCAATGGGTCTGAATAAAAACATGTCTTATTTTTTCAATAATACATATTTGTAGCAATGAAATACTATTGTTCCTTCCCGATAGGATGTTTCAGAAATTACAAATATCTATGATCTGTTTTCTCTATAAAATAAAGCTATAACTATAAAGAACCTAAAATACCTTGCTTACGTATCATTGGGAAGTGCATTAACATAAATACGACAATAAGAAGAGGCAACATAAAAGTGTGTAAACTATAAAAACGAGTCAAGGTAGATTGCCCCAAACTAGCACTTGAAGTAGTTCAACACATTATTATACGTAGAACAGATTGTGGTATTATCCGAGGTATTTCCGTGAGTCCTTGAAATGGGGTGACAGAAAAAAAATTTGTCCAGACCCTAATTGGTCGTGTATTAGCTATCTATTATTTCTGGTTCAAGTAAAAATTGAAGTCAATGGAAGAATTACAAGGATATTTAGAAAAAGGTAGATCTTAGCCCCACCCGTCGAGCAGGGACGAAAGTCGGCCTTAGTGATCCGACGGCGTCGAGTGGAAGGGCCGTCGCTCAACGGATAGAAGTTACTCTAGGGATAACAAGTTGATCTTTCCCAAGAGTTCACATTGACAGGAAGGTTTGGCACCTCAATGTCGGCTCTTCGCCACCTGGGTCATTTCATTAATCAGTTAATAGGAGCATACTCGAGATCGGAATCGTGGAGAAGTACTACTTGGTAATTTCTACCTACTTAAAGTCCTCATTATGATTCATTTTATCAAAGGTTTATGCAAAAAAGTCTTCCCTAATGAAATAGATGTGGCCGTGGCTTGTTGGAAACCCAGAATCTTCACTTGATCCAGGATATGTGATGTATATGCCATTCCAAAATGATCTATTAATCTGCTAATAAGTCATTTCATAGAGGTTCCATCTATCACTTTACTATGAAAGACCAGATCGGCTCTTTGAGCAGTTTCATAATGTTCCTCGCCAATGATCCAAGGTTGTAACATAGTTGACGTTGAATCTAAAGGATCTACTGATGGATAAATACCTAGGCAGCTAATCCTCTTGATAGTACAGTAGTAGCATCTAAATGTGCAAATGTCGTGGCAGGAGCAGGGTCGGTCAAATCATCTGCAGGTAAAATTCATGGTCTATTTCCTAAAAAAATTCAAACATTTGAACATAATCTATTTTATTTTAATGAGAAATTTTTATTGAATCCTATTGATAATTCCTTAACCTCAATTGAAAATTTTGATTTTGAACGCTCCCAAACCCATCCTTCGTAATATCGTCTATCCACACTAGCTTAGATACTTAATAAGCTACTTCTGTTCTGATTCCAGCTTAGCGCAATCATTTCGTTTAAGACTTACAATTTGATTTTTTCTTTCATTTCTTGAATCAATGAATTGAATTGAAATGCTAAGAACTGATAATTCAAATTAATCATTTTGGCTAATTGTTTTTACATAGATAATAAGTAAAAAAGCAGTAGGAATTCCCGCCGCTCTAGCTAATTGTCCACCCTTTCCAAGCGTGATTTCTATGTTATGTATGGCCATGCCTAAGGGCATATCGGTTGAAGTAGATTCTTCTTTTAAAAACCCCTTCCCAAACTGTACAAGCTTCTTCCAAAGCATGCGGCTTTCTAGATGTATATGATGATATCTATTTTGCAGAAAGTTTTTTCTTCTACAGTACTTCGACATGACATGAGCGTGAAAGAGGTTCAAAGTTTTTTTATAAGGGCTAAAAATGGATCACTTATTTTGGCTGGTATTTTATATAGTATAATGATGGAGAAATGAAACACACTTCACTTACTTATAATTCTTATTCATCTACTTGATCTTTGAAAAAAGAATAGATTGCACCTGAAAATTTACTCATTTAAATTTATGTTGCATGAAGAACATAAGCCAGATGATGGAACGGGGAGACCTAGGATGTATAAGATCATACATGAGTGATTCGGCAGATTTGGATTCCTATATATCCACTCATTGGTACTTCCATTCCAAATTTAATTCCGATCAAATGATCCGCAGCAGCCGATAGATCTCGTGGTAACAAAAAATGTATTGTTCTGAGGTATATCATGATTCAGTCCCTTTTTGGCAAGGTATTGCTGCGTTCTTACTCTTTTCTTACTCTTAGAGCGGCAGGAGGCTTTGGTCTATTCCGTAACATACAAATTGGAAAATTATCCGATCAACATAATCAAAATTTTCTATTATTATAAATGCTAAAATAGATCCGTTTCTCTGATCTTTCAAACCACTCTATTCTTTTGTTTCTTATGATGTTTTTGGAAGATGGAGGTCATTGCTAGGGTTCAAGGAATGTTTGTGGCGGCTGAGAAAATGAAAGGGAATGTTTTTCCAAACCCTTTCAGCCCTCCCATAACTTTAATCCCGAAATGGGTTATGGACTTAGTTGCTAATCACCCAGTTAAGCCTAATTATGTTGTTTTTCATCTTTCAAACCTTATTTCAACCATATCTCCCAAATGTTAAGCCCGTTTGATAAATGTGACCAGTCCATGGAAAGATAAACCATCATTCGAATCCAATGGAAGTGGTTTCAGGTTAGAACTCCTTACCAATCAAAAGTTATAGGCGAAAAAAGATTCGTTAGGGACAAAACGGTCATTTCAAATTCAGCAAAAATCGTGAACATGGGAAATGAACCCAATAGTCGTTTCCCAAAGTTACACAACATACGACTTCGTATGAGAATAAAATAAATATTCTACGATCATCCGATGCATAGAATGCGGGTTGTTACGATAATATCCAGCTAACCCCAACAAACTTCTCATGTTTGTTGCATTCTTGGGAGTTAACCAATCTTGCACCATAGCCACCTTCGCAGATCCACGACAATACCATTATCTAAAACAACATGACCCAAGAACCTCACTTCCCTCCTTCAGAAGTGACACTTTGAGAATTTCGCTTTCAGTTGGTGTTTCCTCAGCACCTTCATCACTGTCCTCAAATGTTTCTTGTTTTCCCCCTTTGTCCTCGAGTAAACCAAGATATCATCCACGAACATAAGAATAAACTTATTTAACTGATCCCTGAAAACCCTATTCATAAGATCCCACAAAATATGCGGGCGCATTGGTGAACCCGAATGGCCTGACCAACCACTCATAGAATCCAGACGGCGTCTGAAATGCCGTTTTAGGTATACTCTCAGCCACTACTCGGAGCTGATGAAAACCTGTCGTGAGATCCAACTGGAAAAACACTCTTACTCCATTTAATTGATCAAACAAATCATCTATCTGTGGAAGAGGATACTTATTCTTCCTAGTCACCTTGTTCAACTCGTGGTAGTCCACACATAAGCGAAGGGAACCATTGGCCTTAGTAGCAAATACAACTAGTGCTCCCCACTCGGAAAAACTTCTTTGGATAAATCCCTTCTTCAAAAGATTGCCCACTTGCATCTCGAACTCTTGCTGCTCCTTTGGCCACATGACAAAGTGGCATCACTATACGTCTGGCATCCTTCACTAAATCAATCTGAAACTCGATCTCTCGGTGTAATGGAAGTCCGGTCACTTCCCCGAAGATGTCTGAATACTCGCCAGCAATAGGCATATCTGATAACTCATCATGCAGGATGTCAAGGGAATTTAGAAAACTAGCCATCACCTCATCACTAGGTAGGCAACCCAATACCACCCTCCGCCCATCATCCGCTCTAATGGTCCCCGAAGACCCCTCACAGTCTACCACCACCCCATACCTTTGGAGCAAGTCGACTCCCAAAATAATGCCAAACCCAGTAAAGCCTAAAACAAAGCAATCACAAGCAAACATACATCCATGACTCAATAAGACCAAATTACATCAAATCATACTAAGGCTAGTCAAACCACCGATAGGGTTTGTTACAGCCAAAGGTCTACCGACTATCTCGGGTTCCAATTCCAACCTATCTGCCAGATCACTAGATATGAAGGAATGGGAAGTCCCGGTATCAAATAATACTCAAACAGGAATATCATAAAGGAAAGCATACCTTGAATAACGATAAATTTTCCTTTCAACGCCGCAGTTGGGGAATTCGACGAAGAAGGAATAGCGTTGATAGATTATGCTTTCACGATTTGCTTCTCCGTAGGAGGTTGTGGACATTTATCCTTATGATGTCCCACTTGGCCACAGTTGAAGTGCTTCCTTTCCCCTGGCTTTGCTCGACAGTCTCTGGCATAGTGGCCCTTCTTGCCGCAGCTAAAGCACTCGACATATTTCTTATCCTTCTTTTTCTTACCATCCTTGTTTTGGTTATGTTTCCTATTGTTTTGGGAATTATTCTTGCCTTCACCGCTTGCCTGCAGTTTTGGCTCTCCTATGGTTGCAATATCAACCTCGTTCTTTGACTTAGGGTAAAGCCTCTCTGATCTCAATGCTTTTCCCACAATAGATTCGAAATTCTCATCGATATGGTTGACAAACCTTTCCCCAAAGTACTCATCAGGCGAGTTTTGAACTTCTCGTTCTTCTTCTCGGCAGTATCGATAAAAGATAATCCATATTTCGATAAGGTATCGTATTCAACAATATATTCCATGACTGCCCTACCATTCTGCTTAAGCTCCAAAAATTTCCTGAACAATTCTGATTTTTGAGAAACTGGAGTAAACTTATCACTGAAACGAGTCTTAAACTGATTCCAAGTAATTTGATCCTCAGGAGTAGCTGCTTTAATGGCATTCCACCAATTCATAGCCCGTCCTTGAAGCTGACGCGATGCTAACTTTCTCTTCATTTCATCATCGATCCCCAAATCCTCGAAGATGCGCTCACAACTATCAAGCCAGTCTTGAACCTCTATAGTTGATTTCGTTCCATGGAACGACTTCCCTCCAAGACTAGTATAATCCTTGCTAAGCTTTGCGGAGTCGGCTCTAGGCAGCTGCACTACTGCACCACCACCGTTAGCAGCATTAGGAACTGCTCCCTGAACATCCCTAAACATCTCTCACACGAAGGTAGTAAACATCGTTCTTATATCAGGGACATTCCCATTGTTGGCCTCTGAACGCGCACCGTCTTCAGCTCCCGGTGCGGGGATCCTCACCGTGCTCCTTGTATTTCTGCTCATCTTTCAATCTGTAAAGAGAAAACAATTAACCATCTCTTCAGTGGTGTCAGTGCAGTGCGATTTCATCCTTAGATATACTAATAGTATATATATATATATATCGACTTCATCCTTAGATATACTAATAGTATATATATAATTTTTGAAAACCAAAATATCACAAATACACGCTCTCATCTATGTGTACTTCTCTCCCTTAGGTTGAACTACGTCACCTAGGCTCTGATACCAAGTGTGACGGCCGCCGCATACCATCCGACATTTCCCTTGAATTGCGTTGTGCCAATGCCCGACTAGCACGGGACGATTGTCAAAAGAAAGGGTTTGAAACAATAAACTACTAAAGAACCTGAAGTGTATCTCACAGCGCATGGAATAAAGTATATAATAACATAACTTTATATAAAACAGGCGAGACAATACATTTGCTGAAAACTAAACTATAATCATCAGAGTAGCGAAATCCAAAATACAGCTTCATATCTAATTATTACAACTTTGAAATACTGTCTACAAAGGAAATAAAAGAGGTACACTACTAATGCCCAAAGCGATGACTAGCAACAACACAGGGAGAATATATATAGAGTACGTAGAAGCCTCCTGCTTGTCCTGGATAGCTACTCCTACATAATCACCTAACCTGCTGTAACGACCCAGATTTTCGAACGATTATTTTAAATATTTAATATGGTTTTAAATATTGAATTAATAATATAAAAGAATTTTTAAATTGAATTATCGATTTATAATCGAAATACGATTTATTCTGAAAATCTTCGAAATATGAGAACTGAAATGATTCAATTCGAAGTTAGAATTAAATCAAAACAATTTAGATGATCAGTATTAACTGTATTTGAATATAGATGATAATAAAAATATTTTATTATCAGAGAATTTATTTGTTTTTGAATTTAAAGTATATTATATCGATTTAATATGGTATATACGTTAAAATTAAATTTTTGAATATATACTGTTCAGTTCAGAATTTCGTTATAACATTTAAGCGGCAGTGGTTACGTTAAAATAGCGGTTCACGATTTTTAATTGTGAACCCCGAGATATTTAATTTTGGATAGGATCGAAATCAAATCGACATCTATTTAAAAAGAATAAAAGATCTCTTTATATCAAATCGAAATCAAATCAAAATTAATTAGAACATATTTATATAATAAATATAAAGATTTTATATGTGCTTCACCCTGCATTCATTTAATAGCCGTATATTGTTGATCTCCTCGTCACTTCTTTATAAAACCGCGACCCCTCCCTCTACCCCTTCACAAATCAAAAACTTCAGTGAACAAAAGAATGGCACCGATTTTTTTTCCATTCTTCCCTAAAATCAAAACCCAAATTCCCCTTTTTCTTCCTCAAATGAAATCGAAAGTTCTCTGAACAAAAGCAAAGAGGGGAAATGAAATTTGCGGTCGTGATTTAAACCATCGAGGGTCTCGAGTGTGCGCTGTCGATTCAAGGGGGGAGTCTTCGGCGATTCATACAGAGGGTGGAAGGGAAACGTGGTGCGATGTGGTCTCTGGGCCAGAATTGAACTCGAGAAGTACTTCATGGTGTAGTGCGATAAGGACTGGAGGAGCTCGATTGGTGCAGTAGGGTATTGATGAGGGTTGCGATAATATTAGAGGAGCGACAAACAAGGTTGCGATATCTGGAGGGTCAGAGAACCTGCGATGTTGTTTTAGAACGTGAGTTCTGGTGTTGCGATGAATTGGGTTAGGAGGAGCACTGATCGGTATAGGATGAGTGGTGTTCAATAGGAGGCACTGAAAAAAAAACTTTGGTGAAGGGATGCTCTTCCATTTCAAGGGAATTTAGGGAAGACAAAGGGCGTGCGCTGACCAGGGAAGAACTGAAGTGGGTTATGATTTTAGATCCGTAAAGAAGGCGATTGTTTTGTAAACCAGGATGAAGTCAGAGTTGATCTCATTTCCAGGACACTATGTGGAGTTTGGTCTGTGCTCAAGCATGACTGGAAATGGTATATGGACAGGGTTGCCGATAACAGCGTCGATATGTGTTGATATTTTTGGGATAGTGATGCTCGTTCTGACTGAGATGAGCACTATCGATTAAGGGAAGCTGACTGGAAATGGAGTGGTTGTTGAGTGTTTGGTAGTTTGTCAGAAAATAAGGTATACATTTTTCTAAATTTGAAACACATAGAAAATATTTATTTATCTATTTATTTATTTAATTAATGGGGTAGTTGATTTGAATTAATATAGCTTAACCGCTAAATAAAATAAATATTCGTAGGTGAAAGGGGAATTTAACTCAAAATAGATTCATCGACGATTTGGAATTTAACATGGATTTCGGCAATATGAAATCAGGTGAGTAAATCTCACTCACCTTTTATTTATAATTATTTTTATCAGTTAAAAATAATTGGTTGTTGCTTTTTTGAATGCTTACTGGTTGTTTTAAATATATTAGTTATTTGGGGTGACTATTATATACATACATACATACATACATATATATATAGGTTTGGTGGTTTGATTCCTGCAGTTCCATTAGCGGATGCCCGCAGTATCATTAGCGGATGACCCTACGCCTACGTATATAAGTGGATCCCCTTTCTATACCGCAATATCCTGCCTCGAAGCAGGATGGGTATTATTTCTGTTGACTAACGGCTGTGGATGCAGGAAAAACAGGTTGGAGGGATCCAACTGGATTCCTCAAAAATATATTATCTGTTTGTTTGCATGTTTGTTTGCACCTATATTGTCAAATATGATGTATTAGAAACCTTGCCAATAAAAATTGGTTGTTTTGATTATTTGAAATATCACTGGGCTTAAATGTTGATATTTTAAAAATATCGAAAAAGGAAATTTCCAGAGTTAAAGGGGAAATTCTATTTTTCTAAAAAAGAATTTGAAATTTGGATAGAATAAAAATATTAACTTGTTTAATAAAATAAAAACAAGTAGTTCTTTTATAAAGAAGTTTATAAAAGAAGTGAAAGGAATTATCATTGGGTAATTCAGAAATAAAAACACAAGTGTGAAGTTGAAAAGGAAAAGTTATTTTTCCAAAGTAGAAATTATTGATTTCGACTGAATTGGAAATCAATACTTGTTTAATATAGATATTTAAATGGAGTTTAAGTATAGAAATTCAAACGGGATTTAAATATGAAATTTAAAGATAGGATTTGAATGTAAAATTCAAATATAGAATTTGAATATAGAAATTCAAATAGATGTTGAATATAGAAAATTTAAAGGAAATTCAAATATAGAATTTAAATTTCAAAGGAATTGAAATAGAATTTGAATAATGTAATTTGAATTCAAAGGAATTCAAATAGAATTTGAATTCAAAGGAATTCAAATGGATTTGAATGAAGAAAGTTCAAACGAAGTTTAAAATATAGAGATTTGAAAATAGAATTCAAGTGGAGTTTAAATATAGGAATTCAAATCGAAGTGAATTGGAGTTTGAATATTTGAGATTTCAAATAGAATAATAAAAAAAGAGTTTGAATCTTTGAGATTTCAAATAAAATAAAAATGGATTTTGAATATTAGGAATTTAAACTGGAACTAGAATTTCAAAATTAGAAATTAGAATAAAACTTCAAAAAAAATGAAATTTGAAATCCAAATAGAAATTGAATATAGAAGTTTAAACGAAATATGAGTATAGCATTTGAATTAGAAAAATTCAAATGGAATTTGAATATGTAATTTGAATATAGAATTCAAATGTAATTTGAATATAGAATTCAAATGTAATTTGAATATAGAATTCAAATGTAATTTGAATATAGAATTCATATAGAATTCAAAGGAAATTAAAAACATACTAGAATGGAGTTGAATTTATATATAAACGAAGTTTAAAAGTTTTTATATATAAATATAATTAAAACGAACTTGCCGCAGCGCTGCAGTTCGAAAATTAGCGTTTTGAACTTCAATTGAGTATATAGAACTCAATTGAAGTCGGAATTCTTTGAAACAGGAAACGTTAGGATCGATTTGATAATAGTTTTCTAATGGAGGAGAAAAATCTAGATTTCGTCGAATAGATTTTGAGTTATGTCAAAATCAAATTTTCAGAAAAGCAGCGCCATAACCATTTAAAAACCATGACGGTTTATTTAATTTTATAAAAGGATTTTAAGCGAATAAAAATCCGAATTTCTATTTGGAAAATTTCAGATTTTAGTTGTAAATTATATGTGAACCCAGGTGGTGTAATGAATTGATTTTTGAAACAGAAATCAGATTTTTGATTTTTGAATAGAATTAACTAATTCGAATAGAAAATAGTTAATCAGATTTTGAATTAAATTTGGGTTTGGTTAGTGGATTCGATTTGGAAATTTATATTCGAAATCGAAAACTAGAATTGAAATTGAAAATTCAAGTTGGTTATGAGCAAGTTAAATATTGAATTCAAACAAAGGATTGAAATAAGCAAAATAGCTAATTAAAGAATAAATGAGCGAAACTGAATTCAAATGATTGGATAGTGTTGAATTGAATTGGAAACAGGTAAGCATGTGTTAGCCAGATATGGGATGAAGCATATGAAGATTTTATTTATGTGCCCGACAAAAAGGTACATGTTTAAATTCATATATGAGATTTTATGCGTCATATCGACAAGCCGATTGGCTTTTTCTTTTTCTTTCGGATTGGTGAAGGCTATGGGAGGCTATTTGAAATATCTCGAAGCTCCCGGTACAAGGGAGGTTATGGCGAATTTTTCCGGAAATTTAAGGAGTTAGAATATTTTTAAGATAATTTGATAGTTAGAAATCAATATATCAATATATATAGAATTCGATAAGGAAACGAAATAAATAAAAAAAATATAATATTGTAAACAAAAAGGAAATCGATAAGCTGGAAATAGAAAGCGAACCATATACATGTTTTATAAATGAATAATTGGGTTTTATAGTGTGTTTATTCGAGGTTAGTGGTTTTGCCATTTTGAAGTTGAAGATGTTTCTCAGTCAAGGTCTGAGAGGTAATTTTACCCCAACTTGATTGATTTCAATTTTAATTGATAAATAGCAGGATCCAGTCTCGAAGAGAAGTGTTTGAATAATATTTAGTTGAATAAAATATTTTGGGTTGTTGTGACGATGTTTTACACAGCATTCGTTTTAACCCAAGTGGTGGAATTTTGGATATTTCCTGAGTATAATAAAAGTAGTCCAAAAAAGAGATAAGTGATTGAAATTGTTTCCAATTGCAAATAGAATATATTTTCTAAATACATAAAATAAAAGAAGGCAAGATGTAGAAATGTTTTCCAAATAGTGTAAGAGGCCAAGATGATTGTTGAAATATTTGGTTAACAAATCTCTACTAATAAAGAAAATCTTTTAGGGATGGTGAAGCTTTTTAACACTTCCACAACAACCCTTTAGCCTTCAAAAAGTTGAATGCATAACCAATTCGAATTCAGGGCAAATATGTCAATTGACGTTCCACTACCCCATGACTCAATTCGGTTTTGTCCACGCGCATTCTTTTTTTAATCTTTTTTTCTCCGCTTTCTTCTATCCGTTGTCCACTTTCTTCGTTCCCTCATACCTGCCATGTCCATTCCTTATTCACCCTCTATCCGCCCAACCGATGCTTAATACCGACTTCTTCTTTTCAATTCTCCCTGGATCTACCACTATTTCATATGTTTCCTCCTGAACTTCACAAATGGCTACAACAGCGCTCTAAGGTATTACTAAACCATACGACCTGTAACCGGCTTTAATAATTTGATTTATACGGCTTTCTTTTCATTTTTGTAGGATCGAATTCAGTTCGTTGCTTTTCTATTTGGAGAATTATGAGAAAATTTGACTTCTTTTACTTCGTGGTGTAAGATTTGGTAGATCTGGAACACCTTGGTATATTTGTTTGCTTCTTATTTGATTCGACCTATTTTCTTATGACTTACTAACAAATTTCCAGATTCCTGCTACTTACGTTCAGATCTGCCACTGCACAAACTGTAATGCCGGTTCTTTCATTCGGATCTACTCAGGTATATATTTTTTAAGCTTTTAACATTATTTCCATTATAAGCTAACCTTGAATTAAGTTTTGTAAGAGTCGCGTTTATGAACTTTGTTTCTTCTTCTAGATCTGATTATAACATTGCTTAATTTGCGGTTTCCATATGTTGTTCAGATCTGACAATTATTTGAAATAATACTGCAACTATAAAGAGTCCAAACTATACCACTTTAATAGCATAATCAGTGGGTGAAATATGCATAGCAGTAACAGGCAGAAAGGTATATTATATTTTCGATTTGTCACGTCCCCTATTCAATTGGTATAATTCCGTTATAGTGCAGCATAATCATGAAAATTGTATATGTTTTTGTACACAAAAAACAATAATGGTATTTAACTTTATTAGACATTGTGAAACATTTGGAGTAGCAAAACATGGTGTTAGCCTTATATATACAAACAACCATTACTAGATTATTCTTCACTATCAAATTTTGTTTTGAAATCAGAGCAAAATAATTGACCTTTCATTTCCAAATTTGGACTTATAAAATGGAGCAACACTGATGGTCTATCACTATTTTTTTTTTCCTGAAGTTTCATATAATATCTTTACCTTTCGCTTTATATTTTGTAGTAATCACATTATAAGTTAATGTTTTTTAGGGTTTCCAGTAATTTGGGTAGTCTACGATGTTGGTCATCCTAAGCTTACGATGTTGGTCATCCTAAGCTTAAAAACGTCATAAACAAATAATCATTTAGATTGAGAATAACTGACACATATTTTAGAATGTATAGCGCAAAATTATTTTCAAAGAATAAACAATATATTTCCGCTTGCTATAGATATTTATGAAACAAAATACCCTTTAACTGCCTTATTTGGTTCATGATTTACTATATATATATATATATTATAATTGATATTAATTTCTGTTTATGACTATGATTTCAAAGTTAGAAACTAATTAATTTCTTTACAATCTTTATTGGAATGCTTCAGTAATATGATATTTAGATGATGATATGATGTATACATATCATATTTCAAAATCTAAATGTGAAAAGGAAATATCGAAGGAGATCTTTGGCGAGACATAGGGGATTAAAAAACGTGGTTTAGGTTACCTTGGAATGAACTGGAGCAGCTGAAGAAACTCAGGACTGATATACTATAAATGATGGAAATATAATTTTATATTAATATACTATAAATTTTGATTTATGTATACTGGCCAAGTTGTCCTTTTTATGGTCGTTATTTTGAAAGGAATCATGATTGTTAATTTATGAATGAATAAAACACATAATTCACTATAATCATGAGAGTGTAAAATATAATCAAAGTATGACCCCACACAAAATTGTGAAATAATTTTATTGGGAAAATAATCAATGTACAATGTTCGTTTCATTCATGAGAGTGTATAACATCAAGTATTATTTTACAATATGTAGTATACAAAAGGTGATCTGAATTTTCAAAATAAAATGAATATATAGATGTTTACATATGGCATATTAAGCAAAAAAATATTTTTGATAAATCTGTCAATAGTTTGTGATGATATTGGTTTATAAAAGTAAGTAAAGAGAGATGTTTTATAATGCAACTATTGTTTGACTTAAAACAATTAATTTTATTACTTTGATATGTCATCATTGTTTGTTCATCTTTAATTTAGGTTAGGTATAGAATATAAAAAATATTTTAGCTTTAGTGCTTTAAATACTAAGCAAGCGGAAATTCTTAATAGGTGATGGTAAATATGATTCAAAATCCAAATATTTTATATCCATAACTAGGCCTGATAAGTTCCGAGCAATTTTCCTTTTGGGATTGTAAACATTGTGTGTTGGATCTATTTCCAGTCACAGCTCATCGCTTCATCTGTAAATCCGAACAAAGCATTCAACTGAAGGATTAGAGAAACAAAGGTAGAGAGCAACTGTAATCATTCCAATTTTTGGCAGTTAATGTAGGGATAATGATGACTGTTTGGACCTGTGAATAGCTACAGATAGCTTCAAAGTGGATCAAAATTCAGCACTTTGGGTAAACTACTGTTACTATGCATTTTTTTAGTTTATGTAGTTCATTTATCTGCGTGTGTTTATATTAGATGTGATGTGGGTTGGATTGGTAACCCCTCCTCTATGCTTTCCATTTTTAGAAATTTTTAAAACTATACCAAATTTTTCTTCACATACAAAAAATACAATAAAAGGAAATTTTGTATCTTTGCTGAATCACATCTTGAAGTTCGACAATAAAAGGAAATTATTGTGGGTGTCTTATAGAAGGTGCAATTTACACTTTACTAAAGAAGATAAGAAGTGTTCTAAAGCTAAAAAGATAGAAATAAAGACAAAGAAACTTAGAATGCCAGGGAAAATCAAGATGACGACGATAAAGGTGGTCTAGGAAGCGAAGGGATGCATGACAACTAGGCATATTATAGTGTTTTTTCTCAAAACTTTTATCCTTGATTAAGTATTCCAGTTATATACTCATATGCAACAATAATATTAACTACAATATAAGCATTTTATTAAAAGGCAGCATATAAGCATTTAAAATATAACTTACAATCCCGCCACTTTCTAAAAGGCAATAGAAATACACACAATAAGGTTTTTTAACTGACACATATGAAGATTACATGGTTGTGGTAAGTTTATAATGCAATGGTCCTTCATAACTTTGGATGCCGTAATATTTAATAATACATAATGTTTATGCTTTTGTGTATAATAAACCAACATTATTTATTACTATGGGATAAATAATCGTCGAATTCTCTTTCTGGATCGTTAATTAACATAGTTCAGAAGGCTAAAAACTAATGTTTCGCTTTTCACTGTTATGCAGATTTTCAAACCTAATGCGGATACTATTTCTATGAGCAACACCTCAATCGGTATTGAATAATGAGGACGCAAGCCAGGTACACGTGAATAATCATTTATAAGTAAATGGTTGATAAAAATGGTTTATAAATTTAATATTTTTGTAACGAAGTGTTTCACATTTTCACTTCTAGACATGTTAATAAATACTGATTTTTTATCTGTCTACATATTGATAACATAGTCGTGGTGTAACGACCCGGAAAATCTGAACCAATTTAAAATTTTTAAATTGGCTAAAATAGTGGATTTTAAATATTTAAAATAAATATTTTAAATAATAAAGATGAAAACTGAGTTTGAATCGACGTTTGAAAACGAACATAATTAATTCTAATTATAAACAAGGCCTGAGATGGCGCGGTAGTTTCAAAATTTGAATTCAAACTTTGACAGACTGTACCGGGTGCAAAACAAAACAGATTTGAGTGAAACTAGAAATATTTAAATCTGTTAGTGAGGACCTTTCTAACGAATATGAAAAATCGAAGTTTCATAGCGGAAATCAAAAGTTATGGCCAAATGAATTTTCAGAAAGGTCGTTATAGAATTTATATAGCCCGTGAAAATGGCCATTTTGCAAACGACCTCGGAATTTGAAGAAACCACTTTCGTTGGATCCGGGATGTGAAGTTATTGCTAGTTTCAAATTTCATGATTTTTGAAGCTAGTATGTGAGCGTGGCAAAGGAAAATGTGTTTTGGTCAATTACAGTTAAATTGGATCGACCTGAAATGAGTTTTGTTGGGACCGTATCATCAAAACATAGCTAGATTTATTTTTCGGGAATTTTTAGAATCAGTATGTGACCCCAGCAAATTGAAATGTACGTTCAAATCAAATATTAAATGTTTTATATTTTTAATTTGAATGAAAACTGACTGAAACAGTCGAATGGGCCTACGAAACATATCCCATTGTGTTCGGAATGGGGGTAAAACGCTAGGGATGACAGTCGTTGGGTTTGGATTGGAGGTCATGTCAGAAAACCTTTTTTTAAAACCTCCCGGCCAATCAGATTTTTTATCAAAAAAAGGGAAAAATCCATTTCTCTCTCCCCGATTCTACGGCTTCTTCCCCTTTCTTCCTTCTCTCCTCCTTTCTTCCTCCTACAAGCGAAATTACACCTTCCTCCTGTTGAGGATTTTGTAGCACTCTCCGAGATCTCCAAATCCATACCAATTGCTGAATTTTTCATTGAGTGGATTGTTCAAATCGACGCCCCAAAGTTCAGGGTTTCAAACCGCCGCAGTGACTGGTGGGGACCACCGAACTGGGCGAGATGACCTGGCGCGGGGAGCTGGTTCCAAGCCCTTTCGAGTGGCGAAGGCCGATCGGCGTATCGTTGCGCGGATTTCGAGAAAGGTGAAAACCTAGTTTTGAACCATATTGAAAAGTATACGGCCTTGTTTTATTTCAACTGTTTTAACACCTTTAAACCGTTGCAAACTTTGAAAAATCATATCTTTTTCATGTGTTGACGAAACTCAGTGAAACAAGAGACAGTGGACTCGTGTGGACGTCTTCTACATTCTAGAAGAGACCGCATATTTTTCTGAGCCATCTGCTATTTTTGGTGGAGTGGAACCCAATGTGAGATTTCTAAATTATAAACGATTTGGAAAACGACGATGTATAAATTATATAGTCGATGTATGAGTTATATAAGCGTTGTACACCTCTTGTATAAGCGTTGTATAAGTTGTACGTGTGATATATAAGTTGTATATGCATTGTAAAAATTATATATGTGTTGAAATGGAAGTGAAATGCTATATATATATATACATACATACATATATATATATATATATATATATATATATATACGCCCCTCGTCCACAAACCATGGACAATATTTATTGGTTGTGATTGGTGTGAAAATTGATTGATAGCGAATGGTTGATTGAAATTGATTGATTGTGGTTGAAAAATACCCGTTTGTGGTTGAGAAATATTTGGTTGAAACCACATAGGATTAGTTTGTAGAAATGAAAAAAATATACATGTCGCCTGCATGCGAACTAGATGCATGATTCCCCATTGTCAAAAGCTGTGAGGCTTTAAGGTAGAGCGAGGAGCCGTACTAGGGACGGTCCCGGTTTTAACTACCCTGCCGTTATGCTGCCGAAATTTTGAATAATATTCATGTGTTAGAATTATTTTCCTGTGTTGAAACTATATTCATCTGTTGAATAGAAAACCTTCATGTGTTGAATAGAAATTCATTCGTTGAATCATATTCATGTGTTGAATGGCATTCGTGTTTTAAATAAATTGTTTTAATGATAAAAATCACATTTTTACCCTATATATACAAACTATAGAAAACCTTCATGTGTTGAATCGATATTCATTCGTTGAATAGAAATTCATGTGTTGAATGGTATTCGTGTTTTATATAAAAATCACGTTTTTACTCTATATTTATAAACTATAGAAAACCTTCATGTGTTGAACTGAAATTCATTCGTTGAATAGAAATTCATGTGTTGAATGTTATTCGTGTTATAAATATAAAAATCACCTTTTTATCTATATGTATAAACTATAGAAAACCTTCATGTGTTGAATTGAAATTCATTCGTTGAATAGAAATTCATGTGTTGAATGGTATTCGTGTTTTAAATATAAAAATCACCTTTTTATCTATATGTATAAACTATAGAAAACCTTCATGTGTTGAATAGAAATTCATTCGTTGAATCATATTCATCCGTTGAATGGCATTTGTGTTTTAAATAAATTGTTTTAACGATAAAAATCACATTTTTACCCTATATATACAAACTATAGAATACCTTCATGTGTTGAATCGGTATTCATTCGTTGAATAGAAATTCATGTGTTGAATGGTATTCATGTTTTAAATATAAAAATCACCTGTTTACTCTATATGTATAAACTATAGAAAACCTTCATGTGTTGAATTGAAATTCATTCGTTGAACAGAAATTCATGTGTTGAATGGTATTCGTGTTTTAAATATAAAAATCACCTTTTTATCTATAAGTATAAACTATAGAAAACCTTCATGTGCTGAATTGAAATTCATTCATTGAATAGAAATTCATGTGTTGAATGGTATTCGTGTTTTAAATATAAAAATCACCTTTTTGTCTATATATATAAACTATAGAAAACCTTCAAGTGTTGAATCGAAATTCATTCGTTGAATAGAAATTCATGTGTTGAACGGTATTCGTATTTTGAAAGAAATTGTTTTATAATAAAATCCTATTTTTATCATCAATATGAACTATATAAAATAATCTTGTTTTGAAATAAATTGTTTTATAATAAAAAAACTATTTTTATCACCTATATTAATTACATAAAATAGTCGTGTTTTGAATTAAATTGTTTTACATTAAAAATCACATTTTTATTATATACATGAATTGTTAAAAATAGCGAAGTGTTGAAATAGAAGACAGTTAGATAAAAATATCATTTTTATCAAATGTATGAAAATCATATAGTTTTGAAATCGAAGAATCGATATATATATATATATATAGAATCGAAATATATCGAATAACGAAGCTGCAGTTCGTATTTTGAAACCGTGATTTCAAACGATTAGTGCGGGAGATCCGACCATCGGATTTTCCCGAAACCGCAATGTTGGGTTCACTTTGGAAATATCTTTCCAACGGCACCAACTTTGTAAAAATCCAACGGTTGGATTGTCTGGAATGTTTAATTCAAATCTGAAGAAAAACAGCGCCAGAATTGATTATATATATATATATATATATATATATAATTATATTAAATCGAATAATGATGCTGTAGTTTGTATTTTGAAATGGAAACTTCAAACGATTATATCGGGAGATCCGACCGTCAGATTTTCCCGAAACTGGAACCGTTGGACCCGTTTTGAAAAGATCTTTCTAATGATATAAATTTTGTGAGGATCCAACGGTTAGATTTTCAGATATGTGTAAATCAAATCTAAAGAAAAACAGCGCCACGGCCGCGTTATGGCCCGAAGCGTCGTTTTGAATAAATTGGCTATTTTAAAATAAATAAAAATAGCGATAAATCGTTATAAAATATTATAAACGATATGGATGTGAAATTTAGAAACTAACTGAAGGTTGGCTAAGTCGAATGGTTTCCTGGATTTTGATCTGATGTTGGTTTCGGCCTTCGGGGTTAATATTTGGGAAATCGTTCTCTTACTAATTTACGGTTAGTGACTAATGAATTGAAATGATGCGTATGTAGTGTTTATGTAGCACGTGTTTATTATATACACGAGTTGCTCAGAAATACCGGGTTTATCCCATTCTGAATAACTGAATCGACGATAAGAAATCGAAGATGAAGACGGTGGTTGAAGACCGGAAATCTTCACCTCGTTTGGATGGCAACTGATGTCCTGATTGGGAGGCATCCCGAAATATGGATAATAAGTGGTGATCGTCCAGACGTACGTGGAGATTGATGGGTTTGCGAGGTATATAGTGCCTTCGGTTTCGTTCAGACCCAGAACGGACTTGTAAATGGACTGTGTGTCTGACATTGGATTTTATTCTGTGTTGATTGATTTCTATTAAATATACATCTGTTTAGCGGCGGAGAATTTATTCTTTTGCTTAACGCCCTTCTCTGAAACGCACGAGCTCAGAGGTTGTATATCGATGGACATCAGTCGCATGGTATGAATTGCTAGTGTGGCATGCCTAAGTGGCAAATGATCAGGGCTTCTGTTGAAAAGAAAAGTCTTGAGGTGATGATCAAAGCACCGCCTGTGTGGCGTAACTTTGTGTATAAAGTGAATTCGCAAACCTCACAACCCGGTATGAACCAGAAACGGGAGGAGGACCTCAAGGAGGGCATGCGTTTATTTCTGGCTAGGAGTTGTGTCGGTGTTTTTACATGGCCTGACATTTTACTTATGTGGATGATGGATAGCGAGGCGCCTCGGATATATCGGTCGATCCGGGACCGATGGAGTCATTCGTTGGCTCATTTACGCCCCATAGGGCAGGGAAACGTAGTGTTCAGGCATAATAATCCACATCGGTGGACCGGCCCTGACGATCCAGGGGGCAGTTGCGGCTGTTCCTAAGACATGGTAGGCTAGATTGTCTCGAATTCGGTAAGGACTATCTTTTGCCTTGGTTCATGACGGAAATCCAATTTCCAAATACGTGACTGTGCGGTTTTGATTGTGTGTATATATATATATATATATATATATATATATATATATATATATGGCGACATGATATATGGTACCCATGCCGTCTATGATTGATAGTTATGATTCGAAATTGTTTTTGAAACATATAAACACTAGTAATAATATCAAATGCTTTTGTTTTATTCGTATCAAGCATATTTTGGTCATTATAAGGTAAAACTCTATCCTCCGGTTTGCGTTGCATTGTGTGATGGGAACTGAGTCTTATATTGGCTTCATTTTTTATAAAGAGCATTGCGATGTTTAAAGGAATGATTTGTTTTAAAGCACCGGCATTCCATTGGAGTAAACCCGTTCCACGAAAGTGGCGTGGTCCTGTGATTGACCATATTGTATAATGTGTTAAGTAGATCTCTCATACCAGTCCCATGAATGACTCGTAGTTTGTTTCACTTTCAAACTCGGGTGCCCCTTTTTCTACATGGGCAGCCTTGTATTCAGGTTTAGCTGGCTCTTTCTGGATAGCTGGAGCTGAAGTTGGATTCTATTATTTATCTCTTTTTATGTTGTTCAGCTCCTATTGTACATTATGTTTGTTTTCCGCTGTAGACATTTATGTATAGCTGAACTGTATTTGTACTAAGTATGATCCTGTATAGTGTAACTCTGATGATTACGTTTATCCAGTATATTCTATTGTGCATTATCTGGTGTATTTATTTAATTCTGTCCTGCTGTTATCTGTTTCTGTGTTATATTCCAAGGATGACCCTTGCCGCTGTCAGTACGAGGTTTGGGGACGTCTCAATTTGGTATCAGAGCTTTGGTTAAGCTTAGTTCTGGAATATAACATATTAATGAACTCGTCAGAGATAGAACCAGTAGTGTTCTAGGATGGGTAACTCATTACAGATAGGGTTAGTAATATCCTAGTATGAGTATAGCAGAATCAGAATAACTCGTTAGAGATGGGGTCAGAAGTGCCCCAGGACGAGTCGAGAGTTATATGTTTATAAATAACGTATTTGTGATTATATATATAGGCTGGCTTTAGAAATATAATTTTTGAATATATAAAAGATATATATTTGAAAAATTAAAAACAAATTGGCTGTTTGTGTTGTGTGGTAGTAGATTTGATTAATTAAAATTATTGAAACGATAGTTAATTTAATCAATAAAAGAATGAATGGTAGAATTTATTCGATTAAATCACACATTGAACTGATTTAAAAATAGATAGAAATATATAGATGTGCATTATATATGTTTGAACAGGTAATTGGATAGCAGTTGAGTAAAGAATTTATTTGCGTGCCCGACAAATAGGTAAACCTTAATGAGTTGGATGCGAAATATTATTATATCAACTCCTGTGAATGCCATTGGATGCGGAGTGCTGGTTGTTCTATGTGAAATAATAAACATCGCCATAGAATAGTAACAATTAATTTTGAACTACACTGCATGGCATACTTCTAAAGATAGGCATACTTCATCATATACCATATAAGCATTTGGAGCTTGTATGACGAGGTGGAAGATTTACCATACGAGCGAGAGGCTTGTATGGCGATGACTATATTTTACAGTTTGAACTGATGACCGATATGACCATATAAAATTTGTAATGATAAAATTGCCAGATTAATAAAACCCCCACACGGGTCTGGAGTTGACAATAATCACGTCTCTCTAGTCATTAGATACGGCACATGGATTATTTATTTCCCACACGGGACGAGGTGACGAGGATTTATCCTCTGGAGCAATTAAAAATACACACTCCCTCAGGCTTTAACAGGGTGACGAGAATTTATTCTCTGGAGTTATTATCTATACACGCTCCCCTATAGACACCAGAATATATCACTATAAATATGTGTATGCTTATTAGGATTTATTGGGTACCTAATACGGCCCAATAAATTTCCAAATCCCTCCCCGTACAAAGGAGGTTATGGCGAAATTTTTCGAAAATTCCGCGTGTTAGCCAAATATTTGAAGAATTTGAAAATTCTCAGAAACTGAAAAGTTGGAGAATGGAAGTCATATTGAACGTAGAGTTGATTAATCAAACCACTTTCGACTTTGTTCCTTTTCGCGGACGAAAAGTTTTAAGTGGGGGAGATTGTAACGACCCAGAAAATCTAAACCAATTTAAAAAAATTAAATTGGCTAAAATAGTGGATTTTAAATATTTAAAATAAATATTTTAAAAAATAAAGATGAAAACTGAGTTTGAATCGACGTTTGAAAACGAGTATAATTAATTCTAATTATAAACAAGGCCTGAGATGGCGCGGCAGTTTCAAAATTTGAATTCAAACTTTGACTGACCGTACCGGGTGCAAAACAAAACGGATTTGAGTGAAACCAGAAATATTTAAATCTGTTAGTGAGTACCTTTCTAACGAATCTGAAAAATCAAAGTTTCATAGCGGAAAGCAAAAGTTATGGCCAAATGAATTTTAAGAAAGGTCGCTATGGAATTTATATAGCTCGTGAAAATGACCATTTTGCAAACGACCTCGGAATTCGATGAAACCACTTTCGTTGGATCCGGGATGTGAAGTTATTGCTAGGTTTCAAATTTCATAATTTTTGAAGCTAGTATGTGAGCGTGGCAAAGGAAAATGTGTTTTGGTCAATTCAAGTTAAATTGGATCGACCAGAAATGGGCCTTTTTGCAAACAGTCCCAGAATTCGACGAAACTAGTTTTGTTGGGACCATATCGTCAAAACATAACTAGATTTATTTTTCGGGAATTTTTAGAATCAGTATGTGACCCCAGCAAATTGAAATGTACGTTCAAATAAAATATTGAATGTTTTATATTTTAATTTGAATGAAAACTAACTGAAATAGTCGAATGGGCCTAGGAAACATATCCCATTGTGTTCGGAATGGGGGTAAAACGCTAAGGACGACAGTCGTTGGGTTTGGATTGGAGGTCGTGTCAGAAAACCCCTTTTTAAAACCTCCCGGCCAATCAGATTTTTTATAAAAAAAAAGGGAAAAATCCATTTCTCTCTCCCCGATTCTACGGCGGCTTCCCCTTTCTTCCTTCTCTCCTCCTTTCCTCCTACAAGCGAAATTACACCTTCCTCCTGTTAAGGATTTTGTAGCACTCTCCGAGATCTCCAAATCCATACCAATTGCTGAATTTTTTATTGAGTGGATTGTTCAAATCGACGCCCCAAAGTTCAAGGTTTCAAACTGCCGCCGTGACTGGTGGGGACCACCGAACTGGGCGAGATGACCTGGCGCGGGGAGCTGGTTCCAAGCCCTTTCGAGTGGCGAAGGCCGATCGACGTATCGTTGCGCAGATTTCGAGAAAGGTGAAAACCTAGTTTTGAACCATATTGAAAAGTATATGGCCTTGTTTATTTTCAACTATTTTAACACCTTTAAACCGTTGCAAACTTGGAAAAATCATATATTTTTCATGTGTTGACGAAATTCAGTGGAACAAGAGACAGTGGACTCGTGTGGACGTCTTCTACATTCTAGAAGAGACTGCATATTTTTTTGAGTCATCTGCTATTTTTGGTGGAGTGGAACCCAATGTGAGATTTCTAAATTATAAACGATTTGGAAAACGATGATGTATAAATTATATAGTCGATGTATGAGTTATATAAGCGTAGTACACCTCTTGTATAAGCGTTGTATAAGTTGTACGTTCGATATATAAGTTGTATATGCATTGTAAAAATTATATATGTGTTGAAATGGAAGTGAAATGTTATATATATATATATATATATATATATATATATATATATATACGCCCCTCGTCCACAAACCATGGACGATATTTATTGGTTGTAATTGGTGTGAAAATTGATTGATAGCGAATGGTTGATTGAAATTGTTTGTGGTTGAAATTGATTGATTGTGGTTGAAAAATACCCGTTTGTGGTTGAGAAATATTTGGTTGAAACCACATAGGATTAGTTTGTGGAAATGAAAAAAATATACATGCCGTCTGCATGCGTACTAGATACATGATTCCCCATTGTCAAAAGCTGCGAGGCTTTAAGGTAGAGCGAGGAGCCATACTAGGGACAGTCCCGGTTTTTACTACCCTACCGTTATGCTGCCGAAATTTTGAATAATATTCATGTGTTAGAATTATTTTCCTGTATTGAAACTATATTCGTCTGTTGAATGGAAAACCTTCATGTGTTGAATAGAAATTCATTCGTTGAATCATATTCATGTGTTGAATGGCATTCGTGTTTTAAATAAATTGTTTTAACGATAAAAATCACATTTTTACCCTATATATACAAACTATAGAAATCCTTCATGTGTTGAATCGATATTCATTCGTTGAATAGAAATTCATGTGTTGAATGGTATTCGTGTTTTAAATATAAAAATCACCTTTTAACTCTATATGTATAAACTATAGAAAACCTTCATGTGTTGAATTGAAATTCATTCGTTGAATAGAAATTCATGTGTTGAATGGTATTCGTGTTTTAAATATAAAAATCACCTTTTTATCTATATGTATAAACTATAGAAAACCTTCATGTGTTGAATTGAAATTCATTCGTTGAATAGAAATTCATGTGTTGAATGGTATTCGTGTTTTAAATATAAAAATCACCTTTTTATCTATACGTATAAACTATAGAAAACCTTCATGTGTTGAATAGAAATTCATTCATTGAATCATATTCATGTGTTGAATGGCATTCGTGTTTTAAATAAATTGTTTTAACGATAAAAATAACATTTTTACCCTATATATACAAACTATAGAAAACCTTCATGTGTTGAATTGATATTCATTCGTTGAATAGAAATTCATGTGTTGAATGGTATTCATGTTTTAAATATAAAAAACACCTTTTTACTCTATATGTATAAACTATAGAAAACCTTCATGTGTTGAATTGAAATTCATTCGTTGAATAGAAATTCATGTGTTGAATGGTATTCGTGTTTTAAATATAAAAATCACTTTTTTTATCTATATGTATAAACTATAGAAAACCTTCATGTGCTGAATTGAAATTCATTCATTGAATAGAAATTCATGTGTTGAATGGTATTCGTGTTTTAAATATAAAAATCACCTTTTTGTCTATATATATAAACTATAGAAAACCTTCATGTGTTGAATCAAAATTCATTCGTTGAATAGAAATTCATGTGTTGAATGGTATTCGTATTTTGAAAGAAATTGTTTTATAATAAAAATCCTATTTTTATCATCAATATGAACTATATAAAATAATCTTGTTTTGAAATAAATTGTTTTATAATAAAAATCCTATTTTTATCACCTATATTAATTATATAAATTAGTCGTGTTTTGAAATAAATTGTTTTACATTAAAAATCACATTTTTATTATATACATGAATTGTTAAAAATAGCGAAGTGTTGAAATAAAAGACATTTAGATAAAAATATCATTTTTATCAAATGTATGAAAATCATATAGTTTTGAAATTGAAGAATCGATATATATATATAAATAGAATTGAAATATATCGAATAATGAAGCTGCAGTTCGTATTTTGAAACCGTGATTTCAAACGATTAGTGCGGGAGATCCGACCATCGGATTTTCCCAAAACCGCAACCATTGGGTTCGCTTTGGAAATATCTTTCCAACGACACCAACTTTGTAAAAATCCAACGGTTGGATTGTCTTGAATGTTTTATTCAAATCTGAAGAAAAACAGCGCCAAAATCGATTATATATATATAATTATATTAAATCGAATAACGATGCTGCAGTTCGTATTTTGAAATCGAAACTTCAAACGATTATATCGGGAGATCCGACCGTCGGATTTTCCCGAAACTGGAACCTTTGGATCCGTTTTGAAAAGATCTTTCTAATGATATAAATTTTGTGAGGATCCAACTGTTAGATTTTCAGATATGTGTAAATCAAATCTAAAGAAAAACAGCGCCGCGGCCGCGTTATGGCCCGAAGCGTCGTTTTGAATAAATTGGCTATTTTAAAATAAATAAAAATAGCGATAAATCATTATAAAATATTATAAATGATATGGATGTGAAATTTAGAAACTAACTGAAGGTTGCCTAAGTCGAATGGTTTCCTGGATTTTGATCTGATGTTGGTTTCGGCCTTCGGGGTTAATATTTTGGAAATTAATTTCTTACTGATTTCTGGTTAGTGACTAATGAATTGAAATGATGCATATGTAGTGTTTATGTAGCACGTGTTTATTATATACGCGAGTTGCTCAGAAAGACCGGGTTTATCCCATTCTGAATAACTGAATCGACGATAAGAAATCGAAGATGAAGACGGTGGTTGAAGGCCGGAAATCTTCACCTCGTTTGGATGGCAACTGATGTCCTAATTGGGAGGCATCCCGAAATATGGATAATAAGTGGTGATCGTCCAGACGTACGTGGAGATCGATGGGTTTGCGAGGTATATAGTGCCTCCGGTTTCGTTCAGACCTAGAACGGACTTGTAAATGGACTGTGTGTCTGACATTGGATTTTATTCTGTGTTGATTGATCTCTATTAAATATACATCTGTTATCTGTTTCTGTGTTACATTCCAAGGATGACCCTTGCCGTCGTCAGTACGGGGTTTGGGGACGTCTCACGTGGTAAATTTATAACCCAATAGTTTGACTTCTCAAAATGTCAACAAATACTATTTTTTATCTGTCCAACAGTTAGACTTCTGGATATGTTAATAAACATTGTTTTTATCTGTCTATATCATGATTATTAATTATCCCAGTCTACAATTTAGAAAATGGTATAATGTTTTTCGCTGTTATTAGTTTTCCAAGTCCAATGAAGAGCATAATTTTAATAATAAACTGATTTAAGGTTTATTACTATTATGCTAATATGATATATTATGAGCACTCTACTCATATAACAAGAAAATCGTGTTTTTACTCTTGAATTAAGATTTATATGAAACTGTTTGATATGGTACATATTTATTTTTTTTCTTTCTGTTTTAATGACTTGGCATTTTTATCTTCCAATATTTTCAACGAATACATGCTCATGTTACCATCTATACATTATAATAAAAACTGTTAACTCAGCGTTACTTTTGTTTACCTCCATTTACTGCTTGGACAAAGCTGGCGAAATTAAAGCTTCTCTATTTGATTACCATACGATTATAGTAAACTACCTAATTTTAATTGTATTAGGTTGAATATAAGGCAACATTTACCGTTACCTCATTGAAATGAATGCACTAAGTATTCATGTAGCTGCCTTTTAATTGTTATGTCATGAGAACAAATATTTTGAATGCATATATAACTGTTAAAAACTGATATGTCATATGGAACTGTTTGATATGGTACATCTTTATTTTTTTTTATTTTCTGTTTTAATGACTTGGCATTTTTTTTCCAATATTTTCAACGAATGTACATTTTCATATTACCATCCATACATTATGTTATAAACCTTTAACTCAGCGTTACATTTGTTTACCTGCATTTATTGCTTTAGCAAAGCTGGCGAAATTCAAGCTTCTATGTTTGGTTGCTATACCATTATAGTAAACTACCGAATTTTAATTGTATTAGGTTGAATATAAGGCAACATTTACCGTTACCTCATTAAAAAGAATGCATTAAGTATACATGTAGCTTCTATTTAATTGTTACCCTATGAGAACAAATATTTTGAATGCTTATACAACTGTTAAAAACTAATGTGTTACCTCATTAGAGTACAAGTTGTGAATACATAATATAACTGGAAAGACCAACTTATAATCCGCTAATCCTTCCTTCTCTATTTACTCATGGGAAAAGGAAGTAGAAAAAAAAGATAATGCATACAGTCTTAATGACATGATAGTTAGGCATAATGTCTGCAAATAACTTTGACATGTATTAGCAGTTGATGTTTATTTATTTTTAGAACAAATACACTTACTCTGTCTTAATTATATGTATGTGCATTTCTACAATTTTTCATACTTTGCTAACGGATCCTTTTTGTTAATTAGCATAATATAATATTTTTTTGCAGTTTGGTGTGCAAGTTCAGTATTAATTGCAGCACCCGCTATACCAAAAATGGAAGTGAACAATGTTGTCATTTATGCTCCTTTTTCTTCTTCTTTTGTCATGTATATATGTTGTACAAATGTTGATGATGCTTCACATCAGTTTTTTGTTCTTTACTTTCTGTATGTATATGTTTCCATTATAATCTTTGGCTCCTACTTGATACTACAGATCATCTATACATGTACTGTCCATGAGATCGCATTCAATTTCCTGCTCTTTTATGTTCTGTTTTGTTCAAATTGCAATATCCTAAATTTGTAGACATAAACCGCTGCAATGATTACCCATTTAAAACTTTACTTCCAGTTTGGATCAAATATATCTATGCACACGCCCATCGGGCGTGCCTGCATACTGGTATTGATAAGGAAAGGGAATAATGATTTAATAATGAAATATCAATTAAATGGCCCAGTGGTTTGTTTGACGTTATGGATGAATAGATGTTTGTTTATTTTTCTTCGATAATTAAATCACCGACTATCGAAGTGTTTGCCAATATCGTTGTCAATATGGAGAGACCGATTGGATTATTATCTGTGAACCACTCTGTATTGGCAGTAGCGTTGCGAATCAAATTATATAAAGATAATCAAAGATGGTGTAAAATGCAAGGGCTTTTTCTATTAATAGAAATTATGCCTTCGATTTCGTTCAATCCTAGAACGAACGTATATGGATGAATGTCTGACAGAGTATTTCCAATGATCTAATGGGTTGGTCTGTATAAATATATATGATTTCAACGGATTTATTCCCTTAGCATAACATCTAGAATATTTGTGCAAATCAATTAGTGATTAACGGATCTGACAATGTGGCATTCAAACTGATTGTGCTATCAATGAAGAGAAAGTAATCGTAGCCTCAGGTCTCAACAACCGGGAAATGACAAAAATCGAGTAGGTAGCATGGCTATGTGGGTCGCTCCCATTAGGATGTATAATTGCCTATCTAGAGATTCGTTTAATTCCTTATTCTATTCGATATTGTCCCTTTCGGGAAACGGTTGCTGATCCCAACTGTCGGTGATATACATTCGATACACTTAAGCGAAATTAGTGGTCGGTCATGTGTGGGCCGGGTTGCAAGACGTTCTTGTTGAACCCAGTGTATCGCCTCTAGAGTACACTGATCGGAAGGTGGTTTCATACCTTGTCATGTTGGAAATCCAAGCTTCAATAAGCGCCATGCAGTTTTTGATTTTATACTATGTATGTGGAGTGTGAGATGCAAGCGTTCCGCTAGATTCTATTTATCTGATTTAGACACTATTATAATATCACTGGATTTTCATATCAAAGTGTTTTGGGTTATCGTAAGGTAAAAACCATCCGTGTTTATGTGTGGATCGGTCTTACGATTATCATTTCTTTTCAAAAGGATTTTGAAAGTTAAACAAGTGGTTGGAGTTTACTCACACCAGTCCCATGACTGACCCATAGTTTATTTTGTTTGTTTTCCCTAAACTCTTGGGTGCACAAATTTGTACGGGCAGTCCAGTAGTCGGGATTTTTCAGATTCACTTGGAAGAGCTGGAAGCAGGAGGCTTCACCAGTTAGCTATAGACTATCATATATTCCGCTGTGAACCATGTTTGTATCTGGAAACAGGAGTTTATAACTATTACAGGAATAACTGTTGTGCTCTGATGATGGTATGTATATAAAGTTACTGATTTGTATTTCAAAAGTTATGTTATATAATATATTTTATTCGTTCCGCTGTGAGTTTGTGATCTTCGTTTTCTTCTATTCTAATATTTCTTTCTTTCTATTTCTCATCCTCTAACTTCTTTCTAATAATGATTCGTATCTCTGTGCAATTTGGGTTGGATGTGTGGTGTTATTAGTCAACTCATATAGTATGGATTTGTGGGCCTTTATAGTTGGTATCAGAGCTTAGGTTGAGCGAGTACCTAGGCTGTGGTGTTGTGCTCATTAGAGATAGGATCAGTAGTACCCTAGGATGAGTTTAGTGCATGTATATACGAGAGAGCGTATTTGTAATTTGATATAAAAGTTATTTTATATTATGTTGGTTAGTCTGTTGAGTGGTGTATGAATTCTGATCGAATCGTGGGACGCCACGAAATTGGTAGGAATTTCTAAACACTTGAACAGAGGAATTTGACACAGTATTGTTTTAATTGGGTAAATGAAATAATTTTACCCAAAATTCAATTTTGATAGAAAAGGAATAATTTTTTGAAAGTATTATAATATATGGATGTATTGGTTGTTATTATTATAATCAAATGAGATTATAAGAAATAAAATGGTTATATAGAACCAAATAGAACTTGTATATGAATAAGATATACAATTGAGATGAATCAAAATCGAATTCAAAACAGAATTCAGAATTTAAATCCTGGGAAGTTGGAAAATATCTTTCAAGGTATATTTAAATAATATAGCTTTGTGTTAGAAGGATTTTTGAATAAAAATCATTTTGAATGAATTTCGAAAGCGATAAAGCACTGAACTCACTTCAGTCACTGGGAAATAATTCTGATGATGACTGCAGCATCATCAGTGTTCATTTTAGAGTTTCTAAGTGATGGACTGCTACCTTAGAAAAGTTTTGATGGGAATTTTTTTGAAAGAAAACAAGTTGATTTGGAAAATTCAGATGTTTTGAATTTGTGACGGAAATAAATATATGTATATATTTATGTGATTTCAAAAGGATTTGGAATAGAAACCCGGGAATTTGAATTCTGGAGTTAAATTTAACTTAGACAAGTAAAATGAATCAAAGTGAATAAATTGAATCAGAATCGAGTTGAATGGATTAGAATGCATATGAAAGAAGACCAAAAGTTTTGGTGAAATTAAATTTGTTGAAATGTAAAGAGTTCAATTTCAACATAAGTGAGATTTTGAAAAGAAATGGATTTGTACCATTTTTCCTACCTTAACAATTTCGAGGACGAAATTATTTTAAGGGGGGAAGAATGTAACGACCCAGATTTTCGAACGGTTGTTTTAAATATTTAATATGGTTTTAAATATTGAATTAATAATATAAAAGAATTTTTATATTGAATTATCGATTTATAATCAAAATACGATTTATTTTGAAAATCATCGAAATACGAGAACTGAAATAATTCAATTCGAAGTTAGAATTAAATCAAAACAATTTAGATGATCAGCATTAACTGTATTTGAATATAGATGATAATAAAAATATTTTATTATCAGAGAATTTATTTGTTTTTGAATTTAAAGTATATTATATCGATTTAATATGGTATATACGTTAAAATTAAATTTTTGAATATTTACTGTTCAGTTCAGAATTTCGTTATAACATTTAAACGGCAGTGGTTACGTTAAAATAGCGGTTCACGATTTTTAATTGTGAACCCCGAGATATTTAATTTTGGATAGGATCGAAATCAAATCGACATCTGTTTAAAATGAATAAAAGATCTCTTTATATCAAATCGAAATCAAATCAAAATTAATTAGAAAATATTTTTAAAAATAAATATAATGATTTGCTATGTACTTCTCCCTACATTCATTTAATAGCCGTATATTATTGATCTCCTCCTCACTTCTTTATAAAACCGCGACCCCTTCCTCTACTCCTTCACAAATCAAAAACTTCAGTGAACAAAAGAATGGCACCGATTATTATTTTTCCGTTCTGCCCTAAAGTCAAAACCCAAATTCCCCAATTTCTTCCTCAAATGAAATCGAAAATTCTCTGAACAAAAGCAAAGAGGGGAAATGAAATTTGCGGTCGTGATTTAAACCATCGAGGGTCTCGAGTGCACGCTGTCGATTCAAGGGGGCAGCCTTCGGCGATTCATACAGAGGGTGGAAGGGAAACGTGGTGCGACATGGTCTCTGGGCCAGAATTGAACTCGAGAAGGACTTCATAGTGTGGTGCGATAAGGACTGGAGGGGCTCGATTGGTGCAGTAGGGTATTGATGAGGGTCGCGATAATATTAGAGGAGCGACAAACAAGGTCGCGATATCTGGAGGGTCAGAGAATCTACGATGTGGTTTTAGAACGTGGGTTCAGGTGTTGCGATGAATTGGGTTAGGAGGAGCAGTGATCGGTATAGGATGAGTGGTGTTCAACAGGAGGCGTTGAGAAAAAAAACTTTGGTGAAGGGATGCGATTCCATTTCAATGGAATTTAGGGAAGACAAAGGGCGTGCGCTGACCAGGAAAGAACTGAAGTGGGTTTTGATTTCAGATCCGTGAAGAAGGGTATTGTTTTATAAACCAAGATAAAGTCAGAGTTGATCTCGTTTCCAGGACACTGTGTGGAGTTTGGTCTGTGCTCAAGCATGACTTGAAATGGTATATGGACAGTGTTTTCGATAACAGCGTCGGTATGTGTTGATATTTTTGGGATAGTGATGCTCGGTCTGACTGAAATGAGCACTATCGATTAAGGGAAGCTGACTGGAAATGGAGTGGTTGTTGAGTGTTTGGTAGTTTGTCGGAAAATAAGGTATACATTTTTCTAAATTTGAAACACATAGAAAATATTTAATTATCTATTTATTAATTTAATGGGGTATTTAATTTGAATTAATTTAGCTTAACCGCTAAATAAAATAAATATTCGTAGGTGAAAGGGGAATTTAACTCAAAATAGATTCATCGACGATTTGGAATTTAACAGGGTTTTCGGCAATATGAAATCAGGTGAGTAAATCTCACTCACCTTTTATTTATAATTATTTTTATCAGTTAAAAATAATTGGTTGTTGCTTGTTTGAATGCTTACTGGTTGTTTTAAATATATTAGTTATTTGGGGTGACTATTATATACATATATATATATATATATATATATATATATTGGTTTGGTGGTTGGATTCCCGCAGTTCCATTAGCGGATGCCCGTAGTATCATTAGCGGATGACCCTACGCCCACGTATTTAAGCGGATCCCCTTTCTATACCATGATATCCTGCCTCGAAGCAGAATGGGTATTATTTCTGTTGACTAACGGCTGTGGATGCCGGAAAAATAGGTTGGAGGGATCCAACTGGATTCCTCAAAAATATATTATCTGTTTGTTTGCATGTTCGTTTGCACCTATACTGTCATATATGATGTGTTAGAAACCTTGCCAATAAAAATTGGTTGTTTTGATTGTTTGAAATATCACTGGACTTAAATGTTGATATTTTAAAAATATCGAAAAAGGAAATTTCCAGAGTTAAAGGGGAAATTCTATTTTTCTAAAATAGAATTTGAAATTTGAATAGAATAAAAATATTAACTTGTTTTAATAAAATAAAAACAAGTAGTTCTTTTATAACAAAGTTTATAAAAGAAGTGAAAGGAATTATCATTGGGTAATTCAGAAATAAAAACACAAGTGCGAAGTTGAAAAGGAAAAGTTATTTTTCCAAAGTAGAAATTATTGATTTCGACTGAATTGGAAATCAAGACTTGTTTAATATAGATATTTAAATGGAGTTTGAGTATAGAAATTCAAACGGGATTTGAATATGAAATTTAAAGATAGGATTTGAATGTAAAATTCAAATATAGAGTTTGAATATAGAAATTCAAATAGATGTTGAATATAGAAAATTTAAAGGAAATTCAAATATAGAATTTGAATTTCAAAGGAATTGAAATAGAATTTGAAAAATGTAATTTGAATTCAAAGGAATTCAAATAGAATTTGAATTCAAAGGAATTCAAATGGATTTGAATGAAGAAAGTTCAAATGAAGTTTAAAATATAGAGATTTGAAAATAGAATTCTAGTGGAGTTTAAATATAGGAATTCAAATCGAAGTGAAATGGAGTTTGAATATTTGAGATTTCAAATAGAATAATAAAAAAAGAGTTTGAATCTTTGAAATTTCAAATAAAATAAAAATGGAGTTTGAATATTAGGAATTTAAAATAGAACTTTAAAATTGAACTAGAATTTCAAAAATAGAAATTAGAATAGAACTTCAAAAAAAATGAAATTTGAAATCCAAATAGAAATTGAATATAGAAGTTTAAACGAAATGTGAGTATAGCATTTGAATAAGAAAAATTCAAAAGGAATTTGAATATGTAATTTGAATATAGAATTCAAATAGAATTCAAATGTAATTTGAATATAGAATTCATATAGAATTCAAAGGAAATTAAAAACATATTAGAATGGAGTTGAATTTATATATAAACGAAGTTTAAAAGTTTATATATATAAATATAATTAAAACAAACTTGCCGCAGCGCTGCAGTTCGAAAATTGGCGTTTCGAACTTCAATTGAGTATATAGAACTCAATTGAAGTCTGAATTCATTGAAACAAGAAACGTCAGGACCGATTTTATAATAGTTTTCTAATGGAGGAGAAAACTCTAGATTTCATCGAATAGATTTTGAGTTTTGTCAAAATCAAATTTTCAGAAAAGCAGCACCATTTCCATTTAAAAACCATGACGGTTTATTTAATTTTATAAAAGGATTTTAAGCGAATAAAAATCCGAATTTCTATTTGGAAAATTTCAGATTTGAGTTGTAAAATATATGTGAACCCAGGTGGTGTAATGAATTGATTTTTGAAACAGAAATTAGATTTTTGATTTTTGAATAGAATTAACTAATTCGAATAGAAATTAGTTAATGAGATTTTGAATTAAATTTGGGTTTTGGTTTGTAACACCCCGTAATTCTGCAACACTAGGATTCACAAATCAGGACAGAATTAAAAGTTAAAATCAAAATTAAGGGAAACGGGCTACGCCATTACGTTTGTCTCGGAATTCTGCATGAAAACGAGTCCGAGTTTGCGTAAATCGGAGTCCGTATGAGGAAGATATGGCCTCCGGAAGATTCAACGAAGTTCAAATTTCAAAAACAAGTCAGATTCAAAATTCAAATCGGACCCAGAATGGGCTGGGCGGGAATTTTCCTGCCCAAGGCACCCAGGTCGACTGGGTAGTCGACCTGGGGGTCGACCCCCTATTTTTCCAGCTTTCTGCACCAGATTCGTTCTGATGTATCTGGACAACATTCTGACCAGGTTCGTCCTCCTAACACTATATAAACAGCCCTGGTCTTCCTCTCTATTCACAATTCTCCTCTACCCTTATGCTGCAAAGATTCTTGGTGAAACATGGCCTCTTCCTCTCCTCTTAACTAAATAAATAATATATATAAAATAAATCAACACGACGAAGTGCTGCTAAAAGATTTTCTAAAAGAGGTTCGAGTCAAGCTAGGATTCATAAGGAGGTTCAAACGACTTCAACGACCGTTTTTCTACAAATCTTAGCAACGCCATCTTTCTGTTATGATCTAATCTCTGTAAGTCAGTTATTTCTAGATTTGAACGCTTTTCTTTGTTCGTGACATGAAATTAAAGGAATAGAAGAATATGCCAATTCTCTTTCTTTCTATTCGAATCTGTGCCTATCTCTCTGGACCTAATTAAGAACTGTCATGATTCAAATACAAATAAGACCGTGACTATAAAACTATCGACCTTAAAACCATATGCCTATGACTATGAACATTTGCCTATGACTATGGACATTGCCTATGACTATGGACATTGCCTATGACTATGGGCATTGCCTATGACTATGGACATTGCCTATGACTATAACTGAGACTATGAGAATTATTTCCCTGACTAAGCCTATGCCTTTGATTAACATAAACTATTGCCTATGACAAAACAAGGACATCTGTAATTAAACACCTATGATTTATGACTAGGAAAGTGTTGCTTAAGTTCTGTGATTATGAGATTGGGTCTAAACCCGATTATTTATTCTGCCTATCCTTGGTTTTCTTTGGTTTTAGACCTTGGGAATTTACCTATTAAGTTAGGTCTACCCATGTTCTTGAACCTACGTCTCTATTTTGTCTATTCTTTGGTTTTAGACCTTGGGTATTTACCTATTAAGTTAGGTCTATCCATGTTCTTGAACCGACGTCGTTATTCAACACTTTTTATGCCAGTTATTATGTCCATCCTTTTTCATAGCATCTTTGGTTCATTCCCTATTTTCTACGAGTCTAGGTTTATCCATAATCTAGATTGAATCGCAATTATACGAATGGTGGGAATACGATTTGGGCATAATGTGAAATGTACTAGAACATAGTTGTAAAACTTGGAATTTGGCATAAATGGGGAACATGTATTATGGTATGTTCATAGAAATACAAATTGGATGAATTTGACATAAATTATAAGATGTGTAATTTGAATCTAGTATTGACGTGTAAATCTAGCATTTACATGAATAGTGAACTAGAGTAATAAGTCTAGTTTGACGTGAATTAGAAAGTTGAATCGGAATTGGATTAGCTAATTTGGCACGGTAAGTATATTGGCATAAAGGTGAAATTGGCCATAATTGGGAATAACTGTCAGGTTTAGCAAAATCATGGTTAATGACACTTAATTCGGTATAGTTCACATACCAAAAAGCATAAATATGATATAGAGGGGAGAATGGGACGTAAGAATAAATGTTGACGATCCACATTAAAAGAGTAATTAGGAAATAAGTAAATTAGGATTAATTTATTTATAGAATTTTTCCTAAATGAGGAAATGTTAATTTAGACAAATTAAAGGTTTATATAACGACAACTCTTTTAATAACACGCCAGAAAGTTCTAGGGTGACAGAGAGGATAGTGTCTAGGCTTGGGTTTGTAAACTACAAGTTTCCTGCTATCCCTGGCTATCCCTAACTGATCCGACGAACGGGATGGTTACTTTCAAAAACTGATTTGGAAATTAGTCAAAACCCTTGAACTAGAAAACACGAATAGGCCTAACCCGAGGTTAGACTGAGTTGCGATGTAAATCTGCCCGGAACCAACCGGCACATCCAGTAATCGCAACAATATCTGTCTAATGTGAGTGGTTGTGGCTTTAATCTATTAAATTAAAGCTAGAACAAGAATGGTAGGGTTAAGTTCACTAAGACACTTAACCAAATTCAACATAATAACCAGACTGGTGGGTGGGGTTAGGGCCATACAGTTAAGCTAGAATGGGAGGGTTAAGTCCATAGGAACACTTAACCAATTTAACATAGTTAAGCTAGGATGGGAGGGCTAAGTCCATAGGGACACTTAACCATCTTCACAAGGTAACATGACTAGAAGGTGGGGTTAAGTAAAGTTAATACACTTAGCCAAATTAACATGACTAGAAGGTGGGGTTAAGTAAAGTTAATACGCTTAGCCAATTTGATATGTTAGCTGGATAAGACCGTAGGGTTAAGTAAACTTGAACACTTAACCGTCAGATTGTGATAAAGGAATAGGGTCAAGTCTAAAACATGAAGGGGTAATGCTTAACCATTAATAACATGTTAGTTAAAACAGACGGGCAAGGTTAAGTTAAAAAGGAACGCTTAAACGATACAAGATGAACGGGTAGGGTTAAGTAATACTTAACCAATATAACGTGGTTTGTGGTCGGGTTAAGTCAACGTGAATTACTGATAACACTTAACCAGTTTAACAAGATAAAGGAAGAGGGTTAAGTTGGCTTGAATTGACTAATGACACTTAACCAATCCAAATTGACAGGAAAGGGAACTAAGTAGTAAACCTTAGAAGACAATGATTCTGGAAACTAAGTGGTAAATCCTAGTTAGTAAAACTAGGTAATAATTCTTAGTATTACATGGGAAGGAGCGAATGTCCGTCTGAGTAGAAAGATGGCTCCAACGAATTGGGTTACGAAGCCCGAGGCTTCGAGGGGACGTGAGGGTACTCTTGGTATCCCTCTGTGAGGCTGCAGATGATCCGCCTGGGCCCACAGAGGTTAAGGTATGCGTAGAAGAACCAGGGGTATGCCTTGGTTGCAATACATGGCAACCTAAAGACTAGGATGGACCGGCGTGATTCGGCGAGCAAACGGTAGCCCTGTGATAGCGACTCGTCGTCTACTATCCATCTTGAGTCAATCGAGATACGTGAAGCGCAAAGGCGGAGAACTCCGAAAGACCATATACTTGCTATCTAGTTATGGGTGAGGAAGGCCATAGGATAGTGGGGCAACAGGGGCCGGCGTATAGTTCTCATTTTACAAGGTGTGCCTTTCATTAGTTGAGGGAGGGGTCAAGTGGGACCATAGCCACTGAAATAAAAACAGACCTTAGCATCTGCATCGGCAGATATCTGAAAGCTCCCGACCGAGTTCTGTATTCCTTGATTTGCCCTGACACAGGACTCGGACCGCACATTATGGGAAATGTGCATCTAGACAAGCGATAACGATTCGCGATACTGCGTGGGGAAGTATAGGAACATATACCACTCTAGGTAGTGTGTCGTAGACTTGGGGGCATCGTTCGATAGGTATCATAATTCCTAGTTGAACTATGTGGCATAAATCCTGAATCCGAGAAGCGTTCAAGCAGACAGCGTAAACACTAGTAGAATCTAGAAAGCACTTGGTAGAAAACCCTAGATTAAATCTAGGTAACAAATAAATAAATGGATGCCTGAAGGCGATGGTAAATACAGGGATTGGGATCACGTTATCATTACTAGTTGGGATACTAGTTAGGTGGTGCAGAGATATAGAAACCAGTATAACAAGGAAATAGCGAAGCGGCGAAAGTATTAGAACATATCCAGTTTATCTTAGTTTAGCATATCTTGTGTTAATCTTGTCTAATCTTGCCAACCCTAACATCATGGTGTTATCTTGTATTCAGTTAATTCATGTCGTTTTGTTTTTCCCTTGTTCACATGCTAGAAGTTACTGAACTTACTCAGGCTTTACGTCTGACTCTGTTTTCCTTTCGTCTTAATTTCTTCCGTCCCCCCCCCCCCCCCCCAAGGTTGTAAAGGAGGGAATAGTATAGCTCAGGTTAAGTCAGACTGTCACTCTTTCCCAGCTTGAAGATTTGACGAAGTTTGCTTGGATTCTCTTATCAGATGTTGTGGCTGGCTCTTGCTAAAATTGGGGAATATAAATGTATTTGTATGCTTCTTTATTTTGTAAGACAGATGACACTCTGATATTGTAAAGAAATCTTTGTACAAACTATTTTATAAATAAAGCAAAGTTTTATTTCCCACTATTAAATTTCTGTCTGTCTTGTAATTTATCTGCATCTTTTACCCTAAATGCTCCACAAAACTTAGTGCATTCCCTTTGTGAGTGACACTAACGGACTTGGGGTGTTACACGTGGTATCAGAGCTGAGGGTTACCAGATCAGATAAAGGATTTGAAAATTATTTTCAAAACGGTTTTAAAAGAAGCATTTTCAAAAGAAAAGATTTGTTTTAAAGGCATATTCCACAAAGCCATACGCACTATCTTCTCTTCCTCTGTTTGAATTCTTGTCTCGTTCTTTCTTGATTCTCTGGGGCTCCTGGCTTTCTGGGAGGTAACCTCATCGATGGGCGAAGTCGTGCCTGGCTTCCAACCATAGCCATCGTCGTTTCGCTTACGGCTAGTTTTCTTTCAAGCTTATAGGGTTTTCTGTACGATGGAAGCAGCTTTCGAGAGATTTGTCAACATGACTACACACGGAAGGGGATGAGGAGTTTGGCTAGGGAGCACAACCCTAGGATGAGGAATTCATGGATGTAGATTTAGCTCACGAAGGAGGAATAAATTATAAAACCTAAGAAAAGAGGAAGTATCTTTACTAGGGTATGATAGGGCATATACTTAAGGACAAGGGCAAGAACGAGGAACAAGATTTTCAGAAGGACAAGTACATGCTTTCGCCACCAAGCGTACCTAGGAGAAAGGTAGTCCGGTTGGAAGAGTCTAGTTTTCTGTTCGTACTATTTCCTTAGGTTCTAGTGCTTCGCATTTGTTCATATCCACTTCCATAGTTGAGTCTCGGCACCATAGCACTTGTAAAGTAGAAAGATCCCACTAGAGTCTCAAATCCAATTGGTGGTCCGACCAGTTTATTTTGGGATTTGAGAATAGCTATCAAGTTTGCTTATATCATCTCACGTAGATCATCTAAATTCGGAGGAGATATTCCTTGGGTGCTTGTCTGATATTGGTTTAGGCCTTTGGGGCTTGTACTTGAGGAATGTCGAGTTCAACTTGGATGGTTTGCGTGAGAGATGAATAGTTGTGGCAGGTACTCTAAAAAGCACGTAGTAACCTTTCGACCCCTATAGTTGTGGCATGGCGGATAAGAGGGAGACCTCTAATCATCTTAGTACATATACTTGGTACCGTGATTGACATCTGTTTATTTTGGAATTGGAGGTCAGAAACTTCACAATCGTGAAGTTAAATTAGTTAAGATACAGTGGAGTAAAGCTCAAGAAGGCTAGATACTAGCGTCATACCCTTTTTCTTAAGGGTGCATCCTTGATTTCTTTGTGTAGGAGCTTTACGCACAATTGTTTCTCTCTTTCCAAAGTATATCACCTAGGTCGTATCTTCGATCCTTAGGTAGAAGCCAATGGATGTAAACATGTATTTGAAACATGTTATGGTTGATGGTTGCAAGTGGTTGCTAATGGTTGCTTGTGAATGCATATGCATACGTATTAGGCACTAGATCGGTTCAGACGCTTTCATATTGCATTTACAGATATGTATTTGTTTGTAAATTGAACTCGATATGTCATCATATAGGTGTTGCATATGGATGAATGGCTGTGCACACATGTAGTATTTACATGACTAGGGATGCTTGCAAACATGGTTGGACGCATGGCACTGACATGATTCGCATTAAGGAGGTCAACTGAATCAGTAGACCGCCTGATTTTACAGTAGATAAAGACATATACACACACTATGCATATGAACATGAAAGCATTAGAAATCTTTTAAGGACAATGGATGCCTGTGAGTGGATGGTTGAGTAGATGGGTGATTGGATGGTAGAACACATTCTTCCTAACTAGAAGATTTCGGGGACGAAATCCTTTTAAGTGGGGGAGAATGTAACACCCGTAATTCTGTAACACTAGGATTCACAAATCAGGGCAGAATTAAAAGTTAAAATCAAAATTAAGGGAAACGGGCTACTCCATTGCGTTCGTCTCGGAATTCTGCATGAAAACGAGTCCGAGTTTGCGTAAATTGGAGTCCGTATGAGGAAGATATGGCCTCCGGAAGATTCAACGAAGTTCAAATTTCAAAAACAGGTCAGATTCAAAATTCAAATTAGACCCAGAATGGGCTGGGCGGGAATTTTCCCGCCCAAGGCACCCAGGTCGACTGGGTAGTCGACCTGGGGGTCGACCCCCCCTGTTTTTCCAGCTTTCTGCACCAGATTCGTTCTGATGTATCTGGACAACATTCTGACCAGGTTCGTCCTCCTAACACTATATAAACAGCCCTGGTCTTCCTCTCTATTCACAATTCTCCTCTACCCTTATGCTGCAAAGATTCTTGGTGAAACATGGCCTCTTCCTCTCCTCTTAACTAAATAAATAATATATATATAATAAATCAAGACGACGAAGTGCTGCTAAAAGATTTTCTAGAAGAGGTTCAAGTCAAGCTACGATTCAAGAGGAGGTTCAAACGACTTCAACGACCGTTTTTCTACGAATCTTAGCAACGCCGTCTTTCTGTTATGATCTAATCTTTGTAAGTCAGTTATTTCTAGATTTGAACGCTTTTCTTTGTTCGTGACAGGAAATTAAAGGAATAGAAGAATATGCCAATTCTCTTTCTTTCTATTCGAATCTATGCCTATCTCTTTGGACCTAATTAAGAACTGTCATGATTCAAAGACAAATAAGACCGTGACTATGAAACTATGGACCTTAAAACCATATGCCTATGACTATGAACATTTGCCTATGACTATGGACATTGCCTATGACTATGGACATTGCCTATGACTATTACTGTGACTATGAGAATTATTTCCCTGACTAAGCCTATGCCTTTGATTAACATAAACTATTGCCTATGACAAAACAAGGACATCTGTGATTAAACACCTACGATTTATGACTAGGAAAGTGTTGCTTAAGTCCTGTGATTATGAGATTGGGTCTAAACCCGATTATTTATTCTGCCTATCCTTGGTTTTCTTTGGTTTTAGACCTTGGGAATTTACCTATTAAGTTAGGTCTACCCATGTTCTTGAACCTGCGTCTCTATTTTGTCTATTCTTTGGTTTTAGACCTTGGGAATTTACCTATTAAGTTAGGTCTACCCATGTTCTTGAACCGACGTCGTTATTCAACCCTTTTTATGCCAGTTATTATGTCCATCCTTTTTCATAGCATCTTTGGTTCATTCCCTATTTTCTACGAGTCTAGCTTTATCCATAATCTAGATTGAATCGCAATTATACGAACGGTGGGAATACGATTTGGGCATAATGTGAAATGTACTAGAACATAGTTGTAAAACTTGGAATTTGGCATAAATGGGGAACATGTATTATGGTATGTTCATAGAAATACAAATTGTATGAATTTGACATAAATTATAAGATGTGTAATTTGAATCTAGTATTGACGTGTAAATCTAGCATTTACATGAATAGTGAACTAGAGTAATAAGTCTAGTTTGACGTGAATTAGAAAGTTGAATCGGAATTGGATTAGCTAATTTGGCACGGTAAGTATATTGGCATAAATGTGAAATTGGCCATAATTGGGAATAACTGTCAGGTTTAGCAAAATCATGGTTAGTGACACTTAATTTGGTATAGTTCACATACCAAAAAGTATAAATATGATATAGAGGGGAGAATGGGCCATAAGAATAAATGTTGACGATCCACATTAAAAGAGTAATTAGGAAATAAGTAAATTAGGATTAATTTACTTATAGAATTTGTCCTAAATGAGGAAATGTTAATTTAGACAAATTAAAGGTTTATATAACGACAACTCTTTTAATAACACACCAGAAAGTTCTAGGGTGACAGAGAGGATAGTGTCTAGGTTGGGGTTTGGAAAATACAAGTTTCCTGCTCTCCCTGGCTATCCCTAACTGATCCGACGAACGGGATGGTTACTTCCAAAACCTGATTTGGAAATTAGTCAAAACCCTTGAACTAGAAAACATGAATAGGCCTAACCCGTGGTTAGACTGAGTTGCGATGTAAATCTGCCCGGAACCAACCGGCACATCCAGTAATCGCAACAATATCTGTCTAATGTGAGTGGTCGTGGCTTTAATCTATTAAATTAAAGCTAGAACAAGAATGGTAGGGTTAAGTTCACTAAGACACTTAACCAAATTCAACATGATAACCAGACTGGTGGGTGGGGTTAGGGCCATACAGTTAAGCTAGAATGGGAGGGTTAAGTCCATAGGAACACTTAACCAATTTAACACAGTTAAGCTAGGATGGGAGGGCTAAGTCCATAGGGACACTTAACCATCTTCACATGGTAACATGACTAGAAGGTGGGTTTAAGTAAAGTTAATACACTTAGCCAAATTAACATGACTAGAAGGTGGGGTTAATTAAAGTTAATACGCTTAGCCAATTTGATATGTTAGCTGGACAAGACTGTAGGGTTAAGTAAACTTGAACACTTAACCGTCAGATTGTGATAAAGGAATAGGGTCAAGTCTAAAACATGAAGGGGTAATACTTAACCATTAATAACATGTTAGTTAAAACAGACGGGCAAGGTTAAGTTAAAAAGGAACGCTTAACCGATACTGGATGAACAGGTAGGGTTAAGTAATACTTAACCAATATAACGTGGTTTGTGGTCGGGTTAAGTCAACGTGAATTACTGATAACACTTAACCAGTTTAACAAGATAAAGGAAGAGGGTTAATGTAATGACCCGGGATTTCGACCAACTAATTTTAAATATTTAGAATGGATTTAAATATTTAGTTGATAATATAAATGAATTTTTATATTTATGTTATCGATTTCGATTTAATATCGTATATATTAAATTATCAAAATAAGGAATCAGCGAATAACTGAATTCGAAGTGAAAACTGATTTGAAAACAGTTCAGATAATCAATACATAATTCTATTTGAATTAGAATAATAATATTCAATAATTATCGAAGAATTTAAATGGTTTGAAATTTAAATTAATATATGTTCGGGATGATCGAACTGGACTTCGTAACCTATCCCAGTGTGTTCAGAATAGTGGTGCAACCCTAGGAATGACATTTGTTGGGTTCAGAAAGGAGTTCGGAGTCGTGGAGTATTTTAAATTCAAGGATACGGTTCGAAAATGAATTAAATTAAAATATAATATCATAAGTTGTGTGGACATAATCAAAACACCAAGGAGAAAATTAAAGGGGCCACACAACTCATTTTAAACTGCAGAAAAGCTTGGCCACAAACCAACCAACGAGGAGAGGAAAATAAGCCTTGCTGTTTAAAAATAAAACTGCACATTCCTTTATAATATCACCGCTCCAAATTGAATCCAACACTGAATATAATTCCTCCATTTGCTTGTTAACGTGACCACCATTTTCCTTTTTCAATTCATTCGCCCTCTGTTGGTTAAAAATGAAGACCCAATTCAACTTCGAATCAAAGATGAAAACTTCATAAGCCACCAGAGCGCACGCGATGGAAGATTGGTCTTGGGTTCACCGCGATTTGGGGATGGGTTGTCAGAAGGATTCGGACTTTGAGGAGTTCGCGATTTAGGATGGGATCAGGCATCGCGATGTCGGCATGAGATCCATAGGAAGCTCGAAGTCTGAAACTTGTGATTTGAAGAACAAAATTGGTATCGAAATCGAGGATCTTGAGTTTCCTGACGCGATGAAGCACTCGCGATTTGGGATTCAGACGGAAATTGAAATCAAAGACCGCCGGCTCCCTGATGCTAGACTTCGAACTAGAGTTTTGATCACGTTTGGTACTGGCGACGCAGGAAAAAAACAGTTCGGGATCTTTTCTGATGGAAGGAGTCGTGATCGAGAAGGAGCGATGCGATGTATGTTGGGTTTTGGACTGTCAGTGATGGAAGCAGTAGTCTGAATTGGTCAGTATGGGTCCAGATGCTGAAATGAAGAAGCACTAGCTATGAACATCAATCGTTCGATGAAATGCCAAAATGAATAGTGGCAGTTTTGGTGGGGCTGATTTGCAGCAAAGCTGATCGGTGAGTGTTGAGGTTGTTCATGGATTAGTCGAATGGTTTGCAAAGTAAGGTATACATTTTCTTTTATAAAATTAATCCATAAGATAATTTATTTAATTTGGTTTATAGAATGTAATCGATAAATTAAAATACATAAACGTAGGTGCAAGGTAATCAACTCGAGAAAATTCGTAGTTGGGACGATTTGGAAATTAGATGGATATTCAGCAATTTAGAATCTGGTGAGTAAACCTCACTCACCATTTAACTAGAATTATTTCTAGTTGTTAAAAATAATTGCTATGCTTGTTTAAATATTGTTTGGTTGATTTAAAATATATATTAGTTATTTAGGACTATTATATATATATATATATATTGGGTTGATGATTGGTTGGATTCCCGCAGTCTCATTAGCGGATGCCCGCAGTTTCATAGCAGATGATTACCCTATACGCCCCACGCTATGATTAGTGGATGACCTTCTATACCGCGATATCCTGCCTCGAAGCAGGATGGGTATTACTATGTTGACTAACATCTGTGGATGCAGGAAAACAGGTTGGAGGAATCCAACTGGATTCCTCAAAAATATATTATCTGTTTGTTGTTTGTTTGATTCCATATATATTCATATATGATGTGTTAAAAATCAAATGATTGAAAATTGGTTGATTTGATTGTTTAAAAATATAATTGGGGCTTGAATATTGATTTATATAAAAAAAATATCGAAAAGGGTATTTGAAATTTAAAAGGGGAATTCTATTTTTATAAATATAATTTGAATTTTAAATGAACTATAGAAAACATTAACTTGTTTTGAATATATATGAACGAGTATTGAATTTATAAAGTTGTTTATAAATGAAAGGATGGAATTTGAATCGAATTTATAAAGTTGTTTATAAATGAAAGGATGGAATTTGAATCGAAATTATAAAGTTGTTTATAAATGAAAGGATGGAATTTGAATCGAATTTACAAACTTTGTTTATAAATGAAAGTATGGGATTTGAATTGAATTTATAAACGTTGTTTATAAATGAAAGGATGGAATTTGAATCGAATTTACAAACTTTGTTTATAAATGAAAGTATGGGATTTGAATTGAATTTATAAACGTTGTTTATAAATGGAAAGGTGGGATTTGAATTGAAGTTATAAACGTTGTTTATAAATAATGCGGAGAAATTCAAATGGACTTTGAATATAAGGAATTGAAATATAGATTTGAATATAGAAATTCAAATGGACTTTAAACTATAGATTTGATATATAGAAATTCAAATGGACTTTAAACTATAGATTTGAATATAGAAATTCAAATAGAGTTTAACCATAGAATTTGAATATAGTACTTCAAATGAAATTTGAATATAGAAATTCAAATAGACTTTGAATATAGAATTTGAATATAGAAATTCAAACGGACTTTAAACTATAGAATTTGAATAAAGAGAATTCAAATGGGATTTATATTATAGGATTTGAATAAGAGAAGACAATAGAATTTGATATATAGAAATTGAATAATAGAAGCGAATTGGAGTTTGAATATAGAATTCAAATATTAAAAGGAGAAATAGACTAAAGAAATAATTAACGAATTGAGTTAAAACAATTTGGTATAGTTAAATAGATTGGGCAGGTATAGATACAGGAGACAGGTATGGAATAAAGTATAGAAGTGAAATAAATAGAATGCCCGACAAAAAGGTACGTATTTAATTTCCATATGAGATTTTATGCGCCGTATCGGCAAGCCGCTTGGCTTTTTCTTTTTCTTTTTGAGATAAGAAGGACCGGGAAACCTATTTGAAATTTCCCGATGCTCCCGGTACAAAGGAGGTTATGGCGAATTTTTCCGGGAATTTAAGGAGATAGAATATTTTTAAGATAATTTGATAGTTAGAAATCAACATATCAAAATATATAGAAGTCGATAAGAAAACGAACTTAGAAATAGAATAGTATAATCAAAAAGGAAGTATAAGAATAAAATCTAGTAAGAATAGAAAGAGAAAATGTATATGTGTTTGAAGGTGAATAATCAGTTGTATGGTATTGATTATTCGAGTAAGTAGTCTTGTCTGTTTTGACGTTAAATGTTATTCAGTCAAGGTCTGAGAGGTAATTATACCCCAACTTGGTGGATTTCATGATATACCGATAAGTAGCAAGATTCAGGCTCGAAGATCAATGTGGAATAAGAATTAGTTAAATACTGTATTTGGGTTGTCGTAACGATGTTTTACACAACATCTATTTTAACCCAAATATGTGCAAAGCTTGGAAATAGAAAAATGAATATTTCCTAGTATAGAAAATAATAGAAGGCGATATATGGAAATGTTTTCCAAATAACGGATAAGGCCAATATGGTTATTGAAAATATTTGGTTAACAAATATTGATAAAGAAATAGAGAAGTGATTTAATTAATGGAATATTAATTAAAGGCTCAGTGATTGTTGGATGTTTGGTTGAACACTTGTTTTATTCGATAGTTAAATCATCGACTATCGAAACACTTGTTTTTATTCGATAGTTAAATCACAGACTATCGAAGTTTTGACCATCGTTGTCGATATGGAGAGACCGGTTGGATTATTATCCGAAGAACCACTCCGTATTGGCAGTAGCGTGCGAATCAGATTATATAAAGATAATCGAAGACGGAGTAGAGTGCAAGGACTTTTTCTATTAATAGAAATAGCGCCTTCAGTTCATCCTGTTCCTGGGTGACTTGTATGGATGAATGTCTGACAGAGTATTTCCAGAATGGTCACGTATATTGATTTCTCCAATCGTACCAAGAGTGGAAGCGGAGAAGGAAACTTCTTTCAGCTAACACGTAATGTACTGTTGAGGACGTCAATCGGTGATTTGATGGATTTGACGATGTGGCATTCGAAGTGAATCTGGTGTGATGATAAAGCGTAGCTTCTAGCCTCATCAACCGGTAAATGACAGAAATCGGGCAAGCAGCATGGCTATGTAGGTCGCACCTATTAGGGTGTATAATCACCTGATCTAGAGTTTCATTTACTTCTAAAAATCTATTGTCGATGCTGTCCCCTTCGGGAAACGGTTGCTGATCCCAATCGTTGGTGATATACATTCGATACACTCAAGCGAAATGAGTGGTCGGTCATGTGTAGCTGAGTTGCAAGATGTTCTTGTTGAACTCGGTGTATTCTCCTCTAGAGATATACCAGCGGAAGGTGTTTCCATACCTTGTCATAGTTGGAAATCCATTACCCAATATGTGCTTGCGGTTTTGATTGTATATATATGTGGAACGTGAGATGCAAACGTTCCACTAGATTGTTATTTACTTGATTTAGACATTATTATAATATCAAAAGAGTTTTGATATAAAGATAAGTCAAGTGTTTGGATTTTCATAAGGGAAAAACCCGTTCCGTGTTATACGGCGTGGTCTTATGAGATATCATTTAGTTTTCTGAAACTGTTTTTAAACTGTTTACTCATACCAGTCCCATGACTGACCCGGAGTTTATTTTGTTTTGTTCTACCTAAACTCTTGGGTGCCTAAATTTGTACGGGCAGTCAAGTAGTTCAGGATTTTTCAGATATATCTAAAGGAGCTTGGAGCAGGAGGCTTCAGCGTTATCTAGTTATAGTGGTTCCGTTGTGTTGTAAGTGATGTACGTTGATATTGATGTATATTCAAGTGCAGATGTATATTTCAAGTTATGTTATATATATTATATGTTATTCGTTCCGCTGTGAGATTCGTGTTACTCTGATGTTGTGTTCTTCTTCTTCTTTTATTCTAAGTTTCTATCTTATCTTTCCTCACCCTCTAACTTCTTTCTATTAATGGTTCGAATTTTTGTGTTATTTGGGGTTGGACTTGTGTTTTTGGTCAGCTCAAATTCTACCGGATTTTCGGGTCGTTACAGTTAAGTTGGCTTGAATTGACTAATGACACTTAACCAATCCAAATTGACGGGAAAGGGAACTAAGTAGTAAACCTTAGAAGACAATGATTCTGGAAACTAAGTGGTAAATCCTAGTTAGTAAAACTAGGTAATAATTCTTAGTATAACACGGGAAGGAGCGAATGTCCGTCTGAGTAGAAAGATGGCTCCAACGAATTGGGTTACGAAGCCCAAGGCTTCGAGGGGACGTGAGGTACTCTTGGTATCCCTCTGTGAGGCTGCAGATGATCCGCCTGGGCCCACAGAGGTTAAGGTATGCGTAGAAGAACCAGGGGTATGCCTTGGTTGCAATACATGGCAACCTAAAGACTAGGATGGACCGGCGTGATTCGGCGAGCAAACGGTAGCCCTGTGATAGCGACTCGTCGTCTACCATCCATCTTGAGTCAATCGAGATACGTGAAGCGGAAAGGCGGAGAACTCCAAAAGACCATATACTTGCTATCTAGTTATGGGTGAGGAAGGCCATAGGATAGCGGGGCACCAGGGGCCGGCGTATAGTTCTCATTTTACAAGGTGTGCCTTTCATTAGTTGAGGGAGGGGTCAAGTGGGACCATAGCCACTGAAATAAAAACAGACCTTAGCATCTGCATCGGCAGATATCTGAAAGCTCCCGACCGAGTTCTGTATTCCTTGATTTGCCCTGACACAGTACTCGGACCGCACATTATGGGACATGTGCATCTAGACAAGCGATAACGATTCGCGATACTGCGTGGGGAAGTATAGGAACATATACCACTCTAGGTAGTGTGTCCTAGACTTGGGGGCATCGTTCGACAGGTAGCATAATTCCTTGTTGAACTAGGTGGCATAAATCCTGAATCTGAGAAGCGTTCAAGTAGACAGCGTAAACACTAGTTGAATCTAGAAGGCACTTGGTAGAAAACCCTAGATTAAATCTAGGTAACAAATAAATAAATGGATGCCTGAAGGCGATGGTAAATACAGGAATTGGGATCACGTTATCGTTACTAGTTGGGATACTAGTTAGGTGGTGCAGAGATATAGAAACCAGTATAACAAGGAAATAGCGATGCGGCGAAAGTATTAGAACATATCCAGTTTATCTTAGTTTAGCATATCTTGTGTTAATCTTGTCTAATCTTGCCAACCCTAACATCATGGTGTTATCTTGTATTCAGTTAATTCATGTCGTTTTATTTTTCCCTTGTTCACATGCTAGAAGTTACTGAACTTACTCAGGCTTTACGTCTGACTCTGTTTTCCTTTCGTCTTCTTTTCTTCCGTTCCCCCCCCCCAGGTAGTAAAGGAGGGAATAGTATATCTCAGGTTAAGTCGGACTGTCACTCTTTCCCAGCTTGAAGATTTGACGAAGTTTGCTTGGATTCTCTTATCAGATGTTGTGGCTGGCTCTTGCTAAAATTGGGGAATATAAATGTATTTTTATGCTTCTTTATTTTGTAAGATAGATGACACTCTGATATTGTAAAGAAATCTTTGTACAAACTATTTTATAAATAAAGAAAAGTTTTATTTCCCGCTGTTAAATTTCTGTCTATCTTGTAATTTATCTTCATCTTTTACCCTAAATGCTCCACAGAACTTAGTGCATTCCCTTTGTGAGTGACACTAACGGACGTAGGGTGTTACATGGTTAGTGGATTCGATTTGGAAATTTATATTCGAAATCGAAAACTAGAATTGAAATTGAAAATTCAATTTGGTTATGAGCAAGTTAAATATTGAATTCAAACAAAGGATTGAAATAAGCAAAATAGCTAATTAAAGAATAAATTAGCGAAACTGAATTCAAATGATTGGATAGTGTTGAATTGAATTGGAAACAGGTAAGCATGTGTTAGCCAGATATGGGATGAAGTATATGAAGATTTTATTTATGTGCCCGACAAAAAGGTACATGTTAAAATTCATATATGAGATTTTATGCGCCGTATCGGCAAGCCGCTTGGCTTTTTCTTTTTTTTTTTCGATTGGTGAAGGCCATTTGAAATATCCCGAAGCTCCCGATACAAGGGAGGTTATGGCGAATTTTTCCGGAAATTTAAGGAGTTAGAATATTTTTAAGATAATTTGATAGTTAGAAATCAATATATCAATATATATAGAATTCGATAAGGAAACGAAATAAAAAAAAAAGAATATTGTAAACAAAAAGGAAATTGATAAGCTGGAAATAGAAAGCGAACCATATACATGTTTTATAAATTAATAATTGGGTTTTATAGTGTGTTTATTCGAGGTTAGTGGTTTTTCCGTTTTGAAGTTGAAGATGTTTCTCAGTCAAGGTCTGAGAGGTAATTTTACCCCAACTTGATTGATTTCATTTTTAATTGATAAATAGCAGGATCCAGTCTCGAAGAGAAGTGTTTGAATAAAATATTTAGTTGAATAAAATATTCCTGAGTATAATAATAGTAGTCCAAAAAAGAGATAAGTGATTGAAATTGTTTCCAATTGCAAATAGAATATATTTTCTAAATACAGAAAATAAAAGAAGGCAAGATGTAGAAATGTTTTCCAAATAGTGTAAGAGGCCAAGATGATTGTTGAAATATTTGGTTAACAAATATTGATAAGGTAAGGGAATAATGATTTAATAATGAAATATCAATTAAATGGCCCAGTGGTTTGTTTGACGTTATGGATGAATAGAGGTTTGTTTATTTTTCTTCGATAGTTAAATCACCAACTATCGAAGTGTTTGCCAATATCGTTGTCAATATGGAGAGACCGGTTGGATTATTATCCATGAACCACTCTGTATTGGCAGTAGCGTTGCGAATCAGATTATATAAAGATAATCGAAGACGGTGTAAAATGCAAGGGCTTTTCTATTAATAGAAATTGTGCCTTCGATTCCGTTCAATCCCAGAACGAATGTATATGGACGAGTGTCTGACAGAGTATTTCCAATGATCTAATAGGTTGGTCTGTATAAATATATATGGTTGCTGCGGATTTATTCCCTTAGCATAACATCCAGAATATTTGTGCAAATCAATTAGTGATTAACGGATCTGACAATGTGGCATTCAAAGTGATTGTGCTATCAATGAAGAGAAAGTAATCGTAGCCTCAGGCCTCAACAACCGGGAAATGACAAAAATCGGACAGGAAGCATGGCTATGTGGGTCGCTCCCATTAGGATGTATAATCACCTATCTAGAAATTCCTTTAATTCCTTATTATATTCGATGTTGTCCCATTCGGGAAACGGTTGCTGATCCCAACCGTTGGTGATATACATTCGATACACTCAAGCGAAATGAGTGGTCGGTCATGTGTGGGTCGGGTTGCAAGACGTTCTTGTTGAACCCAGTGTATCGCCTCTAGAGTACACTGATCGGAAGGTGGTTCCATACCTTGTCATGTTGGAAATCCTATCTCCAATAAGCGTCATACAGTTTTTGATTTTATACTATGTATGTGGAGCGTGAGATGCAAGCGTTCCGCTAGATTCTATTTATCTGATTTAGACACTATTATAATATCACTGGATTTTCATATCAAAGTGTTTTGGGTTATCGTAAGGTAAAAACCATCCATGTTTATGTATGGATCGGTCTTATGATTATCATTTCTTTTCGAAAGGATTTTGAAAGTTAAACAAGTGGTTGGAGTTTACTCACACCAGTCCCATGACTGACCCAGAATTTATTTTGTTTGTTTTCCCTAAACTCTTGGGTGCCCAAATTTGTATGGGCAGTCCAGTAGTCGGGATTTTTCAGATTCACTTGGAAGAGCTGGAAGCAGGAGGCTTCACCAGTTAGCTATAGACTATCGTATATTCCGCTGTGAACCATATTTGTATCTGGAAACAGGAGTTTATAACTGTTCCAGGAATAACTGTTGTGCTTTGATGATGGTATGCATATAAAGTTACTGATTTGTATCTCCAAAGTTATGTTATATAATATATTTTATTCGTTCTGCTGTGAGTTTGTGATCTTCGTTTTCTTTTATTCTAATATTTCTTTCTTTCTATTTCTCATCCTCTAACTTCTTTCTAATAATGATCGTATCTCTGTGCAATTTGGGTTGGATGTGTGTTGTTATTAGTCAACTCAGATTGTAAGGATTTGTGGGCCTTTAACACCTGCCTCTAGTCTGCTCGTTTAGGAGCACCTAGAGTAATAAGAAGAGACAAAATCTGGGTCAGACGAAATTCTGGAATGAGCGATAATAGTAGAATAAAACGATAATAGGTATAAATAATCATACCTGACCTGGACTTGCAACTAAAGAGTTAGCACAACGAGATGTACAATACTCTAAGGTAACACTAACATATAGTGTAAAGTGAAAGTATGCATGTCATGGTGAAAGCAATATCAAACATCCTCACATCTCTCACAGCACACTACATCAGAAAAGCAATTTCGCTACGACTGTAGGCCATGGCTAATTAGTTTTGCCACGGCTTCTGGCCGTGGCAAAATAGGGTGTAACAAAAATTTTGCCACGGCCAAAAGCCGTGGCAAATTGTAGTTTAGCCACGATCCAAAGCCGTGGCAGATTTCTGTTTTGCAACGGCTTTAGTCCGTGGCAAAATAATATTTTGCCATGGCTTTTAGCCGCGGAAATTCAAAATCATAATTTTTTAATATACTTTGGCGACGGCTCTGGACTGGCTAAATTCACTTAAAGTAACTACATATTAAATAGATCCCACAACCTAAAGCATAAAGCACCGACTTGAACAAAATATGAGAATATTATACCCACCAATACAAATTGCATTCTTCATAGCTACAAAGTTCAAATAAATAACTCATACTTAATTAGCAGAAATACAACATATCCAAAGTAAAATTTACAAAGTTTAACTTCAATTCACAATGTCGATAGTCATAAAAAATTAAAATTAAAGGCTTTTACTTCAAAGTTCAATTATATCTATTTGCAAACTAGCACACAGAAAAAAGCATCAACTTCAAACAACTGAAACCTCCATCATTGCATTGCATGTTCACCCTGCAACACGTTCAACGGTTAGCATACAAAGCCACTGAAAATTTCCTAATTATATGTATACAAAACCACTCAAGATCAAAAGAAAGCTAAAGCAACTTTCATGACATTGCAAATTGATAAAAACATTGGCAATAACATAAAAGATACTTCCGTATGTAATAAAAGAGCATATGGTAAAGAACAAACGTGAGGAACTGTAAAATAATATAAAACTAAATGAAGTCAAAACATATTGGTTTTAAAATAATGGTTTTTCCATATTGTTTCTTTTGATGAGTTAATATCTGCAAAAGAATATTGTTTTCAGTGTCAAGATTTACATTGTATATTGATTCAATTTAGTGCCAGGAATTACATTCTGCAAATTATTATTAAGTGCTTGATACATGTATGCATGTAGCATGATGTTATTTTCTTAATTAGCTAATTTTCCATATGTTTTTTTTTTTTTGAAAAGGTAAAAATAAAGGCCCAAGGCCCAAATAGGTTACAACCCAATATAATATATCCAGCCACTTTCGTGACAAACCCTAGCTCACAATACATAACGAAACCCTAATCGTGAATAGGAGCTGAAAATGGCGAGCTCCTAAGAAGAAAAGGCAGCGCTGTCTTCAAGGCGGCTTCCAAGCGAGAAAGTCCATGGTTTCGCAACTCTTCTCAGTTGTTTCAGGCTTGAGATTTACTTCGTGATCCCTCTGATACCTTCTCCAGTTGCTTGAAACGAGCTTCTGGTGTTTAATGGAGTTTGAGGGGTTCGAATCCATCAGATCTGACCTTTTAAAGCTGTCAAAGCTTCTCTTGCTTCTAGAAATGTCTCTGGTGACTTCAGAGGAGCAACCTCTGCTACTCTCGCCATCTGACCAGATAGATAAGTGATAGATCTGGTGGTTGAGCAAGCTTTTGTAGTGATTATCCCCAATTTTTTGCAAATAATTGATCTTTTCTTCTGATTTTCCATTATCCAGGTGATTGAGCGAATCTGGAGCACTCCTGGAGGAACCTCCACCTGCTTCAGGTAAAAACGTATGCTTACTATTCGATTTACTCAAAAAATTACGCACTTTTGAAAAGTAATTATGTTTACTTCCCTCGCAGATTTTTGATTTGAGAGTAGTGTTGATGGAAGCCCCAGCGAGGATGCCAGACTCGTCAAAATCACCTTTCGTGGTCTCAAAATCATTACTGGGTGGAAGCTGATCTCTACTGGCTACATCAGGTGAATGAGGGGTATTAATGTTCATATTATTAATTAAATTGTAATTAAGTGTAACTTGTTTACTCCCTGTATTCCTAGAAGATCCTGGAGTAGCATAGAGATAAGCTTCGTCAGTAGGGGGATTTGAGGCTGCTAAATTAGTTTTCTGCTTCCCATTAAGTAAGAGATCTTCTACTAGCTTATCACTATCATCCTTATTACTATGATAATTTTGATTGTTCAATTTATCCTGCATGCATCTGTTAGCTTTTTTCATAACAATATTACTGTCATAAAAAATTAAATTCCATAGCTGAACACCATTTGTCTCCTTACCAGTGTGCAATCTTTGATTTCTCTCCCTCCATATATAATAAATACAAGCAGTCAAAAAAACACAGGCTTTTTTGAAATTAGTGGACTTGGGCTTAGTAAATTTAAGAATATACCCAACACTGTCTCTAATGTCAAGTGAGGAAAATTTATGATTGAAACCCAAAATATTTTTTGCATTAAACCATATGAACTGAGAATACAAACACTCAAAAAACAGATGTTTGGAGCTTTCAACTTCACTTTTGCAGAGCAAACAAATTTTTTCAGAGTTTTTATTCCATTTATAGCACCTATCTCTAGTAGGCAATTTATTTAAGAGCGCAAAATAGGCACAATGTGCCATCTTAGGGCAATTTGATTTGCTCCAGATGACTTTATGCCAATCCAATTCTACCTCATCTCCTTGCAAAACTTCCCAAACTTTTTTGAAAGAGAATTTATCTTTAGAACAAAATTTCCAAACCCAATGATCTTTGAAACAGTTTTGATCAATATGAATAGAGGAAATGGCATTTCTAAAAATCAAAGCTGCTGTGTTGTTATGAAAGTTCCAGACATTGTTAATGATTAAACTATTTACATTATCATTAACACCACCTAGGACATGAAGATTACCCCAACCTAGAAGATTAATGAGAGAATTACCATTAATCCATGGGTCAAACCAAAGGCTGGTTTGATTACCATCTTTTATTTTCTTGTAAATGAAATTCCTTCCCATGTCCCTACAGTCTAAAATGTTTTTCCAAATTACTGAATGGTGATTTTCCTTTCTAGCCAGCCAAAAGTTTTTCTTTTTTAAGTATTTTGCATTCATCCACCTGGCCCAAAGGGATTTACCATCCAGAAATTTCCAAAACAATTTAAACTTACTTACTTCAGCTATGTCACTAATTTTTCTAAGCCCAAGACCACCAAATTTCCTAGGCTTGCAAACTCTATCCCAAGCTACTTTATGTTGCTTGCCCCTCCAAATGAAATTAGAGCACATTTTCTCAATTTTGTGAATGACACTAGCAGGGATATTGTGAGTTTGAACCCAATACATGATCATAGCTGTAATAACAGTATGAGTGAGTTCTATTCTGCCTGCTAGGGATAAAAGCTTACAAGACCAACCATTAAGTTTATTTTGAATCATATCAACTAATCTAGAGCAGTCTCTATCATTAATCTGATTAGAGCTTAAGGGAAGACCAAGATATCTAACAGGAAGATTACCTTCCTTGAATTTTAAAAGCTGAAGAATTTCATGCTTAATTAAAACAACTTTGCTGAAATAGATTTTGCTTTTATTAGCATTAACAGCTAAACCAGCATACTTTCCCATATTTTCCAAAATTTGAAAAACAGCAATGGCACTTTTTTTATCAGCCTTAAGAAATAAAAGCATATCATCTGCATAAAGTAAGTGTGTGATGTGAGGTTTTACCCTATTAATTGGTTTGATGTTTCCCCTTAATACTTCTAATTCCATTTGCATGGAGAAGTATTCCATAACAATAGAGAATAGGTAAGGTGACAGAGGGTCACCTTGCCTTATTCCTCTATTGCTGTGTATAAATCCTTTGGGGGATCCATTAACCATTACAGAGTAAGTTACATTACAAATGCACTCTCTAATCAGCTCACAAAATCTGGTATCAAATCCCATTTTCTGCATTAAGTAGATGATAAAATTCCTGTTGATCTTATCAAATGCTTTATGCAGATCTATTTTAATACACATGAGATTTTTCTTTTTCATATTGAACTTCCTAATCAATTCATGGGCTAATAAAGAGTTATCTGATATCAGTCTGCCAGGAATGAAAGCACTCTGATTTTCAGAGATGATGAATTTAAGAAAGCCTTTTAGCCTATTGCAAAGAAGAGTAGATATTATTTTATAAATAAAATTGCAACAGGCTATAGGCCTATATTCATCAAGTCCACTAGGGTTTTCTACTTTTGGAATCAGGGTTAAGAAAGTGTGATTTGTGTTTTTTAATAACTTTCCAGTATTGAAAAATTCAATTACTGAATCACATAACACAGAATGCATTTCACCCCAGTGAGTCTTATAAAATTTTGCACCAAACCCATCTGGTCCTGGGCTTTTGTCATTACATGCATTAAAAATGATATTCTTAATCTCTTCTTGCCTAATAGGGGCTAATAAAATATCAGAGCTATTGCTGTTAGCTACATATTTGAATTCAATGTCAGGAAAAATAGAAGGGTAATTATTGGAGTTATACAATGAGGTGAAAAAATTTATAGCCTCTTGCTCTAATTTTGAGGCTTCATTGATTACCAAACCCTTTGCATCTATTAACTTACCAATATTATTTCTATTTTTCCTGCATGACATTTTAGTATAAAAAAAATTACTGGCCACATCTCCAGTAGTTAGCCAGTCAACTTTAGCTTTCTGCTTGAGATTTATAGTGTTAATATAAAAAGCATTGACCAATTTAGTTTGAGCATTAAAAAAATTCTCTGCCTTAGTCTTGTCTGAACTATTTTTATCTAGATCATTCTGAAGCTCTTCACATTCATCCCTGATAGCTTTGATATCATTTTTATTTCTAGCAATATTCCAAGTTTTAAGATTAGATTTAACTAACTGCAAAGTTTTATTGAATTTGTACTAAGCAGTTCCAAACAGAGTATTAGAAAAGCATTTAGACACTGTTTCTCTGTAATTTTTTCATACACCCACCCATTCACAAATCTAAAGGGGGAACTAATAAAGTTCCCTTTACCTGTGTTGAGTGAAACAAGTATAGGTGTATGATCATTTGTGTTTTGAGGCAATGTACTACATTTCACATTTGAAAAAAGATTGATGAAATTTTGATTTAATAAGACCCTATCAAGCTTGCAGTGAATATTTCTGAATTCACCCGATTTCCATGTGAATTTATTACCATGAATGATAGGCTCTATTAGTCCTGATTTCATCACAAATTTAGCCACCTTTTCCAGTTTAGAAAAAGGGACAGGATTCCCTCCCCTTTTTTCAGAATTATGAAATATAGTATTGAAATCCCCAATCAACATCCATGGTATGTTAATAGTATAGCTGAATTGCTCAATACAATTCCATAACATGAGTCTATCATTTTCAAAATTAGAAGCATATATAAAAGTGATCTTTATAACAAGACCACCCTTATTCTGAAATGTGCAGTGAATATACTGCTGATCAATAAAAAAACTGATGAGATTCCAAATGATAGGATTATATAGAACCATAATCCTACCATTTCCTCCCATCAGATTATTATTGATAATGCTCCAATTTGATAGACTTCTAACTTGTAGCTCATTAATCCTGATATCACTAAGTTTATGTTCTAGTATCCCTATAATACTAGGTTTATGCAAATGTAAGAAATTGGCAAGATCTAGTTGCCTTTCAGGGGAATTAAGACCCCTGACATTCCAAACAATAATATCCATTAATAAAATAAAATAAGGGAATAATGTAAAGGATATTACCTCTAAGGTGGACCACTGAACTTTCTGTTGTCCACTCTAACCTCCTTCTGTTTGCCACTTTTTTTGAAAATTGTGAAATCAGAAGTCTTTAACTGTTTATCCCATTTGGTGTTTTTATTAATGTACTTTTTCCTGAAATCTTGATCTGTAGAATCCTTTGTCTCCTCTACAGTGTTTATTTCAGATAAACTTCTAGTCCTGCCTTTCTTCTTCTTTTTTGTTGGGGATGCAGGTTTTGATGGTTTGGGGGCAACTACTGAGTTCACAGCTTGCTGAATATTATCTTCAGTTATAACAGATGGCTTTATGGGGGCAAGTCCAGAAGCTAGCAAGCCGAAATAAGTGAAAATAGGATCAGCAGCTAGGAGTTCACTGCAATCTATCTCTTTTCCTTTTGAATTTTTATTATCAGTTTTTGTAATTAAACTTGGGTTCTCCTTTGGGGGGGAGGAATCAATGACCTTTTCATTTTTGTTCCCCTCTGTGCTGTTGTGTTATTTGCTTGGTTCCACTACAAGAAAGGGGCTTAAATTCGACGGCCCATATCGACGGTTTCCAACGGCTTTTTCCGACGGCTTTCGACGGGCCGTCGGCGGCCGTCGGAAACCGTCGATTATAATCGGGATTTCTTCCCCCCGAGCCATTTTCTGCTTCAGTCGATATCCTCCTAAACCCATTCCAGCCGCGATTTCCAAACCCTACCTCCCCCAATTTGTGATTTCCCGCCTCTAAACACCAAATTTTTCGCGTTCGGATAGCTCCCGACTTCCTCTCAAGCTTGTATCATCATCAATTTGAGGTATAATCTCGTTTTTACCTTAAAATTTTAATTTTTACCTAAACCTAAATTTGGTAAAATTAGAAAATTAGAGTTAATTGTTGATAGCAATTGGTTCCTATGGTGTTGTAGTATGTTATATCATCATATTATATGTGTGTTTCATTTGCTACACTGAAATTGAAAAAGTTATGTTAAATATTTGCATATTTGTGTATTTGACATCAAAATTTAGGCATGTTTTGGATATATTGTTGTTTGTAGTGGTCATAAAAAATTGTTTAAAAACCCAGATATTTACAAATTGGTTTAAGTGTGTGTATGTGTTTCAATTTAGATTGTTTATGTCGTTGTATAATTTAGGATATTTTTGTACATGTGTGCCGTTATGCGCTCGTCATTCTTGCACGTGTTATTTGACATACGAATAATTGAATGGATGAACTATGAAAAGTACATCGTGCAAATTTTGATTTATGCACAAAAACGCATGATTCTAAATTCTAGTTGTGTGCCTATTGAATCGACGGTAATAATATTGTTTTAAGTTGATTGAAATATTAGCAGATGTGATAAAATATAAAATATTTTTTTGTTGCAGTAAAACGTACTTTATATTAATATGCGCACATATAATTGAGTAATATCCCCTAGAGTGTTTTCGGCCCCGTCCGACGAGTGTTGTACATGATCGTTATATAAATAGTTGTTTTTTTTCAAATTAAAAAACGACCGTTTATATTCATCTGGTACAATATTTGTTGGATTTGTCCTTGTATTGGACAAGTTATAAACGCAATAAGCATCTACATTTTGTATACTACTTCGTTTCAAAAGATTCACAAAATTTTGGTTCCATTTTCCCTTTTGTTTCCTGCGTACATGTGTACAGTGCAGGAAACAAAAGGGAAATGCTGCCGAAATTTTGTTGAATCGTTTGAAACGAAGTAATATACAATTGTAAATGTTTACTGTGTTTATAATGGGAAGTAGGATGCCTGACCATGTAAAAGAATTGCATTAAAAAAAGTGTCAAATTTAACTGTGTTGGGTTATGGATATTTAAGATTATTTATTTTAAATAACAACGATTGATTTTTTGTTATTTAAGTTAGATTTTATAAATTAAAATAATTTATATTCCAAGACTAAAATGGCGCGGTAGTTTCAAAATTTAATTTTGAACTTTGAAAAATTATATAAAATTCATTTTAAATCGGATTTGGACGAAACAAGAAACGCTAGGACCGTATTGAAAATATTTTTCTAACGGATATAAGAATTTGAGATTTTAGTTCATAATTTGTAAGTTACGACAAAATCAAAATTTCAGAAAAACGCTATGGAATTAATATATAAAATACATATGGACCAAAACGCTATGGAATTAATATATTTTTAATATTAAATATATATGCCTTAAAAATGAAAATATTGCAATATACGTGCGTTTTATTACCATAAGTACAAGTTTTTTTTGTAATTTGAATTCTTAAATAAATATTAATTTTTGGACTTATGACTGAATTTCTCAACTAGGAAAAATGATTGATTATTTTGTTGATCGGAGGAGTTGGATGTACCAAAGAAGAGGACAGAGAGGTTCAATAAAAGAAGATTTTTATAATGGTATAAATGTCTTTGTTGACTTTGCTTTAAGTAATAATGGAAGCGATCCTGAAATTCGTTGTCCGTGTAGCAAGTGTAAACATTTGAAATATTTGTTACCCGATGTTGTGAAAGTCCATTTGTGCAAAAACGGATTCGTACCCGAGTATTATTTTTGGGATCGTCATGGAGAAGTTGTATCAAATACTCCTGTTGAGACTGAGGTAGACAATCCTGTTGAAGAAAATGTTAGCACGACCCGTATTGAAAATATGGTGGAAGATGCAGCTCGATCTATGTTTCCTATGATTGCAGTCGACGACGACGATGGAAATGATGAAGAACCGAATATTGAAGCTAAGAAAATTTATGATTTGCTGGATAATGTTAAGAAACCTATTTGGGATGGTTGTACAAGTGGCACTCAGCTATCGGTAATCGCGGAATACATTGCGATGAAATCTAAATACAACATCACTGAAGCTGGGTTCACAGCAATTGTACAAGCTGCAAAAAGGCACATGCCGCCAGATAATTTAATGTGTGAAAATCACTACGAAGTTAAAAAACTTATGTCGGCATTTGGTTTACCTTATCAAAAAATAGATACATGTGTAAAAGGATGTATGTTGTTTTGGAAAGATGACGTAAACCTTAGAAATTGTAAAATTTGTAATGAAGAAAGATATAAACCACGAAAAAAGAAGGGAAAGGAAGTTCCATATAAACGTATGCATTACTTACCTCTTACTCCAAGGCTTCAAAGATTATATGCATCTTCTGCAACTGCATCTCATATGAGATGGCATAAGGTGAGATCGGAGCAAGAAGGCACGTTGACCCATCCAGCCGATGGGGAAGCATGGAAGCATTTCGATAAAACTTATCCCAATTTTGCAGCAGAGAGTCGTAATGTCAGACTAGGATTATGTACGGATGGGTTTTCACCATTTTCTCAGTTTGGTTCTAAATACTCATCATGGCCCATTATCATCACACCTTATAATTTACCTCCATGGATGTGTATGAAAACACAATATATGTTTCTTACTGTTATTGTTCCTGGGCCCGATGATCCAGCACAAGGAATTGATGTTTATTTACAACCGTTAATTGAAGAATTAAAAACATTGTGGAACGAAGGAGTAGAAACGTACGATGTTTCAAAGAAGAAAAATTTTCCCATGTTTGCTTCTTTGTTGTGGACTATAAGTGATTTTCCTGCATATGCAATGCTTTCAGGATGGAGTACTGCTGGTCGTCTATCATGTCCATATTGCATGGAAGAGACACGAGCGTTTTCCTTACCGCATGGTAGGAAAATTTCATGGTTTGACTATCATCGATGTTTTCTCCATGTAAATCATGTTTTTAGAGCAGACAAGAAAAACTTTTTGGTTAATAGAGTAGAAACCAGACAACCTCCAACGTTATGGACTAGCGAAGAAATATATGAAATGGTTCGAAATCATCCAAAGATATATCAAACTGGAGTTCAAACAGAAATTGAAGGCAAATCGATTTATCATAATTGGTGCAAACAGTCTATTTTTTGGGAGTTGCCGTATTGGAAACATCTTCTGCTTCGTCATAACATTGATGTGATGCATAATGAGAAAAATGTATTTGATAATGTCTTTAACACGATTTTGAATGTTAAAGGGAAAACTAAAGATGATTTGAAATCAAGGCGCGATATAGAAGAATTATGCAAACGTCCCGAGCTTCATATGAAACCTAATGACAGTAAAAAACCCAAAGCATGTTATGAATTAGATAATAATCAGGTTAACGTTGTTTTAAAATGGGTTGAAGGGTTACGATTTCCTGATGGGATTTCCTCAAACCTTCGTAGGTGTGTTGACTTCAAAAATGGTAAATTGAGCGGAATGAAAAGCCACGATTGTCATATTATGATGGAGCATCTATTCCCAGTTATGTTCAAAGAACTACTGCCGTTAAAAGTTTGGAAGGTAATAACGGAGCTTAGTTTGTTTTACAAAGAACTTTGTTCAACTACTTTGAAAGTGGAACGTTTACGTAAATTTGAGGTAGATATTCCAATATTGCTTTGCAAATTAGAGAAAATATTCCCACCAGGTTTTTTTAATGTAATGGAACATTTACCTGTTCACCTTCCAACTGAAGCACGATATCGAGGTCCTGTCCAATATGGATGGATGTATCCATTCGAGAGGTAAATATAGACATATTAACGATTAATTTAATTGAATTTAAAACTATTAAATAATGTAAATTAATATTGCATAGGTATCTGAATCATTTGAAGAAAAAGTGAGACAAAAAGCACGAGTTGAAGGTTCGATATGTAAATCTTACATCGAAGAAGAAGCTTCGTTCTTTTTCTCTCATTATTTCAGTGATCATGTGAATATATCATTTGAAAGTGTTCCAAGAAACGACGAAGGAGACGAACAAGAATCGTCTCAAACAGTTTTGTCTATTTTTAGACAACACGGTCGACCTTCTGGAAAATGTGTTGACGTCTGGCTAAATGATAAAGATCTTCATGTAGCTCACACTTATATTCTTCTAAATTGTACTGAAGTTGCACCATTCATTAGGTAATCTGAAATATCAATTACTGCATTTTTATTTCTACATCTTTACGTGTGTATAATCTAATGCAAAACACTATTTCTATTTACAGCGTTTATGAACGTGAACATCCAAATGGAGATATCAGTAAAGAATTTTCTGCTTGGTTTACAAATTATGTTATGAACCCAAAAATTGTGTTGTTGATGAAGGGTTGAAACATCTTGCAATGGGACCAAAAAGATTGGTTAAGACATATCCAATATATTTTGTTAATGGATATAAATTTAACACAAAAGAATACGATGCTGAAAAATCAACGAACAATACTGGTGTATTCGTTAAAGGCAGTGACGATCCTGAGAATCACATCAAAGATTTTTATGGCGTTTTAACACAAATTTTGCAATTGACATATTTCTCACGACCCGCAGAGGAGGTGTTTCTATTTAAATGCGATTGGTTTAGCAATGTTCCGGGTTCTGGGATTAATGTACATAAGGATTATAATCTGATTGAAATAAAGCATACATCGCGTTATTACAAGTATGATCCTTTTGTACTAGCCAAACAAGCATTACAGGTTTATTATGCTCCTTACCCGTCTCTAAAAAGAGATAAAGCAGATTGGTCGGCAGTTTTTAAAACAAAGGCCAGATTTACGTTTGATGGGAAGAATATTCCAGACGAAGGAGCCTATCAGGCAGAACTCGAACAGAACAATGAAATAATAATTGAAGATGATCATGCAGATTTCGGACCTCTAATCGATGAGGCAAATGCTTTGGTAGATGCGTTTGAGAGTGCGGAGGAAGATAGTATGCAATCTGAGGATGAATTTGAATCTGAAGAAGATGATGATTGATATAGATGATGATCGAGTACTATCTATCTATTGTAATGTAATTATGTAGTAAACCCAGCTTATTTTGTAATTCATGTAACTCTATTAAATTTTTAACTTTTATGATCGTTTTTTACATCTTTTGTGTCATATGCAGTTTTGCTTATTTATTTGTCTTAAATCTGCAATAATGTAAAAATGTTAATCTTTGGAATATGAGACCAAATCAAATACAGGTATAAACAATTTCTCTTTTATGTCATTTTTTGCATCTTTTATGTCACTTATTTAGCAGCTTATATCGTTTGTTTAAGTTAGCTTAGATCTTTGAAATGATTTGTATGTGACAGGTATGTCATCTAGAGGAAATTCGTCAGGCGAGGGTTCTGGATCGCATCCCCACGTGCGTCCAGTCGTGTCCTTAGTTCCTACGAGTACTGGGTAAAAATTAAACTTTATTTAGCATGTTTATTATTTTATACAGCACACTTATATGTTTTTCACATTTAATGCAAGACTTTCGATCTTCAGCCTTCGAAGACTATTTTGACCGCTTCGACAGCAGCATATAAGGCGAGGATGTCGGGATGTTGGCCTAAGTGGGATTTGATACCACCTCACATGCAGGAGGTCATTTGGCAGGATGTGCTAGTAAGTATTTTCTTTTATATTTTTTGCAATATAATTTATGTTAATCGCTGAGATATACTGTACATATTTTACTACTAATGTTTGTTTAACGTGAAATACAGGCTGAGGTTGATATACAGACTCATGATTTGGCATTGGCTAGGACGTATTGGATGCAAAAGATGAGGAAAAACTATAAAGATGCCATATCAACAATGAAAAAAAAATAGGAAAAACCTACGTGGATGGGAGATAATGTTTGGAGTGGGTTTCTGAAGTATTGGGATAGTGATACGGCGAAGGTTAGTGTACTAATTTTTTTTAAGAAATATTAAAATATTTAGTCTGATAATTATAAAATTTTAAATGTGAAGGCGGAGTCACAAAGAAACAGCGCGAATAGGAATAAAAATCCAGTCACGCATAGAGGAGGATCCAAGTCATTCCAGCAGTATCGGCAGGAGTTGGTAATTTTTTTTAAATGCGACTTATTATGCTGTATATAGTTTTGAACATTTAATAATTGTGTTTAATAATCTAATTCAGGAGGCTGAGGGGTAGGGTCCAGTCTCCTATATGGATGTGTTCACACGTACACATGCCATAGAGCATGTCGACTCAGACGGGAACATCACATACTCATGGCATGACGAGAAATCCAGGAAGAGTCACGTAAGATTTCATTTTATGTAGAAGTTTATGTAGTAATTGTTAAATTAATATAAAATACGATATCATGATATTAATTTTATATACATTCCTATTGGGCTTGCAGGTGAAGTTCATGGAGAAACGTCAGTTGCGTCTAGCTGAGACTGGAAATGAGCAGCTTACTACAGACGAGGAGGACATTATCTTCCAGTCAGTGATGGATCCACAGACGCGTAACAGACGATATGGATTTGGAAATCAAGTGGTAAAACATTTTTAGTTTAGTTTAATTTTTATGCGTTTTATTTTTATCTAGAAAGCTTAAGCCTCAAGTTCTTTAATTTTGTGATAAATATATCTTTCATGATACCAATGTTGCGTGCATTCAATGTTATCATTTGAGAGATCAATAATTATTGCTCTAAATTAACTCGATGAAGTGCATAGTTTACGGTATTAAATTATGCCATTTAAAGCATATCAAATTTCTTTAACATGTGATATCACACCTGTCATTGGTTGTTGTTATAATTTAAAGCATATCAAATTTCTTTAACATTTGATACCAACAAGTAAGCATTAACTATGTTATTGTAATTTATATAACGTTTTATAATCAGTGTTATGCGTTGGCTTGGAATAGGTTCATTTATGGTCTTATTTACCATAATAGTTAAAAGAGGATATATAATGTAATGATATAGTCGATAACCTTTTTATGTCAACGAAGATTATAATGTATTACTCCGAACTCTTTAATTACATATTTTTACGCCGTGCAGATTATTAAAATAATTGTAAATGATTAAAAGAATTTTAAATAATTGTTACAGTCCACCAGTCAGCAGGCACGGGCCAGACATGCTAGAGAAGCTATGGACGCCGCAGAGATCGAGGACTTGAGAGCTAGGGTGGCACAGCTTGAGGAACAGAATCGCCGCCAAGCCATTGAGATGACTCAGATAGTGGATCGACGCATAGCAGAGTTCGAGCGGCAGTATGGACGCTTTCCCTCATCAGCTGGCTCTGCAGAGGAGGGCGACCAGTGATGTTGCTTGTTAGGTATGTTTTTTTAGTTTGACATATGTACATATATGACTAGAGATGCGCTATATATATATGGGGGTGTATGACTGAACATTGGTTGACATTTCGTATGTATTTTGATGGTAGACAAGATGTGGTGGATTGATGTAGTAAATGTGATGTATTATATAGTGTGCAATCGTAGAAGTGTTATGTTTTATATGTTTTTTTATCGTTTTTATGAATTTTTGGTTGAATTGGTTTGGTTTTGATGATTTTTTGGTTGAAATGGTGTGGTTTTGATGGTTTGTGTATGAAATGTTGTGATGGAGTTAAAGACCGACGGTCTGAATTAATGAATTGAGTGGAATGTGGGTTTGATGGTTAAATAGCAGCTGTAATATAAAAAAAAAGTAGCAGTATTTCCGACGGCTTCCGACGGCTTACAGGTTCAAAAGTCTATAACGGTTTCCGACGGCTTGCGACGGCTTCCAGGCAAACGTCTCTAACGGTTTCCGACGGCCGTCGAAAGCCGTCGGAAATTGACGAAAACCGTAGGAAACCGTAGGAAAAATATTCGACAACAGCCGTCGAAAACCGTCGGAAACACTGTGTGCCGACGCCTTTAATTGCGACGGGGATTTCCGACGGCTTCCGACCATTTCCGACGGCCGCCGACGGTTTTCAGCCGTCGGAAATCCGTATTATTCTTGTAGTGTTCTGAGATAGTTTCCTGATGAACTGAGGGAGTATTGCTTAATCCTTCCTCTGCTTCATTTTGACTACAGTCGGTTTGCAAGTTCTCATATGAACTTGCAGCTGCTTTTGCTTGCTGAGTTGAACTGTCTGCTTTATGCCTTTGCTGAGCTGAGTGCATAGCCGTGTAATCATTATCAGCTATGTAAATCTCAGTAGTGTCAATATTCATATCATCAGAGTTGGTGCCATTTGGTGGCCTAGTATGCTTAGTAGAATCATCAGGAGATTCATGTGAGTTAATCCCAACATCATTATGATCAGGATGCGATCCAAGATTGGTTGGTTCTTTAGGATCTTTGTTCGAATCTTGATTATAAACACAATTTTCGAATGAGTGACCAAAGCACTTACATGACTTGCACCTATCTGGAATTAACTCATATGAAATCTGTTGTGTTATGACTTCCCCATCCGGCATGAAAACTACTGCCTCATTGGGGAGGTCAGCATCCGCTCTAATCTCCACAAGAATACGAGCATAACTCAATCGTGTCTCTTTGGCAGTTTGCTCGTCCATTTTCAATGAGGTGCCAACTAAGCTTGCTATTCCGTTGAATATCTCCTTATCCCATAAACGTAAGTTCAACTCAGGGAGTCGGATCCACACTGGCATCGTGTTCAGAATGTCACGATCCAGTATTGATTCTTTGGTCCATTTCTTTAAGATGATAAGTTTACCATTGATGAAATAAGGTCCACCTTTCAGAAGTTTTGCACAATCTTCAGCGTTAGTAAATCGGATAATGAAGAATCCGTTTTCACGTGTGAAGATTTCGAATGTCCCTGTCGGATTCCATGTGCATACGACAAAGGCCCTAAAATGATGATATGGGGGGCGTTTGCCAAACACATAGGCGACAACACTGAGCCTCCACTTGCTCTCGGTTCTGATGCTAGCCTCCTCGGAGACAATAACCCCCTTTTCTCCAATAGACTCGAACGGAGGAATATAACTAAGATCAAAGAATGAGTCTTGTCCTCCAGTTTTAACCATATCCGCCCAAGATGAAGCCTTTAGGTCTTTATGCAGGAATTGTTTGTGTTGTTGCTGTGGTTCTTGACCATTTCTTGTCATATTTCTGGGTTGGGTCTCACTTCTTGATTGAAATCTTTCTCCATTCGAGGCCGGGAACGGTATTTGCCTTACTTTGACAGGGATTTCAGATGATCCGCCTGCCCCTTGCCTGATGTGTGTGTTTGAACCATTAGTCCCGTGTTGGAATTGGCCTTGGCCAGTAACTTTCTTAGGGTTTGTGACAGATTTGGGATTTTTCTTTCGATTTACCCTAGTGAACCCATCCTCATCGACCAGAAAATCCGGGGGAGGACGAGGAGTGCTAGCTGAGGAATTAGGGGGAGGTTGGGGAGATGAAGAGGCCCCTTTCTAATTAGGGTTGTTGTCGAAAATAGGATTGAGAAAGGACTTGGCAGCCATGGCTGTAAATTTAAGCTAATTTTACCTAGAGTCCATATGTTATTATTAGTATATATTGATACAACAACTAAAATCAAAGTTACAGCTGTCGTAGCAAGGCTATGCATTAAGGTTTTTGGGTACGCAAATATGCGTGATGCATTTTTTGGTCCTGTAAGGGTGTAACTACATTCTTTTATGCAGTTTCTAGCTGAACTTTATTTTATTCACAACATGGTAATTTCAAATAGGAACAACATAAAAGGTATCGAGTATTTTTGGACCCACATACCTTTGCTTATTATGTTAGAGGTTCCAAACATTGTTAGAGTTTTTATGCATACGTATTTACAACCTTATGGAAAGATTATAATTTATAATTTACATTTCACCCAAGGAACTAAAAGTTGGACTTGCTAACTTCCCCAAAAATGATTAATCATGATAGTAAAATTCCAATGTTTAAGTACTAATAAGACAGTGAAACTATAATCCTGCTGTACATACAAGTGAGACGTGCTTCATGTACATTAGCAAGTATAAATATAATTGCAGAACTAATACAATATGGGAAACCCCAAATCCAATATGGGAAAGCAATATCTTTAACTTTGAACAAACATTTACTTGGACTCTACCATTAGATTTATGTTTTATCAGAAGATTTCGCTTTTCTTTAGTTTCATTGAACCTGACAGAAGAAGAGAGCCGAGAATAGTTTTTTTTTTTTTTAAAACAATGCTTAGAAACATTATCTGTTTACTAAACTTATAAATATGTGCTAGGAGTAAATATTATTAATCTCACTACTCATATTTTCAATTTTTCGGTGAGCTTGTATACTGTTAGTGTATGTAGTTAAGATGGACGCAACTTTAACAGATGATAGTAAAAACTTGTTTGTTTGGTTGTCCATTGATTTTCGCCAACCTCAGGATAAACTATTGGTATGGCTGATTACTAAGACATGCGACCATCAATGATAATAATGCTTGTAGAGCAAATCCTCCATTCCCATATATAACATGTAATGTCCCAAAAAAAAATCGTTCAATACAAAATGCAGATATATTTGGTGATAAACCAACATGTAAGAATAAAAATGGAAGTAAAATAATAATATATTATAATAAATAAAAATATAAGAGTAAAACTGAATACCTTAATTATTAGATCCTATATCAATACCATTTCTGTTTTTGTTATTTCTATTTTATAAATTAAATGTGTAGACAATATTTATATGATATAGCTTTTTCTGGAAATATTAAGTGCATGCAAGTAAATTAGGTAAATATGTTTTCTACAAATTTGCTCTAAATATACACTAACATTTGCCAGTTGAATTATATATTTTTTATTTTTCTGTTGTGTCTTTTTTTTGGCAAGCCATTTTGTTGTATCTTTTACTGTTCATTAATCTATTTATTTCTTACTCAATTTGTTAATCGTCATCTGCGCTAAGTTTATGCTTATGATATCACTGATTACTCTATTAACTTATGTTAAGTTTCAAAAAGATGCTATTGGTTTACTTACATAATTACATCTTGCCCACTTTGTGAATTTGTATATTATTTTTGCATAAACGATGTGTTTTCATTGCATAGTTACTACTTACTAGTATTACCGTACAACGGTGGGAAAAACCGACCGTTAAGGTGTTTAACATAAAATATAAAATTATTTGGTAAAACTTATTATAAGTTATATTCTAGCAAAATGGTCAATACAAATACATATATTATGAAACTGAATCACACTTTCTAGGCTTATTTATTATAATACTCAAAAACCTTTTTATATGCATAAAATTGGAAATCAATGTATGAGACCTTATTGCTTCAGAACCTTCTATCTACTCACATGTCATTTTCTTACTTCAAAACTCATCTTGCTTTGGCAAGTAGGTACAACCTTAAAATTATCATTAATGAATTAAAGAGATGGCTATATCAAAATGACCACAAACAAATAACATATTTGACGTTATTGAATGTGAAGCCATCATATTTATTAAAAACTTGCATGCCTAAACTGATTGCATTAAAAGCCTCACACTACCAATTATTTATGTATTAGGGGCCCTAATCAGCGGCTAAATAGCAGTTTCGCCGTTAATAATGGACAAATAGGGGCACAGTTCGTTCCAGCTTTTACTGTACATTTTAGAGGACAAATATACCCACCTCCTCTGGGCAATTCAGGCGGAAATAAATTTAGCCTCTGCTATTACGTTCTAGGAAAAAGTAGCCCCCCAATTCTCAAAAATACTCCTCACATGGTGGAAAAATTTTCACTAGGTAATTAGTGATTTTCGCTTAATTCGTTCCCTCGTTTTTTTCTAATTATCCACGCTTTTTCTAATTCGTTCCCACGCTCTTTCCTTTTTACTACATAATGACCAATTTCTTTTTTTTCCTTCAGAGATTGATGATTCTCGCTCTCCTTTGATCCAGAAATTGTTGCAACCTTCTTCCTCTTTTTTAACCGGGAAATTCATTGGCATAGGTATGTAATTTATTTGGGGTACTAATTTTTTTTTCACTGTATTGATTAGCAAAGCCCTAACTGCTTTTGATGTAACGACGATATTGCAAAACGGGCCAAGTTCCTGACCACTTTGTGCACTTCAAACTGCGTTTTTATTTGTTTAAACAAAGTAGCTCAATGCTTGAGTAATGATGCTCCCTATTCATACATATAATACATATTTTCTTCTTCTTCTATTGGTTGTTAATGTCTAAATTCACTTGTTATTTTCTGTTTTTCTTCTTCTAATGTTTGTGAATTTATTTTGATCATTGATCATGTCTTGTACGTTACTTTTTATAACTTGCAAGTTGTTTGGAAATGGATTATAACATCTGCACATAAGTTGTTTGCATAAATGCTAATTACATCCGCACAAGTTATGTAGAATTTCAATGTAAAACAGCAAAAATATTACATGTTAGACATCTGTATTTGTGAAATATAATTTTGCCGTAATATAAATTCGAAGCATACATGATTTAGTGTTGAGACCATCAGAAATTTAGCTATTATGTCTTATATAATGGCAAAAAATATTTTCCATTGAAGTCTGAATGCTGCAAATGTTTCTTTGGTTAACATAATGACGACAGCAAAAGCAATTAGCACGTGTTAGTGCTTATGTCAAGCCAATATGTATGTGTTAGTGCTATGAACCTAATTTACATAAAATTTATAATCGTGAAAAAAACAAAAACAAATTCATGATCTTTTTGAAAGTAAACGCAAATTTGAAAATTAAGAACATAATATGTTTATAATTTATTAATCATTTTAAAATTTAAGTAACATAAGTAACTTAAAATATTGCACATTTCAAATATTCAAATATTCCACCTTTGAAGTAAAGGCAGTTGTAAGTTTGGACACTAAAAATGATAGATTTTTAAAATGGGATTATTATGATCATCATTTGTGAAGCACAGGTTCATACAAAAGGTGTTTAAACGTGGCAATTAGATTTCATCGTATGGTAACTTAAAATTTGCATTCAAACTTTCCGGTAGATTGTCATCACTTTTTTTTTTAACTTTCATTTTTTTCGTATTTTTCTTTCCATTGATCGGAAACCATAAAGCAAAAACTAAAATCAAAATGTACCAAAAATTCACCTCAATGTAGAATGAGACAGAACTTTGGAAAGAGATGAAACTTAAAACAAAATCGAAGTTATGTTTGATGATGTTTAATCATCTGACCTGGTAAGAAAAATTATAAATTAATTAAATTATGATTGAAATAATTACAAACTTTGTGCAACGTGGAGGTATAATTGGAACTGTAATATAATAAGTGATCAGAAAAGTAAAGATCACTTACGTGAAATTTACTTATTTCAAAAAGTCAAAATAGTAATCTCTTAACGCTTTTTGGATTCATTATTTAGCAGATTTTATCAATAATTTTAATTGTTTTTTGATTTATTAAAAGTTCCTCCTGATATTATTTAAATATAAACGTATATTAAGCAATCACGATTAAAATTTTGTATTGATGCGCATTAATATGTAGCACTTTCATTTACTTATCAACAGCAAAAGAGTGAAGCAGCCCATTAAGATGGGCAAGATGTTAAGACAAGTATACAAAGATGCTGACTTTTATGAACGAAATGTAAAACTAAATCCTTGTATATTTCTTATGTTAAGGTGCAATCATTCATGTCAACCCAACTATGATATAAACGGAATAGAACCCAACTATAATATGCTACATACATATTCATTATACACATGCATTTTTACCAATGGTAAGTTGATCACGTTGTTTTTCTCTTTTATTCACACAATCTAATTCTCTTTTCTAGTTGACAATGCACACACAAAAGTGCTTATGAAAATCATGCCTAGTATGTTTTTGATATATCAAGTAATATATTGTTCAATTTTATGTATAACTAGCACATTCAAAGCTTTTTTATCCCATAAAACAAAAATTTTGTCCTTGCAATTTTGGGTCAATGTTTGTATACATGATCATAGGTTTTTGTATTGTCTCAGTTCTTATTAAAAATCACCATTTCATTAGTTTCGTCCTCTAGTTTATTTTCCAACAAAACCTATAGTAGAGGCTTATTTTTGTCTTAAAGCCTATACATCAAGCTATTTAGTACTTAATATCATTTTTCTGGTGCCCGAATATTAATTTGTTTTTAACTACTAATTATTTTACATAAAAGGCACAGTTATCAACTTTAAAAAAATAGACTTAAGGCAAAAATAGACTTATTAACATTCTCTTTCAATGTCCTAGCTGTCGATGCCTATTTTTATATGTTCTTTTCTACAAATCAAATGAATATATTTGCATTCCAAGCAAGCACCTAGTAAGATTTTATGCAAGTACCTAAAATATTTATTTTCAACATTGTATATTAATTTTTCAACATTGTATATTTAATTTTAAATGAACATGCTATGCATATTTATTTTTCAACATTGTTTGCAGGTACCTAAAATATGCATGTCATGTTCTTTTTTGTTATTTTTGTTGTACCACAGTACGGATTTTCTCATTTTTCTTCTTTTACATTATAGCATTGAAAAGAAATACAAGCAAAACAATACATGAACACCTATGTGCACATGGTATGTAGGTGATTTTTCATGCAAACTTTCTCACTAAATAGGTTTGCCTCTCCAATATAATTGTGGCAGACATGATTTTGTAATTTGAATTGCTTTTTTGGAGTACCAATTTGGTAGATTCTTATTTTGAATTGATTTGATGAACATGATTGTGTTTTCATTTATAATTTCTTAGATGAGTAACTCAGATTCGAATTCCAGTCAGGAGAATCATTTAAGTTCAGATGATGACATATGCGAAAATGGTGACCGTGGAAACAATGGTACATTAGATGTTTTTATTATTTCAAGTTTGTACAAGATAAGTAATCATATCGACATATCATATAATACTTGTTTAAAAAATACATGAAAATATTCTTTTTGAGTTACTACCAATTGTTATTTGTTGGATCATTAAAAAGAAAAGGACGTGGCTATAACAAACCCGTTTGTGTGTTGTTCCAAAGGATGGTAGGTTAATCAGATATCTAGGTAACTTGGCAAGAAATTACAATTTGTTTCCTTTATCACCTATCGATTTGCGATCATATGATGAAGCAAAAATGGATAAAATTTGAAAAATCATATCGGTATGTTAAGTTGGATTTTGTAATTTATAAAGCACTGTTATAACTATAATTTTTAATCAATATACATTTCAATTCCTTACTTATAAGTTTGTACATTCTTTTTTCCATTATAGGATACGATTTATTGACGCGTCGAAGATATTCCCTATATCCCTGCAATTCGCTATACACTGCTAAAAAGACTGTCCAAAAGGATAAGAAATAATAGAGCCGAGTTAAAAAGAAAATATTACACTCCATATGTAAGCTCTCCGTCGCGTTTTGTTTGTGGAGACGACCGAGTGGATGGTGAACAATGGAGAAACATTGTCAACTATTGGGACAATGATCCTAAAAATAAGGTAAGTTCTCTTGTGCTTGATGTCCTTTGCAATCTTAGCTATTTTGTTGTTTTTCTACGGTTTCGCTTTACTTTAATAATTTAAAAAATTAATTTTCTTGATAGATTAAAGTTGAGAGAAATGTTGTGAATCGAAAGGAATTGAAGGCGAGTCACATGGGTGGGTCGATGACCTTTGCAAGGCACATGGAAAAATTTGTAAGTTGACATACTTCTTTTTTTTTTAATGCATTGGGTATCCTAATAAATGTGTATTTTCGATAAGTGCAAAACAAGCAATATTGGTTATTTTATTTGTTATGAGCAGATCATTACCGTTAGAGGCTGTTAAGAAGTAAAATTAAACTAAAAAATAAGGAAGAAAGGAGGAAAGAAGGGAATAAAGTTAACAAATATTGACATACCTATCAGCTTTGGCTAATATTATAGCATTTTCAAGTATGTGATTTAAAAATGACAGTTATATTTTACACAAAACATTGGGAAAACCATCTTTTGCTCCACAAATTAGTTTTTAAGTTGTGCTCTTTGTTTTTTTTTTTTTTAATAAATAAAAAACTTAAGATTGATGATATAGTTAACTGTAGTGCCTGTAAAGCCCTTACTACATAATGTCACTAATAAGTCTTACTCATTAAGCTATAAGTGATGAACATGTATAGTACACCGAATCCCCAACTTAAACATACGGCTCCTCTATCCTTTTGCGTCTTCAGTAGATGCAACTTCTCCATTAGCTTGTTCTACTTTATGCTTAAGTTTGCAGTTTTTTAGAGCTTCAATCAACTTCTTCAAACATTTTTCGATGACTCGATCTTCAATTGCAGCAAGACTCTTCGGCATCAAAGTTTCAGCTACGTCGGCAGGTGTAATATTATTCTTCTTGATTAGTTCCTTAACGTCTTCAAACAATTCGTGATCATCAACCCCCAGATAATTTCTTGCCAAAACTTTAAATGCTTCAAACCTGCAATAAGAAAGCTCAATATGCATGTCCATTCTTCCTGTTCTTACAAGTGCTGGATCCAGCTTCTCCACATAATCGTAAACACAAGCAGTCTTTCGTTGCCACAAGATGACCATAAACCATCAATGAAGTTAAGTAGCCCTGAAAGTGTAATTTTACTTTCCTCCTTATCTGATGTATCCATCTTTCTTTCAGTCTGTGCTCGACTAACTTCTCCTCATCTTCTTTCTTCTTATTCTTCCTCTTCCCGGATAAGTCCAAAGAACAATCAATATCTTCAATCACTATAATTGACTTACCTGTGGTTTCGATCAATAGTTTCCTTAAACCAGTGTTATCCTTGACTGCTGACAGTTCTAAGTCGTAGAAATCATAGTCCATCAAATTAGTCATTGCTGCTATCATGCTTGTTTTCCCAATTCCTGGGGGGCCATACAGAAGATACCCACGTTTCCATGCTTTTCCTACTTTCGAGTAGTAATCCTTGCTATTAGACTTAGTAAATCTTGAACTATCACGTTCTTTATCTTTGGATTAAGTGCAACCATATCGAATGTGGCGCGGTGCTCGAATGGGACATGACTCCATTTTTGCTTCCTCCGTTCGTCGTCGAATTTTGAGCTGTTTGCGTAAAGCCTCCTCTTTTGCTTTTTTAGTTGTATTGCTTTACCTTTTTCCATTACGTATTTGAGGTAGCCACCACTGATAATTTTTCTGTGAGACTGGTGGAAGACTAACTGGTAATATCTTGAATCATCGTTTCGGGGAAACAATAGGAAGGTATGATTTGGTTCATTTTTCCTTGAATGCCACTTCACTTGAACACCTTGAAAATCATCACTAACGTCTTCTAATTCATCCATGCTTAACACAAGATCATCACTGTTTTTTCCTTCATTTGCCTTCAGTCGTTTTGCACGCTCCGTGCATGTTCCAGAGAGATATGATTCAATGGCAACATAGGCCTCGCTTTTTGTGAGCTCATCTTCGCTATGCTCATCGAAAGTTATGATAATGTATGGGTAGAATTAAGTTGTGCTCTTTGTGCTGAGTATGAAATAGGGTTATAATTTCATCTCATTTTGTGGTAGGTTTGCTCCTGATATTCTAAAAATCATGTGTATTTTCGAGTTATCTTGTCCCTTACGCAAAATCTGGATTAGCAGCCTTTTTTCCCTTGTCATTTAAAGCATTTCGGCAATCTCATCTTTGACTTATGACACCAGTTATCTCACTCGAATGTATTTGTTGTAGATACACAAAAAGAGTTGTCATACATGAAGGCAGCTCATTTTATCTTATACTCCAGAATTACATCACTCTAAATGAGAATGTATTTATATAATGCAACAACAAAGGTCACCAAACCTACATACTGTAGGAAGGTGTTTGTCTTTTTCAAGCTATCTAGACTTGTCTAGAAAAATAAAAAATAAACATAAAAATAGAAAGAAGGGTGGTTGTCTCACTGTTTGTATTAGTAATGTACATGGTTAAACTGCTTGTTGTAGAGACATCATGGAATCATTTGGCAAGTATTAAACATCATAAAGTCATGTTAATCACAAAACTTAATTTCAAGGGCACTCAAGTCACAAACAAGTGGCCATGTATTGAATAGTGTGCCATTCATCATGTATCAATTTAGATTAAAAAATAAAGAATCAATGAAGACTACAAATTAAAGGTCGGATAGTTGCGTGGCATATATGATTTGGATAACAGTCAAAAGCTACAAGTTGTTCAGACAAGTCATATTCCTCTACATTTCATATGTTCAAGAATATATAAAGAAAGCTAGGTTTAATTTCCAATTGGATAGGGTAAAAAAACTGAAGCTGAAAAACAGGCAACATATCATATGCCACTGGTTCATATCAGTACTGCATATTGCTTGCATCCACTTGTAGCTGTGGCCCTCAATACGTTAATTATTTCTTATGTTGAAGAGCGGGCAGAAAGAAAAGGTGGTGCAGAGTGTACCAAATATGAATATTAGACGACAACCTTCCCGGTGATTTTCTTATGAATTTTTCATGGTCAAGCTATTTTATAAAACTAGAGGAAGATATCCCTGTGATTTCCCACAGCGGTTGTGATGAGCTCTATGCGGTGTTGGCTATATCATCGTATTCATAAAAAAAGGATTCCTTATTAGTCTATTCGTCCATATTAACCATGAAACACCTATAGTGCATTGTAAACACTTTTCTATACATATCTTTAGAGAAAAACAGCTGTGATAAATGTTCATGGTTTCCGAGATATTTTTTGGCATAAAAAATATAAACTAAAAGTCCGTTTGGTTTGATTTGGGGTTTTGATTTTTGTTTTTAACTTCGATACTAAGGAATATAGGAAGAAGATATACAATTATTAGTTGTTGCATTGATTAACTGGCAAAGGAGGAGTTAGATTTTTTTCCGTATACCATTATTAACTCTCAAAACATAAAAAATAAAGGGATATTTTTTTTTATCAATATAACAATTTTGAAAAAAAATCATGTAAACAAAAAATATGTAACATCAAATGATATTTCATTATGGCAACAATTTTAATTTATAAGTATTGCGAACTGCGGTAATAGAAAAAAAACTATCGATCAAACATACTTTTTTTTTTTAAATAATAGAAGGAAAAGCATAATCGTGAGCCAGACCCCATTGAAGCATATGAGTTGGTTCATAGAAGAAAAGACAAGAATAGAAGTTGGGTGGATGTATCATCAGAGCAAACTGCGATAATTTCATTTATCATTTGCATTTATTCGTATACAGTAGCATATAAACTTTTACTGTTTATGTAAAACAATACATGTTAAAAGATATTCCTATAACAACTTTATTTTTCTTAACCAAATATTTTAGAACTTACTCTGTAATTGTGCTCATTATATTCTAAATGATATTCGTATGACAATTCAAAATTATTTTTGCTATTTAGTTAATGATACTCATCATGTTTTATTTGGCTAAATACTTTGAATTTGGTTTTTATTAGTAAAGTACACTGAATGGTATTTAATGGAAATTGATACAGGCCAAAATGTCACATGAATTAAATCAATTAGTAGCCGTCCATGGTGAAGAGACGCCTGAATTGAGGGTGCAAGCATATATTGCGACGATGGGGTTTGAGACACTTAATAGAGTTCGTTCTTATGGAGATTTAGTGACACCCAACATGGTGCCTTGGGTACAACAAACTCAACCAGTATCATCGATTTGTAAATCGCGCAAAGGACGGGAATATGCATCTTTGGAGTCGACATGTTTAGAACTAAAAAACATGTGTGAAAAGCAAAGTAAGGAGATAGAAAAGCAAAGTTAGGAGATAGAAGAACTAAAACGTATGCTTCTATCTTCACAACGACAACCATCAAATTTCATGTTAGAACAATCATTGTCTCAACATCGTTCTCCATCATAGCATCGATCGGAACAGTCACCTACTCAAAATCAGCCAAATGCTTCTCAGTTCTCTAGAGTTCAACATCAACTATTACAACAACAACAATCTTTTCCACATAATGGAAGTGCTCAGCAATATATGCCACACCCGCAGTTTGGACATTATCAATTTCCATCATCTGGTGGTCAATTCCTTAACCCATCGGCATATTATCCTTCTTTCTACCCATAAATGTCATATCCACTTGGAGAGTTTACATCAATGCTCAATGGGACGACTGATCTTACGGAACAAGTTGTGCTTTCAAGAAATAATGAAACTGATGAGAGCTGGTAAGTATTATTTCTTGCTTTATTTCAGAATCACTCTCCATTTTCATTCATATATTTTTTTTCTTGATTTTCAACAAAGTGATCAATGTTGGAGAAAAAATAATTGATATTTGAGCTTGCCAAAAGATTGAAAGATAAAATCTATTGTGCATCAACAACTATATGGTTGTTTTGTCATTACCATCTACACTCAATGTGGTTTAATTTTTGTGTCGGTACTTTTTGAGAAAAATAACACTGTTGTCATGTCTTTAATCATTTTGTTGTGGTTTTTGCGAAACTTAAATTTTGAAAGTTGTGGTCAGAAAATAAGTTGCTTGTGAGATATTATAACATAGATTAGTTAAAAATTGAGTATATTGTGAAGCACCAGCGCTTCAGTTTGAAGAAACCGAAGCCGCTTCAGTTTTAAAAAATGAAGCACCAATGCTTCAGTTTGAAACAGAACTTGCTTCAGTTTGAACAGACTGAAGCTCTGAAGCTGCTTCAGTTTGAAATTGAAGCTCGCATGCTTCGGTTTTAAAAACCAAAGATGATGTAAACGGCCACCCACACTACAAAAAAAGGGGTCATTTTCCAACTTGGGTTTTCCTACGCCGTACCTACGCGGCGTAGGCGCGGCGTAGACGCAGCGTAGGGAGAATGTAAAAATACGTAAATGGCGTAGGGACTGTGTAGGGAATTCCCTACCCATTCCCTACGCCTATTTTATAGGTTGGAATTTATTTAATCGGTTCTGAAATAATGAGTCAAATATCCGCAACCTGTATAAACACACACACGTTGCCTCATTTCTCTCGTTGGACTAAATACAACGCGGCTACTATAATTAAAAAAAAAAAGACCCGTCAGTTCTCATTCTCGTTCTCAATGAAGATTAAACGAAAAAAAAAACCCTAGTTCCTCCTTCGCGCCGCCTCCAATCTCAGACCGCTGCCTCTTTTCTCCTTCGCGCCGTCCCACCCAGTTCTCATTCAGACCGCCTACCCAATTTCCTCCTTAGCGCTCTTTCTCCCTTCGCGCGGTGGCTGTTCCTCCTTCCGGCCGCCTGTCTCTCTTCCAGAGCATCAGAAAATCAAAGGTACCCACATGTCTCTACTGGAATTATGGAACTTATTTACTGTTTATATTCCCTTGTATAATATTTGCAGTTAAATGATGGTACTAAATTGGTTATGCACCAATACCGTTGCCTCAACCTTTTTATTAGTGTTCTTACTTCATTCAAGAACTAATTGTGGTTTATGCCTTTATTTTTACATATGTTATAAAGTTTTTGTACTCATATATAAAGACTAGATGATAAGAAGTTGTTTGACAGAAATGCTATTATCAATTAACGGAAATAGTTTCCAGCCTGAAATGCTATATGAATTTCCAGGTTCTTTGTTAAAGCCCATTTCTAAAAATTGGCTGTTTTCAAAATGAACTTTAAGTAAAGCAAACAAGTTTTCATTGTTCGCTAAAATTGAAAACTGAAGACACTCTGAAGATGAGTAACCAAAAAGGCCTTTATGTAATCCACTTTGGAACTTTAGATGGGGCATTGGACCTAGTTGACCCCTTCTTGCATCCGCCCCTCAATAGAAACAGTAAGTAATAATACAAAAAAAAATGAATCTAATTAGGCGTTAAATTCTGTTTCAATGCGAAATTATAACAGTTAGGCATCTAATTAATACACTAAACTAGTCAGTACCTAAATATTGCTCTTTGTATAGTTTGCGCTAGAGCATTTGATTTGGCTGGTACGAATAGAAACCAAACTTCTGGGATGGGGGAATAGCATCCCAGTGATCCCACCATTCAATTTGGGTTACTGTCACTTAGCGCAGTACCAACAGTGATCTTTCTTTGTTATACGCTAATTGTGGTTTACTTAAAGTTCATTCAAGAACCAATCAAGCTGGAATGCTATACGAATTTGTCCTATGATTTAGTTATTTATTATCAATTAACGGAAATGCTATTATGCCCAAATATCTTTTTGTCAATTTATGCGAAAGAAAACGCTTTTTGATGGATGTCCTATGACAGAGTTGGCAGCGACTGCTAGACTAGTTGCAATAAAATCCACAAACAACGGTACCCAAAAATTAATGAATGACGTTCTTAGTTTAATTCGAGATGTGGTCCCATCCGGTTTGCAAACTAGATTGGCTGAAAATTGGTATCAACTAAAAAAACAAGTGTCTGCATTTGGATTGCCGTATGAAAAGATAGATACATGTCGAAGTGGCTGTATGCTATATTGGAAAGAAAACATAGACCGTTCACAATGTAAATTTTGTGGCTTAGGAAGATACGAAAAGAAAAAAAGCAACGGTAAAGGTGTGCCTTTTACTCGTTTACATTATCTTCCAATTATTCCTAGATTGCAAAGATTGTATTCGTCTTATGCCACTGCGGAGCATATGAGATGGCATAGTGAGCGGGTTCGGGAGGAAGAAGTTTTATGTCATCCTGCAGATGGAGAAGCATGGAAACATTTCGATGACAAATATCCTGATTTTGCCAATGAATCACGAAATATTAGGCTCGGTTTATGCACTGACGGTTTCCAACCTTTCAGCCAGTATGGTAAAAAATACTCCACTTGGCCAGTTATTTTGACACCTTACAATTTACCTCCTTGGATGTGTATGCAAAATCCATACATGTTTTTAACCCTAATTGTCCCTGGACCCAAAAATCCGAAAAACGAAATAGATGTTTATTTGCAACCATTAATCGAGGACTTGAAGAAAATGTGGGTAGAGGGTGTTGACACATACGACGTATCAAAAAGAAAAAATTTCAAACTATTTGCTTGTTTGTTATGGACGATAAGCGATTTTCCCACGTACGGGATGCTTTCGGGCTGGAGTACGGGAGGTAAATTATCTTGTCCTGTGTGCATGGATTCAACAAAAGCATTTACATTGAAACATGGTGGTAAGCAGTGTTGGTGGGATTGCCACCGTCGATTTTTACACACAAATGACACATTTAGACGTGATAAGAAAAACTTTGAAAGAAATAAAACTGTAAATTTGCAGCCACCCACCTTTTTGAATGGAGAAGAGATATTTGATATTGTACAAGATTATGCAAAATTTCATGAGACAGGAAACAAAGAGCCCAAAATTCCTGGCAAAGGTGATTATCACAATTGGTGCAAACAAAGTATATTTTGGGAATTGCCATATTGGAAGGATCTAAAAATTCGACACAATTTAGATGTGATGCATATTGAAAAAAATGTATTTGAGAATTTCTTTCATACAATCATGAATGCGAAAGGAAAAACCAAAGATGATTTAAGATCAAGAAAAGATGTCGAATACTATTGCAATCGTCCAGAGCTTAAGATTAATCCTATTCGTCCAAACTTCAAAGTTCTTGCTTGTTATGAGCTGGGTAGGACTCGTTGTATAAAATTACTAGAGTGGGTCGATTCTTTGAGATTTCCCGATGGGATTGCTTCTAATATGAAACGATGCGTTGATATGAAGGATCTTATTCTGTCAGGTATGAAGAGTCACGATTGCCATGTATTTTTAGAGACTCTATTTCCGATAGTATTTAAAGAGCTTTTACCACAAAAGGTTTGGATGCCTATAACATAGCTCAGTTTATTCTTTAAAGATATGTGCTCGACAACTCTATCTAAAATCCATTTGCAGAAGCTTGAAAGAGATATACCCAAATTAATATGTAAATTGGAGAAAATATTTCATCCTGGAGTTTTTAACTGCATGGAACATTTGCCATTACATTTACCAACTGAAGCATTACTACGGGGACCAGTGCAGTATGGATGGATGTATCCTTTTGAGAGGTATGTAATAATTATATTTATTTACGTAATGTTTAAATATAGAACATGTCATAGTTAATTTTACATGTTTTCCTATTAAGGTATCTGGGCCACCTGAAGAAAAAGGTGAAGCAGAAAGCACGTGTTGAAGGTTCTATTTGTCAAGCGTACATTATTAAAGAAGCATCCATATTTTTTAGTCATTATTTCGATGATCATGTGAATTTAAATTTTACTCGTGGTCATCGCAATGAAAATGATATTGTGGATGATTCAGTCGATAACATTCTCTCGGTATTCAAAAAACAAGGACGTCCATCTGGTAAATGGAAGAATGTTAAAGGCTTCACTACAACAAAGGATTACAATCTAGCCCATGCAACTGTGCTTCTTAATTGCAATGAATTGGCTGATCTTATAAGGTACTATAATAATTTGATTATTCATTAACTTAAATTAATGTCAATATCATCAAGCTACACACTATACTACTTAGATATTAACATGTGTATTTCGTTTAAACAGCAAGTTCGAAAGTGAATATCCCAATGCTGAACTCTGTAAAGAATTCGAGGGATGGTTTAAACAATATGTAAGTATGATAAGTCATGTTTTTTTAATCTTGCACGATATCCATTATATATTAACTTGTGTATTTAATTCAAATTGACAGGTTGATACGAACAACATCACCGAAATTTGCTATAGGAAACTTGTGTTTGGTCCGCATACTAGTTACAGAATATGTCCAATAATGTTTATAAATGGATTTAAGTTCCACACAGAAGAATATGGAAAGAAAAAGACAACTATTAATAGTGGAGTTTGTATCAAAGGCGGGAACAACGATGATGACATAACAGATTATTATGGTGTACTGGAGGAAATAATCGAGTTATCTTACTCGGTGGTGCCGGAGTTAAAAACGTTTCTATTCAAATGTCGATGGTTTGATAGTAGACCGAATATTGGAGTAAAACGCATACATAAGGACTACCCTCTTATTGAAGTAAACCACAAAAAAAAAATTAGGGTATGATCCATTTGTGTTGGCGGCACAAGCTACACAAGTTTATTTCACACCGTATCCTGCTATCGACAACAGTCATTCAGATTGGTGGGCAGTTATTAAAACAAAACCGAGATGGTCATTTCACTCAAACACGATCATAACCGATAATATGGCATATCAAAATGATCCAGAACCTAATGAGATACTAGAGATTGTACAACAAGTAGAAGACATAGGATCTCTTATTAATGACGTCAATGATGGGGTCGAAGTATATGGAGATGACGATGAGAAAATTGAAGTAGAGGAAGATGAGTGTGAGCTTGAAGACGAGAGTGTTAACATTGAGAGTGACGATGATAATGAAGATTGGTAGCATGTATATTTAATTATGATTGTTTGCATGTGTTTTTAGTTGCTCGGTTGCTTTTATGTTTATGAAGTTGTTTGTGTTTAGTTAATTAGTAGTAAAATTTTCAATTGTTGATTTACGTACATTCTATGCTCTTTGATGAATGTTTTCAAACCTTGTCTTAAATAAAGTTCACTACTTTCATGAAATGTTAGATTATCTTATGTATATAGTTGCAAATGTCGTATTCATGTAATATATATGAGTTCTCGTGGTCGCGGTGGCCGTAGTAGCGGTGGTGGTCGTGGTGGTGGTCGCAGTGGTAGTGGGCGTGGTGGTCATAGTGATAGTGGTCGTGGTGGTCGTAGTGGTAGTGGACGTTGTTTGGGTTTGATCGAACCAACACCACCCTCTATCGATCAACAATCCACCCCTTCGGATGAATGCGATCATGATGAAGACACCCCTGGGCTATCTGGACAAGTGTCACAGATTGGCTCGACTTCTTCAGTCGGTACCATGTACATCTATTGTATGAATAGTGGCGAGTAAGTAAAAAATTTAAATTTTCGAATTATTATGTATTTCAATAATGCATTACATAATTTACTCTAATTTCTGCATTAACAGGTGGGAATTCGCGAATAGTGACTCGACATCTCGTACTTTATCTAATATGCTTAAGGCCCGTATGACATCATTTTGGCCTTGTTTCGGTATGATTCCTACTAATATTAAGGATCATTGGTTTGACGAGTTTAAGGTAGAATAATTTTGAAATTCAGGTTCTTGCAATATTTAGTTCATTCATGATTAGTTTTCCAGTTTATTTGATCATAAATCTTGTGTAGGCATTGTACACTTGGGATACCACTACTTCTTTTGCTGATGTCAGGCTGGTATGGAATCAAAAGTGTTCTTTGAAGTATAGGTGGATTGTTGGAGACATGAAAAGGAATAAAAAGAAGAATGCTTGTATAACAGATGAGGTATGGCAACAATTTTTAGCATATTGGGAGAGGGAGGATGTGAAAGAGCTTTCTAAAAAAAACTCAACTGCTCGCAAAAAAAATCCAAGGCCACATAGATGTGGTTCTAAGTCAATGGCACAATGGATGAACGATATGGTAATTGTTTATATTATTAACTTATAATGGTATACAATACAAATAAAGATATGATAAATTGTTTTTATTTTTTAGGAGAAAGAACAAGGCCGAACACCAACTTTCATGCAATTTTATATTCGAACACATTATGTTGAGAAACCGGACAGTTCTATAGATGAGGGATGGGTTGACGAGTACTCGGAACAGTTTGTTGTATGTAATCAACAAAAGTTTTAAATTATAGTTTACAATTTTCTAATTCTGTTAAACAATACAATATCTAAGTTTTATGTAAATTACAGGCTAAATACAATGAGCGGGTTGCTCAAATGACCGAGAGTCAGGGTGGTGAGCTCTCTCACGACGAGCTAAACCATATTTACATGCAGCTTATCGGAGAAGGTGAGGCGTGTGCTTCTTCAAGAAGCAAACGAAGGCCTGGTACCAACAATATTCCTGGGGTAATGACTGAAAACTTAATTTATTTATTTTCTAGTTATGCTCATGCTTTATACGTATTTATTTTCTAGTTATTCATGGGGTATTTAATGCTCATGCTAATTATAACGATATCATTCTTCTGTTTGAAAGAGTCAATTCTTTTCTTGATAGTGTTTCACTTTAAGTGGTTCAACTTATACGAGACAATGACCTCAGTATGATCATTAATGTCACATGATTGATTATTATCAATCAAGACTAGTGTAAAAGAAGACTGTAGCATCACCTCATTTTCTTCGGTTATACTGACAATTGCAGAAAGTAGTGTGATTTTCTTTGGTTCTCCCTTCACTACAAAGCAATTGGTACATGAAAAGTGTAAGAAAATACAAAAATGAAATTTTCTTCGATTCTTGTTTACAACCAAATAAAATACACCAAAGCAAATATTGTTACTTGATTTAGTTGTGTTATTAACCAAAGCAAACCGTATCATTTTCTTCAATTTCCAAGATAGCCAAAGTAGCTGATTCAAAGCCCCTTTTAAAATATTTGGGATTTTGAAGTTTCTTTGTATCAGTTTAGTGCTTATTTTATTTGAATTTGCGTTTAGTGTTGAAGAAGCTGGCGTAAATAGCTAAAAGTAATTATATTATGCGATTTATTTTTAAAGAATCTTAGAAGTTTACAATGAGGATAAGAAGATCCCCTTTTGAGAATCATTGAGGACTTTCGGTGCAGCATGAAGTTGCACAGCAACCTCAGGCTGCTGTGCAACCTCAGGTTGCACAGCAACCTGAGGCTGTTGTGCAACCTGGTTGCACAGCAAGTGGTTGCTGCTGTGCAACCTGGTTGCACAGCAAGTGGTTGCACAGCAACCAATGTGCAACCTGGTTGCACAGCAGCCTGAAGTTGCATAACAACTTAAGGCTGTTGTGCAACCTCGGGTTGCACAGCAACTTGCTGTGGAAACTGAGCTGAAATGGCTCAGTTTCCGCAGCGGAAACTGAGCCAAAATGGCTCTGTTTCGCTGAGCCTTAAGGCTCAGCTGAAACTGAGCCTTAAGGCCAGTTCCGCTGAGCCTTAAGGCTCAGCGAAACTGAGTCGTTCGGCTCAGTTTCGACTGGCCATAAAGTCTCAACGAAACTGTGAGCCGTTTCGGCTCAGTTTTGCTGAGCTTTATGGCTCAGCTGAAACTGGGCCTTCAAATCAGTTTCGTTGAGCCTTAAGGCTCAGCGAAACTGACCATTTTACTTAATTGTAATATGAAATTATTTGGATTACGGAACTGAGCCTTAAGGCGTCGCGAAACCGACCATTTTACTTATTAATTGCAATATGAAATGTATCCATTGTACTAATTGGATTAAAAATTTTATGTGTAGATATACAAAGATAACACATACACCGTCAGAATTGGAGTTTCAGATAATACAGAGAAGCTTGAGAAGGAAGTTGAAGAGTTAAGGGATAAAAATCAAGAAATGAGTGTTACTATTAACCAACTACAAGAACAAATGAGCTCTGTGCAAGAATTTATACAAGGGATGCGGCGAGAGCAAGAGCCACATATATGACGTACTTTATAAATTAATCTTATTTTGGTAGTGTGTTTGATGTTCTATTTGTGTAAGGTACATTACACGATGTTTGAGTTAGATGAAACGATCATGTTTGAATTAGATGAAACGATCATGTTTGAGTTATGTAGCAACTTTGTTTTATTGTTTATTGGACGTGATTTGTTTCAAAAATATATTTGTAGCAAGTTTATGGTAATTCGACCATGATATTCATTTTACATCAATGTATTTACTGATATATATTGCTATGATTTTGCATATCTTTGATTTTATTATAATTTGTGATAGAGAAAGATAAATATAAGGCAACCATATTGATTTTTGGTGTACGGTGGCGTAGGGAATGCGTAGGAAAGGGGTAAGAATGCATATAAAACTTGGCGTAGGGAGGGCGTAGGGACAACTTACAGAATTTGGCGTAGGGACGGCGTATGGAATTTGGCGTAGATACGGCGTAGGGAATTTGGCGTAGATACGGCGTATGGAATTTGGCGTAGGGACGACGTAGGGAATTTGGCGTAGGGACAACGTAGGGAATATGGTGTAGGGATGGCGTATGGAACTTGGCGTAGGGATGACGTAGGGAGCGTGGTGTAGGTATGGCGTAGGGAATTTGGCGTAGGTAAATATTTGCAACGAGCTGTTTTCCGACTTCGTATTTGGCGTAGGGATGGCGTAGGGAAATCTGTTTCCCTACGCCATACCTACGCCAAATTGGAGTATGGAATTCATAATTCTTTTGTAGTGCCAAAGACCTATGACTAGGTTTGCTTAGTAGCTGCATCAATACAATTTTTTCGCTTTTTGTATTACATGCTACATGAAATAGGTATTGTAAATTTGTTATCACACTGTTTGAATTGCTGAAAATAAAAGGGTGTAACTAAATCACATTAAGGATAACTGAAAATAAAAATAGGGATAAAATGCATTTTTTAAAGCGCCATCCCATCACTGTAGAACAAATATGCTTTCTCACAATTATTTGTTTTTTTTATTTGATACGATTAAGCAAGATCTTGTTGTATGGAAGATAATCTATGGTGGAATCCTAGCATGCCGTCAATAATTTGAGAAATGGTGAGAACTATTTCCTTATTTTTTTTCCTAGTTATATTTAAACTTTTCATGCATATTCTTATTCTAGTTTTAGATATTATTAGCCTAGATTTCATTACAAGCCTTAGGTAAATATAGAAAACTCTGCATTTACACCCAAAATCATATTGCCTTGAACTAACATGAATGTTATTATGTTTTTACCTGTTTGGATTGTACCCATGCAAAAGAATTAACATTGCTATTTTATTTTTTTATTTTTTTTTTTTTTTGTTGGATACATAAATACACTAAACAAACTAAAAATTGTACACGGATACAAATTTCTTGATGTTCATGGGAACTTGTACAATTCACAACAAAAATGATAATGTGTGCAATACATAAATATGGTTATGCCATAAGTCAGCCAAGTTCACAGGTTATAATATTCAATGCTTATATCCTTCCATTATATTTCTTAGAGATAACTGGAATAAACCCATCTTCATCAGGCACTGGTTTTGCTTTTGATTTTGTGAAACCATTTCAGGCTTTGTAGGCTTGTCGACCTGCATATAAGAATTAACATTGCTTATTTGTATGCATTTGCAATAAAATACGATGGTGAGTCGATAAATATTTTAACCGATTGTTTTTGTATGTAGTCTGTCATGAGCTGGAGACCGTTGTTGATTTGTTCCGATGGAGAAGATCTCTCATGTAAGCTGGATGAAGCTTCATTTTTGCAATAGTCTTGTTAAAATGTGTGCTTTGAGGTAAGTTTAGATTTTCTACAATATGCTTGATTAAAAACTTTGTATTGCAGCAAATATTGAGCTGCAGTTTTGTGTAAACAGTAACAAATCTTGCTGCGAGCATGGTTTATGTTTGTTTTGAATTACATCATTTTCTGCGAAAATGCAGTTTTTTGTTAACAGTTTTTTTCTCATAATAGTAATATGGCTTTGTTTATTTTGAGTGAAATATCTGGTACCTTGCTGTGTGATTTTGTAGATTGATGATTGAAGTTGCTATGTGAAGTATTATTGTGTGATGTTCATTTTGAATAAAATATCATTTGCTTCACTTTTTAGTTAACTGTGTTTCATGTGTAATGGGGGTGTACCTCGTATTAATATATATATATATATATATATGTGTGTGTGTGTGTGTGTGTGTGTGTGTGTGTGTACACACACACAATTTGGGGCACTTGTAGCTGCCACTATGTTGTATTTGAATAAATATATATTTGGCGCATGCATTAGCCTTTGTTAGTTTTCATATTAGTAGAGGCGGTTCTATTTGTCCTAACTTGTTTACAATATTTGGTCCCCTACCAGAACTTTAGTGGCTTACATTTTCGCCTCAATTGGTTTTGAACTATTAGAGGCTGGTATAAATGCCTTTTTTTTGCTGTCAGCCCTTGCATGGCACATTAACTGTAGGAGCCTTTTTTTCATATATGTAAGTAAGATGCAATCCGCCTCAATTGTTCATTAGGGACCTCTTTTACGGAGGTAAATCTTAAACCGCCTCTCATAACATTAGAGGCTCTTTAACCGAAAATTTGACCCTAATTGCTATAGCAGGGACAATTGTTTTTGCCTTTGATACTTAAATAATTGGTAGTGTCATGCTTTTAAAATAAAGATACACAAAATTTTTCCAAATTTGTGCCTATATATTTTAAGAACCTTACAATCGCGATATTATCATTTGTTATATATGAAAACTACCTTATTGTTTAAAACTCCCTTGTACTAATGAATTTTGATCTCTTCAATTATTTAAGCTTAAAATGGTAACGGGTGAATAGATGATTTTAGAGCAGTTATCTGAAGTAGATAGCTTTGCCAGTTCTACAAACAAGAGTGACTAATAAATGAGTAAATGGGCTAACGGTGATTGCATAACCATGAATTTCGTACAACTTAATTTATTTTGTTGCAAATAAGAAAATTTTAGGAGGTATCTCAGGATTGTGGTACGCAAATCTGTGAATGTTCACGCGTGCGATTCGTGCACATGCATGGGGAGGGTGCGCTAATTATATCTTGAATAATATGAGTGCCTAGATATTCAAGGAGAAGAATATGCGCGAAAAAAGGAGCTGGTCCGGTATTTAAGGATCAATACTTAATGAAGTTTTCTTATGAAAAAAAAGCTGGTTTAGCTGAAGTGACTACTGCAGACAATATCAGCCCCAGTTAATGCATGCATGGCAAGTAACCAGCTTGAGAACATGACACAGAATTTGCAAATAACGAAACAAAAAAATTAGCATAAGAACACATTGAAAATTAAAATAAAAAAATTAGTACAAGAATTCACATTAAAAATTAAAAATTAGTGGTCAGACAATGAAAGCTGCAGCTGCTCGAAGCCTTGTAACATAAAAGAGCCGGGTATAAGAAAGATAAATTATTTGGACAATGAAACTTTGCAAAATTCTGAAGATGTGAATTCAAGACTTAAGGAGGGGTCGGAAATAACTAACTTTAATGGTGACAGCACATTGAAGTTGCCGAATGATTGCCCCCTTTAATGATAGTGCTCTGCATGTTCATGCCAACGAGTCTAGTATTGATACGCATTGTGAAAAACGAAGTAAAACGAATGATAGCACTGTGAAGTTGAAACCGAATGACCCGAATGAAAACACTTAAGTCTGTTATCCTCTTGGATTCCACTTGTGACAAAGTTGACAGTGGTCTTCCCATTGATCCTGTGTTAAATAGAAAATGAAGCTGTTGAGTATTTGTCTAATAACATCCCTGGTGATACAGCTAGTTCTAACAGCTTGATGTAATGTATTGTCTGAACTACTCAGTGTGATGAAATTCAGTTCGAAGACAATCAGGATTTGGCACAAGTAATTCCAGTTAGCCTCGCTACTGACACTACGAAAAGCCTTACTTACTACATTCCGTGTCCTGGTACAACGCTGTTATGCATGTGCGTGGCATCCCATGAAGTCCCAATGACAACCATTTTAATCCACTTGAAATCGTGTCGGACAATGATTAATGATCAAATCAGATGGTCTGAATCCACCCATCCATATGAAACATCTTTCAGCAGGAGATATCCACATTCTCGTGATTATATGTAACACATCAGTTTTTGCAGCTATACCCTTTAATTGAAAAACAGAATGAGTAGATGATTTGAGAGTAGTATAGAGCATATTATTATTTGAGGAGAAGGATGCTTAATTTTAAAGGCAACCTTATTCCATGAAAGGAAACATAGTTTATATGACAATCATATTAAGGACTAAAATGTTTGCCAGTTTGACATATTTCCTTGAATTTAAATAGAGAGATCTTGTTTTCTATACCTTTCGGACTCATTATGGTAACTGGAAACAAAATAAACACAAGCACCTGATAATCGCTGGAACCATTACACGTTCAGCAACATTACATTACACTCTCAAAATCAATCAAAACAAGCACGAAATAGAATGATTATTTTTAGCTTACTGCTAACACACAACAATGCCTTAAGATTTAAGGCATACAGCTTGAGCTCCAGCAATTACCACGGAGCTCACAATAATAACCCCTTGCATCTTCCTCAAAACGAGCTCTTCTATCAACTCCCCCTTTTTTACAAAATGGAATTGAGTTGTGAAACAATTCAAATCCAATTTAATAACAATGTATTACGCAAGCATAAGCTCATTTACTTCAACTAGGCATGATTCGGGTTCGAAAATATTTAGTACGAGATGCATATTTCAAAGTATATCCGAAATCAAATAAGGTGAAATAATGCCAAATGCAAATGGCCAGCTATATATGTGAACTCCATAAAAGATGATAAAAAACGTTGAGATATCAAGATTGATAACAAACAACTTTTTTCCAAAACACACACTTGATTTACCCAAGAACAAATAACGATTTTACTCAAGAACATGTAAAAAGTCAAAAGTTCACTTTATTCGAGTTCCAAAAATGATATATTTATGAACCTAACACCCAAGCAAGGAAGTAAATAAAACAAGAACAAATAACGATTTTACCCAAGAACATGTAAAAAGTCAAAAGTTCACTTTATTCGAGTTCCGGAAATGATATATTTATGAACCTAACACCCAAGCAAGGAAATAAATAAAACAAGAACAAATAACGATTTTACCCAAGAACATGTAAAAAGTCAAAAGTTCACTTTATTCGAGTTTTAGAAATGATATATTTATGAACCTAACACCCAAGCAAGGAAGTAAACAGAACAAGAACAAATAATGATTTTACCCAAGAACATGTAAAAAGTCAAAAGTTCACTTTATTCGAGTTTTAGAAATGATATATTTATGAACCTAACACCCAACTGAGTAAGTGCAAACCTACTATCAAAATTAGTCAAATAGTCATCAATCGAAATAGTTACATGCCAATGAAGGTTTACAAGCTGAGAGTTATGCAGGTAATGCTTAAATGTTTATTTCATCATAAACCAAAACCATCAAAGATTTAATGAATCTGATTGCTAACCTGTTGCAAGTAGTCACAATTACTTCTGTAAATAGGTCAAAATAGTTTAATACCAATCATGTACATAAATAATGAACTGAGATAAATGCAATTTCAATCAAATTTTTACCAATCAGTTGAAAATGCATCGTTGAACCCCTTTTGGGAATAAATCACAGTTTGTCGAAGTTGCCTCATTAATCAAGTCTCGATAACTACAACATTAGATGTTTCATTATCATAGTTCATGTACAATATATATTAAACATATTAATTCTTGAAGTTGGCAGTAACAACATATGAAAATGCAGAAGTAATATTTAGGATTTAGCTTATGTACTTTATCAATACATAATAATTACTGTCCTAATAAAGTTGATGTTAGTGGGCTTCCAATTAGGACATTGGGTAACTCCATCAATGATTCTTTATTCCTTTGAATATAGGTTTCCAAAATTTCATCTAAAAATTACAATAGAATTTAAATAAAAAAATTAGTACAAATCAGAGAAAATGAAACCACTGTCAAAAATACATGAATCTTCACTTATCTGAATGAAGCACTTTGGTTTGCAACTCATTTTTATTAGTGGTCGAATTTTGTTTATCAATTCATTGTTGGAAAGTCACTGAAAACTTAATAGACTCTCGGAATTGTATCTAAAACTACAGAAGAATTTGAATAATAAATTTAGTTGTTGTGTTCGAATTTCACATGGTACAATGGAGGCTTCTTCATACTGGCATTCATTTCGAATGCTAGTTGTTCTAATAAAACAACTTGCAAATTAAAAAAGAGACCATGGAACTTGATGAGTAAGCAGCATAAACCATTCTTAAAAACTATATTACTCAAACCAAAAAAATTTGTCAAAAACAAAGTAACTGCAGTCATCTGCAAGTGTGGCTTTTTTATACCTTTCACGGTCAAAATGTCTAGTCATAAATTTACAAGATCTTACCCAAAGAAAGTAACACAAGCTAGAAGTGCCAAATGAAGATCGCATATTCTTGGGTTATTGTTTATATCTAAAATTTAAAGGAATGTCTTCATTTTTGAGAAAATTGAAATCGAGCAATTACGCCACTGGGAGATTAGAACACATTAAAATAAAAAACGGTAAAAACTAACGCAGATGGAAAATTACAGAAAAGGCTATCTACAGAAAAATTAACACCTTTAATTACCTGAGTTTGCTTGAATCAGATTTGTCGATTCAACTTGGATTTTATACTGCCGCTTCTGCGACATGATTTTGGGAGAAGAGAAGAACATCACTTCCTTTTGGCATGAAAATTGGGGAGCGATTAAATAATTAGGTGAAAAAAAATCTATCTATATTTTACTGGCTCCTACTGTGTTGAAAGCATTTTGCATCAATAAAAATAATGGACAGCTTCCAAAATTTTGATTTTTTTTGTGATAGAAAGAGGAAGATGAAATAAATCTGCAGTTTGTACTCCAAAATGAGGAGAATACAGAAAGAATATGCTAAGGAAGCGGAGAAGAAATAAAAGTGGACGGAGATGTATTGATTCAAAGAACAGTTCTTTCGAATTAAATTGGGAAAGGAAATAGGGTTACGGAGGAGAAACAGGAAGAACAGTTCCTACGAGAAGAAATAGGTAAGAGAAAAATATCGAGGAAGCCGCAATGTTTTTTTGGCTTCAGAGAATTTAGTTTTGAAGAAGGAAAGCACGGAGTTGGATAGACTCGATGAAGAAGGAAACCATGCAGAAAATATCGGCTGAGCGGAAATTATTCCTTAATTTATTGGCACAAACAATTTGATTTTGGGTCTCCAGTAAGGAAACCTCCCTAATGGTCGGTTTGATAATTTACTACCTTAATTTCATTTGGTAAACAATTTGTGCTATGAAACTTGGTAAATCATATGTTCATAACATTTTCTACAATTGACTTCATTTCGTTACACATTTATTTTATATTTAATGTGATAAATGTGGTAATCTTTAATGCTTACTAAGTTAATATGTCTAATGCTTATACTATTTGTGGACTTTTGGTTTAATTTGTGATTTACTCAATATTGCTTCTTTAAATAAACTAATGGTTTTTGGGAAGAGTTTGATGAAATTTAAACAAAAATTCATTTAACCTTCAACTCATAGTTTTTCCATATTGTTTCTTTTGGAAAAATAGCTTAGGGCCTGGTTATTTAATCTTAGGATGCATGGAGACAGAAATAATGTAACCAGCCTTTATTTCAGTGATAACAAGAGAGGTTAAAAATATTGTAATGTCAACATCAATAAAATATAGAAATGATTTCATTTGCTATTGTTCCTTGCAACACTAAATTATTTCTTGTCTAAAGAACTTCAATGGTCAATGAGCATCGGTAACAGTGGTAAATACAATGGTTGTGATACTAAAAATCTTGGGTCCGGTTCTATAAACGTAAATTGTAGCCAAATTCCAAAGAAAAATCCTTTCAGTTATTTAAGTTAAAGAATTTGCCATCAAAATTACAGATGGCATTCCACATACAGCATACAATGCAAAATTGGGACATAATATGCCTTTACAGATAGGTTACTTGGATATATAAAGTGGATGCTATACCAAGTTGGATGCAGCATAGTTTGATGTATATTGCTTATGATTAAGATAATACATAAAGTTCCAAAGGAGAAGCAATAGCCAGTTGACAGTTGGCTTACATTATACAACTAAAAAACAAGAGAAAGAAAACAATAAGGACGTTCAGAGATCATATGAAAACTTACTTGGTTTCCTAGAGATGGGATTACTCGATGCACGATCCACTTCGACTCGACAACAACGATTTTTGCATGCGTAGACTATTTGAATAATAGATAAGAATGAGTTGAACCATATAATAACAAAATTTACATATCTATTTATTAGTTAAAAAAAACTAAAAATTAATCATCTCTACACATCTTTGCAATGTAAAATCCAACCCCCATCCACGAACTAAATCAATCTGCAAAAAGAGGGGAAAGAAGAAGAAAAAAAGAAGCTTGAGTCAATAATTAACTTGCTATACACAATAAATACACCTGCAAGTTTAGATCTGTATCACATATCACACACAACGCCTAGCCTTCCTTGAAAACACTGGAGCCATTATTTCTACAAACCTGAAAAATAAAATAAATAAATAAATAAATAAATAAATAAATACATCCAGATTACCAACACATACAAAGAGAAAACAAATATTGAAGGAATTGTACGCTGCACAAGGTAGCAAATGTGGGTCAGCGTACCAACCAGGTTTATCTGCATCAAAATGTTCCACTCCAAGATCTTCATCCCATATAAATATATAATCATAATAAGCTGCAACGACGTCTGGATGCAAAATGCGCTTTGCAAACCACCTAGAAAAATACAAATGACATGCTAAAATAAACATAATGATGTAAATTTTGAATATAAAAATTAACTGATTTTAGTATATTACAATTTGGTTTGCTTTTTTTACACTGACATGGATAGCACGCTTTGACCACTCATATTTTTCCCACTCACTTGTTCGACCATCATAGTGAAAAAGCAAGATTGTGAAATCCTCAAAAAACTATGTATGGAAAATACATGTATTAATCATAAGTAAGCGACTATTAACACAACTATAGTGTTTCAACTCGAATCAAACAACCTTCTTGACTACAACATCAATATTTGTAGACAGATCAAATCCAACAGCGAATAAAAGACCTTACATCTCTGTTTAGATCTTGTTAACGACCTTACAGAAATAAAAGATATCCAAGGGACAAATTAAATAACTGAAATTTACAAGAATATATATTATTACTTGAGAAATCATTCACTATTTCTTTTTGAACATTGATTATTGATTCAGCTTTTTAAAGAAAATTGAAATCATATGCTTATTTGACAAAAGTTTCATAATCCTTTATCAGGTCTCAAGTTTTAGACAAGGATTGATGAACTACGCCAATATATGAAATGTACAAAATATGCAATTGAGTTTGCAGTAGCGAACTCAGTTGTACTAATGGGGTTGCATTAAAAATGAAAAAACACCTTCTCACCAACCCTTCTGTGTGTACGTATATGAATTACGTTATGAATATGGGAATCACTCTACACTCTTTGCAATATACGTTTATCATTTGTTGAGTTAGACAATTCAAAGTGAAACAAAAATTTAGGGACAACTTTAAAAAAGAAATAATCAGTTTCACAATTATTGGCTAGTTTGGATATTTTTGACATTATGAAAATAGTATTAAAATGAAGTTTGAATCCAATGGCTAATGTTTAGCTCAACATTTTGAGCATGTTAGAAGTTTCAAAACGGCTTTGGTTATTGGGAACATGATAATCATTCTTCCACTTGATTTCAAATTGTGTAGCTCTAAAAATAAGAAGGGTGCAAAGAAAGTGGAGTATAGCAGATTTTCACATATACATAACACATGAGCTAAAATGTGAGCCCCTAGAAAATGTACGATTTCCTAGTGTTTATTGCTCATTTACTTAAAATACTTTCTTGCTAACAACAATACAATCCCATATACTAAAGACGTGGAGTTGTCTATATACAGTTGCAGTCGGCGGCACTGCATCTCCATCATGATCAATAGATAACGCATTTATTTTGGACTAAAAAAGGGAACAAACTCACTCATGTAAACGTGTAAAATTACACAATGGAAATAGCAGAAGACAAATGCATCACTACTGCTAAGTTTATTTCTACCCTCTCCTTTCCGTTCGTGTGTAGTACCAACATTCTGTCATCTACTTAACTAGTTATAAATGTCCATTTGACAACTTTATCCAATAATAAAAAAATTCTAACCAAAAGAAATCTAAGAAATTAAGTTTCATTGTTTGTTTTAAAACTACAGACTGGGAATTTTGTAGAATAGCGTCTTTTAGGAAATCTACTGCAACAACTTACTCATAGGGCAACAGAAGGCAATAAATTACCATAAAAATCAAAAATTGCTAACGTAATGCTAAAGAGATTTTGACCAAACAATTTATATCATGCTATTAATCCCAAAATTGTGACCGTAACAAAAATATTTGTTCCCTATTTTTAAAAATAATGATAAAAACCTCTAAGAGACACAAACGTGTTGGTGTTCATACCCCCGGTAACATTCACTTCACACCAGCTTGCCGAATAGTGAATCGATTAACTCAATTTCTGTAGTTGAGGTAACGGACTAGCTTGTAGAAGGCCCTTATGTTGCAGCGTCGGGTTTCAACAAAGTCGTATAAGTTAGGGCTTCCATTTCAACAATATTACAACAACGGAATAATACTCAGATGTAATCGATTTGAACGAAGCCATATAAAAAATTACTTGAGTGAGAATTTTGAAATGAGAGGAAACACGAAGATGGAAGTAGCTAGATGAACGGATCAGTGAAATTGAAGTGATGATGAATTGTCTGGAATGAAATCTTTGAAGATAGATCTGAGAGCGTTTGTTTTACGGACGGGTCTTTTTGTAAGGGCGTGAAATAATTTGTACATGTACCGTGTAATTTTTCGGTTCACATTGGAACGGCTCCAACCCATTCCTAAAACACTACGGGCATAGACGATGCTAATTCATTTTTCCACGGTCCAAAACTATTCCAAAATTGCCACGGCTTTTGACCGTGGCAATTCTTCTGCATTCGGTGTGGCAAAACTGGCAATATGGTGTAGCGTAAAGCATACGATATCCACCGCTTTGAACACCATATCCATTAGGGTTATGACGAAGTCTAACTCCGTACAACTATCGCTACGACGACTTTGCCCTTTGGGGCCATGGCGGAGTCCCACTCCATACAACTATCTCTTTGACCCTAACACATTGGTCCATAGTCAATAACCCTAACGGGCCAAGCAGTTCACACAACCCTGGCTTTGGTTCGTCAACATACCCCCTCTCTCAATGGTGAACTAAAGTTATAGATATCAACAACCCCTTTGCACACGTCCCACAACAAAGCCCAACTTTAGAAGTTAACTCGTTGGTTCCTATCTAGATCCTGAGTAATAACTTCGCATTTGGGCTTCCTTCGCATCTCGGGTTTTTGGTCTTCTTCGGTTCGGTTCGGCCTCCACTCGGATCGGTTCCTGACTCTTTGGTTTGGGTACTTAAGATCATGGTACTCTGGTTCGGGTGCGTGAGGCGGTTCATGATCCTTCGGCTCGTGGGTGCAGGCGGCTCGCGGTTTGGGTCAAGGTGCTTCACAATGGTTTGGCTCATGGACACACTCCACGGTTCGGGGCTCGTGACACAAGCGGTTCGGTTCGGGGAAGGGGTGGCTTGGTTCATGGTTGGTACATACGACCCCAAGGGGGCGACTCGATTTGACTCTCCACCTCCTATCCGATCTGAATTCGTGCGCCATTTCCAACAAGCTATTTTATGCCACAAAACGGCGTTTTCGACCATTTAAACTTTCCTATGCAATCACAAAACAAACCAAACTGCAATAGTAACATGTGGGATTAACCAAAAACAAGAAAACAACAAGTTTACATGTTAATTTAGATCAAACATACCCAAAACCATGATTTTCCCCTTAATCCCCTAAATTCCGAGATAAGCAAACTTAATCCAAATTAAACCAAATTTATACCAGTGACATAAAATATGATTTTAGAATTTTCACATATTTTTCTGAGTCATTAATTCGCTAATTATCACTAATCACCCCTAATTAGCCGTAATTATTGAATAAACATGTTAATCACTCATCTTAGCCAATAATTAGTGATAGATCTGAAACTTTTACTGATTTGGCTCAGATTCTATGTAGTGCAGTAGCTCTATAACGAATTTGGTGCTAATCCGCCTTGATTTGATGTGGATTTGATTAATTTAGGGTTAGAAAGTGATTAAAGAGAGATTTAAAAGATGGAGGTCATTACTATGGTTCAAGGAATGTTTGTGGCTTCTAGAAAAATGAAAGGAGATGATTATCCAACTCCCTTCAGCCCTCCCATAACCCTAATCCCGAAATGTTGTTATGGGCCTAGCTGCTAATCACCCTATTAAGGCCGATTAAGCTGTTTTCCCATCTTCCAAACCTTATTTCAGCCATATCACCGAAACGATAAGTTTGTTTGATTAATTTGACCACTCAACGAAATGGGAGACCTTCGTCTGAATCCAAAGGACGTGATTTCAGGTCAAAACTCCTTACCAATCAAAAGTTATAGGCGAAACAAGATTCGTAGAGGCAAAACGATCATTTAAAATTCAGCAAAAATCGTGAATGTGGGAAATGACCCCAATAGTTGTTTCCCAAAGTTATATGACCATATGACTTTGTATGAAAATAAAATAAATATTTTATGATCCTCCAATATGTAGAATGCGGGTCGTTACAGAGACTCACTACTTTCAAGTAATTTTTGAAAGAAGATTGCTCTTTAAAATTTAGCTCGGCCTATCATCTACAAACCGATGGCCAAAATGAAATCACTAACAAATGTTTAGAAACTTACCTGCGTTGCTTTGTCTGTCATCACCGAAGTGAATGGTGCAAGTGGTTAATATTGGCAGAATATTGGTTTAACACTTGGATCCTACACAAGTGACACCATATGAAATTTAAATGGAAGACTTTTTCCAACTCTGTAATCATATGTGCCAAATGCAAGGACATCATGATGCAATTCTTAAAGGACAATTTGAAATCATTCCAGGAAAGAATGAAAAAGTTTTTTGATAGGAGGAGGACTGAGAGGAGTTATAATGTTGGAGAGATTGGGTGTTTTTGAAACTTCAACCTTACATGCAGCTTACTGCCAGAAATCAGAAGACTCACAAGTTATCACCAAAGTTTTATGGATCATATAAAGTGATTAAGAAAATAGGGAAGGTTGCCTACAAGCTGCAGATGTTATCCCATGCAAAAATCCACCCAGTTTTTTGTGTTTCTCAACTCAAACGATGGTTGGAGATGGTATAATTATACAACATGATACCCCTAGTTTTGTAGAAGAAATAGTTGAACAGCCCGAGACAATTGTTGATAGGAGAATGATACCAAGGAATAATGATGCTATTGTGCAAATTTTAGTGAAATGGAAAGACAAACCGAAGGAAGAGGCTACGTAGGATGATTACTGACCACTTGTAAGGCGCTTCCCTGCCTTGTACCTTGGAATAAGGTTCATTCTTGAAGGGGAGCGGGGTTTTAATAACCATGCCATGACTACATGGCCAACCAAGCAAGCAGTTGGTGTGAAGTAGACTTAAAAAGGTGATTTCGACCAAATTTCACCATAGAGGACCCTTAGTTCAACAAAGAGGTAGCTAGAAGGAGAGAGGGTGTTGTTAGAAGTTTTAGTTGGGGATATCATAGCCTAAGGAGAAAAGGGGAGGATTGTATCAGTGTGCATGTGCACACTACTGGAATTTAGATTCACAATTGTATTTGGGCTGAGTTGACCACTGTGTATTGTTGGCTTGTTAAATCGTTCGTTATTCAATATGGTTGAGAGTTCAAAAATGACTGGTTGTACTGTTTCTGAGTAAGTACAAGTGTTATTTTTGAATTTTGTCGGACTGTAACTGACCATACATTCATGAGAATCGATGATGAACCATGGAAGCAGCGGCTTAGATTAGATGATGATAAAGAATTCTATGAGATATCACATTTATGGCTGAAACATTGAATCAAGGAAAAAAATTGTGTTTTGGACACGTACGCTTTCAAACTCACATAAAATTATTATTCTTTTCATAGTTTATGGACTTTAGTGAAAAAATTGTAACTGAATCTTGTTATTGAGTTTGAAATTTATATTGTTCTTGTGGATGAATTTTTGGACTGGATGTATACATACACCCAGTATATATGGAACTGCAACAAATGATTTAAAACTTTCTAGGTTAATAAACATTGGTACGATGGTTTTCTATTGTTTGAACATTTTTATTTTTGTTTAGTATCTTCTGTGTTAGAAATTGTTGGTTATGCGGAATTTTTATTGACCATGTAATGTAAGGGTCATAAACCATGATAAACTGAGCTAATTAACGTGATGATATATTGATATCTTCATGAAGATATACGAGCAAAAATGTATATCTTTATGTTTTTGTTCACCATGTTTCAAAGCTTCAAAAGAAACTTCTATTGTTTTAAGAATTAATAATCTTTAATATGCCATTTATCAATGTTTGTCAATTAAAGTTCAAGTAAAACTACATCCCACTTAACATACATAACTAAGAGGGAAGCTTAGTGTATAATATGAATACTTCCACTTAACAAGAGAAACTACAATAAATAAGTTAGAAAAGTGAATTTGTAGAAATAAAATTCTTGTATTGAAGTAGAACGAAAGAGAGAATGTAATTATATTGAATAAAATGATTGTACAGACTTCCGAACTATATACAGTGATATATATAGCTATAAAAAATAAAATAATATAAACGGGGTAACCCCCTCCCCCCTTCATACATCTACCACAACAGACACTTCTATTCTTTATTCCCCCCTTTCAAATTAGGGTTAGGGTTTCTTCTAAGAACCCTAATTTGATCAGCAATTTGATGTGATAACTTCAAAAACATAGATCTTGTTAACAGAGATGAGAGCTTTAGTTGAAGAATGGCTTGAATCAATATACTTGAGAGTTATGACAGAAGAAAAGCTTGAATCAAACATAGTGAAAACCAGTGACTCAGATCTGACGAATCTTCTGCACATCATCTAAGGAAAGGCTTGAATCAACATACATGGGAGCTTCGACAGAAGAAGAGCTTGAACCAAACATAGTGAAATCATGTGGCTCAGATATGATGCGAAGCTTCTTTGCAGTAAATTTTTATGTCAGATCATATACTCCTTGATTTTTAGTTCTTCTCTGAGTCATACGAAATTTTTGGCTAATAATGATTTAGTAAAAAGTCTGTTTCTTTGATAAAATGATGGAATATAATTATTTAGCAGATTTCCTTTCTGAATATTCTCATGAACAAAGTATATATCAATCTCTATATGCTTCGTTTTGGCATTCTGAATAGGATTAGCAGACATATAAATGGTAGTCTGGTTGTCACACCATATGATAGGTTTTCTTCCTGAACATAGTTTGAGTTCCTTGAGTATAGATTGCAGCCAATATATTTCTGAAGTAGCACTAGCTAAGCTTCTATATTTTGCTTCTGCACTTGACCTTGAGATGGTAGGTTGTTTCTTTGAACACCAAGATATTAAACTATTGCCAATATATATGCAATATCTTGTTGTAGACCTCTTGTCATCTACGTCTTATGCCCATTCTAAGTCTGTATATGTTGCAATGTTGAGTTGATTGCTAGGTTTTAAGGTTAAGCCATAAATAATTGTGCCATTTAAATGTCTGAGAATCCTCTTCACAGCCTTCCAGTGCTCGTCAAGTGAATTTTGCATAAACTGAGACACTTTATTAATGCTAAATGAAATATCAAGTCGTGTTATAGTTGCATATTGATGCATCTACAACACTTCTATACTGTTTTACATTAATTATGGCTTCTCCCTTGTTTTTAGAGTAGTGCTGATTTCATAACATAGGTGTTGGTAGAGGTTTAGCATCATTCATCTTTGCCCTTGTTAGTAATTCTAAAATATACTTCTTTCGCCTGAGTTGTATTTCAGAATCTGATTGTCTTTTGACTTCATTCCCAAGGAAGTATAAGATGTCACCCGGATTTTTGATAGAAAACTGTTTGTCTGGATATTCGGCTATTTTCCTGATCTCATTCTCATTGCTACCTGTAATAATTAAATCATCAACATATATTAGTATAAATAATGTATATGAGTTATTAATTTTAACAAAGAGAGATGAATCAGATTTGGTTGGGTGATATCCCATAGTGTCTAGAGTGGCTTTCAGTTGATCAAACCACACTCTAGATGCTTATTTCAAGCCAAATATTGCCTTGTTAAGCTTGCACACTTTTTCGAGATTTTTAATAAATCCCTATGGTTGTTGCATATATATCTCCTTATGTATAACACCATTCAGAAATGCATTGCTGACATCTAGATGCTTTATTTTTCATCCATTTATTACAGCTATAGTAAACACAAGTCTGATGGTTGATGGTCTTATCACTGGAGAAATGTTTCATTGAAGTCAAATCTATACTCTAAGGTAAATCCCTTTGCAAAAAGCCTATCTTTGTACCTACTTATAGAGTCATCATGATTATTCTTTTTCAGTTTATAGATTCATTTACACCTAATTATGTTCTTGTTGCTTAAGGGTAGACCAGTTCCTATATGTTATTCTTGATAAGTGCATTATACTCTTCATTCGTGGCATTTCTCTTGTTTTATCCTTTACAGCTTGATTGTAATTGTCTGGTTCATTTGTAATGGTGGTTGCAGAGAAAGTTTTAGGCTTAAATATGCCACTCTTGGCTCTTGTTATCATTGGCTACCCTATTTGACCTTGGACCTTGTTGGATGGTAAGTTACTTTGATCAGGTTGAGCAGTGTAATTGTTTGATGTATTTCCTTGATTGTCACTACTCATATGAACATCATTGCTTGATCTGTATGTCTGTGAGCTTGACTAACTCTCAAAAGTTTTAGTTGCATTCTCATTTTGATTGTTCTGGGGTAATCATTGGCATGGCTGAGAGGCTCACTGTAGTTTTGATGTGATAGATTAGTCATGTCATGCTGAACACCTTGAGCATCAACCGCCATTATACTATCCACCTCATGTATGGGATCAACAACATTTGATAACTTAGGTATACATACCTTTGAGTTATATACCTTCTTTGAAGTTTTTATAGAAAAATCTTTAAATGGGAAAACATTTTCATTGAAAATAACATGTCTGCTAATGTAGATTCTTCCATTAGAATCAATACATTTATATCCTTTTTGATGAGTGCAATATCCAATAAATGGTCATGGCTTGGATCGAAATTCAATTTTATTAAAATTATATGGCATTGGATAGGGAAAGCATAAACATGGGTGTTGATTATGGTTGTGGTTTAGCATCATTCATCTTTGCCCTTATCAGTAATTCTAAAACAAACTTCTTTTTTCATAGTTGTATTTCAGAATATGATTGTCTTTTGACTTCAACCCTAAGGAAGTATGAGATGTCACCCAAGTTTTTGATAAAAAACTATTTGTCCATATATTCATTTCTTTACCTGATCTCATTCTCATTGCTAACTGTAATAATTAAATCATCAACATATATTAGTATATATAATGTAGATGAATTATTAATTTTAATAAAGAGAGATGAGTCAGATTTGGTTGGGTGATATCCCATAGTATCTAGAGTGACTTTCCGTTGATCAAACCACACTTTATGTGCATGTTTCAAGCCATATATTGCCTTGTTAGGCTTGCACACTTTTTCAGGATTTTGAATAAATCCCTATGGTTGTTGCATATATATCTGCTCATGTAGAACACCATTCAGAAATGCATTGTTGACATTTAGATGCTTTATTTTCCACCTATTTGTAACAACTATAGTAAACACAAGTCTGATGGTTGACGGTTTTATCATTGGAGAAGATGTTTCATTGAAGTCAAATCCATACTCTTGGGTAAACCCCTTTTCAACAAGCTTGGCTTTTTACCTACTTATAGAGCCATCAGGATGCCTTTTCAGTTTATAGATCCATTTACACCTAATTATGTTCTTGTTGCTTAGGGGTAGACCATTTCCCATGTGTTATTCTTGATAAGTGCATTATACTCTTCATTCATGCATTTCTCTAGTTTTTACCCTTTACAGCTTGATTGTAATTGTCTGGCACTATAAGAAATGTGGATACGGTTACTCAGGATAGTTGCATTTACGTGATAATGCAGCCAAGTTTTTTTATTTTCTTTATTTCTAGGGTTTCGTTGCGTTTAACTACCCCCCTTTATTTCGTTTTTCCTCCCAAAGCTTCCTCATTATCCTCATATCATTTCCTTCCATCACAGTTTCTCTTCCAATCCACAAATCCCCAACTTCTCCTTCAATCGAAAATTTTCTGAATGTTTTGTCCTCTTAAATCGGTTTCCTACTCTTCCCACATTCGCTCCTTCTCCTTCAACCGACAAACCCACGTTTACTCCTTCTCCTCTTCGATTTCGTTTAGATCCACGTATGTTTTACAGTTGTTTTCTAACTATTTTTGTTTTTTGATTCACAGATCTACAACTCTGCTTTCAAATCGTGATTTTAATTCAAGCGTTTCAGGTTAAGGTAACAAATCGCACTAATTTGTTTAAGCAATTAAGACACTAATTTTTGTTTGTACTGTCAGTTTACAAATTATCTAGGATGATAGCTATATGTATACAAATAGGCTTTGCAACGGATCTTTGTTAAAATAGGCTATGAAAGTAGACATTTGAGTATAGCTGGATCTTAGCTGAAATGTATAAATCAATACAAAATCAGGGCAAATCCATAAAATCAACGCTTGTCTATTTGCTAAAACGTATAAATCAATACAAATAGGCTAGGATGTCTATGCTTGATTATGTATAGCATACTCGATGTACTACTTTGTTTTATTTTGGATGACGAGTGATCAGATTCATGTTGTTAACACAAACAATTGGAAGTCTGAAGATGTTGAATTTCAGAGTTACAAAAACAGAGTATTGAATTTGATCTAATTTGATCTCTAAGTTTATTTTTCTTCACTGATTAGGCTAATTTTAATTTTGTACTGATGTCATTAGCAATGTTAATTACATCTTCAGAGATGCCATAAAATCCCCTCCTGGATAATCCAGCACAACAGAGTTCATTCTTATTTGACTGAAAAGCATATTTGTTAGATTTAATATGCATGTACTATTTCCATACAGATCAATCAGTTGAGAAGGTTTAGGGTCCATCTAGTGTAGAGACTCTGAAGCAATTTCAAGATTAGACTGGAAAGGTATGCGCTTGAGATTTATGTTACTGTATTCTAATTTATTTACTCTGTAGATTATATTGACTTGTATTAATTCGACAAAATTGTGTTGCTTTGACCAAATGCACTAGCAGTTAAGTTAGCTGCATGTTCTAAAATATAGTGAAATAGGATGCATATTGGGTATGCTAGGGAAACACAATACGTTAATAGGAATACTTTACGTCGCAACTAGAAGTACTTTTGAGTGAACAATGAACCTTCCTCAGCCAAATCCTCTAATAGCAAGAAGCTGTTAGGAGTGTTGATTTCTTTTTTGGAGAGTCCATATTGTTGGAACATAGTGGGATAAAATGAGGGGGGTTCACTGGTGCTCTTTGAGTACTAGATTCAAATGAGCGGTTTGTAGAAACTTCTTCATCATATCTATGACCGTACTCTCCTGTCAGTTGTAATGTATTTCAGCTACTGACCTTGGCTTATCCCGCTCATCCTGCTACATGATTAGAGAAAATGTCACAAAGAATGAGAAGAACAAATATTTTACGGTAGCAAGGTTTATTGAGCTTGTTTATAACACCAATATTTCTGGAAAGTTATTAAAAGAAACAGCACCAGCACCATACCTCCTGTCTACCTCTTCGTTTTCAAGTCAAATACATAATAACTTCTCGGTAAGTCATCTTAGTAGCCCTTGGACTCTATTGCTTTTCGCCATGTGTCTCGAGAATCTGCATTTTGTCTATATATCACGCCTTTATTGTTTTCCATTTTTGTCATGACCGCTAATGGCAATTATACACCTTAAATTATAGGAGATGGTTCTGTCATTACTCCTAATTACTTACCTCTTCCTATACTAAACCTCACACGAAGTCTTGCACGGATTGCTAAATAATTTGATTTTGCTAATATATCAGTGTTTAATTCTGATCCAAGTTTTGCAGGATGTACAATATCAAAAAATATTTGTACAAGAAATTAGGAACGACGTTTATATGTATTAAATGGATTAAAAGTTTCAGTATTGATTTATCTACTGACTCATTTCTATTCTTTGTCTTGTTTTTGTTTATGATTCTTATAGTTCTTCTTCTTATTTGAAAATTTAAGCATTCACGAATGAGTTAGTAAATTTGCAAATTCGCTACGATTGTAGCAGGTCTAAATAGGAAAAAAATTCCACTACCATAATGATATCATCTTTATTTCTTCGATTCAATTTGATTTGATTCAATCAGATGTGCAGGCCTACCTACAATACACAATGTTTTTTTTATTGATGACTATATATACATGTTAATGTCAGGTCGATGTAGTTAAATTAGCATCCTACCCTTTTTGATATATAAAAAAAAAACTTAGAGCACTTGTATATATCAATGTTTAATTTTGTTCCAAGTTTTGCAGGATGTACAATATCAAAAAATATTCATATAAGAAATCAGGAACGATGTTTATATGTATTAAATGGATTAAAAATTTCAATATTGATTTATCTACTAACTCATTTCTATTCTTCGTCTTGTTTTTGTTTATGATTCTTATATTTCTTCTTCTTATTTGAAAATTTAAGCATTCACGAATGAGTTAGTAAATTTGCAAACTCGCTACCATTGTAGCAGGTCTAAATAGGAAAAGTTTTCCACTTTACCCATAATGATATCATCTTTATTTCTTCGATTCTATTTGATTTGATTCAATCAGATGTGCAGGCCTACCTACAATACACAATGTTTTTTTATTGACGACTATATATACATGTTAATGTCAGGTCTAGGTAGTGAAATTAGCATCCTACCCTTTTTGATATATTAAAAAAAGCTTAGAGCACTTGTATATATCAATGTTTAATTCTGATCCTAGTTTTGCAGGATGTGCAATATCAAAAAATATTCATACAAGAAATTAGGAACGACGTTTATATGTATTAAATAAATTAAAAGTTTCAGTATTGATTTATCTACTAACTCATTTCTATTCTTCGTCTTGTTTTTGTTTATGATTCTTATATTTATTCTTCTTATTTGAAAATTTAAGCATTCACAAATGAGCTAGTAAATTTGCAAACTCGCTACGATTGTAGCAGGTCTAAATAGGAAAAGTTTTCCACTTCACCCATAATGTTATCATCTTTATTTCTTCGATTCTATTTGATTTGATTCAATCGGATGTGCAGGCCTACCAACAATACACACTGTTTTTTTATTGATGACTATATATACATGTTAATGTCAGGTCTATGTAGTGAAATTAGCATCCTACCCTTTTTGATATATAAAATAAACTTAGAGCACTTGTATATATCAATGTTTAATTCTGATCCTAGTTTTGCAGGATGTACAATATCTAAAAATATTCGTACAAGAAATTAGGAACGACATTTATATGTATTAAATGGATTAAAAGTTTCAGTATTGATTTATCTACTAACTCATTTCTATTCTTCGTCTTGTTTTTGTTTATGATTCTTATATTTCTTCTTCTTATTTGAAAATTTAAGCATTCACGAATGAGTTAGTAAATTTGCAAACTCGCTATGATTGTAGCAGGTCTAAATCGGAAAAGTTTTCCACTTTACCCATAATGTTATCATCTTTATTTCTTCAATTCTATTTAATTTGATTCAATCAGATGTGCAGGCCTACCTACAATACAAACTGTTTTTTTTATTGATGACTATATATACATGTTAATGTCAGGTCTATGTAGTAAAATTAGCATCCTACCCTTTTTGATATATATAAAAAAAACTTAGAGCACTTGTCATATTTCAGGTATTTCACCTTTTGAAAATTTATATGGATTTGTGCTGAATATTGACCTCAAGTCATCTCCGTCTGATCGGAAACCTTTTTGTTCATATGTGACTTTGTTTGATGTTATCTTTATATTTTATCATTCGGTCAATAGCTGCTACATCTATATTTTGTCTTTGGTTGATGACTTTGTTCATATGTTAAAGATATAACAATGTTGCCGCTATGATCTCACTATACTCTTCAACGTCATACCCTACCAAGCATGACCGAGTGGAAACCTAAATAAAATTGAAGTCAAATTTTCAAATATAAAATCATATAGCGGCTTATGATTTATCATTTAAAAAGTTTTAAAAATCCCAATATGAATCTTGAAGTGGAAAATATAAATTTGAATTATGAAACATGTAGTTTTTTGTTTGATTAAAACAGAAAAACAGATTCTACATCAAAGCTTGAGAAATTACTTGACTGCCTATATAGCCGAGGGAAAAAGATTGGGTGAATTTAAACAGGTGAGTATATGATGCTTAAATTTATTTTAAGAATTAACACATATATGTTAATATTAAAAAAAAAATATTTTTTTATTTTTGTCATAGGACTAGTGTAGAGTATCGGCAAGGAGTTTTGAATTTCGTGCGTGTGGCAAAGGAAAATCTGAGAAATGTGGAGAAAATTTTGTGCCCGTGCAAGGATTGTCGAAATCTTAGACGTCATGGTGACCACATCATTGTTGAGCATTTAGTTATAAAAGGAATGGATCCTAAATATAAGAGCAGTTGGTGGTATAGCCATGGCGATCAAGTAAATGTAGATGAAAAGACAAATTCGTCCGACATGTATGGCTTATTCAAGATGATTCACTATGAAGATGAAGATTTTGTGGATCATGATTCTCTTGCTGATGATAAAAATGATGTTGATTTTCAAAGAAGAGAGGATGAGTTGCTTAAAAATTTGGAAGATGACGAAACTCCATTATATCTTGGCTGCACAGATCAAACAAAATTATCAGCCATCACTGTCTTGTATAATCTTAAATGCGAGACCAGTCTATCAGATAGTGGGTTTGACAAGCTTCTAAATGTGCAACAATTGTTTTAGTCAAAAGACAACGTACTTCCTAAGACTTTATATAAAGTAAAAAAAATCTTAAAGCATTTGACATGGGATTCGAAAAGATACATGCTTGTGAGAATGATTGTTGTCTTTTCGGAAAAGAATACAAAGATTTAAATGCTTGTCCAAAATGTGGTTCTTCAAGATGGAAAATAAATCAAGATACCAAGGAGATTGTACAAGGTGTTCCAATTAATGTCTTGAGATATTTTCTGATAGTTCCAAGATTTAGAACAATGTTTAGATCTTAGAAAATGGCAGAAAATTTAAGATGGCATTTCAATAATAGAAGTAGTGATGGAAAAATGCGTCATCCTGTGGATTCTATGGCATGGAATATGGTGGATGAACGATGGAAACCTTTTTCTGCCGATCCACGCAATCTTAGACTCGGTCTTGTTACAGATGGATTTAATCCATTTTCTATGTTAAATTCTGATAAATTTGGTGATACAAAATCGCAAATTGATTGGAACAAATTTGAAAAGAATGAAAAGTAAATATTTTTATAATGGGAATGCATTGATTGCATTTGATGAGGTGGTAGAGAAATAAATGAAGGGATTAATTTCTTCCATCTATGCTAAAGAAACGGATTGATTTACTTCCTATGTTTGCACATTTATTGTTATGGTAATTTACCTCCATTATATTATTACCATATGTTGGTTATTTAATTGATGACTCACATAGATTTGCACTGGCTATATATTGAGGGGTAGACTTTAGTGTAAACCCATCCTGGCCTGGAGCCAGTGATCCCCATGGTGTCTCTTCTTGTTAAACCTGATTGAGGTTTGGATATGTAAACTCTTATTTTGTAATCTCTTGTAATTCTCTCATGTGGAATAAAATCTCTCTCTGTTGGACTGGACGTACACTATCTCGAGGATAGTGGAACCAGTATAAATATTGTGTCTCTTTGTTTCTCTGCTATAGTTATTTACTATTTTGTTGATGTAATAGAATAATTGCTATCATATTAGATTGGTGTTCAATTGGCAAATCTAGATCCTATTTATTGCGCTTCCGCATTTGTGCAGCTTTTGCCTAACAGATTCTAAGTATAGTTGTTGGCCAGTAATGCCTGTGGCTCTTTTTTTTCTTGAATAAATGAATTGTGCCCGGCGTTTCCTCATAAACAGGAATGAATAAAAATTATTTTGCATCTGACTCCTTTTTTATAACAAGTTCTTGGTTGACCTCATGCTTGTATGCATCCAGTTTTCATTAGCCAAATGACTTTTTCTTTTTGCTGGTTTTCTATGAATGTTAACATGTATTTTCCTTGACAATTTGGCAGGGTAACAAATGTTTGAAAGAGGAAGCACAACTGAAATGGTATAAATCATTTATATTGGTATAACACCATTTAGAGTTTAGTTTTAAATTCAATAATCAACATAATTTTTGATTGAATGATTGTAGAATAATGACAACGTATGTGAGCTGTTGAATTGGGATGGGACCGATGAAATTGTTGCCGAAGGGAGAGTGGTGTCCATCGATCCAAATGAAGTTGTCAACGACATCCGTATTGGACCAATGCTGTGAAAGTTGTTGTAAGTTGCATAAAGAGACCAGATGCATATTTATAGAGGCCTACATCTAGTTTATCAGTATTAGGAGAAGCTAAGGATAAGTCAGTGGCATGGCCTGCAAATCGTATTGTTGCTCTGGGAGGACACATGATAGAAGACCTTACGGTAAAATTTATGATTCACGGTAACTGTTTGTGATTGTATGTGTGTGTGTGTATATATATATATATATATATATATATATATATATATATATATATTCCCTTAAATACATTTATTGTTCTTTTTAGAGTAAAACTTGTAGCACTAACAACAAATACAAGCTTTATGATTGGAATGAGGGTGAGGCGTTGGTTACAGAAGGAAGACTTTGCGCGAGTGATTCAAACATGATTGTGAATAGTATTCCGCTTGGTCCGTTAGCCGTGGTGGTTTGGGTAGACTACGCAAAAAAGGAGGATGCTTACTTGTGGCGCCCCCACAGTAGATATGTCATGTATTAAAGAGGCCGTTGGCAAGAAAATAGCATGGCCAAAGTCAAAAGTTGTAGCTGAAAAAACAAGCTTCGTGTCTTCTCCTTTCAAGGCTGCAACAAACATTTCAACTTCTCCTAGCAAGGCTAAATCAACTCGTCAGGTAATTTATTGGACACTGAATCATCATGGTAAAGTGGTAAAATATATTGCATTTATGTTGTAAATGCTTCATTTCAGTTTTCATAAAAATTACATAATATTTTAACTGATCTATCTTGTAAAAAAAATGTTATTTTGGTTTACTTATCCAGCATGGCTCGATTCTGGTAGCAAATAATAAATGCAAGTTGATTGACGTAGCTGAAACTGAACGAGTAGTGGCCGAAGGAACTATCGCTTCAACTGATCAAGCATCAAAGGTTCACCATATTCCTTTAGGAAAAGATGTGGTAAAAGTTTGGGTAGACTTTGTGAGAGTTAATGACGCATTACTGTGGAGACCTACATCGGAATGCACACACATGGAAGATGCTTTTGGAACTACCGTAGCTTGGCCGGCGGCCTGCGTCGTTGGGGAATCAAGTTCAAGTAAGTATTATTTTTCAGTTTAACAATATTTTTTTATGAATTCTTCCTATCAGACTGTTCAAGAGCTATCATTTTCTTTAGAATTAGAAAAGTTAGCATAATAGTAAATCACACTTTGTGAATGTAGGAATACGCTAAGAACTGGTTGAGTCATCTATAAAAATTGCAACGATATACCACTCAATCTATTTCATTTGATGCTTGAATAATTTATCTCTTCACGAAGACAGTAACTTTCATGCATTAGAGGAGTTAAGGAAAGAAAGAAAAAGAGAAAAATGGCAATGGTTATTGCCAGGCCAGGACGAATGAATCTTTACTGAAAATGAATTAATGGAAATGTTTTGATTGAAAGAATGTGACTTTTTACATTTTTTAATTTCAAAGTTCCCTAATTTATTTCATTAATTCTCTCTCTCCCTCCCTCCCCCCTTACATGGTAAAGCAAAAATTACTTCCCTTCAAATGAAAAAGTTTTTATAAATCCCTTTATGCAGCTATGTAAATCCCTTTATGCGGCTATCTTTTATCTAAACTGATTTTAATACCCCACCAATATTGTATATCAGTGCATATGAATATAATTTTATGTATGCATTTAAATAATTACAGACAACTCCCAAACATTCAAAAATTAAAAAGTAATTAATATTTCTCAAGTATGATTTTTTTTCATTAATTTATAGTATTTTATAAATGATTAGATTGTGGTTTTTTGGAGAAATCAAAATTATAGTTGTGCAACTCAAATATATAAATTGGTCAATAATTAATATCGAACAATTCGACATTGACTTTTACACATCATCCTAACTATTATTTTTCCTATCAGACTGTTCAAGAGCTATTAATTTTCAGTTTAGCGTATTGCATAACTGATTGGATTCTTAGAAAATGTTCGTCAGTTTGAACACTTTGAAATTCAGTATTTTCTCGACTAGTTTGTGATGTAGAATTGATGACAAATGGTTGGGTTCTGGTGTTTAGCAGATGCGTGCATGTACTGTGCAGCATGCTGTACTATTTATAGTGGTTTAGGCCTTAAATGGCTGATGTAGCCTATAATTTATTTGTATCGTGTGATGTTAAGGCCATCAAAAACACAACCAACCCATTTACCCAATCAAATTACTCAACGATGAATAGGTGAGATCAAACGCATTAATCTGGATAGGTCTGTTGGGTAAACGTAGTTAATGCAATGGAAAACTATGTATAATCTATGAAATATACTATCTACTATAGATGTATTATTAATGATTTATGGTTGATTTAAGGTGTATAATATTTTCAAGTACCAGTTTTTTATATATATTTTTCTAACATTTGGTTCATTTATCAAACGGGTCTTTCACTGGAAGCAGCTGATTTTGAATATGAGTTCCACTAAAAATTTGAGTTATATGAATGAATTTGAGAGTGTTCGCAGTGTGAAAGGAGGCATTTGGTGTTAATTGTACAATAAAATCATTTAATTCATAATAAAAGTTTTAACAGGACCAAATTTGAGAGTGTTCGCAGTGTGAATTTGAGTTGATTGTACAATAATAAACCTGAATCTGTACAATAATAAAAGTTTTAACATGAAGAAATAGTTCTTCAGAGTTAAATCCTTATTTCCAATTAAATCATTTTGATTTACATCCTATTAACCATAGGTGTTGGTGACACTTTTGAAGATTTAAGGGGTTGATTCTATTGTATTGTTTACATTTCAGTTTGCCTGTAATACACATAGCACGCTTGGTAAATATCACATATGAATGTTAGTTTCCGCCAGTTGATATACTAAGCTGCACTAAAATTATATCCTTATTCAATGTGATTGCAAGCATCCTTAGAAAATACAGTTTTGGTATTGGTTTCAGTGTTCCAATTTTTTTTAAGAATTTCAGTTTATTTCACTTGTTTTGGAAGTGTTAGCATAGATTTTTTTTCTAGTTTCGATAATTTTGTTAGCGTTATTCTAGTTATTTAGCATTTTATTGATTGTACTTTCATTTGAAATGAATCATAATACCGGGCCATTAAACAGTGAAGAAATGAGACAGAACACAAAGCGTTATAGCTTGCAGCGGAAATTAACGAAAATCCTCTATCATGCAAAACAGTGGTAATAAGCAGACTAATAAAACATTTGTATTTGACAAGGACCATGGCTGCCAATTTTAACACTGAGTTCTCTTAGAAGCTTTTTAACACTAAGTTCTTTTAGAAGCTAGAACCATCGCGATAAAAATTGTAAGGCATAAATTTGGTTAGCTTTAACAGTAATTTATTGCAAAATCTAGGGCTTTAAAGAAATATGTCTGGTTATAAGTAAAAAAATGTTTGAGTTTTACAGTTTTTAGCCAATATTGTACCCAAATCATGTAAATTTACGGTTCTATCTGAAAAAACATAGAGATTTGAAATTATGAAAATGTGTAGGACAATGCATACCGCTTCATATCTATCGTCATATTTTAAATGCACCATATCTATCATCATATTGTACAATATTGTAGTATTGTCTGAATGTTATTTGATATTCATTTATGTGTTTTTTAATAACAATCAATTAACATTATTTGAAAGTTTTTTGGTAATTCATGAAATACTTATTATTGATTATTGAATGTGTTTACAGGTAATTTGCTTTTCCGGAGTAAAGACCATCACCGACAACGGAAGTGACTTCAATTGTTATATGTATTATGATATTAGTCGGTATTTAAGTAAAACTCTTTGAAAATGTTTGTGGTATGTGAACTTGCTCATTTTGTCAAACAATTATTATTTAAATAGTTATGGATAGTACTTTTGTAATTACGTGTTTTCAATTATATAAATATGTTGATTAGTTGATTGTTGGTTTAAATATGATATTTATATGATTGTTGATGATTTTGGTATGATTATTACAAAGCTGGCTGCTAGAAACAATGTAAGCCATTAACAGTATATAGTAGCATTTAAAATATGCTACAAAACAATCAATACATTTCAGCAGCGTTTCTGAAACGTTACTAAAACATTATTGAAACAAACGTAAAATAATATTTGAATTTACAGTGGCATAAATTAAATGCAACGAAAAGTTTTTAGTTACATAAAATAAACACTACAGAAACTTCAATAAAAAAGCCAAGCACAAATGCAACCAAAAAATGTTAGTTTTGGTTGGATTTTTTAAACGCTGTAGAAAATATTTGGTTGCTTTAGTTTGGCAGCGTTTATGGAAACGCAACAAAAAAACAGACTTTTAGTTACGGGACCTATAGTAGCATTCTCTAAAATGCTACCAAAGTCTTTGGTAGCGTTTTTTATACGCTACTAAAGGCGTTTTCTGGTGTAGTGTGGTTCATATGTACTAGTGGTTGCAGAGAAAATTTTAGGCTTAAAGATGTCACTCTTGGCTCTTGTTATCATTGGATGCCCTGTTTGACCTTGGACATTGTTGGATGGTAAGTTACTTTGATCACGTTGAGTAGTTTCACTGTTTGATGCGTGTATTTCCTTGATAGTCACTACTCATATGAACATCATTGCTTGATCTGCATGTCTATAAGCTTGATTGACTTTCAGAAGTTCTAGTTGCATTTTCATTTTGATTGTTGCAGGGTAATCATTGGCATGGCTGAGAGGCTCATTGTAATTTTTATGTGATCGATCAGTCATGTCATGCTGAACACCTTGAGCATCAACAACCATTGTACTATCCACCTAATGTCTTGGATCAACAACATTTTATAACTCAGATATACATACCTTTGAGTTATATACTTTCTTTGAAATTTTTATATTAGAATCTTTAAATGGAAGACAATTTCATTGAAAATAACATGCCTGCTAATGTAGATTCTTCCATTAGCATCAATACATTTATATCCTTTGTGAAGAGTGCAATATCTAATAAAAGTACATGGCTTGGATCTAAATTCAAGTTTATTAGAATTATATGGCCTTATATAGGGAAAGCATGAACATCCATACACTGGTTTAACATTATACTACTTCTCTAATGGACTTATTCCATCTAATACTTTGTTTGGCATCCTGTTTATTAAATAAATAGCAGAATTAAATGATTCTGGCCAAAACTTTAACAATAGAGAGGCTTGTGTCAATAGTGTTAAACCTGACTCAACTATGTGTCTATGTTTTCTCTCAATTAGACCATTTTGTTTTGAAGTATACGGACATGTTAATCTATGTGTTATGCCTTTACTTTAAAAGAATTTATTGAGAGGCTTAAATTTAGCTTTACCATCTAACTAAAAATCTTATGGTGTAGTTGAATTGATTCTCTATCAGTTTAACATAATTTATCACAACACTAGTAGTTTCAGATTTGGACTTTAGTAAATATAGCCATGTATATCTAGTATAAGCATCAATAAAAGATAAATAGCACTCATACTCAAAATTTGAAATTATTGGAGCTGGACCCCACAGATCTGCAACAATAAGTTCAGATGGTTTTGTATAACATGTAAGAGAGTTAGGAAAGGGTAATTTATGAATTTTGCCTATTTGGTAATAGGTGCAAATATGAGGCAATTTTTATCAGTGAAGGGTATTTTATTATCAAGAAGAATTTTATCAATAATACTAATACTAGGATGACCTAGTTTATAGTGCCACAAATTAACAATGGATGTATTATTACAATTGTTACTTGTTTCAACACTGTTGCAGCTTGATTGATCATTTATAGGGTCATTATAGTTATGGAAATCAAAATTGAATAATCCTTTGACTACATTACTGAAACAACCCGAACTCGCCCATATGGGAAAACCCGGATTGAGTTGAGAATACGACAAATCAGAAAACAAACAGAAGAACATTTCATTGCTTATTACAACAATTTACATCAGAGTACAAGAATATACAGAATATGAATGAATAATATACATTTGATAAATATCAGAGATCTTCAAATTATTATGCAACGGTAAATAATACAAAACACAACTGAAAGGAATACACGGATACATAGCATTCCAAATATAGCTCCAGCTGTAATCCAGGATCCTGTGAATATAATATCTGCAAAACCAAAACTACTAGCTGCCCGTGTGGAAAATAGGGGAACGCAGAGTTTAGGTTAAAACAATAAACTCCAGGTCAGTCATGTGACTGGTGTGAGAACTAAAACAGTTATTTAAAACTTTACTTTAAAATAAAGTAAATCAAGGGACCACGCCGTATAATACGGAACAAGTTTTCTCCCAAGAATACCAGTGCAGAAGCAATGCTTTTTGGAAAAATGAAGCTATTATAAGACTCGGGTCCCATTACACAATGCAATGCAAGCCGGATGATAGAGATTTCCCTTATAATAGCCAAACATGCTTGGTACGTTTAAAACAAATCCTTTGATAATATAATAAGTGTATAATGTCAAAAACAGCTTCAAATATAAATGTATCAATCATAGATGGCATAGTATCCCATGCTACTATGTCGCCATATAGGTTTACAACTAAAACCGAAATGTCACGTATTGGAAATTGGATTTCCGTCATGAGTCTAGGCAAGGGATGTACTCTTAACCGCTTCGAGACACTCTAGCAAATGCCTCAGGGCTGCACACTCTGGGCAACCCCTGGATCCTCCAAGGCCAGTCCTCTCTTACGTTTGAGGATTGGCAATTCCTGAACAGACGTTTCCCGGTCCTATAGGACCTGTCCATCGGCTCCGTAGTAACTGATATATCCGAGGCGCCTCGCAATCCAACAACCACATAGGTAAAAATGATATATGTTTAGGCTCCATTCCATGACACCACCCATAGCTAGAAAGAAACGTCATGTCCTCCTTGGGTCCCTTATCCTGTTTTTGACTCATACCGAGGTGTGAGGCTCGTGAATTAACGCTATACACAAAGCTATGCTATATTAAAGCCGTGCTTTGATCATCAACCACAAGACTCTGCTTTTCAACAGAAGCCTTGATCATTTGCATCTCAGCATGCCACATAGGAAATTCACACCATGCAACTGATGTTTATCGATATATAATCTCTAAGCTTGTACGTCTCAGAGAAGGGCATTAAGCAAGAGAATAAATTTTCTTCCGCTAAACAGATATATATTTAATAGAGACCAATCAACACAGAATAAAATCCAATGTCAGACACACATCCATTTACTAGTTCATTCTGGGTCTGAACGAAATCAGAGGCACCTTATTCCTCGTCCCATATGTCCAATACAGGAGAGAGGTCCTCGCATATCCGGTCGATCTCCAAGTACGTCTATACAATCAACACATATTACCTCTTCTTGGGTGTATAGCCTAATCAAGACATCAGTAATCATCTAAACGATGTGAATACCTCCGGTCTTCAACCATCGTCTTCAATGTCGACTTATCATCGAATCAGTTATTCAGAATGGGTATAAACCCGGCCTTTCCAAGTAACTCGCGTATATAATAAACAAGTGTTATAAAAATACAACATACGCCTCATTCCAATTTAGAATATTTCTTTATTCAAATATTCTTATACTTTGGGAAAGGTTCCCATTAATTTTATCAAAGATAAATTCTTTAAATTTATTCTTTAGTCTTCCGTGGGATATCATTTCTAATCCAAATTAAGGTTTATCAACTAGTCGGGATTAGAGTATCTTACCGATGTAATCTTTTCTTTATTTCCCAATCCCAACCTATTCATCCCATGGAGCAAAACTGATAATACTCGATATCTAACACCACGGTGTTATCGGTAAATTTAATTTCCATTTCACGTTCAAATCTAATTAAAGATTTAACTATCGCTAGGAGCAAAACTGGTGATACTTCATTCTCGATCATTTCCCAAAATTGATAATTTAACGTATCAAATTCACTTTTCAATCTAATTAAAGATTCATTAAAACTCCACTTGGTTTTAATCTTCCCAAAAATTAATATTAATGATTATTTAACTTTGGGAAATCAAACATGCCGCATCGACAATCTACACCGTACTATTGATTTCTACCTATATATAACCTCTAAGCTCGTACATCTTAGAGAAGGGTGTTAAGCAAGAGAATAAATTCTCCGCCACCAAACAGATATATATTTAGCAGAGATCAACCATATAGTTCAAAATACAATGTTAGACATGTAATCATGTCTTTTAACTGGGTTAAAGAACCGATGTCATTTAAAACACGATTCACAATAAACCCAAATCCTATTCCATAAAAATGGAATCTTTACGGAAAACAAATCAATATATAATCGATATCAATTTCTGTATCCGACCAATACTATAAATGGTATAACGACAAAGCCTTTTAAATTCCATGTAAATTAACGGTCTTCCTTCACAGAAGCTCACTTCGATTAATACAAATCAAATTCCATTCAATTCCAATTTAATACATTAAATTGGAAAAATTTCCCTTGGAAAATCCCATTAAATCTTAATAAAAGATTTATATATTCTAAATCACATTTTACTGCAAATCAGGTTAAAGAACGAATGTCGTTAAAACACAGTTCACAATAAACCCAATTTACATTCCATTTTATTCCAGTTAAATGTTAATTAACTGGAAACACTAATAATCTTAATTAAAAGATTTATTCTTTTCACACGGGGTTTAAGAACAGTGTTATTTAAGACACCATTCACGACAAATCCAATTCTTTTATTCAATTCCAATTAAATATTAATTAATTGGAAAAAACTTCACTTAATCTTAATTAAAGATTTATTTTTTTCTCAACTGGGTTTAAGAACAGTGTTATTTAAGATACCTTCCACAACAAAATCCAATTTGATATCAAATACAAGGCTCTGAATAGAAATTATATCGGCTTATATTCAATATCAAATTCTAAAACCAACAAATATCATTTTAGGAATAACGATATATATATATATCTTCCAAATTCCCTTAACAATATTCGTATAATCACAAAATTCAATATCGAAATATTTCGAAGATGATTTCCATTCAAATCCATTCCAATTTATTGGAAATTTTGGTTATTTGAGAACCATTCACAAATCCAATTTATTTTATTTAAAAATTATTGGATTTCAAATTTAGTTAATAACTAGTTCGTTTTGATAAAAATGTATTTTTTTCTTTTCAAATATGGAATTTTTCATCCAAATTCTTTCCAAATCATTTCTTATGATTTTACACAAATTATTAATATTCATAATAATTTTATTAAGGCCCTTTCAGTTGATTTCCATAAACGTACATCGAACTGCACTTACAGCGACCTTTTTAAATTTGATTTGGACGTAATTCCAAATCCAAGCATTAGATTTCAAATCTTTTATATTCGTTAGAAAGCTCTTTTCGATACGAACCCAATGGTTCCGGTTTTAGGAGAATCCGACGGTCGGATCTCACGTAATGTCAATTCGACGTCAATGGTCGAAATTCGAGAACTACCGCGGTGCGGTGCGTTCTATTCAAGCCATTAAATATATATTATATATATTTCATTGATTTCCATTTAAAACGTATTTTATAATTCATTTTAAATTTGTTTTAAAAACGATTTCAACTTCATATTCAAATTTAAATCAAAATCGAATATTTCATATCATTATAATATATAAATGATATATTTTCAAAATGTCAGATTTTGAAATAATTTCCTTTTTTATATTCAATATGAAAATGAATAAAATCGATATAAATATCGTTCGCGTCAAATGGCGCATATCTAATCAACACGGCTTCATATATTTAAATATTTTCGTGTCCATCCCTAATCGGACATCAAAATCACATTTTGATCCATTATTGAATATTATTTTAAAATATTAGTCATTTTAAAATGTTCATTGTTCGTCATTTAAAATATTCGTTAATTTAAAATATTTGTTATTTCCGAACTGGAATTAGACACCGTCAATTACCATATAATTTTATTTATATGGGTTTCATACACACGTGTACACAACAATAATCAAACACAGTCAACCATCATTCAGAGTGCATTACGCAACTGCGTAAGCATTAAATATAAATAATTGATGCTTACATCAGTCTATTAACCAATCGATTGACATACTACTGAACAATTGGGATTAGTGTACGTCAAATATCATCCCAATACCCGCGTGGGGTTTCTATCAACACACAGAGATTTTATTCGTGCAGTTGGGCGATATGTAAAATATATCGTCCCAATCAATATCAGTTAAATGCGTGTACATAAACAAATCATCCGATTTGTAAATGAATATTTATTTTATTCATATACACGTTAAAAATTATATTTTTAACGATAAAATATTTATTTCAACACATCAATATTTTGTTTTCCATTTCACATCACAAACACACTCAATTTCCACAACACGATACAATCAAACAAGTCGTCCAGGTCTGTGAACGACGGTGTCAGGAGCTACTAAGCCCCGTCTGCAGCCTAGTATATATTTAACTAGAAAACAAGATTAGAGTGAGAAGTTCTCACCTTTGGTTTCCACTCCGCCAGTTTTATTTCTGAACTTTTGAACAGTTTGGATTTGCCCGAAATTCCAACGTAGTCTTTTTCACGTTGTTCATAGTAAAATCACATTTTTAATATGATGTTTATATATTTAAAAATAACATTTTTATCATAATGCTATACATATAAAAATCACATTTTTATATCGCTATATATAATAAAAATCAAATTTTTATTCTAATACTGTTCATGTAAAAATCACATTTTTTTACACCGCTACATATATATATATATAAAAGATTATATTTTTATAACGCTACATGTATATAAAAGATTATATTTTTATAATGTTATGCATATAATAAAAATCATATTTTTATTATGCCATTCATATAATAAAAATCATATTTTTACAATGCTACTTATGTAATAAAAATCATATTTTTACACCGCTACATAAATGTTAAAAATCACATTTTTTACACCGCTACATATATATATAAGATTATATTTTTACATCGCTATTATATATATATAAATCATATTTTTATATTCCTATGTTGTCTACAAAAAATCATATTTTTATTCTTATGTTATCTACATAAAAATTATATTTTTATACTCAAACTATTTACATAACAAAGAATTTTTATTTTTCATAACAAAGAAATTCTCTTTTTTCATAACAAAGAAAATCTATTTTTTCATAACAAAGAAATTCTATTTTTCATAACAAAGAAAATCTCCTTTTTCATAACAAAGAAAATCTAAATCAAAATACTTACACAGATGTCCAGGGTTTCAGTTCGCCGAAGAGTGGGGTGGCGGGTGTCGGATCTGGGGTGGCAGCGGCAGGCGTTCGCTATTGGTGCGGTGTTCTTCTACGGGGAGGTGGCGGTTGGGGCATTGGGGTTTTGGGATTCGGGGATCACGGCAAATAGAGGATGTCGAGGAGGGGAAGTGAAGGGGAAGGAGGCGGCTGACCGCGACAGTGGCGGAGCAGCGCGGTGGAAGGGCGTGGCCGGAGCAGCAATCGATGGGGTTGTTTGTTTTTTTCTGTTTATTTCGATTTGGATGAGGGGGGATTGACCAAAGGAAAGGAGATATATATATATATATATATATATATATATATATATATATAATTCTATTATAATTCCCAAAAAGTTGCTTTTTCAATCGAACCCCAAATCGAACCCAACGACTATTGCCCCTAGCTAACTACCCCCATTTCGGACACAATGGGATATGTATCGTGAGCCAATTCTACTGTTTCGATCAGTTTTCATTTAAAATTAAAACATAAATCAATATATTTTAAATTCAAAAGCACATTTTAATTTACCGAGACCACATACTAACTTCCAAAATCCCGAAAAATAAATCTAGCTATGTTTTGATGATACAGTCCTAAAAAACTAATTTCATCGAATTTGGAGACCGTTTGAAAAATGGTCATTTTCCAGTCGATTAAATTCAAACTGAATTGACCAAATAAGTTTAAATCCACCACGCTCACATATTAATTCCAAAAATTATAAAAATTGGAATCTAGCAATAATATGACATTCCAGATCCAATAAAAGTGGTTTCGTTGAAAATGGAGGTCGTTTGCAAAATCGTTATTTTAAAGGGCTATATATTATATTAAATTCCATAGCGACTATTCTGAATTTTCAACTGGACATAACTTTTATCCCCGTTATGAAATCTGGATTTTTCACATTCGTTGGAAAGATATTTTTAAACAGATTCAAATATTTCTAGTTTTACTGAAATCCGATTTATTTTGAATCCTGTGCATTCATTTGAAATTTGAAATCAAAATTTCAAACTACCGCGCCATTTCAGGCTCGTTATATAATTAAAATAAATTTATTCGTTCTAACTTCGATTTAAATAAATTTTTAGTCGTTATTATTCAAAATGAATCATTTTAAATATTCAAAATTCATTAAAATTGCTAAAATAAAAAATTTAAATTGGTTCCGATTTTCCGGATTGTTACAATTACCCTACAACAAAATATCTTTAGTTAGAATATCCCTGACTAGACAATAGTTTGGATAAATTTCAAAATAAACATTATTGTCACTAGCAAATTGAGATACACTAATTAAGTTCTTTATTTTGGGTACGCTTAATAGATTGTGTAAGAATAGTTGTCTTTTACCTCTAATGCAACCCTTGCCAATATGGGAAATATTTATAGACTTACCATTACCCATGCTAATAGTTTTCTTACCTTTGTACTCTCTATTGCCAAGATTAAGATTTTCCATATTATTGCTTGTGTGATTTGTGGCTCCAGTATCCGTGTATCAACTTTCATCAATAACAGGTTCAGTTCTTGTTGTTTCATTGGAATTTCTTGATGCATCTGACTGGGTATTGATGTCAGGTTGAGTCTGTACTAAATTTGCGATGGGGTTTGATCCCTTTAGATTAATATTGCCTTGATTAGCTACATAATTTGGATTAAACCTAAGCATTTAGGTGCAATACGCCCTACTTTCTCACAAATATGACATTTTGGCTTGTTATTGTTATTGTTATTACTCTATCTACCCCTTCCTCTGCCACGATAAAAGTTGCCACCTCTTTTAAGAACTTTGTTCTGATCTATTGGTATTACCTTTATTTTTGTTCCTGTTGTTACTTGTTGCATAGTTGATGCTGAATTCACTTTCTTGAACCCTTTTACTCTCAATTCTTGATTCATGAGCTAGCATAATTGAGTGTATGTCATCCATGGATTAATTTTCTTTTTATGATTCAATGATGGCCTCTATAGTCACATATTCATCACTAAAACCATTTAATATTACAATTTACAAGAACCTGTTTTGACTCGAATGGTTTACGTCCAACAGCCTCTAACATGTCATAAATAGATTTAACCTTGACCAAGTATTCACTCATGGTAATATCATCTTTTCTGACCTTTTGTAGTTCCCTTTTATAGTGCATAAACTTGGCATATGACTGATTGTTGAAGCCTTTTTCAATTGCTTTCCATATATCATTAGATGTTCAACATCCAATAACACGTGGTAAAGGAATTTGACTAATGAATGATAATAACCAAGAACTAGTCAATTTGTCTTGCCTATAAAATTTAGTATATTCCTCATTTTCGATAATTCTACCTTCTTAATATGTTGTGAATTTTGATGGTGCTGCTAGAGTACCCATGACCTATCCATCCAAACCATAACCTTGCAAAGATGTTTCTATCTGTAACTTCCATAGTAAACAATTTCTAACTAAACTGTAATCAATTAAGATTAAGGACTTACGACTATTTTTATCAATCCATCTGCAATATAGATATTATCTTGGGATTTAGAGACATTGACAAAGGGTGATGAGGCATTATTTGTTGAAAATAAACTTGGTTTTAAAAGGAAAAATAAATTATGGAATAGATTTAATTCTTGTATTTAGAGAAGGACAAAATAAATGGTAATAAATATTAGAGTTATTATATATGTAATGTAATAGAATAATCTAGGGAATGGTTTATTAAGTTAAGCATAGAAATTAGAGTATAAGGAAAAATCTAGAGAAGAAGAGTCTGGAATCTTTAGTATGTTATAAAAGGAGATGTAATCTCTTATTTGTTGTATCAAAAAGTATGAAGCAAATTATGTAATCAAGTTATATCAGGCAATAAAAAAATTTCCTTCTCCTCAAAAAGAAATTATTCCTCTTTCTCCTCTAAAATTTCCAACAAAGTGGTATCGGAGCTACACAAATTTTCAACAAAGTTGTAATGACCATTATTCTACATATCATAGGATCGTAGAATATTTATTTCTTTCCCATGTGAAGTCGTATGGTCATGTAACTTTGGGAAACATCTATTAGAGTCATTTCCCATGTTCATGATTTTTGTCGATTTTTAAATGACCATTTTGCCCCTAGTTGGTACTGTTTTCGCCATAACTTTTGATTGAAAAGGAATTTTGACCTGAAACCACTTCCATTAGATTCGTTTGATGGTTTACCTTTCCGTAGAGTGGTCATAATAGCCAAACGGACTTACCGTTTGGGAGATATGGCTGAAATAAGGTTTGGAGGGTGAAAAACTGCTTAATCGGGCCAAATCGGGTGATTATTGAGTAGGCCCATAACCCATTTCGGGATTAGGGTTATGGGAAGGCTGAAATGAGATAGAGGATCATTCCATTTCAGTTTTCTAGCCTCCACTTATCACCAAGGAACCCTAAAAATGGCCTCCAACCTCTAAATCACCTCCAAATCATCTTTGGTCAAGGATTTGGCTTAGCAACCTCTAATCAAGGAAGATCTGCACCAAAGCAATATTGGAGCTGCTGTTTAGCATTGGCATTCACATCAAATCAGAGATTTATTTCAGATCTTAGTTTATTTGTGGCTAAGGTGAGTGATTTGCATAGTTTTGCACTAATTATGGCTAATTAGGGGTGATTAGTGTTAATTAGCGAATTTAAACATGATAAAATTCTGGAAAAATGTTTATAAAATTCAGAATGATGTTTTAGACCTCTGATATGAATTTGGGTTAATTTGGTTAAGTTTTGCTAATCATATCATAAGTTTCACCTAAACATGCTTAAGGGAAAATATGGGGTTTTGGCTATGTTTGATCCATGTTAACCTATCATATTGATGTTTGGTGTTTGTGGTCACTTCTATTTGTTGCTATGACTGTTTGGTATGAATTGTGATTGTCTAGAAGTGTTAGATTGGTCGAAAACGCCGTCGAATGGCGTAAAACAGCTTGCTGGACAAAGTGCAGGAAATGTCCATTGACCGGATCGGATCGCCCAAAACGTCACGAGCCGCCTGACCGACCCGACCCGTTCGTGGTGTTCCCCACCGACCCGACCCGCTTTCTTGGTGTGTGTCACGAAGGCAGAAGACCCCGATCGATACGTGACGAGCTGGAAGCCCCGACCCGAACCAAAGCCACGACCTGAAGGAAGATTTGCACGTCGACCCGATCCGATGGAGTGGAGCATGCCGCGATCCGAACCGGAGTTCCATCTCGAGCCGATCCGAAATGGAGCACACCATGAGCACGGATTGGTAGTGAAGCAGACCGATCAGACCTGGGAGGAGACCACGATCCGATCCGAACGTGTTGATGGTCACAAACCGATGATGCACCAAACCGAACTGAAGATAGGAGGAAGAAGACCGATCCGGTGATGACCAATAACCCGAGATGCAAAGGTAGTCCAAATGTAAGTTAGAGCTCAGGATCCAATGGGGAACCAATGAGTTCACTTCATGGTTGGGCTTTGCTGCGGGACGTGTGCTAAGGAGTTGTCGACGTTCATAACTTCGATTCACCACTGAAAATGAATGATGGGCTACTTATCAGTGCAGTAGGGTCATTATGACCCGAGGGGCAAGGTGATGGTAGCAAGACTACGTTATCAGTGCAGTAGAGTCATTACGACTCGAGGGGCAAAGTGATGCGTAGTAAGACTATGAGCCAGTGCAGTGGGGTTATTGCAACTCCATGTGGCAGAGTGGATATAGTAAGGATTAGTAAGGCTATGAGCCAGTGCAGTGGGGTTCTTGTGACTCCATGGGGCAAAGTGGACATAGCGAAGGATTTGTGGCTACGTTATCAGTGCAGTGAAGCCATTTATGACTTCATGGGGCAGACTGATTGTAGCAAGGTATGTTGGGTGATCGAAGTGGTGAATATCGTATACTTTACGCACTGAGTGAGAGATGTGAGGATGGATGCTATGTTTGATTGTTTGCCATCACTATGACATGCACACCTCCCCCACCTCCGTATTTTTATACCGTTTGATATGGCACCTTAGAGTGTTGTACAGTATGTAGTGTTAACTCTTTGGTTGCAAGTCCAGGTTCAGGTATGTTTTAGTCTACCTGTTATTGTTCACTTTAGATGCTTATCGCTCATACCAGGCTTTATGTCTGACCCAGAGTTTTATGTCTCCTCTTATTACTCTGGGTGCTCACACGAGCAGACTTGAGACAGGTTAGCTGGTGATGCGCGAGTAGCTGATTCCGAGGCGGGCAGGAGGCTTCCACGTATGATATATATATATACACACATTCTCCCTGTGTCGTTGGTGGTCGCTACTTGGGCATTAGTAGTGTACCTCATTTATCTTACTTTGGCTTTGAGACAGTTTGAAAAGTTGTAATAAGCTATATTTTGGATTTCCGCTGCTATGATGCTTAGTTCTGCTTTTTAGCTTATGCACTGTCTCTCCTGTTTTATGTCAAGTATGTTATTATTATATTTTGTTCTATGCGATGTGAGACATTCTACAAGTTCTTTGTATGTTCATTTCCTTCTTCCCTTTCCTTCTGATGACCCGTTCCGCGCTAACTGGACATGAGTACAGCACACCTTTGGAGTAAATGTCGGTTGGTGCGGGGCGGGCCGTTACATTTGGTATCAGAGCTCTAGGTTGCGTAGTTAACCTAGGGAAAGACACTAGGGAGAGATAGTACGTATATGAGAGCGCGTATTTGTGATTACTTCGGTTTTCAAAAGCTATGTATATATATATATACTATTAGTAATATAAGAATGAAGTCGCACTACACTAGCACCACTATGGGGTTGTTAATCGTTTCCCTTTTTCAGATTGACGATGAGCCGAGACACGAGGGGTGCTGGTAGAGGGACCAACCATGGGAATACCGCTGACATGAGGGCGATGTTTACTAACCTCATGAGAGACATGCTTAGAGAAGTGCAAGGGGCAGTTCCCGATCCCGGAGTTGGTGTTGGCCCAGTAGTGCAGGCGCCTAGGGTCGATTTCGCCAAGTTGTGCAAGGATTACATTAACCTTGGTGGGAAGCCGTTCCACGGGATGGAGTCGGCCACAGATGTTCAAGATTGGATGGATAGTTGTGATCGTATCTTCGATGACTTGGGTCTTGAGGATGCGATGAAGAGAAGGCTAGCGTCTCGTCAGCTGCAAGGGCGAGCGATGAATTGGTGGAATGCCATTAGAACAGCTACTCCAGAGGACCAGGTTACTTGGGATCAGTTCAAGGCTCGCTTTAGCGAGAAGTTTATTCAAGCTGCCCAGAAGTCAGTGTTGTTCAAGAGGTTCTTGGAACTCAAGCAGAACGGAAGGGCAGTTTCTGATTATATTGCTGAGTTCGACACCTTATCGAAGTATGGACTGTCTCTTATTGATACTCCTGAGAAGAAGAATGAGAAGTTCATTACTGGTTTGGATGGGTACTTGGGGGAAAGGCTTATCAACCACATCGATGAGACTTTTGAATCGATCGTGGGGAAAGCTCTGAGATCAGAGAGTCTTTACCCTAAGTCAAAGACTGAGGCTGCATCTGCAGAAGGACCAAAGACGCAAGCAGGCGGTGGAGGCAAGAATAACTCTCAGAATAAGAGGAAGCAGGACCAATCTAAGGGTGGCCAGAAAAAGAGCAAGAAGGATGTTGAGTGCTTCAGCTGTGGTAAGAAGGGCCATTATGCTAAGGAATGTCGGGCCAAGCTAGCGGAAAGGAAGTGCTACAACTGTGTTCAAGTGGGACATCATAAGGATAAGTGTCCGCAACCTCTTAAGGAGAAGCAGATTGTGAAAGCATATGCTATTGATGCTGTTCCTTCTTCGTCGAATGCCCCAACTGCGGCGGAGAAAGGAAAGAATGTTGTTATTCAAGGTATGCTTTCTATTTATGATGTACCAGTTCGAGTTTTGTTTGATACTGGGGCTTCCCGTTCCTTCATATCTAGTGACCTGGTAGATAGGTTGGGACTGGAACCCGAGATAGTCGATAGACCATTGGTTGTGACGAACCCGATTGGTGGTTCGACTAGCCTTAGTATGATTTGCAGGAATTTGGTTTTATCGAGTCATGGATGTATGTTTGTATGTGATTGCTTTGTTTTGGGCTTTACTTGGTATGGCATTATATTGGGAGTCGATTGGCTCCAAAGATACGGGGTGGTGGTAGACTGTGAGGGCTTTTTGGTGATAGTGAGGGCGGATGATGGGCGGAGGGTAGTGTTTGGTAGCCTAGCTAGTGATGGGGTTATGGCTAGTTTTGTAAATTCCCTCGACATCCCGCAGGATGAGTTGTCAGATGTGCCCGTGGTTGGCCAGTATCTGGACGTCTTCGAGTAGGTGACCGGGCTTCCACCACACCGAGAGATTGAGTTCCGTATTGATTTAGTGAAAGATGCCAGACCTATAGTGATGCCACTTCGTCGCATGGCACCAAGGGAGCAACGGGAGCTCGGGGTGCAAGTCAGCAATCTTTTGAAGAAGGGATTTATTAGAAGGAGTGTCTCCGAGTGCGGAGCACCAGTTGTGTTTGCCACTAAGGCAGATGGTTCCCTTCATTTGTGTGTGGACTATCGCGAGTTGAATAAGGTGACGAGGAAGAATAAGTATCCTCTACCGCGGATAGATGATTTGTTTGATCAACTGGAAGGAGCAAGAGTGTTCTCCCAGTTGGACCTTGCGACAGGATTTCATCAGCTACGAGTAGCGGATGAGAGTGTTCCGAAAACGGCATTTAGGACGCCGTCTGGATTTTATGAGTGGTTGGTCATGCCATTTGGGTTGACCAATGCACCAGCCTATTTTGTGGATCTTATGAATCGAGTATTCAGAGATCAGTTGAATAAGTTTGTTCTTGTGTTCGTGGATGATATCCTTGTTTACTCAAGGAAAGAGGAGGAACACAAGGGACACTTGAGGATAGTGATGGAGGTGTTGAGGAAACACCAATTGAAAGCAAAATTCTCTAAGTGTCATTTTTGGAGAAGGGAAGTGAGATTCTTGGGTCATGTTGTTTCAAAGAGTGGTATTGCCGTGGACCCTGCGAAGGTGGCTACGGTACAGGATTGGCCTACGCCCAAGAATGCAACAGATGTGAGAAGTTCCTTGGGATTAGCTGGATATTATCGTAAGTTTATCCAGGAATTCTCCAAGATAGCAGCACCGTTGACTCATTTGACTAAGAAGAATCAGTCCTTCGTCTGGGATGGAGTGTGTGAGAATGCATTCAAGAGTCTAAAAGAGAAGTTGACGCGTGCGCCAGTGTTAGTCATTCCTAAGGGGAATGAAGAGATGACGGTATACACGGATGCTTGTGGTACCGGACTGGGTGCTGTATTGATGCAAGGAGGTAGGGTTGTGGCTTATGCTAGTCGACAGCTAAAGCCGCATGAGAAGAAGTATCCTACCCATGACTTGGAATTGGCAGCGATTGTGTTCGCATTGAAGATGTGGAGACACTATCTCTTGGGAGAAAGATTTGAGTTGTTTACCGATCATAAATCGTTAAAGAATCTTTTCTCTCAGAAAGATCTGAATCTCCATCAACAGAGATGGTTAGAGTTCTTGGCTTCGTATGATTTTGATATCGCATATACACCTGGGAAAGGTAATGCGATAGCCGATGCCTTGAGTAGGAGACATGCCAGCTTAGGGGCAATGTTTCTTGAGTGGAAGCAACTGGAGTATATCGCGGGGTTTGATTTCAGACCAAAGTGCGAATTGAATCCAGTCATGCTAGCTAGTTTGACGATCAGACCCACTTTGATAGAGCGGATTGGTTCCAGTCAGAGGGACGATCCTAATCTATTGGAGATCATCTCTAAGTTAGAAATGAACATCGACAGTGAGGAGATGAATGTGTATGGGCTTGATCGAGATGGATGGCTTCGGAAGAATGGAAGACTCGTTGTGCCCAACATGAATGGTTTGAGAGATGAAGTGCTTAGAGAATGTCATCACTCAAAACTGACTATACATCCCGGTGGTAATAAAATGTATCGAGACATGAAGCAGGCTTACTACTGGGAAGGGATGAAAAGAGACGCTGGGAAGTTTATATCCAAATGCATGAATTGCCAGCTAGTTAAAGCCGAGCAAAAGAAGCCTAGTGGTTTGTTGCAACCATTAGAAATTCCCGAATGGAAATGGGAGCAAGTCTCGATGGATTTCATCGATGGCTTACCAAGGACTAGATCGGGATATGATACCATTTGGGTAATTGTGGATCGATTGACTAAGAGTGCAAGATTTATACCAGTTAAATCGACCAGAACGGCATCCAAGTTGGCAGAATTGTATATGAAGTGGGTAGTGAGATTTCATGGAGTACCCAAAACCATTGTGAGTGACCGAGACCCGTTGTTCACTAGTGGGTTTTGGAAGAGCTTACAAGAGGCTCTAGGGTCAGGATTACATCTCAGTACCGCATATCATCCTCAGACCGACGGTCATACGGAGAAGGTGAATCATATATTGGAAGATCTCTTGAGAGCTTGTATATTGGATTTTGGTGGATCATGGGATGACCATTTGCATCTAGTAGAGTTTGCATATAATAATAGCTACCAATCCAGTATCGGTATGGCTCCATATGAAGCTTTGTACGGAAGACCGTGCAACTCACCATCATGTTGGATAGAGAATGGCGAGAAGTTTGTGCTTGGACCAGATGTGGTGAGAGAAACTTCGGATAAGATTAAGATCATTCAGCAACGAATGAAAGCTGCCCAAGATAGGCAGAAGAGTTATGCTGATAAGAGGAGAAGAGACTTGAAATTCTCCGTTGGTGACTTGGTGTTTGTCAAGATCTCTCCGTTAAAGAGCGTAGTTCGATTTGGCAGGAGAGGCAAGTTGGCACCAAGATTTGTTGGCCCATTCCCTGTTCTTGAACTAGTCGGGAATTTGGCTTATAGAGTTGGCTTACCAGAGAAGATGGCAGGAGTTCATAATGTGTTTCATGTTTCCCAACTAAGGAAGTTCGTTCACGACTCAGATATGACTATTTCACCTGAACAGTTAGAGGACTTCGAAGTAGAACCCGAGGCGGTTGGGAACCGCAAGCCGATTCGTATTGTGGGGCACGATACGAAGCAACTTCGAAGGAAGGCGGTAAAGCTAGTCAAGGTTCAGTGGGGCGAGGACGAGAATGATTGCACTTAGGAAACAAAGGAGAGCATTAGGAAGGCATATCCAGAACTCTTTGCCTGGTAAGATTTACTTTGCAATTTAGTTTTCCGCATGCTAAGGTAGACTTGTTTTGATTATTTGCATGTTTGATTTTTGTTTTATGGTTGATAGGCATGCGGGACCCTTTTGTGTGTTTTGGTTAGGGAATTTCGGGGGCGAAATTTCTTAAGGGGGGAAGAGTGTAATGACCCGTATTCTACACATCATAGGATCGTAGAATATTTATTTCTTTCCCATGTAAAGTCGTATGGTCGTGTAACTTTGGGAAACATCTATTAGAGTCATTTCCCATGTTCATGATTTTTGTCGATTTTTAAATGACCATTTTCCCCCTATTTGGTACTGTTTTGGCCATAACTTTTGATTGGAAAGGAATTTTGACCTGAAACCACTTCCATTAGATTCGTTTGATGGTTTACCTTTCCGTAGAGTGGTCATAATAGCCAAACGGACTTACCGTTTGGGAGATATGGCTGAAATAAGGTTTGGAGGGTGAAAAACTGCTTAATTGGGCCAAATCGGGTGATTAGTGAGTAGGCCCATAACCCATTTCGGGATTAAGGTTATGGAAAGGCTGAAATGAGATAGAGGATCATTCCATTTCAGTTTTCTAGCCTCCACTTATCACCAAGGAACCCTAAAAATGGCCTCCAACCTCTAAATCACCTCCAAATCATCTTTGGTCAAGGATTTGGCTTAGCAACCTCTAATCAAGGAAGATCTGCACCAAAGCAATATTGGAGCTGCTGTTTAGCATTGGGATTCACATCAAATCAGAGATTTATTTCAGATCTTAGTTTATTTGTGGCTAAGGTGAGTGATTTGCATAGTTTTGCACTAATTATGGCTAATTAGGGGTGATTAGTGTTAATTAGCGAATTTAAACATGATAAAATTCTGGAAAAATGTTTATAAAATTCGGAATGATGTTTTAGACCTCTGATATGAATTTGGGTTAATTTGGTTAAGTTTTGCTAATCATATCATAAGTTTCACTTAAACATGCTTAAGGGAAAATATGGGGTTTTGGCTATGTTTGATCCATGTTAACCTATCACGTTGATGTTTTGGTGTTTGTGGTCACTTCTATTTGTTGTTATGACTGTTTGGTATGAATTGTGATTGTCTAGAAGTGTTAGATTGGTCGAAAACGCCGTCGAATGGCGTAAAACAGCTCGCTAGACAAAGTGCAGGAAATGTCCATTGACCGGATCGGATCGCCCAAAACGTCACGAGCCGCCTAACCGACCTGACCCGTTCGTGGTGTTCCCCTCCGACCCGACCCGCTTGCTTGGTGTGTGTCACGAAGGCAGAAGACCCCGATCGATACGTGACGAGCTGGAAGCCCCGACCCGAACCAAAGCCACGACCTGAAGGAAGATTTGCACGTCGACCCGATCCGATGGAGTGGAGCATGCCGCGATCCGAACCGGAGTTCCATCTCGAGCCGATCCGAAATGGAGCACACCATGAGCACGGATTGGTAGTGAAGCAGACCGATCAGACCTGGGAGGAGACCACGATCCGATCCGAACGTGTTGATGGTCACGAACCGATGATGCACCAAACCGAACTGAAGATAGGAGGAAGAAGACCGATCCGGTGATGACCAATAACCCGAGATGCAAAGGTAGTCCAAATGGAAGTTAGAGCTCAGGATCCAATGGGGAACCAATGAGTTCACTTCATGGTTGGGCTTTGCTGCGGGACGTGTGCTAAGGAGTTGTCGACGTTCATAACTTCGATTCACCACTGAAAATGAATGATGGGCTACTTATCAGTGCAGTAGGGTCATTATGACCCGAGGGGCAAGGTGATGGTAGCAAGACTACGTTATCAGTGCAGTAGAGTCATTACGACTCGAGGGGCAAATTGATGCGTAGTAAGACTGTGAGCCAGTGCAGTGGGGTTATTGCAACTCCATGGGGCAGAGTGGACATAGTAAGGATTAGTAAGGCTATGAGCCAGTGCAGTGGGGTTCTTGTGACTCCATGGGGCAAAGTGGACATAGGGAAGGATTTGTGGCTACGTTTATCAGTGCAGTGAAGCCATTTATGACTTCATGGGGCAGAGTGATCATAGCAAGGTATGTTGGGTGATCGGAGTGGTGAATATCGTATACTTTACGCACTGAGTGAGGGATGTGAGGATGGATGCTATGTTTGATTGTTTGCCATCACTATGACATGCACACCTCCCCCACCTCCGTATCTTTATACCGTTTGATATGGCACCTTAGAGTGTTGTACAGTATGTAGTGCTAACTCTTTGGTTGTAGGTCCAGGTTCAGGTATGTTTTAGTCTACCTGTTATTGTTCACTTTAGATGCTTATCGCTCATACCAGGCTTTATGTCTGAACCAGAGTTTTATGTCTCGTCTTATTACTTTGGGTGCTCACACGAGCAGACTAGAGACAGGTTAGCTGGTGATGCGCGAGTAGCTGATTCCGAGGCGAGCAGGAGGCTACCACGTATGATATATATATATATACACATTCTCCCTGTGTCGTTGGTGGTCGCTACTTGGGCATTAGTAGTGTACCTCATTTATCTTACTTTGGCTTTGAGACAGTTTGAAAAGTTGTAATAAGCTATATTTTGGATTTCCGCTGCTATGATGCTTAGTTCTGCTTTTTAGCTTATGCACTGTCTCTCCTGTTTTATGTCAAGTATGTTATTATATTATTTTGTTCTATGCGCTGTGAGACATTCTACAGGTTCTTTGTATGTTCATTTCCTTCTTCCCTTTCCTTCTGACGACCCGTTCCGCGCTAACTGGACATGAGTACAGCGCACCTTTGGAGTAAATGTCGGTTGGTGCGGGGCGGGCCGTCACAAAAGTGGTATAAGAGCTATAAAAGTTTCAACAAAGTGGTATCAGAGCTAGTAGATCCTTTTAATAAAAGGAAGAAGAAGGTTGAAGATCCTAAAAAATGGCGAATAACAGCATTCCCGTACAAATTACAATGCTTACCAAGATCAACTATGATGATTGGAGTTTAAGGATGATGGTCCTACTTGGAGGATATGATCCATGGGAGATAGTTGAGAAAGGCTATACCGAACAAGAAAATGAAAATATTCTATCTCAAACCCAAAGAGATGAATTGAGAAACACAAGGATGAGAGACAAGATGGCTCTCTGTCAAGCATTGGATGATGACATTTTTTGAAAAGATTTCAGAAGCAAAGTCAGCAAAAGAAGCATGAGAAAAGCTTCAGATATCTTACAAGAGAGCCAATCAAGTAAAAAAAAGGTATGTCTTAGAATTTGAATCTCTGCATATGAAAGAAGGTGAACTTGTTTCTGATTATTTTTCAAGAGTTTTAGTTCTTATTAATAATTTGAAAAGAAACGGTGAAAAATTAGATGATGTTATCATGGAAAAGATTCTTAGATCATTAGATCCAAAGTTTGAACATATTGTCGCCATCATTGAAGAAACAAAAAACTTGGAGACCATGGCTATAGAGGAGCTTTTAGGCTCATTGCAAGCTTATGAAGAAAAGAAAAGGAAGAGACCGTGAAGCATGTTCTTAAGACACGAATTGATTCAAAAAAGCAAGAAAGTAATCAAAGCCAACAAAGATGGGGTCGTGGTCAAGAACGAGGAAGAGGACGTGGATATGGATATGGATGAGGTTAGAGGCCCAACTATGAAAACAACTATAGCAGCAATAATCAAAGAGGAGAAAGCACAACTAAAGAACGTGGGAGAGGCAATTCAAATTCAAGGTATGACAAGTCAAGCATTCAATGCTATAATTATGAGAAATTTGGGCGTTATGCTTCTGAATGTAGAGCTCCAAGAAACAATAAAGTTAACGAGAAGACCACTGCTGGCCCACAAAGAAAATGAAGAAGTAGGAAAAGAAAATACAGCTAAAGTTAAAGAAAGTTCAGTGCCCACAGTCGAACAAGAGAAGAATGAATCTGATATTATTGAAGTGAGTTCAGTCATCGAGGCAGAAGAGGAGAATAAAAGTGCTAGTAATATTAATGCTATTGAAAAAAGAGAGATTTGAAACCTATTGAAGTTGATTTTTGCGCTAATGATGTTGAAGAAGCTGACAGTGTAGTGGAGTTGAATGAGGTAGATGATGAACAAAAAACTCAAGTTGAAGAAGTAAGTCAAGCGATGCCTGATACAAAGAATGCCGGTAATGAGAAGCTTAATAATGTTATTGAATCTAAAATTATTGATGAGAGAGAGGATGCTTTCATGGAAGAAGAGTCTAAAGTCATGCTTGAAGCTGTTGGTGAGAAAAAGGCTAGCGTTGTTGTTTGTTCGGTATTAGTTAACACAAACAAAGAAACTGAATTGATCAAATACTGTAAAAGTGAAATTTTTAAAGAATTTAAAGATGTCATATATGACTCATTCAAAGCTTATGACACCGGAATAAGATGGAAGGTAGAGCACACACTTTTTGGAATGTCTTATGCGAATGAAGGAGGACAAAAAGAATGGAGCACCGTTGAAGAAATTGAATTGAAGATCTTCATATTGGGAAAGAGGAAGAAACGAAAATAGAAAATTTGGATAATTTCTTCATTTCTGCCAAAACACGTGAGATACAAAGGAATCTGCATGGAGCAATAAAACCAAGTTTAAGGGGGGATGTTGAAAATAAACTTGGTTTTAAAAGGAAACATAAATTATGAAATAGATTTAATTCTTGCATTTAGAGAAGGACAAAATAAATGGTAATAAATATTAGAGTTATTATATATGTAATATAATAGAATAATCTAGGGAATGGTTTATTAAGGTAAGCATAGAAATTAGAGTATAAGGAAAAATCTAGAGAAGAAAAGTCTGGAATCTTTGGTATGTTACAAAAAGAGATGTAATCTCTTATTTGTTGTATCAAGAAGTATGAAGCAAATTATGTAATCAAGTTATATCAAGCAATAAAAGTTTTTCCTTCTCCTCAAAAAGAAATTATTCCTCTTTCTTACAATTCATTTTTCTCCTCTAAATTTCCAACATTATTTATTAGGCATGATGCGAACAAATCAAAAAACTACAGGCAAGGGGCTAAAAAAGCAAGAACTGTTCACAAGAACAAGCAAGAAAGTCATATTATCTCTGCTAAAGCAATCAGGTAACACAATTATGTTGCAATTTAGTCTGAATTGAGTATCTGAATGGCACAGTGGGAGATGGATGATTTTCTTGAAATCATGGGTGGTGATCTTAACTGACACAACACAGTTGTGGCTGATCTGATGCAGTCGCATATACACACTGGTGTGGCGCAGATTGATGCAGCCGTGTGCATAAGTAATGACTAGGCACTCTGATCAACACAACCCCCTCTTCGATGATGAGAATTTTTTGAGGAGAGGAGAAAAATCTCACTTTACATGGTATAGATGATTAAAAAATGCCGTTAGGCTTGAATCTAGGCTCTAATACCAAGTTAGAAAAGTGAATTTGTAGAAATAAAATTTTTGTATTTAAGTAGAACGAAAGAGAGAATATAATTGTATTGAATAAAATGATTGTACAGTTTTGAACTATATACAGTGATACGATATATAGAGAGTTTGTTTACTAATGGGCCTTCAGAACCCAACCCATTATAACAAATAAAAGAATATAAATGGGGTAACCCCCTCATAACACATCCAACACTTCTGTTCTTTACTTAAATATACACATGTAATAACATAGTTGTGGAGAAAAGGTGTAGCAGATACCCAAACCCAAAGTCACTAGAGAAGCAGATTGGGTTCCAAGTGTGAGAAAAGAAGCTCGTAAGACACTGGAAGTATGACGATGAAACGTTCTTAGATATGAATGATGAACCATCGGAAATTGTTCGATCACTGGCAAATAATAAAAGCAATATAATGAGTTAATTACATGAAAATAATAATTATGACCTCAAAGATGAGAAAAGCCAGAACAATTATATTCAAAAAAGCAAAAAACAAAATAAAACAGAAAAACCTAACAGAACCCATAACATTGCATATATTGGTATTAAGATGGCCCCGGTGATAACTCATTTCAGTAGTAAAGATTTTTTACTAGTTAGTACCGAGTTTATAAACAAAAACACAGTGAATGGCTATACATTTATAGGTTAAGACCATTAAACTATTCATCATTAAACAGCTAGTGTTAAATATATTCTTTGGATCAGAACTTAAGAAACACTAATGCATGCAGAGATTTTAGTTTTTATGTAGAAAGAATATTTATTAGCTAATATGATATCGCGTAATGAAATATCATTACTAGAATCTCAGTTCTTGACCAGGGATTCTGCCAACTCCAAGAAATTTATATAAGATGATTATAATTCCATGTTGGGTAATACAGGTTCAGCTTAAACCACAGCTATCTGGATACGAATACAATGAATGTGAGAAATGGTCTGCGAAGTCGGCCGCCCTCTTCAAACTTTTCCTTCAGTTTCAGACATCTACCTATCCAAAGTGCTTCCAGATAAATGGGCAAATTTAGCAGATATTCAACATCAGGGAATTGTTCTATGTACAAACTAAACAATGTTGAGAGCTGCTCCAGGTTTGGTAGGGATGCCGCTGCACAATCTTTTAAATGTAAACAGAGTGAGGGAGTAATATATATTAATTAATGAACTGAAAATTAAATATCGAGGAAGAGTCTTTGTAAATCTGTTAAAGGTTTCTAATGGAACTGAAGGGATGTTGCCGAACAAGTTCAAGGACCAACAATGGATCATCCGTTGTAATATATTCTACATGCTGAAGACGGTTGGTGGTATCTCCTTCTGCACCCCCTTCCACCAATGATGCTTCTTCTCTCTTTAGCATTGGACATTTTCTTATTACTAATACTCTTAAGGATGTCCAACGCTGCAAATTTCCTAAACTAGTAAGCTTTGGACAATCTTCAATCAACGAATAAACCACTGTCGGACTCAAGTTAAGGGCTTCTAAGTTGGGAAATCCTTTTAAATTCAGCCTTTCAAAACTGGTAAGGAATGACATATCACAAATATTGCGAGACATGTTAAACGTTGATGGACAATCTTCAATAGTTAAGTGAGTCAGAGTATGACTCAAGTTTGCAAGGGCTTGTAACTTTGTACACCTAATCAAATCGAGTTTGAGAAGAGTGTCACGAAGAGGAGGAAATTGTATCAATTCACGGCATTTTTCAACTTTTAACCATTCTAAACGAGGAGGAAGAAACGACACTATTTTAAGATTTGTGCAAGATTCAAGCCTTAAACTCTTAAGATGTGGAAGCCAATTCTCTTTCACCATCCACTTCGGAAACTTGACAACTTGATAGCCTTTAATCTCTAATCCTTCAAGATTCCGATGGGGCTCAAGTCCTTCCAAAACATTTTAACATGTATCAATTCTATTTGGTGTGTTGCTCCATACAAATATAAGCTCATCTATTTTCTTTTTTTGATTTAGCATCGCCTCCTCAGCTTCCTCTTTGCCTTTAACATTTTCCAAATTTAGATGGAGAACGATCCACCAATTGTTAAGTCTTTTAAAGATTTTATTCCATTAATTAAATCCATCAATGTGAAATTTCCCCAAATTTTGTAGAAATGGTAGTTTTTCTATGTTGAAATTTAGATAGTCCAATTCCATACCGCCATGATTATAAAATTGTAAAGTACGCAAGTTCGTTAGATTGCCGAAACCGTGAGGTAGAGTATTAGCTGGCAAATGTGTGATACTATATTCTTCATCCTTGATCAAAACAAAAAACTGCAACTGGTATAACTTAATCAATGACACAAGTAGCTTATTATTATATCGTACATGCAAATACCGGATGTTCTTAAGTTTATCAATACGAGGATCAGTTGACACTTCTAGTTGCCACTCTCTAACATACAATGCACGCAGTTTAGGTAGATAGTGAAATAAATCTTTATTGAACTGAAAAACATTCATGACATCAGAACGATCAGGCTACGAAAATTTCTCAACTTATGTTTGTCACATATCGCTTCTAAGGTATACCCACTCACTGAATTTTTCGTTAGGAATATGGACAAATGAATGCAAGATTTAGAAATAAGCAATGAGTTATGTTGCTCGATTCTGTAACATTGTGGGTTTGAAACATTTTCAGCTAACTCATGAAGCAAATCATGTATGATGAAATACCCATTTGAACTCCTTTCGAAAAACGAGTATGATAGAAACTTCTCAATATAAATCTGGCCTACTTTCTCAGGTGTTAACTCATCTGTGTTTTCAATAAATCCTTGCGCGATCCATAAAGAAATCAAATGTGGTTCCCACTAACAAACATCAAATTTAAATTTGTAACCCTTAGGAAACAAGCTACAATATGCAAAACATTATTGTAGATGTAAAGGTAGACATTGATAACTAAATAAAAGAAGATTCATTGTATCCTTCAATATGTCTTTTTTGTGAAGAAAAGTTTCCCATTGATTAGCACTTCTTTTATTACGTAATGAACTTCCCACGACCTTAAGTGCTAAAGGAGAATGTTTTACCTTGTATATAATTTGATTTCCAACATATTTCAACTCTTGATGATCTTCAATAATATTTTCGTTATCATGATCTTCAATAATGTCTTCACTATCAACAATTGCATAATGTTTCAATATTGACCAACAATCTTCATCTTTTAGTTCATCTAGAAGGATGATAGGTTTTGCATTCAAGTCATTTGCTGCTTTTTCCGTTCAAGTTGTTACTATAATCTTGCATCCTTTCACCCCAACTTATTTATCGCATCACATTGATCTGCTCTTCCAAAAAAAGGAGACGAAACAGTTGAGGTTTTTGGAGTAACATGATTCGTTAGTGGTTGTGTCCTGCCTGTCTTAGATGTGATGAATGGATGTATTTTTTCTACTTGTTCTACAAACTTCAGCAGGTTTTCTATACCAATTCTCAAAGGTGATTTGGGAAGAATAGTTCCCAACTTTTCTTTAGATCTGGATATGAATTTCTTGATGGGTCTAGAGAAAGAAGAAGAGCCGACCTCACCTGTTTGTCGATTTGGTTATACTCGTAGAGATCAAGTAGATCTTCCAGCTCCAAAGCAGCGGCTTGCAGCTTTTCCAGCAATGGCTTGGATTTTACAAGATCATCGGATTTTGCTTCTCTGATCAACGCTTCAATTTCGTAAGCAACGAAAGCATTCAGATGCTCTATTTCCTGGGGAGTTACATCACCTCCAAAGTATGAAGTTAGCTTGTTGACAAGAGGAGACAGGCCTGAGAGAGCCAGCGTCGTTCCTACTTTTGCTGCGATCTCCATGTTTGAATTATACAGTGAAAAGATTGATAAAATTAGAAGTAGAGTGGAAGTAGATGAGTATGAGGAAGGGTAGTTGAAATATTATGTCTTGAGTTTACTTATCACTGCAGTGAGATGATAATACCTGGTCCCTCATCTTATCATGTTCACTGTTCAATAACATGCAAGTCTGACGTCTCCTAAATGATTCATTCAAACTTTATACATTTAGACTCGCTACCTACGCCTAACATGTGAATGCATAGATTGACCAGATTGCTGAATGGATTCAAGGTCATTACAGATAATCACGTTGCTAAAATAAAACCATATAAATATGAGTTACAAGTAATAGTACCATTTTGTATTAGCTAGTATTTGTAAAAAAAAAAAAAAGAGAAGCTAAAAGCCTTTCTGGCTCGTCCATGTTTAATGTTGCATGAAGTAATAACATTTCTTAATTCTTACACCATGTCTGGAACTGGAAGTATAAAACCAGTGAGCATAGCCAATCTCCACCACTCTTGAACAAATTGGAAAACAAAGATTTTTACTAATAAAAAAAGGTTAAAGAAATACTTAGTTTTTTTCCTTTTGCATGATGCTATGGATATTCTTATTGAAACAATTATTTTGGAAACCAGGCGGCCAACAAGCCGAGTGCAAATCCTCTGGTCCGGATTTGTCTGGACCTGGTGGACCAAACAAATCCGGACCCCTGATTTCCGGTGGGACCCACCAGAAATCAGGGGTCCGGATTTGTTTGATCCATCAGGTCCAGACAAATCCGGGCTAGGTGATAATTTCCCCCAACAAGCCACAACATCTTGTTAAAAGCAAACAATTTTTTTTTCTTTAACTTGAGCGTTCTGTGCAAGAACTCGCATATATAAAAAAATGCTTGTTATGACAGTGTCTTGCCATATTGCATGCAACGATTTGGTAATTCACTATATCGCAAATCGACAATGCAGACAATATCTTATGATGTTCAAGTAAAGAAGCAGCTATAGACATTAACTTTTGCTTTAGACTTTAGAAGAAGTTCAGAAGAAGAATGAACGAAAACAGGCACCAATCGCATAAATTTTGCATAAACAATTAATATTCGCGTTAAACAATTACTTAAAACAATCAACTATTTGTCATGTCTGATTATTTAGATTGAAACTTATGGTCGGAATTCAAAAGGAATAAATGTTAAAAAATGAATGAAGTAATTTGGGTTGTGTGGAAACAAAAATTTTACATCGGGAAATATTTTTATAACTCCACCATATATGCAATATATATACTATAGCCTATCATAATATGATATTTAAAAAACTGAAGGCATGAATAAATGAGACAAGAAGTGCTAGAAGGCTTTCATATTAAGTTTGAAAACTCAAAGATTGGGCCTTGAGCCTTATTATTTTTCGACCAGGCGCGTGCACATCTCCTCCAGCCTATATATAGGCAGCCCAAAAACGATTTCATTCATTCAGTTTTGTAATCTCTTTAGTTCATCGTCGCTCCGTCTGCGTGCACTACGTTGCGGGGATGGTCGGTTTCATCCAGGAAAACAAATTGTTGACACGCGAATCAGTGCATACAACAACATTGTTGTTTCAAGGAAACAGTTTACACTGCACTCAGACAACACTACTCGGTAAAACATTTTTCTTTCTGTTTTACATTTGATAAACTGCACAACGATAATTGTCACGCTTGACTGACGATTCTATGACAGTTTGTTGTTAATGTAAATAACATTATACTTGCAAGGGTGATAGTAACGGTTTGAGATATGTCTGATTATTGTGACGGAATTGCAACATTTTTTTTTCTAATATTTCTGTTACTAACTGATTAGCACTTCTAACAATCTCGAAATAATGTTGATTGTTATAGACAATGATGTTGTAGAACAGCAACAATAACTGTACACCAACACAGACAGTGTAAATTGTTTTCATGAGACAGAGCCATTATTGGAAGCATAGGCACAGGCTGAGTGTTGGTCACCGTCTGTGTTGGTGTAAAGTTATTGTTGTTGTTATACAACATCATTGTCTGTAACAACCAACAGTATTTCAAGATTGTTAGAAGTGCTAATCAATTAGTAATAGAAATATTAGAAAAAACTGTAGCAATTCCGTCATAGTAATCAAAAACGTCTCAAACTGTTACTATCACTGTTGCAAGTATAATGTTATTTACATTAACAACAAACTATCACAGAATCGTCAGTCAAGCGTGACAATTATCGTTGTGCAATTTACCAAATATAAAATAGAAAGAAAAATATTTTACCGAGTAGTGTTGTCCGAGTGCAGCGTAAATTGTTTACTTGAAACTAAAGATGCAAGCATAAAGAAATTCATCGCTAGAAAAATTCTTGACTTCAAAATGTTAGATTCAAATATGGTGATCAATCAGACTTAAGAACTACAACTTATCATCCATCAACTAGAAGATGAAAGGACGACTCTTAGCGAATCTTTCCAAGTTGCCGCAACCATCGAGAAACTGCCGCCTTCTTGAAAGAACTACAAGAATTACCTTAAGCACAAGCGTAAGGAAATGATAGTGGAAGAACTCATAATTTGGTTAAGAATTGAAGAAGATAACAAGAATTATGAGAAAAAGATTTCTCAGAATATAGCTGCAAAAAGAAAATGTTGTTGAGTTAGACAAACCTAACAAGAGGAAACGGGAGAATGCTCCTAAAAAATCAAAGAAATTTTAGATTTCCTGCCATAATTATGGGTAGAAGGGGCACGAAGCAGTCAACTGTCGCGCACCCAAAAAGAAGAAGTCAGAAGCAAATATGGCTGACATTGCAGACGGTATTGCTAATATGGAATTATGTGCACTAATACCAAAATGTAACCTTGTTGGTAATTCGAAAGAATGGTTTGTAGACACAAGAGCCACTCGACACATATGTGTTAATAAGTGGATGTTCACAACCTATAAAACTACAACTGATGATGAACAACTTTATAGGCAATTCAACTACATCAAAGGTAGAAGGCAAGAGAAAAGTTATGCTAAAACTAACTTTTGGAAAGGTACTTACCTTGAGTGACGTTATTCATATTCTAGAAATTCCCAAGAATCTGATTTCAGGGTCACTACTCAGCAAGCATGGATTCAAATTAAGCTTTGTGGTTGATAAGTTTGTGTGTGATGGTTTAATTAAAGCAAATGTAACCACTTTTGTATTAAACACTAATATGAATAAAAGTGAATCTTCTGTTTATATTGTTGACTCTTCTAACATATGGCATTCTAGATAAAGGCATGTAAATTTTGATACATCTATGTAAATTTTGATACATTGCGAAAATTGATTAATCTATATATTATACCAAAATTGTAGCATATGGCTCCAACTATAAATGATAAGTTTATGCATAAGCGAAATTGACAAGAACCTCGTTTCATCATGTTGAACGAGAAACTGAACCTCTTGACTTAATACATATAGATGTATGTGATTTAAAAATGTGTTAAACCATAGATGGAAAAAGGTATTTCATTACCTTCGTTGATGATTGTACTTGGTATTGTCATGTGTATCTCCTTAGAAGCAAGGAGAAGCATTCAATATGTTTAAACAATATAAAGAGGAAGTTGAAAATCAACCCAATAAAGAAATTACATCTTTAAGAAGTGACAGATGAGGAGAATGTATTAATTTCCATTTGAGGAATTCTGCGTTGAGCATGGAATTATACATCAAACTAAAGCACTTTATTCACTTCAATCCAACGGTATAGCTGAACGGAAAAATCGAAATCTTAAAGAAATGTTGAATGTTTTATTAATCAGATCTAGCTTATCAGATAACTTTTGAGGAGAAGCTATTCGTTCGGCAAACCACATTTTAAATAAACTACTAGGAAAAAAACATCTAAGTCTCTTCATGAATTTTGAAAGAATAAACCATTATTCTACAAATACATAAAAGAGTGAGGGAGTCTTGCAAAAGTAGAGATACCAAACCCAAAGAAGGTCAAAATTGGAAGAAAAACCATTGATTGTGTGTTTATTGGATATTCGCAAAACAGTGTTGCTTATCGATTTTTAGCACACTGTTAGGGATTGCGGAATGGATCGTTAAGGCAAAACTAACACTAAAGGAAGGTGAATTGTGTTTTTGAGAAATTAAACAAAATCTAAAACTTATATGATATACTATATGAATCACGCACCACAGGAACAATCACAGACACAGAATCAAACACAAACACAAAGATAAGCAAAAATAAAATGCGAAAAAGGAAAGAACACACCAGATTTTATACCGATTCGGATTACTCCTACGTTTATTCCCACGCAACACTGGATTGCACAGAATTTTATTACTATATCAATATCCAAGTACAACCTCCTTGATTTCATGGCTACAAGGTTAACACCGATTCCACACACTTAATCATGTATGTTCCCCTTGATTTCACGGCTACAAGATTAACACTGCTCTCGTTCCTTGATTTCACAGCTACAAGGAAAACACCGATTATTCAAACACTTCCCATATGATTACAATAGCCCTATAACTCTTCAATAGCACTTCGATTCAGAGAGTAATGAGCAGGGAGTGAGAAGAGAAGAAGTTTTATGTAAATAGAATTGAATTCAGCAGAGTATAAGTGTAGAAATCATAATAATAAGAAAATATAATGGTGTAAAGAAAGGAGATGAAAATGGAGAAGAAGAATGATGAAAAAATTCGAAATTAGCCCCTATTTATAAGAATTGAAAGGTTGCAATGCTTTTGGAACGTTACAAATAGTGAAAAGACACTTCCTTTGAAAATAAAAAATATGACAGTTATATGTCGACATAGGCATAAATGTATGTTGACATATACCTTTGTAAAATTGGATTTTGAACATTTTGGAGTGTTTTGATATATATACATAATTCTGGAAACTCCTGAATTAAAACATAGTGTTGTAAATGAAAATTATAAAGTAGAAAATCATATGAAAACGTAAATATAAGATATATGAACATATTTATAAAATTATAGAGTTTAAAACTATAAATATAAAGTATATAATATAAAACTTATAAACTATAAAACTTGAGTTTAAAATCAAAAGTAAAGTAAAGAAAGTAAAATAGAGAAGATAGAGATTGAAGATAGAATTTGAAAATAGAATTTGAAATCAGAATTTGAATTTAAACCTGGAGTGCTATTTAGAGTCTTACATAAACTAGACTCTACTACTATATTTATCTTGAAGTCTTGAATTCTTGATTACTCATGAGTCTTGAATCATCTCTGAAATATGAATCTCTAGAAGCTCTTAAACTGTACAGTCTTCGATATTAATTCCTGTATATAAATCCTGCATATGTGTGTGTGTGTGTGTGTATATATATATATATTCTAGATAAAAGTGTTAGTATATTTTATAATCAATTAATATTTAAATAATCTTGTTGTCATCAAAACTCCATTCTCCAACAATCTCCCCTTTTTGATGACGACAACCTTAGTTTATAAAATATCATACTTGTACATACATGTTGATGATGATTTTTCTAATACTCCCATCTATATATGGATCCTATAAACTAATTCCATATTTTATAATTTCTCCCCCTTTGGCATTATCAAAAAGAAATTCTAAAAACTACCCTCCCTAAATCCTGTAACTATCTAAATAATTCCTATACTAAAGTAAAATACTCCCCCTAAGTCCTAAAACTATCTAAAGTAAAGTACTCCCCTTAATCTATATAATCCTTATAATAAATATACTCCCCCTAAATTTACAATAACCAATACTAATTATGCAAACAAACCAATCCAAATAACATAATTACATATGTTATGAGTTAAATTTACAAACCAAATTAAGCATACCACACCATAATGTTTAATACATACAAGTTTTAAGTCATAGAATCCAAATCAAACAAATTCAAACAAATCAAACATCAACCATACCAAGCAATTAAACGTTTCTTGGGACATCTAACCAATCATCTTCTCCAAAAATTGGATCCTTCTTGATGACCTTCCAATCTTCATCTTCTTTGGTTGGTGGTGCCTTAGCGAGATTGTTATCTTCATCTCTGAAAAGAGAAGAGATTAGCCACCGAATTGCATTGCTTTTCTTGTTGTTCAAACATTTTTATTTGTCTTAATTCAAGATGACGTTGGTTTCATAGAATTATAGAGAGGATATTCTTAAAGGAATTCAATGTTTCTTCAAGATTTTCACTTAGATTATGAATTGGATTTTCCATGGTTTTGATAAGAAATGAATAGAGAAGAAGGAGAAACAGAATAATAAATTTTTCTAGAAGAAATAAGCTTAAATAGGGTCTAGAATCCGTTGGATTTTAAATGGATATGATTTAGTTATTTAGTTTTAAAATTTGAAAAGTTTTGAAAATCTGGCAGTTAAATGTCGACATATGCAATTATGTATGTTGACATATCCTATTAATTTTTTTGAAAGTTTTCAAATTTTGAATATTTTGATCTTATATTATATTATAATTAATTCTAAAGTTTTTATAGTAACTTAAAGATGATTTTGACATAAATAAAACTCCATTCATTACTTCATAGAAAGAAAATACATCCAACTAATTAAGACACACTAAATACGAGATTCGAAAGCAAATACAAGTGAATACATAAAGATAAATTAAACTAGATATACTAGTTTTCAACGGATGATGAGGAGGTTGGTGAGATTCCAAGTTTTCTTCCAATCTTGACCGTGAACTTAATCATTTTTGACAAATTCTTTTTAAGCTTCTTTTGATTGTTGACAATCTTCACTTTATTTTGAACAATTATCTCTTTGGAAATGAGCCCAGTGTTGGTTGGACACTCAACACTTTCTAAAGATGTTTCTTCTTTGACTTCAATAGGTGTTTGTTCTTGTTGCATTCGAGCTTGTTTGGCTTCGAATGTCTCATATGGTTGGAAAGTGAGAGGAATTTGCATGAGATGTATGTTTGAGGAGTCAAACACTTTCCTTGGCACAAATTCTTCTCTGTGAAGATCAATTCCAAAGTATTTGAAAATGCAAGTGAGATAAACACCATAGTAGAGAGTTTTTTCTCTTGATGACATTTCTATGAGCTTGATTTATTTTAAGATCATGTCGGCCTAATTGATGTTATAGCCACCCATAATAGCAAAGAGGACTTTTTGGACATTGAGAGTTGGATTATTAAAGTTTCAAGAACGAGGAGTGATGGTTTGTTGGAGGAGAAGGTTGACAATTCTTGTTTTTGGATGGAAAAAGCGATTTTTGAAATCCATTTGAGCTTCGCTTTCAAATGTGTCATGATAAGTCTCTAAATCGGTTTCATCGATAACGAAATCCGAAAAATCCGAGCCTATGATTCTACAATTTAGGATATTGCCCAAGACTTTGGCATCGAGAAGAATTTGCGTGCCATTGATGCTACTCCAAATTTGGTATACGTTGCCTTCGTAAAATCCTCGATTAAGATTCACATAGAACATCTTGACAAGCTTAGGATTACACACTTCATCATTATCCCGTGATTCAATAAGACTCAAGGCTTCATTGTATTGAAAGAGAGAGAGATAAGATCATAAGAAGGAATGTCTCCAAAGATGGCGAAAGCACCTATATTAACTTTAGCATTTGCGACATAGTTAACATAGGTTTTGATAGCTTCTTTGTCATTATGAAGATAACCTTTGATGGTTTTGGTTAACTTCAATTTATGAGATGAACTTGAGGAAGCCATTAAATTGATAGTTTTGAAGAAAATAGATATGAAGAATATTGTTTTGAATTGTGAATGAAAGGTAAAGAGAATAGGTGTATATATAGAAATTGAATGGATATGAATTAAGTAAGCACAACTTTTCAGAAGTCAATGACAAATTTTCAGACCTTGGGAGTTAGTGAAAAGTTGGAGGGAAGTTTGAAACTTTAAACCTTTGAAATTCAAAATTTAAATTTCATGTTACTGGTCAGGTATGTCAACATATTGACGTATGTACCTGTTTTCAAAGAAAATTTGATTTTTGTGAAATGTGATTTAAATTATCGATTTATATTTCAAGTTTAATGATTTCCTGAAATAATTCTAATCCTAACAAACATCCAAAAATATTATTTGATTATATTGTTTATTATTAATAATTATATTATTATTTTGAATTTCAAAATTCAAATTTGAATTTCAAGTTTGAATTTTAAAGTTTTAATTTTTAAATTCAAACAAAAAAACAAACAAAGCAACCATTCAACCAAAGAACATTTAAAAATTAATTAAGGCATACCTCATTTTTAGATCCTTTTCTTCGAAGTTTTCTGAATTTTCGTGAAGCACATATTTGAATTTTCGGTATCTGGCTCTCCATCACTTGATGATGAATCTGAATCATCTAACGTTGTTGTGTATGATTTCTTTCTCAGTTGATCTGTTTTCCTTTCTTTTATGTAATTGGACTTCAAAAGACATCAGGTTTCCTGTTAACTCTTCAATCTTCATTTCACTGACATTATTGGTTTCTTCAATTGCCAAAGTTTTCTGATCCCATTCGGGAGTCAACGAACTCAGTATTTTTCTGACTTGATCTTCTTCAGAATAAGATTTTCCAAGTGATGTTAACGAATGCACTATCTCTTGAAATCTGCAATACATATCGGAGATAGACTTATTCTCGTTCATTTTGAATAACTCAAACTGATTAACTAACATTGATATCTTAGTTTGTTTAATTTTACTAGTTCCTTCGTGAGTAACTTGAAAAGTGTTCCAAATTTCGTAAGTAGTTTTATATGCAGACGCTCTATTAAACTCATTCCTATCTAATGAACAAAATAACATATTCATGGCTTTAGAATTGCTTTGTGCAGCAGCCTTTTGTTTTGTTGTCCATTGTGCAAAAGAAGTTGTGGGTTCAACAAACTCATTTTGTGTACTATTCCATGTGTCTAATCCTACTGATTGTAAATATATTTTCATTCTGCATGCCTAATATGAATAATTACAACCATTAAACGGTGGTGGTCTAACAATGGACTGATCCTCTACAAAAGAACTATTATGGCTACCAGTGTTGGTTGTCATTATAACTAGTTTCAAAAATCAGATTATGAACTTTTGGAAAGACCTTGCTCTGGTACGAATTATTAGGGACTGCGGAATGGATCATTAAGGCAAAACTAACACTAAAAGGGGTGAATAATGTTTTGGAGAAATTAAACAAAATCTAAAACTTATATGATCTACTATATGAATCATACACCACAGAAACAATCACAGACACAAAATCAAACACAAACACAAAGATAAACAAAAATAAAATTCAGAAAAGGAAAGAACACACTGGATTTTATATTGGTTTGGATTACTCCTACGTCTAGTCCCACGCAATGCTGGATTGCGCAGCATTTTATTACTATATCAATATCCAAGTACAACCCCATTGATTTCACGACTACAAGGTTAACACCGATTCCACACACTTGATCAAGTATATTCCCCTTGATTTCACGGCTACAAGGTTAACACCGCTTCCGTTCCTTGATTTCACCGCTACAAGGAAAACATCGCTTCCCCAAACGCTTCCCAAATGATTACAATAGCCCTATAACTCTTCAATAACACTTCGATTCAGGGAGTAATGAGTAGAGATTGAGAAGAGAAGAAGTTTTATGTAAATAGAATCGAATTCGGCAGAGTATAAGTGTAGAAATCATACAAATGAGAAAATATAATGGTGTAAAGAAAGGAGATGAAGAAGGAGAAGAAGAACGATGAATTTTTTTCGAAATCAGCCCTATTTATAAGAATTGAAAGGTTGCAATGCTTCTGGAACATTACAAACGGTGAAAAGACACTTTCTTTGAAAATAAAAAATATGACAGTTATATGTCGACATAAGCATAAATGTATGTCGACATATGCCTTTATAAAATTGGATTTTGAACATTTTTGAAGTGTTTTGATATATATATAATTATGGAAACTCTTGAATCAAACATAGTGTTGTAAAAGAATATTATAAAGTAAAAAATCAATGATAACATAAATATAAGATATATGAACATATTTATAAAATTATAGAGTTTAAAATTATAAATATAAAGTATATAATATATAAAACTTATAAAATATAAAACTTGAGTTTAAAATCAAAAGTAAAGTAAAGAAAGTAAAATAGAGAAGATAGAGATTAAAGATAGAATTTGAAATCAGAAATTGAAAAATAGAATTTGATTTTGAATTTGAACTTGGGAGTGCTATTCAGAGTCTTACATAAACTAGACTCTGTTACTATATTTATCTTGAACTCTTGAATTCTTGATTACTCATGAGTCTTAAATCATCTCTGCAATCTGAATCTTTAGAAGCTCTTAAACTGTACGGTCTTCAGTATTAATTTATGTATATAAATCTTGCATATATATATATAGTGTGTGTGTGTGTGTGTGTGTGTGTGTGTGTGTGTGTGTATTATAGATAAAAGTGTTAGTATATCTTATAATCAATTAATATTGAAATAATGTTGTTGTATTCAAAATTCCATTCTCCAACATACAAAAGTCTGAAATTGATGATATTCATGAAAATACTTTCATTGAGTCAAGAAATGCTAGATTTTTTGGACATATATTCCCTTTTAAACAGGGTACTGAAAATTATACTCCTAAGAGACTAAGGGAAGATGAAATTCTCAATTCTCTCGAGGATAAAGATAACCTTCAGCAAACCAGTGTGATCAACAAGTGAAGGAATCAAGGAGGAGCAAAAGGTCGAGGACTTCAAGAACCTTTGGACCGAACTTCTACACTTATATGTTAGAAGATGATCTATTGAAATACAAACAAGATATGTCCTCCAGTGATGCCCCGTATTGGAAAAAGGCAATTAACAACGAGAATGAATCCATTATGTTTAACCATATATGAGAGTTAGTAGATTTACATCAAGGATGTAAGACCTTAGGTAATAATTGAATATTTAAAAGAGAAATTGAAATCTTATGGCTCAATAGACAATTATAAAGCTCATCTTGTAGTCCAAGGATTTAGAAAAAAGGAAGACCTGAACTATTTTGAAACATATTCACCCGTAACGAGGATAACATCAATTAGTATTCCTTATTGCAATTGCATCCATAGGACGAAATCTATATGAAGCAACTAGAAGGATTTCTAAGAGAAAATGAGAATAAAATGTGCAAATTAGTAAAAAGTCACTTTATGGCCTTAAACAAGCTCCAAAACAATGGCCTGAGAAGTTTGATGAAACCATGTTATCAAATGCATTCACGATAAATGAATCAGATAAATGTGTCTTAATAAAACACACACATATTGGATATGTCATTGTTTGTCTTTACGTTTATGACTTATTGATCCTAGGTGGTGATAAGGCCATAATAACATCTTCAAATGATATATTATCCCCTAGATTTGATATGAAAGACCTAGGACTGGCTGACGTGATATTGGTGTAAAAATTTGGAAAACGCCACAGGGATATGCATTGTCCCAATCACATTACATCGCCAAGATACTTGAAAATTCAAGCAATATAATATAACTATTGCAAAATCATTAGTAGATATGTATGGCTAAAGAACAATGGCGATGATATCTATCAGCTAGAATATTCTCATATAATAGGCAGTATCATGTATGTTATGAACTGTACTAAACCTGATATCACATGTGCTGTAATCAAGCTAAATAAATTTACCAGAAATGTTGTTAAACGTTGTTGGAAAGCGGTAATCAGAGTTCTAGGATACCTAAAGTATACGCAGAGCTATGGTCTACACTATACAAACTATCCTTCAATAGTGGAAGGATACAGTAATGCAAATTGGATCACTAGATCACATGATACAAATTCTACGAGTGGATATGAATTCACATTAGAAAAAAGAGCAATATCATGGAAATCATACAAACAGACTTATATAGCCAGATCTACGATGGAATCAGAGATAATACTGCAAAGGATGTAGATCGAATTTGAAGTTTCTTGGAAGATATTCAAAATTGGAGAAAACTCGTGTCTCCAATATATGTACATTGTGATAGTCAATCAGCTATTGGAAGAGCTAATGGTACACTATACAATGGTAAATCTAGGCATATTCGTCATAGACATAAAAAAAATACAACTTCTCTCTAACGAAGTAATCACTATAGACTATATAAGGTCTAAGGATAACATATCAGACCTACTAACGAAAGGCTTGCATAGAGGGAGTTCAAACCTTATTGATGGGAATGGTGTTAAGGCCTATAAACTAAAAAGTCTTTCATAATGGAAACCCTAACTAGTTGAATGGAGATCCTAAGATTTAGGTTCAAAAGGACAACGAAGTTTAAGAGAAACTTGATGGTGTTGTTACACACAAGCCATTCCTATGATAAGTCAGTGTATTATTTTAGAAAATAGAATAAGTATTGACACTTTTAATGATGTCTGTACTTGAGGAATTATAGAATACCCTTTACAAAATCACCTATATATGTGTGAAGGCGCCACTTCAATGAGAATTATGAGGCCAAATTCTCTAAGCATTACGAGACCGAGCTGGAGTTCAAGGCAAAAACGAACACATACAGAGAACGAAGGATTATATGAAATATTTATCGTGTGCTATCTATTTTAGAATTACACAAAAGGCTTACAGTTCAAGGACACTCAAAGTCAACTGATTCTCCTATAATTCAAATAGGTAATCACTATGAAAGTTCAAACCCTATGTGCTACTTTAATTGATATGATACATGGATCGTGAAACTACGAACAATTAATCATTCATGTGGGGGATTGTTAGAAAATGAATGAAGTATTATATTAGGGAATAGGGATTTGCATTGGGAGGAAATAAAAGTCCCAGATCGCGGAATATTTGTATCAACTCCTATATATATATATATATATATATATATATATATATATATATAACAACCTGTCATAGTATATCAAACAAATAAGAAGAGGACATGAAGGCTTGAATGAATGAGGCAATAAGGCTAGAAGGCTTTCATATTAATATTAAGAAGTCAAAGATTAGGCCTTGGGTGTTAGGGCTCTTGGGGTCTCGTGACTAAACAGGCTTTGGCAGCTAGTTGCGAGTTGGACCAAACATGCATTATTACTTTTCGAACAGGCGCGTGCATACAATGGTCACCGTTGTTGATTAAAGGGTTGCAACCTTTCTAGCACTTGCGACCGCTCCGAGTAGGCACCTCCTCCAGCCTATATATAGGCAGCCCTAAAACGATTTCATTCATTCAATTTTCTGCTCTTTCTCTCCACTTCTTCTTCCCTAAATACTCTGTTTTGAGTTCTGTAATCTCTTCAGTTCGTCATTGCTCTGTCTGCGCGCACTACTATGCGGGGTCGGTCCATTCCATCTTGGAAAACAAATTGCTGACACGCTAATCAGTGCATACAACGATAATATTGTTTTAAGGAAACAGTTTACATTGCACTTGGACAACACTAACTGGTAAAACGTTTTCTTTCTGTTTTACATTTGGTAAATGCACAACGATGATTGTCATGCTTGACTGACAATCCTGTGATAGTTTGTTGTTAATGTAAATAACATTATACTTGCAATAGTAACAGTAATGCTTTGATACATTTTTGATCTTTGCGATGGAATTGCAACAGTTTTTTCTAACATTTCTGTTACTAATTGATTAGCACTTCTAACAATAAAATGTTCCAAAACTAGGGTGTGGCGAAACCTAATCAATATATAAGAAAGTATGTTTAAATACATTTAGTGACATAATAAATCTTTATAATTAAATTTCTCTTTGAATTCTACCATTCATGTAGACACAAAATGTATAGGTCTGCAAATCCGTATCCTTTGAGTCGACTAATTTCAACTCACATCCTACCCAAGTTGTACATAAATACGATTCTTTAGGAGAAAGAAGTTGGACATGAGGGAAAGAAAGAAAGAAATATTAGAATAGAAGAAGAAGAAGAAGAAGAAGAAGAAAAACAACAACACTACAGAATCATAGTAGACAAGAATCTCACAGCGGAACAAATAAAATATAATATATCAATACTCTTTACATAAAGAGAAAAATATATATATATATATATATGTAAATATATATATGATACAACATCATAGTAAACAAACGAATCAGAATGTAAAATCTAATACAACATACACAGCGGAAATAAAATTTATACCAGAAAATACGGGAATACGTCTCGACTCCAGCACCTCTCATGAAGCTCCAAGTAAACCTAATATGGAAATATACTCGGCCTGACCAGAGTACATTTTGAAGCAAAGCAAAATCAACATGAATCAATATGGAATACTTTCAGTGATAGAACTCATAACGAACAACTTGCTTAACTTTAGAAAATCCTTTGAAAGAATGGACTCTCATAAGACACGACCACGCGTAAACATAGCGCGTGTTTTTACCTTACGATAACCAAATCACTTTTTATATCAAAATCCAATGATATTATAATAATATCTATCAAGCTACAAATAAAATAAGAATTGTTGACACACTTTTTGGTTAAAGCTGTCACACATGAAACTTCTAGTTAATAGTGCGCCCAAGCATTGAAAGCGTCATCAGAAAACATGAAACGATTTGGTTGAAATCACATTGCAGACATAGAATAGTCTGAAACTCATATCAGATGACCTCTTTTGGGCCCGAAAGCATCAATTACAAGGCTATGCTCAGTAACTCTAGTAGCCCTTTGAATCTGCTTCAGGTAGAGCTTTCGTTTGGCCCAAACGGCCTTACGGTTTGGAAGTTACGCCTGTTTCCGTGAACGCGTGCGAAACTGCAATAACTTGGATTTTTGGATCGAAGAGACCCCGGATCGGATCGGCCTCATCAGATCGGATCGGCCTCATAGAACCCTTCCTTATTTCAGCATCGGATCGGATTGGTCTCATTGGATCGGATCGGTGGCCGAGCCGAACCGCCTAGGACTGCTCCTGGACAGCAACTTTGACCTATTCTCATGGCATAACCGCCTCCTACTTCCATGGATCGACTTCCATTCGACATATCACGATTTTTAGAGAATTCTCCACTACTTTTCGTGATCTCCTCTGGGCGTGACATGTGGCATCCAACCCAGAGCCTCTCCACCTCTATAAATACACCATTTGAAGGCAAACTGAGGGATCTTTGGCCATTCTAACTCTTGACCTCCATTGCAGACACATAAGAGCTTTGTGCTTCACTCAAACTAAATTAACAAGTGGATTAAGTGTATAAATTCTTGTATTTTCATTCAATACACGGATGGTGTGTCATCTTGTAACTAATTCTTACAATCTGTTAGTATAACAATAAGATTATAAAGTGGACGTAGGCGACATCTACAGCTAAATCACCATAAAAACCTCGTGTGGCTCCTCTTATTTTACTGCATTCTGCATTTTTTGATCCATGATTTGCATTTGGGTGTTAGTACCAAATTCTGGTCTAACAAGAATATAGCCGGAGATCTTGCATCTCACTTTCCAACATAGTTGGTTTGCAACTAAAAATGAACGGCTCATATTGGAGTTTGAATTTCCAACATGACAAGGTATGGGACCACCTCCCAATTAGTGTACCTCTAAAGAGCAGTACACTAGGATTTAACAAGAACATCTTACAACCCAGCTACACGTGACTGACCACTCATTCAACTTGAGTGTACCACATATATTGTCACCCATGGTTGGGGTCAGCAACCATTTCCCGTAAAGCATATAAAAGCGATTGAAGAAGGAGAAAATGAAATTTCTCTAGATGATAACAATACACCCTAATGGGTATGACCCATTGTAACAACCCGAATTCCGACAGACCATTTTTTTTTCAAAATTCTAGTCTATTGAAACTTGTGTTAGTTTGCTCTGGTATCCTGCAGAAAAGACAGAGACATAAAATATGTTAGAGCTCAAAAAAATATCTCATAGCGGAATGGATAAAATATAATGTAATCAAAATATAACCTTACCGTAGTAATAATACGGTCTAACTAGTATCTAAAGATATCATGTTTGTGACGACCCCAAATCCCGTACGGACGGTGACAAGGGTAATCTTTGGAATATAACACATAAACAGATAATAACAGAACAGAATTAAATAAATACACCAGATAATGTACAATAGAATACACTGGATAAACGTAATCATCAGAGTTACAAAGTATACAGGATCATACTTAGTACAAATACAGTTCAGCTATACATAAATGTCTACAGCAGAAAACAAACATAATATGTACAATAGGAGCTGAACAACATAAAAAGAGATAAATGATAGAATCCATCTTCGATTTCTTATCGTCGATTCAGTTATTCAGAATGGGATAAACCCGGTCTTTCTGAGCAACTCGAGTATATAATTAACAAGTGCTACACAAACACAACATACGCTTCATTTCAATTCATTATTCACTAACCGTAAATTAGTAAGAGAACGATTTTCCAAATATTAACCCCGAAGGCCGAAACCAATATCAGATCAAAACCAGGAAACCATTCGACTTAGCTAACCTTCAGTTAGTTTCTAAATTTCACATTCCATATCATTTACAATATTTTATAACGATTTATCGCTATTTTTATTCATTTATTTATAGCCAATTCATTCAAACGACGCTTCGGGCCATAACGCGGCCATGGCGCTGTTTTTCTTTAGATTTGATTTACACATATCTGAAAATCTAACGTTGGATCTTCACAAATTTTATATCATTAGAAAGATCTTTTCAAAACGAATCCAACAGTTCCAGTTTTGGGAAAATCCGGGTCGGATCTCCCGGTATACTCGTTTGAAGTTTCGATTTCAAAATACGAACTGCAGCGTCGTTATTCGATTTAATTTAATTATATTTATATATATACATATAAATATAATCGATTCTGGCGCTGTTTTTCTTCATATTTGAATTAAACATTCCAGACAGTCCAACCGTTGGATCTTCACAAAGTGGGTGTCGTTGGAAAGATATTTCCAAGGCGAACCCAACGGTTTCGGTTTCGGGAAAATCCGATGGTCGGATCTCCCGCACTAATCGCTTGAAATCACGGTTTCAAAACATGAACTGCAGCTTCGTTATTCGATATATTATATATATATATATACACACACACACACAAATATAATCTATTCTTCGATTTCAAAACCATATGCTTTTCATACATTTGATAAAAATGATATTTTTATCAAACAGACATTTATTTCGACACTTCACTATTTTTAACAATTCATGTATATAGTAAAAATGTGATTTTTATTGTTAAAGCAATTTATTTAAAACACGAATATCATTCAACACATGAATTTCTATTCAACACATGAAGGTTTTCTATAGTTCGTATATATAATAAAAATGTGATTTTTATTGTTACAGCAATTTATTTAAAACACGAATTCCATTCACCACATGAATTTCTATTCAACGAATGAATTTCTATTCAACACATGAATGCGGTTTCGACATATGAAAATAATTTCAACAAATGAAAATAATTCTAACACATGAATATTTCAGAAAATTTCGGCAGCATAATGGCAGAGTAGTTAAAACCGGGGTCGTCCCTAGTACGGCTCCTCGCTCTACCTTAAAGCCTCGCAGCTTTTGACAATGGGGATTTCATGCATCTAGTTCGCCCGCAGGCGGCATGTATATTTTTCATTTCCACAAACTAATCCTATGTGGTTTCAACCAAATAATTCTCAACCACAAACGGGTATTTTTCAACCACAATCAATCAATTTCAACCACAAACAATTCTAATCAACCATTCGCTATCAACCAATTTTCACACCAATCACAACCAATAAATATCGTCCATGGTTTGTGGACGAGGGGCGTATATATATATATATATATATATATATATATATATATAAGTAAATTTCACTTCTATTCAACACATATATAATTTTTACAACGCATATATAACTTATACATCGACCGTACAACTTATACAACGCTTATACATGAGGTGCAACGCTTATATAACTCATACATCGACTATATAATTTATACATCGTCGTTTTCCATATCGTTTATAATTTAGAAATCTCATATTGGGTTCCACTCCACCAAAAATAGCAGAAGGCTCAGAAAAATATGCGGTCTCTTCTAGAATGTAGAAGACGTCCACACGAGTCCACTGTCTCTTGTTTCACTGAATTTCATCAAGAAACGAAAAAGATATGATTTTTATAGTGAAATCAAAAACTGTAGCGCTTTAAAGCGCTATAATATAGTTAAATTAAAAACAGCCGTATACCTTACTATTTCGTTCAAAACTAGGGTTCAACTTTTCTCGCAATCCGTGTAGCTTGGTGATGATCGGCCTCTGCCACCTTGTAGTGCTCCGAGAGGCGCTCCCCCACCTGCCACATCAGCCAACTCGAAGCTCCCCAGGGCACGGAAAACGAGGACGAGCGACGAGAGTTTGGGGCGTCGATTCGAGCAGATTACTCCACGGTGGAAGGCGAGACCTATATGGATGTGAAGCCCTTGAGAATCTCCACAAAATCTTGAACTGGAGCTAGTGATTTTATTGAGTGTGGAAGGAGAAATTGAGGGGGGAAGCCACGAACGAATTACGTCGTTCGTTATAGGGGAGGCGGCACGGTTTTGATAAACGAGGGTTTTGACCGACCAATGAGATATTTTTTTATATTTATAAATTTTTAAAAATCCAAAAATACCCTGTTTCACACACGAACCCCAATCCAAACCCAACGACTGTCGTCCCTAGCTAAATACCCCTATTCCGAACACAATGGGATATGTTTCATAGGCCCATTCGAATGTTTCAGTCAGTTTTTCTTCAAATTAAAATATAAAACATTCAATAATTATTTTGAACGTACATTTCAATTTGCCGGGGCCACACATTGATTCTAAAAATTCCCGAAAAATAAATCTAGCTATGTTTTGACAATACGGTCCCAACAGAACTAGTTTCAACGAATTCTGAGACCGTTTGAAAAATGGCCCTTTTCTGGTCGATCCAATTTAATAGAAATCGACCAAACACATTTTCCTTTGCTCCGCTCACATACTAGCTTCAAAAATTATGAAATTTGAAACCTAGCAATAATTTGACATCCCAGATCCAACAAAAGTGGTTTCGTCGAATTCCGAGGTCATTTGCAAAATGGCCATTTTCACGGGCTATATAAACTCTATAGCGACCTTTCTGAAAATTCATTTGGCCATCACTTTTGCTTTCCGCTACGAAACTTCGATTTTCAGATTCGTTAGAAATATATTCACTAACAGATTTAAATATTTTTGATTTTACTAAAATCTGTTTTGTTTTGCACCCGGTACAGCCAGTCAAAGTTTGAATTCAAATTTTGAAACTACTGCGCCATTTCAAGCCTTGTTTATAATTAGAAATAATTATATTCATTTTCAAACATCGATTCAAACTTACTTTTCATCGTTATTATTTAAAATATTTATTTTAAATATTTTAAAATCCACTAAAATAGCCAATTTAAAATTTTCAAACTGGTTCAGATTTTCCGGGTTGTTACAATGTTTTTGCCACAAATCTAACCTATGAGTATGTAATGAGGAGGGGATCAGAACACAAATTCTGGTGACTGGATTTAAACTATACACTTTGGATAATCCTACATATACCATTCAATTGCATTTTCTTATTTATTAGGTTACTTGGGTTAACAACGTATAGGCTTACACACACGTCGTACCATTTACTTCCCAATGGATTAACCTAATACAATATATATGTAGCTACCCCCAATATTAAGGTACACCCCATGGTACCCCACTCGCAAGGTCTCCACCGTAATACCGCCGAAATATACGCAGTCCCTCATCCTACGCCGGAGTTACATACGGATCTCTATATAACAATGTTACATTCCGCAAATATCTGTCAATTCTATGCTACGTAAGCGTACAGACTGCCACCTTTGATCGAATCAGATTCCATACCGTAGTAATGCCCTCAGGTCTATGATACACCACCCAGAGCAGACATGCATGTATCTAGACTTTCCCACGTACGTATCATCAATTGTAGCTCGATGCCTTAACCGCACATCCTCTAATGTGCAGCGAGTTCCGTGGCAGGGCGATACAAGAAATATGAAACTCGGTCGGGATCTTTTCCATATTTGTACAGGCCCGCCTTTAAGAGCCTCAAATACAGATATTCCTAGTGTCTGTTTTTCATGGTGGTTATGGACCCACCTCGCCCCCCTCAACTAGTAAAGACTATAAGAGCTAAGCGACATTCCCCTAACAACAAACAATCTGAACATCTAGTTGGTTTCTCCCCTCAAACACCGTACCTCGATAGTGAAAGGTGAATGGTCTATTGGGTTTAGCTCTAGTCTTTACGCATCCCCCTGGCTGCCGATGAGGGACATCCGATGATCTACTATCCTTGTTGGTCATGACCCTCTTCCTCCCTGTTGAGGCGACCGCTGAATCACCCTAGTGTCACCACGTCGCAGCATTCTGACTGCAAGCTACTTTTGCAGTCAAGGCCCACACACCTAGTAGTTACGCGCGGACCCAGCCTCTGCGAGCACAGCCTAAACATCTACCACCGCAAAGAGGACTACCAGGAGCACCTAACGTATCTCAGGAAGTTGCATGGTTCCCCTTCTAGTCCTTCGGAGCTGATAGAATAATTAGATGAACGTGCGCTCCCCTCATGCCTCATGACACCACGATAATCTACCCCATTGGGTTATTCACCCTCAAACGTACGGACTGTCCAAGCGCCTTATTTTAATGTGTTATTAGACCCAATGTCTAAACATTCTTTTACGCGTTTTCTTTACCTCACCAGGTTTCCATTTATGACGGCCCTCCCCGGACCAGCCGACATTTCCCTGAAATGCGATGTTCCAATGCCGGACTAGCATGGGACGTCGTCAAGGAAAAGGGATTCGAAACTATGAATAACTAAAGAACCTGTAGTATATCTCACAACGCATGTAATAAAATATAATAATAACATAACTTGACATAAAACAGGCGAGACAGTGCATAAGCTGAAAACTAAATCATCATAGCAGCGGAATCCAAAATACAGCTTTTGATCCAAACCATCATTATTACAACTTCCCAACTATTGTCTCTAAAGTAAAGAAGAAAAGGTACACTATTAATGCCCAAATCATTAAACAGCAACAACACAGGGAGAATATATGAAAACAGTATGTGGAAGCCTCCTACTCGTCTCCAGACAGATACTCGTGCATACCACCCAACATGTCACTAGTCTGCTCATTTAGGAGCACCTAGAGTAATAAGAAGAGACATAAAATTCTGGGTCAGACAAAAGTCTGGTATGATCGATAACAGCAAAACAAATCAATAACAGGTATAAATAATCATACCTGAACCTGGACCTGCAACTAAAGAGTTAACACAACAAGATGTACAGTACTCTAAGGTAACACTAACATAAAGTGTAAAGTGGAAGTGCACATGTCGTGGTAATAGCAAACATCAAACATAACAATCATTCTCACATCTCTCACTCAGTGCGTAAAGCATACGATATCCACCACTTTGATCACCAAATCCTTTGCTATTATTACGACCACTTTGCCCTTTTGGGGTCATGATGACCCCACTGCACTGGTCCATAGTCAACTACCCCTTGCCACGATCACTTTGTCCTTTGGAATCATATAGACTCCACTACACTGATCCATAGCCAAGCTATGATCACTTTGCCCTTTGGAGTCATGACTACTCAACTGCACTGATCCATAGCCTATAATCCGTCTCTCAGTGGTGAACAAAGGTTATGGATATCGATAACCCCTTTGCACACATCTCGCAGCAAAGACCAACTCATGAAGTTTACTGGTTGGTTCCCTTTTGGATCCTGAGTAACAACTCCTCATTTGGACTGCCTTTGCATCTCGGGTTTTGGTCATCATCTCGGTTCGTGACTCTTTGGTTCATGACCTTCGAAACGACTCATGGTATATTTCTTGGTTTGGCTCGTGACCCTCGAAGTGCGGCTCATGGTCCTTGAAATGGTTCCGGCTCGTAATTCTCTAGTCTGGTTCGCGGTTCGTGACCCCAACTCCGGTTCGTGGGGATCAGCTCACGGTAGGCTCCAGTTCGTGATTTGTAGTGGCGGCTCGTGGTGAGCTTCACGGCTCGGGCTCATGGAAGTGTTTCTTGAGCCGGTTGGTTCGTGAGGGGGGTGCTCCACAAGTCGGGGTAGCGAGCCGTTTTCCTGCACTTCTTTCCAGCAACTTTTTACGCCACACGACGGTGTTTTCGACCATTCTAACTTCACTAAACAATCATAGAACATACCAAATAGTAGTAGCAATATATAGGTTCAAGCAAAAACGCCAAAACAACAATTTAACATGTTAATATGAATCAAACATACCCAAAACCCATGTTTTCCCTTTAATCATGTTTAACTACACCTAATAATAGGACTAGAAAACTTGATCCAAATTTACCCAAATTTCTAATAGAGGCATAGAATAATATTTTAGAATTTCTACATATTTTTCCATATTTTTCTGAGTCATAATTTCGCTAATTATCACCAATCACCCCTAATTAGCCGTAATTAGTGAATAAAAGTGCAAATAACTCACCTTAGCCATAAATAAATTTTAGATCTTAAACTCTAAGTGATTTGGCATGGATCCCAATGTATTCTAGTAGTTCTATCTCGGTTTCTATGCTAATCCGCCTTAATTTGATGTAGATTTGGCTAATATGTGATTAGAAAGTGATTAAAGATGAATTTAGAAGGTGGAGGTCATTGCTAGGGTTCAAGAGAGGTTAGTGGCGGCTGGAAAACTGAAATGAAATGTTTTCCCAAACCCTTTCAGCCCTCCCATAACCCTAATCCTGAAATGTTATGAGTCTAGCTGTTAATCACCCTGTTAAGCCCGGTTAAGCTGTTTTTTCCATCTCCAAACCTCATTTCAGCCATATTTCCCAAATGATAACTCCATTTGATTAATGTGACCACACTACGGAAAGATAAACCATCATCTGAATCCAATGGAAGTGGTTTCAGGTCAAAATCCTTACCAATCAAAAGTTATAAGAGAAACAAGATTCACCAAGGGTTAAACAGTCATTTAAAATTCAGCAAAAATCGTGAACATGGGAAATGACCCCAATAGTCGTTTCCTAAAGTTACATGGCCATACGACTTCGTATCTAAGTGAAATAAATATTCTACGATCCTTCGATACATAGAATGCGGGTCGTTACACTCTCCCCCCTTAAGAAATTTCTCCCCCGAAATTCCTTAACCGAACATACAATGGTGGCCCGCATGCCTATCAACCATTTACAAACAATCAAACATACATAATAACATCACAAGCTTATCCTAGCATGCGGTTTACTAATAAAGGAATAACTATATCGCGATTAAAATCTTACCAAGCAAAGAGCTCTAGATATGTCTTCCTTATGTTCTCCTCTGTTTCCCAAGTACAGTCGTTCTCATTATCACCCCCACTGGACCTTGACTAGTTTCACCGTCTGCCTTCGAAGTTGCTTGGTATCATACTCGGCAATACGAATCGGTCTACGATTCCCAACCACCTCGGGTTCTACTTAGATATCATCCAAATGATCTGGTGAAATAGTCCTATCAAGGTCATGCACGAACTTTCTTAACTGAGAAACATGAAATACGTTGTGCACTCCTGCCATCTTGTCTGGTAATCTAACTTTATATGCTAAATTCCCAAATTCTTTGAGAACTAGGAATGGACCAACAAACCTTGGTGCTAACTTACCTCTCCTACCAAATCGAATCACTCTCTTCAACGGAGAAATCTTGATGAATACTAAGTCGCCAACGGAGAATTCCAATTCTCTCCATCTCTTATCAGCATAACTCTTCTGCTTGTCTTGGGCAGCCATCATTCGTTGTTGAATAACCTTGATTTTATTTGAAGTTTCTCTTATTATATTTGGCCCAAGCACAAACTTCTCACCAGTTTCTAACCAACATGATGGTGAGCTGCACGGTCTTCCGTACAAAGCTTCAAATGGAGCCATACCAATACTGGACTGATAACTATTATTATATGTGAACTCAACTAGATGCAAATGGTCATCCCATGACCCTCCAAAATCCAGTATATAAGCTCTCAAGAGATCCTCTAATACATGATTCACCCTCTCTGTTGGACCATCGGTTTGAGGATGGTACGCGGTGCTGATATGTAACTCCGATCCTAAAGCCTCTTGTAAGCTATTCCACAACCCACTAGTAAATAATGGATCTCGGTCACTCACGATACCTTTGGGTACTCCATGGAATCTCACTACCCCCTTCATATACAGTTCTGCTAACTTAGCTGTCGTTCTGTTTGACTTGAAGGTATAAATCTTGTACTCTTGGTCAATCGATCCACAATCACCCAAATACAATCATGATCCGATCTAGTCCTTGGCAAACCATCAATGAAATCCATTGATACTTGTTCCCATTTCCATTCAGGAATTTCCAGTGGTTGTAACAAACCACTAGGCTTCTTTTGCTCGGCTTCTAGCTGGCAGTTCATGCACTTGGATATAAACTATTAAACGTCTCTCTTCATCCCTTCCCAGTAGTAGGTCTGCTTCATGTCTCGATACATTTTGTTGCCACCAGGATGTATAGTCAGTTCCGAGTGATGACACTCTCTAAGCACTTCATCTGTCAATCCATTAACATTGAGTACAACTAGTCTTCCATTCATTCGAAGTCATCCTTCTCTATCAATTCCATACTTGTTCATCTCCCCACCGTCGATACCCATCTCTATCACCGATCCGCTCAATCAGAGTCGGTATGATCGTCAAATTTGCTAACATCTCTGGATCTAATTCGCACTTAGGTCTGAAAATATATCCCGTGATATATTCCAGTTGCTTCTATTCCAGAAACATAGCCCCCAAACTGGCATGTCTCCTACTCAATGCATCATCTACCGCATTGGCCTTCCCGGGTGTGTATGCGATATTGAAATCATATGAAGCCAAGAACTCTAACCATCTCTGCTGACAAAGATTTAAATCCTTCTGAGAGAAAAAAATACTTCAACAATTTATGATCGGTAAACAGCTCGAATCTTTCTCCCAAGAGATAGTGTCTCCACATCCTTAACGCGAACATGATCGCTGCCAATTCCAATTCATGGGTAGGATATCTTTTCTCATGAGGTTTCAGTTGCCGACTAGCATAGGCTACAACCCTACCTCCTTGCATCAGTACAACACCTAGTCCGGTACCACAAGCATCTGTGCATATCGTCATCTCTTCGTTCCCCTTAGGACTAACACTAATGCGCACGTTTATTTCTCCTTTAGACTCTTGATTGCATTCTCACACTTTTCGTCCCAAACAAAAGCTTGATCCTTCTTGGTCAACTGAGTTAACGGTGCCGCTATCTTGGAGAAGTATTAGATAAACTTACGATAATATCTAGCTAATACCAAGAAGCTTCTCACGTCTGTTGCATTCTTGGGCATAGACTAATTTTGCACCGTAGCCACCTTCGCATGATCCACGACAATACCATTCTCTGAAACAACATGGCCCAAGAATCTCACATCCCTGCTCCAGAAGTGACACTTAGAAAATTTTGCTTTCAATTGGTGTTTCCTCAACACCTCCATCACTGTCCTCAAATTTTCCTTGTGTTCCTCCTCTGTCCTCGAATAAACTAAGATATCGTCCACGAACATAAGAACAAACTTATTCGTTTTATCCCTGAATACCCTATTCATAAGATCCACAAAATATGCTTGTGCATTGGTCAACCTGAATGGCATTACCAACCACTCATAGAATCCAGACGGCGTCCAAAATGTTGTTTTAGGAATACTCTCACCTGCTACTCAGAGCTGGTGAAATCCTATCGCGAGATCTAATTGGGAGAACACCCTCGTTCCATTCAACTGATCAAAAAAATCGTCTATCCACGAAAGAGGATACTTATTCTTCCTCATCACCTTATTCAACTAGCGGTAGTCCACACACAATCGAAGGGAACCATCGACCTTGGTAGCAAACATAATTGGTGCTCCCCACTCCGAAACACTTCTTTAGATAAATCCCTTCTTCAAAAGATCGCTCACTTGAACCCTAAGCTCTCGTTGTTCCTTTAGCGCCATACGACAAAGTGGCATCACTATAGGTCTGGCATCTTTCACTAAATCAATCTGAAACTCAATCTCTCGGTATGGTAGAAGTCCGGTCACTTCCCCGAAGATGTCCGAATACTCACCAGTAGTAGGCATATCTTACAACACATCATTCGTGATGTCAAGGGAATTTAGAAAACTAGCCATCACCCCATCACTGGGTAGGCAACCAAACAGTACCCTCCGTCCATCATCCGCTCTAATGGTCACCGAAGAACCCTCAGAGTCTATCACCACCCCATATATTTGGATCCAATCGACTCCCAAAATAATTCCAAACCCAGTAAAGCCCAAAATAAAGCAATCACAAACAAATACTCGATAAGACCAAATTACGACAAATCATACTAAGGCTAGTCAAACCACTATCGGGTTCGTCCCAACTAAAGGTCTATCGACTATCTCAGGTTCCAATTCCAACCTATCTACCAGGTCACTAGATACGAAGGAATGAGAAGCCCCAGTATCAAACAACACTCGAACAGGAACATCATAAATAGAAAGCATACCTTGAATAACGACGCCCTTCCCCTTCTGCACCGCAGTTGGGGCATTCGACCAAGAAGGAACAGCGTTGATAGCATATGCTTTCACAATCTACTTCTCTTTAGGGGGTTGGGGAATTTATCCTTGAGATGTCCCACTTGGCCACAGTTGAAGCATTTTCTGTCCGCTGGCTTTGCTCAAAAATATTTTGCATAGTGGCCCTTCTTGCCATAGCTATAGCACATGACATCTTTCTTATCCTTCTTTTTCTGACCATCCTTAGCTTGGTTATGTTTCCTCTTATTCTGCAAATTATTCTTGCCTCCACCGCTTGCCTGCGATTTTGGCTCTCCTGCCGATGCAATAGCAACCTCGGTCTTCGACTTAAGGTAAAGGCTCTTAGATCTCAATGCCTTCCCCACAGTAGACTCGTCTATATGATTTATCAGGCTTTCCCCCAAGTACTCATCTAAGCCAGTTATAAACTTCTCGTTCTTCTTCTCGGCAGTATCGATAAGAGATAATCCATATTTCGATAAAGTATCGAATTCAACAATATATTCCGAGACTACCCTACCATTCCGCTTAAACTCCAAAAATTTCCTGAACAATTCTGATTTCTGAGCAGCTGGGATAAAGTTGTCACTGAAGTGAGTCTCAAACTGATTTCAGGAGTTGCTACTTTAATAGCATTCCACCAATTCATTGCCCGTCTTTGAATCTGATGGGATGCTAGCTTTCTCTTCGTTGCATCCCCAGTCCCCAAATCCTCAAAGATGCGCTCACAACTATCAAGCCAATCCTGAACCTCCGTAGCCGATTCCGTTCCGTGAAACGGATTCCCACCAAATCTAGTATAATCCTTGCAGATCTTGGCGAAATCGTCCCTAGGCGCCTGCACTACTACACCACCACCGTTAGCAGCATTAGGAACTGCTACGTGAGCATCCCTAAGCATCTCTCTCATGAAGGTAGTAAACATTGTCCTCATATCAGGGGCATTACTATTATTGGCCCCTGAACCCCTACTCCTCATATTTCGGCTCATCGTCCAATCTGTAAAGAGAAAACGATTAACCATCTCCTTAGTGGTGCCAGTGCAGTGTGACTTCTTCCTTAGATATACTAATAGTATATGTATAGCTTTTGAAAACCAAAATATCACAAATACGCGCTCTCATTTACGCATACTATCTCTCTCTGATGTCTTCCCCCAGGTTAACTATGCAACCTAGGCTCTGATACCAAGTGTGACGGCCCGCCCCGGACCAGCCAATATTTCCTCGAAATGCGTCGTGTCAATGCCCGACTAGCACGAGACGGTCATCAAGGAAAAGGGATTTGAAACTATGAATCATTAAAGAACCTGTAGTATATCTCACAGTGCATGTAACAAAATATAATAACAACATAACTTAACATAAAACAGGCGAGATAGTGCAAAAGCTGAAAATTAAATCATCATAACAGCAGAATCCAAAATACAGCTTATGATCCGAACCATCATTATTACAACTTCCCATATACTGTCTCTAGAGAAAAGCAGAAAAGGTATACTACTAATGCCCAAAGCAGTGACTAGCTACAACGCAGGGAGAATATATGTAAATGGTACGTGGAAGCCTCCTGCTCGTCTCCGGACAGCTACTCGTGCACACCACCTAACCTGTCTCTAATCTGCTCGTTTAGGAGCATCCAGAGTAATAAGAAGAGACGTAAAACTATGGGTCAGACAAAAGTCTGGTATGAGAGATAGAAGCAAAACAAATCATTAACAGGCACAAATAATCATACTTAAACCTGGACTTGCAACCAAAGAGTTAGCACAATAAGATGTACAGTACTCTAAGGTAACAGTAATATAAAGTGTAAAGTGGAAGTTCACATGTCATGGTGATAGAAAACATCAAACATAGCAATCATTCTCACATCTCTCACTCGGTGAATAAAGCATACGATGTCCACCACTTTGATCACCAAACCCTTTTGCTATTACAACGACCACTTTGCCCTTTTGGGGTTATAACGACCCCACTGCACTGGTCCATAGTCAATAACCCCTTGCTACAATCACTTTGCCCTTTGGTATCATACCGACTCCACTGCACTGATCCGTAGCCATGTTATGATCACTTTGCACTTTGGTGTCATGACTACTCCACTGCACTAATCCATAGCCTATAATCCGTCTCTCAGTGGTGAACCAAGGTTATGGATATCGATAACCCCTTTGCACACGTCCCGCTACAAAGCCTAACTCATGAAGTTAAATCGTTGGTTCCCGTCTGGATCCTGAGTAACAACTCCTTATTTGGACTTCCTTTGCATCTCGGGTTTTGGTCATCATCTCGGTTCGTGACTCTTCGGTTCATGACCTTCGAAACGACTCGTGGTATATTTCTTGGTTCGGCTCGTGACCCTCGAAGTGCGGCTCGTGGTCCTTGAAATGGTTCCGGCTTGTGATGCTCCAGTCCGGTTCGTGACCCCAACTCCGGTTCGTGGGGATCGGCTGGCGGTAGGTTCTGGTTCGTGACTTGTAGTGGCGGCTCAGGCTCGTGGAAGTACTTCTTGAGACGGTCGGTTCGTGAAGGGGGTGCTCCACGAGTGGGGGTAGCGAGCCGGTTTCCTGCACTTCTTTCCAGCAACTTTTTATGCCACACGACGGCGTTTTTGACCATTCTAACTTCACTAAACAATCGTAGAACATACCAAATAGTGGTCGCAACATATAGGTTCAACCAAAAATGCCGAAACAACAATTTAACATGTTAATATCGATCAAACATACCCAAAACCCATGTTTTCCCCTTAATCATGTTTAACTACACCTAACAATAGGATTAGCAAACTTGATCCAAATTAACCTGAATTTCTAACAGAGGCATAAAATAATATTTTAGAATTTCTACATATTTTTTAATATTTTTCTGAGTCATAATTTCGCTAATTATCACTAGTTACCCCTAATTAGACGTAATTAGTGAATAAAAGCGCAAATCACTCACCATAGCCACAAATAAAGTTCAGATCTTAAACTCCAACTGATTTGGCACGGATCCCAATGTATTCCAGCAGCTCTATCTCGATTTCTATGCTAATCCGCCTTAATTTGATGTATATTTGGCTAATATGTGATTAAAAAGTAATTAAAGATGAATTTAGAAGGTGGAGGCCATGGCTAGGGTTCAAGAGAGGTTAGTGCAGCTGGAAAACTGAAATGAAATGTTTTCCCAAACCTCTTCAGCTCTCCCATAACCTTAATCCTGAAATGGGTTGTGGGTCCAACTGCTAATCACCCTATTAAGCTCGGTTAAGCTGTTTTTTCAATCTCCAAATCTTATTTCATCCATGTCTCCCAAACGATAAGTCCGTTTGATTAATGTGACCACTCTACGGAAAGGTAAACCATCATCTGAATCCAATGGAAGTGGTTTCAGGTCAAAACTCCTTACCAATCAAAAGTTATAAGTGAAACAAGATTCGCTAAGCGTGAAACGATCATTTAAAATTCAGCAAAAATCGTGAACATGGGAAATGATCCCCAATATTTGTTACCTAAACTTACACGACCATACAACTTCGTATGTAAGTGAATTAAATATTCTACGATCCTCCGATATGCAGAATGCGGGTCGTTACACCATTTAACTTGGTTATCCCTATTCACGTTGACTTCTTATTCAAGTTGCCAAGTTTCTCTTGCTTATTAATTTCAATCATATAACTTAACCCTTTTTAAGTTTATTGATAACCTCATATTAATAAACCCACAAAATGTTATTCTCTATATTGTGATCCAAGGTCTGTAATCCACAATCCCTTTATATTCTTATTTGATTTCATAATAACATGTTCTACTTAATATGTAATTAAGTATATCTCTATTCACATGTTTTCTTTTTAAAATGTCAGTCATTATTTATGATTAAATATAACTTATTTCACTTCATAAGTTTGCCTCACTCTTTCCTATTTAATCATAATTCCATCTTACATTGTCATTACAACTTATCGTTGTTTACTTATTAACTTAGTTCTCTTAACTAAGGTCCACTGATAAGATTCTCTTCCCATAAATATGACTTATGTTGTCCTCATTCGTAGATTTCAGATTCTTGTTCTTGTAAATAACTTAATTTACAATTAAGTACAACTTATCCCCTTACATAAGTTATTATATTCCCTTTATCGTTTATTATAACCTAAGTTAAAATTTCCACTTGTCCATAGGACAAGCCTAAACATGTTATTCTTATCAGCAACTTTAATATTTTGAAGTTTACAGATTACTTAATTTATAATTAAGTACAACTTATATTTCATAAACTTTCCCCATTTTCTCTACTTATTACAAACAACTGATTTCAGTTTTCCCCATTTACTGATTACTAAATTTAAAATTAAGTGCCACTTATCTCATTTCACCAATTATCTCATGTCCTTACTAGTTTATTATAACCTAATTTATAATCTTCACTTGTCCATAAGACAAGTCTACCTATTATACAACATTCTGATTAATGTAATTTACTTATAATAGGTTATTATCATTCCCCTTGTATTCCAATCCTTATATTGTTGTATCTTTCCTACAAATCCAATTTCCATTAATTATAATTAATGATATTTATCAGTCCTGCTATTTGCATTTTTATATATATATATATATATATATATATATATATATATATATGCAATAGACCTCTCACATTAAGCCTACATTTATGGATGTTGGATTTGCCGGGCGGTTCCGGGCTGACTTCTTCCACGAGTTGACTTAACCTCGTGTCTTAGCACCATTACATGTTTTATTTATGCACTTAGACCCCTCACATTAGATTTACCATTTTTGGATGCTGGGTATGTCGGGCGGTTCCGAGCAGACTTCTACCACAAGTGTAATCTAACCTCATGTCTAAGCGCATTACAGTTTCTTATATACTGTAAATTTAGGCATACCGTTCTTTTCAAGTCTTTATTGTAACCTATTTCACATGTCATCATATCAAGCCCATTTATGTCGCATGTTCTATTTAACATACAATAATTCTATCCTGACATGTAATCATTTTTAATCAGGTAATTATTCAAATCCAACAAGTTAACATGTCATTTTCTCAATTCTTCATCTGATAATTCAAATACATAGTATGCTACAAGTGAATCATGTAATCATAACAATAGTGGTCACTATCCATATTCTAACAAGTTTATTTTCATCATGTAAATATTTCAACACATTAACTGATCCAACATATGAATTTTCCAAAACATTCATATTATTATCTCAACTTGTTATTACAGTAATTCTCAATTATTCTGGCAAATTTACATATAATAACGTGGAATGTTAAACGATAATATATCATTATCTAAAATGATATAACTTAAATCCACTCACCTTATATGCTTTCCCAATCCTGGATCTGGTCCAGATCTAGCATTCCATGGTTTTCCCCAAATTGGATTCAGAACCTAATAACCATGGATCCATAATTTTTACTAAAAGAAAGAAAGAAAAAGAAGAAAGAGAAGAGAATTGAAAATAAATCATGTCTTGGAATTACCTCACTTCGATAAGAGATCTGAACACCCATTTACAATCATATGTTCCTTCCCTCCAGATCTGGATTTAGAATTTTTCCTAAACTAATAATCTTAATTTTCTGAATAGATTTGGGGAGGAAGAGGAATGGAAGAGCTTCTGCGTAGTCCCAGAAATATGAAATTTTGGGTTGACTCTATAGGCTTATTTATAGGTGTACCAGAGAAACTGGGTCCTTTAGATTTGATTTACAAGTCATCAGAACCGTCCACGTCAAAAACAGATTTCAGATCTACGGTGGGGTCGACCCCCCTTTGGGTGGGTCAACCCCCAACGGTCTAATTTCCTGCTTAACTTCCCGCTTCGTGAACTTAATTTTCTGGGTAAATTTATTTAATATATATATACATATAAGCTCCTTATATGTATACAAACTTCTATTGCTCATAACTTCTTCATACGGTGTCCGTTTTACGCATACCAGTTGTCTATTTTGACCAGAATTCCGAGACAAACGCAATGGCGTAGTCCGTTTTACTTAATTATGAATATGTAATTATGGTAATTATATTTTATTATCTCAAAAATGTGGGGTGTTACATTCTCCTACCCTTAGGAAATTTTGTCCCTGAAATTTGATAAGAGTAAAATCAAATAACTACTCGCATAATATCCATCCATCATGTGTGCATCCAATTTTTGCAACCAGTGTGCACGTGTGCAAAGTAAAATACAACATAATAATGCATGTATGCCTAAGCAGTACCTCCTATGTGTATGCAAGTTTTTCATAAATCCTTTTAAAATATGATGCTCACATCCTAAATATACTGGCAGTCCTACATGAATGTAATATTTTGAAAATCAAAATGCTTTTTCATCCAAATTTTCCCACACTCTTACCGAGTAAGAGCATAGTCCAAACAATTGTTACATCCATAATCCTACCAACCAACTTTATTTTTTGAATTTCAGAAAAATCTAATTTTCTAAATTCGATTTCTTATGTTACAAAAAGGTAGAAAACGGAAAATTTCACATCTTCCGTTTTTCTTTAATGTAACTTTTTCCAGCCGTACTTGGATTTTATATAACTATTAATAAAGATTACTTATTTTCCTATCCAAGCACAACCCACATAAGAAAATTTTCTTTTGTTACTGATTCTCTTTTTCATTTTATCTTGGAAATTTTTGTCTTTATCCATCTTTTCTCATAGCTTATCATGTTTGTTGCTTTACTGAATTTGCTGTTTCCTTTTTAGCTGTAACTTTTCTCTTAGCTTATTTAATCATTTGATCTAAGATTAAATTTAAATAAGCCTTCTAGTCTTTTAACTAAAACAGGAGAACAAACACCCTACACAGCTACTACTAAGGGCCAAGAATCTCGGGACTATGTCCGCCTCAGACAGAAAAGTCCAAACTATGGGATCTACGACCGGTTTAGGTGTTACCCTAACTACCCAACAAGAATGAAATAACGGAACGATCCCAACAGAAATGTAGTAACGGGCTTTACCCCTAACATGAAAATTAGCAACATGATCTAAACACTTACTTGCCCTTTTTCTATCTAGTAGTCACTACTGATTCTAGCTGCGTACCAACAATCATTTCAAGCAACATCCTAGGCTTTTTAATGCTTACGCATTCCACGGGAACTTATCATTATTCCAAGATAACTCTCGCTATCTACTTCATAGCCTCAAAACGTTTCCCGTCTTTCCAAGACACTAATCTTTTCCTACTCCATACTTTTAAAACACGGTTTAGCCTTTTTCATTTCATTTTTCTTTCAAAAGATAAAAGTGTCAAAATTTTATTTTCCCCATGAAAACTTACTTTTGCTAAACCATAAAAACATGTCATCTTAAAAAAAAATGTAAACCATTTTTTTTTTCAAATCACAAAAGCTGGAGTAGATAAGGACAACTATTCCTCAATCAGGTTTATAACTTGTTCTTACCTATAAGGTCAGTTTTGTCCCTTACTACAAGGTGCAACCACCTACTCTATTCTTAATTTATACAACTTATTTTGTCCACCTAACAAAATTTTCTCTCTTAAACAATTTATCAAAAATGATTGTCAAAAGAATAGAGACTTCAAAACTTTCTTTATTAAAAATTCTTGTATGAAATATAACAAGATAATTAGAGAGCTATACATGCTCTATAATATGAAATTTTACTGATAGAATTTTACTTTAGACAAAGTTTTCGCAAGAAATCACTATTTTCAAAATATACCCCATTTTACTTTAAAACTCAATATGTATACTTTACATATTTAAAACTGTAACTTTTAAGATTAAAGCTTGAAAGCACCATAAACCCTTTTCCCAAAACTTTTACTAAGTTCTTAAAAGTTAACAATGGGGTTAGACTCAAAGCAGGTTTCTAATTTCCTAGGCTTTCCTAGACACTTCCCAAGGTCAATTCTCTCGACTGCATATATTCCTATTCTCTTTTTAACCTTTTCCAATTTATAATGTTTTACTTCCAAACCCATTAACCTGAAATAATAATCATATGGGATTTACCTTCCTTCCATACAAAGTACATTGTACACTTTCCACACAAATTACTTAAGGGTCTGAGATTTTCATATTCATTCCTTTAGTGTACAAAACAAATATCCCATTTCTTACCATATTATACTCAATATTTAGTTGGTTCCTCTATGGATCTTGGTATATATATAATATATGTATATTTTGAAAACACAAATACATTCACTCACTATCTATACAGGAATTCAAAACCTATGCTCTGATACCGGATGTAATAACCTGAATTCCGACAGACCGATTTTTTTCTTCAAAATTTTAGTCTATCGAAACTCGTGTTGGTTTGCTCTGATATCCTGCTGAAACGACAGAGACATAAAATATGTCAGAGCTCAGAAAATATCTCACAACGGAATGGATAAAATATAATGTAATCAAAATATAGCCTTACCGTAGTAATAATACTGTCTAACCAGTATCCATAGCTATCGTGGTCTCTGCCACAAATCTAACCTTCGAATATGTGATAAGCAGGGGGTCAGAACAGAATATCTGGTGACTGGATTTAAACTATACACTTTGGATAATCCTACATATACCATTCAATCATATTTTCTTATTTATTAAGTTACTTAGGTTAACAACACTCAAGACTTACAAACACGTCATACCCATTTACTTCCCAGTGGATTAACCTAATATAGTATATATGTAGCTACCCCCAATATTATGGTACATCCCATGATACCCCACTCGCACGGCCTCTACCGTAATACCACCGAAATATACGTCGTCCCTCATCCTATGCCGGAGTGACGTACGGATCTCTATATAAAAATGTTACATTCCGCATATATCTGTCAGTTCTATCCTACGTAAGCGTATGGACTGCCACCTTCAATCAAATCAGATTCCATACCAGAGTAATGCCCTCAGGTCTACGATACACCACCCAGAGCAAACATGCATGTATCTAGACTTTCTCACTCACGTATCGTCAATTGTAGCTCGATGCCTTAACCACACGTCCTTTAATGTGCACTGAGTTCCGTGGCAGGGCGATACAAGTAACACGGAATTCGGTCAGGAGATTTTTCATATCTGTACAGGCCCACCTTTAAGAGCCTCAAAATACAGATATTCCTAGAGTCTATTTTTCATGGTGGCTATGGCCCCACCTCGGCCCCTCCCATAACTAGTAAAGACTACAAGAGCTAAGCGACATGCCCCTAACAACAAACAATCTAAACATCTAGTTGGCTCCTGCCCTCAACCACCGTACCTTGATAGTGAAAGGTGAATGGTCTATTCGTTTAGCTCTAGTATTTTCGCATCCCACTGACTGTCGATGACGGGCATTCGACGATCTACTGTCCTTGTTGGTCGTGACCCTCTGCCTCCCCATTGAGCGACCGCGGAATCACCCGAGTGTCACCTCACCACAGCATTTTGACCGCAAGCTACTTTTGCAGTCAAGGCCCACGCACCTAGTAGTTACGCCCAGACCCAACCTCTGTGAGAACAACCTAAACATCTGCCACGCACCGAGGACTACCAGGAGCACCTAACATATCTTAAAAAGCTGCGCGGTTCCCCTTCCATTCCTTCAGAGCTGACAGAATAATTAGATGAACGTGCGCTCCCCTCATGCCTTGTGACACCACGATGATCTAACCCATTGGGTTATTTACCCTCAAACGTACGGACTGTCCAAGCGCCTCATTTTAATGTGTTATTAGACCTTATGTCTAAACATTATTTTACGCGCTTGCTTTACCTCACTAGGTTTCCATTTGTGACGGCCCGCCCTGGACCAGCCGACATTTCCCCGAAATGCGATGTGCTAATGCCCGACTAGCACGGGACGGTCGTTAAGGAAAAGGGATTTGAAACTATGAATCACTAGAGAAGCTGTAGTATATCTCACAGCGCATGATAAAAAAAATATAACAACAACATAACTTGACATAAAACAGGCGAGACAGTGCATAAGCTGAAAACTAAATCATCATAGCAGCGAAATCCAAAATACAACTTATGATCCAAACCATCATTATTACAACTTCCCAAATACTAAGCAAAGCAGAAAAGGTACACTACCAATGCCCAAGGCAGTGACTAGCGACAACACAGGGAGAATATAGGTAAATAGTACGTAGAAGCCTCCTGCTCGTCTCCAGACAGCTACTCATGCATACCACCTAACCTGTCTCTAGTCTGCTCGTTTAGGAGCACCCAGAGTAATAAAAAGAGACATAAAACTCTGGTTCAGACAAAAGTCTGGTATGATCGATAGCAGCAAAACAAATCAATAACATGTATAAATAATCATACTTGAACCTGGACCTGCAACCAAAGAGTTAGCACAACAAAATGTATAGTACTCAAAGGTAACACTAACGTAAAGTGTAAAGTGGAAGTGCACATGTCATGGTGATAGCAAACATCAAACATGGCAATCATTCTCACATCTCTTACTCAGTACGTAAAGCATAAGATAACCACCACTTTGATCATCAAATCCTTTGCTATTATTACGACCACTTTGCCGCTTTGGGGTCATGACAACCCCACTGCACTGGTCCATAGTCAACAAGCCCTTGCTGCGATCACTTTGCCCTTTGGAATCATAACGGCCCCACTGCACTGATCCATAGCCATGATACCATCACTTTTCCCTTTGGAGTCATGACTACTCCACTGCACTGATCCATAGCCTATAATCTGTCTCTCGGTGGTGAACCAAGGTTATGGATACTGATAACCCCTTTGCACACATCTCACAGCAAAGCCCAACTCATGAAGTTAACTCGTTGGTTCCCATCTGGATCCTGAGTAACAACTCCTCATTTGGACTTCCTTTGCATCTAGGGTTTTGGTCATCATCTCGGTTCGTGACTCTTCGGTTCATGACCTTCAAAACGACTCGTGGTATATTTCTTGGTTCGGCTCGTGACCCTCAAAGTGTGGCTCATGGTCCTTGAAATGGTTCCGGCTCGTGATGCTCCAGTCTGGTTCGCGGTTCGTGACCCCAACTCCGGTTTGTGGGGATCGGCTCGCGGTAGGCTCCAGTTTGTGACTTATAGTGGTAGCTTGTGGTGAGCTTCACTGCTCGGGCTCATGGAAGTACTTCTTGAGCCGGTCGGTTCGTGAGGGGTGTGCTCCACGAGTGGGGGTAGCGAGTCAATTTCCTGCACTTCTTTCCAGCAACTGTTTACTCTACACGACGACGTTTTCGACCATTCTAACTCCACAAAACAGTCATAGAACATACCAAACAGTAATAGCAACATATAGGTTCAACCAAAAACGCCAAAACAACAATTTAACATGTTAATATGGATCAAACATACCCAAAACCCATGTTTTCTCCTTAATCATGTTTAACTACACTTAACTATAGGATTAGCAAACTTGATCCAAATTAACCCAAATTTGTAACAGAGGCATAGAATAATATTTTAGAATTTCTACATATTTTTCCGTATTTTTCTGAGTTATAATTTCGCTAATTATCACTAATCACCCCTAATTAGCGATAATAAGTGAATAAAAGTGCAAATAGCTCACCTTAGCCATAAATATATTTCAGATCTTAAACTCTAACTGATTTGGCATGGATCCCAATGTATTCCAGCAGCCTTGTCTCAATTTCTATGCTAATCTGCCTTAATTTGATGTAGATTTGGCTAATATGTGATAAGAAAGTGATTATAGATGAATTTAGAAGGTAGAGGCCATTGCTAGGGTTCAAGAGGTTAGTGGCAGCTGGAAAATTAAAATGAAATGTTTTCCCAAACCCTTTTAGCCCTCCTATAACCCTAATCCCGAAATAGGTTATGGGCCTAGCTGCTAATCACCCTATTAAGCCAGGTTAAGATGTTTTTTCCATCTCCAAATATTATTTCAGCTGTATCTCCCAAACGGTAAGTTCGTTTGATTAATGTGACCACTCTACTGAAAGGTAAACCATCATCTGATTCCATTGGAAGTGGTTTTAGGTCAAAAATCCTTACCAATCAAAGGTCATAAGCGATGCCAAGGGTAAAATGGTCATTTAAAATTCAGCAAAAATCGTGAACATGGGAAATGACACCAATAGCCGTTTCCCAAAGTTACACGGCCATACGACTTCGTATGTTAGTGAAATAAATATTCTACGACCCTCTGATACGCAGAATGCGGGTCGTTACACTCTTCCCCTTTAAGAAATTCTGACCCCAAAATTCCTTAACCAAACATACAATGGTGGCTCGCATGCCTATCAGCCATTTACAAAAAATCAAGCATACATAATAACATCACAAGCCTATCCTAGCATGCGGTTTACTAATAAGGGAATAACTATATCACGATTAAAACTTACCGATATATCTTCCTTATGTTCTCATCTGTTTCCTAAGTACAGTCGTTCTCATTATCACCCCACTGGACCTTGACTAGTTTCACCATCTTCCTTCAAAGTCGCTTCGTATCGTACTCTACAATATGAATCGGTCTACGATTCCCAACCACCTCGGGTTCTACTTTGATATCATCTAACTTATCCAGGGAAATAGTTCTATCAGGGTCGTGCACGAACTTCCTTAACTGAGAAACATGAAATACGTTGTGCACTCCCACCATCTTTTTTGGTAATCCAACTTTATATGCTAAATTCCTAACTTGTACGAGAACTGGGAATGGACCAACAAACCTTGGTGCTAACTTACCTCTCCTAACAAATCGAAATCTTGATGAATACTATGTTGCCAACGAAGAATTTCAATTCTCTTCGTCTCTTATCAGCATAACTCTTTTGCCTATCTTGGGCAGCCTTTATTCGTTGTTGAATAACCTTGATTTTATCTGAAGTTTCTCTTATCATATTTGGCCCAAGCAAAAACTTCTCACCAGTTTCCAACCAACATAATGGTGAGTTGCACGATCTTCCGTACAAAGCTTCAAATGGAGCTATACCAATACTGGACTGATAACTATTATTATATGCGAACTCAACTAGATGCAAATGGTCATCCCATGACCCTCCAAAATCCAGTATACAAGCTCTCAAGAGATCCTCTAATACACGATTCACCCTCTCTGTTTGACCGTTGGTTGGAGGATGGCACGCGGTGTTGAGATGTAACTCTGACCCTAAAGCCTCTCGTAAGCTCTTCCAAAACCTACTAATAAATAATGGATCTCAGTCACTCACGATACCTTTGGGTACTCCATGGAATCTCACTATCCACTTCATATACAGTTCTGCTAACTTAGCTATTGTTCTATTTGACTTGACCGGTATAATCCTTGCACTCTTGGTCAATTGATCCACAATCACCCAAATACTATCATGATCCGATCTAGTCCTTGGCAAACCATCAATGAAATCCATTGAGACTTGTTCCCATTTCCATTTGGGAATTTCCTACAGTGGTAACAAACCACTAGGCTTCTTTTGCTCGGCTTTAACTAACTGGCAGTTCATGCACTTGGATATAAACTTTTCAACATTTCTCTTCATCCCTTCCCAGTAGTAGGTCTGCTTCATGTCTCGATACATTTTGTTGCCACAGGGATGTATAGTCAGTTCGAGTGATGATATTCTCTAAGCACTTCATCTCTCAATTCATTAACATTGAATACAACTAGTCTTCCATTCATTCGAAGCCATCTTTCTCTATCAAGTCCATACTTGTTCATCTCCCCACCATCGATACCCATCTCTATCTTGGAGATCATTTCTAGTAGGTTAGGATCATCCCTCTGACTAGAACCAATCCGCTCAATCAAAGTCGGTCTGATCATTAAATTTGCTAACATCTCTGGATCCAATTCACACTTAGGTCTGAAATCATATCCCGAGATATATTCTAGTTGCTTCCATTCCAGAAACATATCCCCCAAACTGGCATGTCTCCTACTCAATGCATCAGCTACCGCATTGCCCTTCCCGGGTGTGTATGCGATATCGAAATCATATGAAGCCAAGAACTATAACCATCTCTGATGACGAAGATTTAAATCCTTCTGAGAGAAAAGATACTTCAACGACTTATGATCGGTAAACAACTCGAATCTTTCCCCCAAGAGATAATGTCTCCACTTCCTTAACGCGAACACGATCGCTGCCAATTCCAAACCATGGGTAGGATATCTTTTCTCATGCGGTTTCTGTTGCCGACTAGCATAGGCTACAGCCCTACCTCCTTGCATCAGTACAACACCTAGTCCGGTACCACAGGCATTCGTGTATACCGTCATCTCTTCGTTCCCCTTAGGAATAACTAACACTGGTGCGCACGTTATCTTCTCCTTTAGGCTCTTGAATGCATTCTCACACTTTTCGTCCTAAACAAAAGTTTGATCTTCTTGGTCAATAGAGTTAACGGTGTCGCTATCTTGGAGAAGTCTTGGATAAACTTACGATAATATCCAGCTAATCCCAAGAAGCTTCTCACATCTTTTGCATTCTTGGGCGTAGACTAATCTTGCACCGTTGCCACCTTCGCAAGATCCACGACAATACCATTCTCTGAAACAACATGGCCCAAGAATCTCACTTCCCTTCTCCAGAAGTGACAGAAAATTTAGCTTTCAATTGGTGTTTCCTCAACACCTCCATCACTTTCCTCAAATGTTCCTTGTATTCCTCCTCCATCATTGAATAAACTAAGATATCGTCCACAAACACAAGAACAAACTTATTCAATTGATCCCTGAATACCCTATTCATAATATCCACAAAAATATGCTGGTGCATTGGTCAACCCGAATGGCATGATCAACCACTAATAGAATCCAGACGGTGTCCGAAATGCCATTTTAGGATTACTCTCAGCTGCTACTCGAAGCTGATGAAACCCTGTCGCGAGATCTAACTGGGAGAACACTCTCACTCCATTCAACTGATCGAAGAAGTCATTTATCCGCGGAAGAGGATACTTATTCTTCCTCATCACCTTATTCAACTCGCGGTAGTCCACACATACTCGAAGGGAACCATTGGCCATGGTACCAAACACAACTGGTGCTTCCCACTCAGAAACACTTCTTTGGATAAATCCCTTCTTCAAAAGATCGCTCACTTTCTCCCCAATCTCTTGTTGCTCCCTTAGCGCCATACGACGAAGTGGCATCACTCTAGGTCTGGCATCTTTCACTAAATCAATCCGAAACTCAATCTCTCGGTGTGGTAGAAGTCCGGTCACTTCCTCGAAGATGTCCGGATACATGCCAGCAGTAGGTACATCTGACAGCTCATCATTCGGGATGTCGAGGGAATTTAGAAAACTAGCCATCACCCCATCACTAGGTAGGCAACCAAACAGTACCCTCTGCCCATCATCCGCTCTAATGGTCACCGGAGAACCCTCACAGTCTACCACCGCCCCATACCTTTGGAGCCAATCAACTCCCAAAATAATGCCAAACCCAGTAAATCCCAAAACAAAGCAGTCACAAACAAACATACATCCATGACTTGATAGGACCAAGTTACGACAAATCAAACTAAGGCTAGTCAAACAACCGATCGGATTCGTAACAACTAAAGGTCTATCGACTATCTCAGGTTCTAATTCCAACCTATCTACCAGGTCACTAGATACGTAGGAATGGGAAGCCCCGGTATCAAACAACACTCAAACAGGAACATCATAAATAGAAAGCATACCTTGAATAACGAAACCCTTTCCCTTCTGCACCGTAGTTGGGGCATTCGACGAAGAAGGAAGAGCGTTAATAGCATATGCTTTCACAATCTGCTTCTCTTTAGGGGGTTGGGGACATTTATCCTTGAGATGTCCCACTTGGCCACAGTTGAAGCACTTCCTGTCCACCAGCTTCGCTCGAAAATCTTTAGCATAGTGGCCCTTCTTGTCACACCTATAGCACTCGACATCTTTCTTATCCTTCTTTTTCTGAACATCCTTAGCTTGGTTCTACTTCCTCTTATTTTGTGAATTATTCTTGCCTCCACTGCTTGCTTGCGGTTTTGGCGCTTCTATAGATGCAATAGCAACCTAGGTCTTCGACTTAAGGTAAAGGCTCTCAGATCTCACTGCCTTCCCCACAATAGACTCGAATGTTTCATTTATATGATTTATCAGCCTTTCCTCCAAGTACTCATCTAAGTCAGTTATGAACTTCTCGTTCTTCTTCTCGGCAGTATCGATAAGAGACAATCCATATTTCGATAAAGTATCGAATTCAACAATATATTCTGAGACCGCCCTACCATTCTGCTTAAGCTTTAAAAATTTCCTGAACAATTCTGATTTCTGAGCAGTTAAGATAAACTTGTCACTGAAACGAGTCTTAAATTGATTCCAAGTAACTTGATCCTCAGAAGTAGCTGCTTTAATAGCATTCCACCAATTCATTGCCTGTCTTTGAAGCTGACGGGATGCTAGCTTTCTCTTTATTGCATCCGCAATCCCCAAATCCTCGAAGATGCGCTTACAACTATCAAGCCAATCCTGAACCTCCGTAGCTGATTCCGTTCCATGGAACGGCTTCCCACCAAGACTAGTATAGTCCTTGCAGAGCTTGGAGAAATCGGCCTAGGCGCCTGCACTACTGCACCACCACCGTTAGCAGCATTAGAAACTGCTCCTGAGAATCCCTAAGTATCTCTCTCATGAAGGTAGTAAACATTGCCCTCATATCAGGGGCATTACTGTTATTGGCCCCTGAACCCGTACTCCTCATATTTCGTCTCATCGTCCAATTTGTAAAAAGAAAACGATTAACCATCTCCTTAGTGGTGCCAGTGCAATGCTACTTTTTCCTTAGATATACTAATAGTATATATATATGGCATTTGAAAACCAAAATATCATAAATACTCGCTCTCATATACGTATACTATCTCTCTCTAATGTTTTCCCCTAGGTTAACTACGCAACCTAAGCTCTGATACCAAGTGTGACGGTGCGCCCCGGACCAGCCGACATTTCCCCGAAATGCGCTGTGCCAATGCTCGACTAGCAGGGACGATCGTCAAGGAAAAGGGATTTTAAACTATGAATCAATAAAGAACCTGTAGTATATCTCACAGCGCATGGAATAAAATATAATAAAAACATAACTTGACATAAAACAGGTGAGACAGTGCATAAGATGAGAACTAAATCATCATAGCAGCAAAATCCAAAATACAGCTTATGATCCAAACCATCATTATTACAACTTCCCAAATACCGTCTCTAAAGCAAAGCAGAAAAGGTACACTACTAATGCCCAAAGAAGTGATCAACAACAACACAGGGAGAATATATATAAATGGTACGTGGAAGCCTCCTGCTCATCTCCGGACAGCTACTCGTGCATATCACCTAACCTTTCTCTAGTCTGCTCGTTTAGGAGCACTCAGAGTAATAAGAAGAGACATAAAACTCTTGGTTAGACAAAAGTCTGGTATGATCGATAGCAGCAAAACAACTTAATAACAAGTATAAATAATCATACATGAACCTACACCTGCAACCAAAGACTTAGCACAACAAGATGTACAATACTCTAAGGTAACACTAACATAAAGTGTAAAGTGGAAGTGCACATGTCATGGTGATAGAAAACATCAAACATAGCAATCATTCTCACATCTCTCACTCAGTGCGTAAAGCACACAATATCCACCACTTTGATCACCAAATCCTTTGTTATTACTACGACCACTTTTCCCTTTTGGGGTCATAACGACCCCACTGCACTGGTCCATAGTCAACAACCTCTTGCTACGATCACTTTGCCCTTTGGAATCATAGCGACCCCACTGCACTGATCCATAGCCATGCTACGATCAATTTGCCCTTTGGAGTCATGACTACTCCACTGCACTGATCCATAGCCTATAATCCGTCTCTCAGTGGTGAACCAAGGTTATGGATATCGATAACCCCTTTGCACACATCCCGCAGCAAATCCCAACTCATGAAGTTAACTCGTTGGTTCCCGTTTGGATCTTGAGTAACAACTCCTCATTTGGACTTCCTTTGCATCTCGGGTTTTGGTCATCATCTCGGTTCGTGACTCTTTGGTACATGACCTTCGAAATGACTCGTTGTATATTTCTTGGTTCGGCTCGTGACCCTCGAAGTGTGGCTCATGGTCCTCATAATGGTTCCGGCTCGTGATGCTCCGGTCTGGTTCGCGGTTTGTGACCCCAACTATAGTTCATGGGGATCGACTTGCGGTAGGTTCCGGTTCGTGGCTTGTAGTGGCGGCTCATGGTGAGCTTCACGGCTCGTGCTTGTGGAAATACTTCTTGAGTCGGTTAGTTCTTAGGGGGGTGCTCCACGAGTGGTGGTAGCGAGTCGGTCTCTTGGACTTCTTTCCAACAACTGTTTACGCCACACGACGACGCTTTTGACCATTCTAACTTCACTAAACAATCATAGAACATACCAAACAGTAGCATCAACATATAGTTTCAACCAAAAATGCCAAAACAACAATTTAACATGTCAATATGGATCAAATATACCCAAAACCCACGTTTTCCCCTTATTCATGTTTAACTACACCTAACAATAGGATTAGCAAACTTGATCCAAATTAACCCAAATTTCTAACAAAGGCATAAAATAATATTCTAAAATTTCTACATATTTTTTCACAATTTTCTAAGTCATAATTTCGCTAATTATCACTAATCAACCCTAATTTGCCGTAATTAGTGAACAAAAGTGCAAATCACTCACCTTGGCCACGAATAAATTTCAGATCTTAAACATTAACTGATTTGGCATGGATCCCAATGTACCAGCAACTCTATCTTGATTTCTATGCTAATCCGCCTTAATTTGATGTAGATTTGGCTAATATGTGATAAGAAAGTAATTAAAGATGAATTTAGAAGGTGGAGGCCATTGATAGGGTTCAAGAGAGGTTAGTGACGGCTGGAAAACTGAAATGAAATGTTTTCCCAAACCCTTTCAGCCCTCCCATAACCCAAATCCCAAAATGGGTTATGGGATCACCCTATTAAGCCCGGTTAAGCTGTTTTTTCCATCTCTAAACCTTATTTCAGCAATATCTCCCAAACGATAAGTCCACTTGATTAGTGTGACCACTCTACCGAAAGGAAAACCATCATCTGCATCCAATGGAAGTGGTATCTGGTCAAAAATCCTTACCAATCAAAGGTTATAAGCGAAATAAGATTCGCCAAGGGAAAAATAGTCATTTAAAATTCGGGAAAAAATCGTGAACATGGGAAATGAACCCAATAGTCGTTTCCCAAAGTTACATGACCATATGACTTCGTACGTAAGTGAAATAAATATTCTACGACCCTCCGGTATGTAGAATGCGGGTCGTTACACCATTTAACTTGGTTATCCCCATTCACATTGACTCCTTATTCAAGTTACCAAGTTTCTCTTTCTTATTAATTTTAGTCATATAACTTAACCCTTTTTAAGTTTATTGATAACCCCATATTAATAAACCCACAACAGGTTATTCTCTAGATTGTGATCCAAGGTCTGTAATACACAACCCCTTTATATTCTTGTTTGATTTCATAATAACATGTTCTACTTAATATGTAATTAAGTATATCTCAATTCACATGTTTTCTTTTTAACATGTCAGTTTTTATTTATTATTAAATATAACTTATTTCATTTCATAAGTTTGCCTCACTCTTTCCAATTTAATCATAATTACATCTTACATTGTCACTACAACTTATCGTTGTTTACTTATTAACTTAGTTCTCTTAACTAAGGTCCACTAATAAGTTTCTTTTCCCATAAATATGACTTATGTTGTCCTCATCCGTAGATTTCAGATTCTTGTTCTTGTAAATAACTTAATTTACAATTAAGTACAACTTATCTCCTTACATAAGTTATTATATTCCCTTTATCGTTTATTATAACCTAAGTTAAAATTTCCACTTGTCCTTAGGACAAGCCTAAACATGTTATTCTTATCAGCAGATTTCGTACTTCGAAGTTTACAGATTACTTAATTTATAATTATCTACAACTTCTTATATTTCATAAACTTCCCCCTTTTCTCTACTTATTACAAACAGCTGGTTTTAGTTTTCCCCATTTACTGATTACTTAATTTAAAATTAAATGCCACTTATCTCATTTCACCAATTATCTCATGTCCTTACTAGTTTATTATAACCTAAGTTATAATCTTCATTTGTCCATTGGACAAGTCTACCTATTATACAACATTCTTATTAATGTAATTTATTTATAGTAGGTTATTATCATTCCCCGTGTATTCCAATCCTTACACTGCTGTATTTTTCCTACAATTCCATTTGTTTCCATTAACTATAATTAATGCTATTTATCAGTCCTACAATTTGCGTATATATGTATATATATATATATATATATATATATATATATATATATATATATGTGCAGTAGACCTCTCACAATAAGCCTACACTTATGGATGCTGGATTTGTCGGGCGGTTCTGGGCAGACTTCTTCCACAAGTTAACTTAATCTCGTGTCTTAGCAACATTACATGTTTTATTTATGCACTTAGACCCCTCACATTAGATTTACCACTTGTGAATGTTGTATATGCCGGGCGGTTCTGGACAGATTTCTACCACAACTATAATCTAACCTCGTGTCTAAGCGCATTACAGTTTCTTATATACTGTAAATTTAGGCATACCATTCTTTTCAAGTCTTTATTGTAACCTATTTCACATGTCATCATATCGAGCCCATTTTATGTTGCATGTTCTACTTAACATAAAATAATTCTATCCTGACATGTAATCTTTTTTAATCAGGTAATTGTTCAAATCCAACAAGTTAACATGTCAATTTCTCAATTCTTCATCTAATAATTCCAATACATAGCATGCTACAAGTTAATCATGTTATCATAACAACAATAGTCACTATCCATATTCTAACAAGTTTGTTTTCATCATGTAAACATTTCAACACTTTAACTGATTCAACATATGAATTTTCCAAAACAACCATATTAATATCTTAACTTATTATAACAGTAATTCTCAATTATTCATGCAAATTTACATTTAATAACGGAAAATGTTAAACGATAATATATCATTATCTAAAATGATATAACTTAAATCCACTCACCTAATATGCTTTCCCAATCCTGGATCTGGTCCAGATCTAGGATTCCATGGTTTTTCCCTAATTGGAATCAGAACCTAATAACCATGGATCAATAATTTTAACTAAAAGAAATAAAGAAAAAGAAAAAAGAGAAGAGATTGGAAAATAAACCAGATATAGGAATTACCTCACTTCGATAAGAGATCTGAACACCCATTTACAAGCATATGTTCTTTCCCTCTAGATCTTGATTCAGAATTTTTCCTAAACTAATAATCTTAATTTTCTGAATTGATTTGGGAAGGAAGAAAAATGGCAGAGCTTCTGCGTAGTCCCAGAAACATGAGATTTAGGGCTGGCTTTACAGGCTTATTTATAGGTGTATCAGAGAAACTGGGTCCTTTAGATTTGATTTGCAAGTCATCAGAACCGTCCATATCTAAAACAGATTTCAGATCTACGGTGGGGTCGACCCCCCTTTAAGTGGTCGAACCCCAATGGTCTAATTTCCCGCTTAACTTCTCGTTTCATGAATTTGATTTTCTGGGTAAATTTATTTAATATATGTACATATAAGCTCTTTATATGTATACAAACTTCTAATGCTCATAACTTTTTAATACGGTGTCCGTTTTACTCAAACCGGGTGTCTATTTTGACCAGAATTCCGAGATGAACACAATGGCGCAATCCATTTTACTTAATTTTGAATATATAATTATGGTAGTTATATTTTATTATCTTAAAAATGCAGGGTGTTACATTCTCCCACCTTTAGTAAATTTCATCCCCGAAATTTGATAAGGGTAAAATCAAATAACCACTCGCATATTATCCATCCATCATGTGTGTATCCAATTTTTGCAACTGTTGTGCACTTGTGAAAAGTAAAATACAACATAATAATGCATGTATGCCTAAGAGGTACCTCCTATGTGTATGCAAATTTTCAAAAATCCTTTTAAAATATGATGCTCACATCCTAAATATACTAGCAGTTCTACATGAATGAGATATTTCGAAAATCAAAATGCTTTTTCATCTAAATTTTCTCATACTCTTACCGAGTAATAGCGTAGTTCATCCAATTGTTGCATCCATAATCCTACCAACCAACTTTATTTTTCGAATTTTAGAAAAAAATAATTTTCTAAATTCGATTTCTTATGTTACAAAAAGGTGGAAAACGGAAAATTTCACATTTTCCGTTTTTCTTTGATGTACCTTTTTCTAACCGTACTTGAATTTTATGTAACTATTTATAAAGATTACCTATTTTCCTATCCAAGCACAACCCACATAAGAAAATTTTCTTTTTATACTGATTTTCTTTTTCATCTTATATTGGAAAATTTGGCTTTATCCATCTTTTCTCATAACTTATCATGTTTGTTGCTTTACTGAATTTGCTGTTTCCTTTTTAGTTATAACTTTTCTCTTAGCTTATTTAGTCATTTGATCTAAGTTTAAGTTTAAACAAACCTTCTAGTCTTTCAACTAAAACAGGAGAACAAACACCCTACACAACTACTACTAAGGGCCAAGAATCTCAGGACTATGTCCCCCTCAGATAGAAAAGTCCAAACCAAAGGATCCATGATAGGTTTAGGTGTAACCCTAACTACCCAACAAGAATGAAATAACGGAACAATCCCAACAAAAATGTACTAAAGAGTTTTTGTAACGATACGGATTTTGCCCGGACTTAATCGACCGCTAAATCGACCAAGACCGTTCAATTCCCGCATACGTTAACTTTGGGAATACAACAACATCAGAAAAATAACAGCAGACTTTTATAACATCATAATAAATGTTACATCAGAGTACAGAATATATATCAGAGTACATTAAATAAATTTACAGCGGAAGATAATTTTACATTACTTTAATACAGTGCAGCGGAAATAAAATAACTAAGACAGCGGAAGACTTTTCTATGCTCCGGACACAGCTTTGAGCTTCAATCCAAGATCCTGCTAAAGAGATAAATATCTGCAAAAAGCTACTCGACTGCCCGTGTGGAAAAGAGGGCACCCGAGTTTGCAAAAGTGGAAACAAACAACGGGTCAGTCGTGGGACTGGTGTGAGAATTCTTAACTAATATAACTAATAGTAATAAGGCAAATCCACGGACCACGCCGCTAAAGCGGAACGGGTTTTATTCCAATGGATTGCCGTGCATAATTTAAGTAAATCGTCAAAACAACGCAATGCTTTGTAGAAAAATGAAACCATCATAAGACCCAAGTCCCATCACACAATGCAACGCAAACCGGAGGATATGGTTTTACCTTATAATGGTCAAACATGCTTAATACGATAAAAACGATATTATTATTAGTGTGTATATGTTTTAAAACATTTCAAAGTAAATGTATCAATCCTAGGAAGCATAGGTACCATATGCTATGCCTCCATACTAGTAATACAATCAAAACCGCAAGGGTCGTATTTGGAATTTGGATTTCCATCTGAGTCAAGGCTAGGGAGGAGCTCCTTACCGATTCGAGACACTCTAGCTGATGCCTCAGGATTACCCGCAGTTAACCCTTGGATCCTGCAGGGCCGGTCCACACATACAGCTTCGTGGATTGGCAATTCCTGAACACACGTTTCCCGATCCTATAGGACCTATCCGAGGCGCCTCATTCCATCATCCACATAAGTAAAATGTCAGGGCTGGTAGGTCACTGACACCACTCTAGCTAGAAAGAAACGTGCTGCTCTCCCTGCGTTCCCTTCTCCCGTTTTAGACTCAGCCGGTGTGTGAGGCTCGTGAAGTCATGCTATACACAAAGCTATGCCTAAACAGGCTATGCTTTGATCATCCCACAAGGCCTGCTTTTCAACAAAGCCTTGATCATATGCATCTTAGCATGCCACACCGTCAATCCATACCATACCATTGATTTCTACCAACATATAACCTCTGAGCTCATACGTCTCAGAGAAGGGTGTAAAACACCAAACAGATATATGTTAAGCAGAGATCAACGAATACAGTATAAAGGAATACAATGTCAGACATACAATCCATTTACGCGCTTATGCTCTGGGTTTGAGCGAAAGCCAAAACCGTGCAATCAACACTACGTCCGGATGGCTACTACTGTCGCCCCTTCAGGGTAGCTACTCCCATCATGGGTCTCAATAGCAACACACCCATTCGATGTGAAGATCGTCGGTCTTCAATCACCGTCTTCAACTCTTCGAACGTCGTATCATTATTTGGAATGAGAGTAAACTCGGACTTTCCAAATAATTCTCGCATATATAAATTTGCAAACCATTCTATATCGTTATTTATTCTTTTATAAATATAAATATCGTCCATTCATTTCATGCATATAAATATATCGTCCATTCATTTCATGCATATAAATATATCGTCCATTCATTTCATGCATATAAATATATCGTCCATTCATTTATCGTGTCAAAGAATTTATAATTCAACAATTTATTCTTTTTATTTCAACAATCATACAAAATAAAAATGATATTTTATTTTATTTCATTTCATTAAAGCCAACATATATACAATTAAAGTCTTTTAAACGTTTAATTCTTTTCAAATAAAAAGGACCTTGTTTCAATATATATAGACACGACATCAAAAATATGTTCATTTTTTACTATATGAACATGATCTTAAAAATATATTTATTTTTTAATATGGTAGCATAAACCTTAAGTATGTTTGAATATCATACATATATTAATGCTATCTCAAGATTTGCCTTTCATTTCATATGCAGTAATACTACTATAAACATGAATTTTTTATTTCATATGCGGTTTCTTGATTATGCATTTCATATGCGACTTCATGCTTTTTAAAACATGTTAAATTTTCATATGCGGTTCATGCTTCTAAATCATGTTTCATTTCATATTTAAATCTTTTTATTCGCATGTGAAATGTAAATAAAAATTCCCTTCTTATTTTCATCTTTTTATTTTCATGTGAAAAGTAAATAAAAGTTTCATTCTTATTTTCATCTTTTTATTTTCATGTGAAATGTAAATAAAAATTTCATTACTTTTTTTCATATTTTTATTTACATGCGAAATGTAAATAAAAGTTTCATTCTTACATTTATACAAAATATATAAATAATATAACCATTTCATGTTTTCATTCATTTATTCATTTATAACATGAAAATATTCATTGCTTTATGGTTCATTTTCCATTTTCGATCACTTTCTTAATTCAGTGATCTTAACTACTTAATTCCCTTTCAATCTAATTAAAGATTTAATTAAAATCTTATTTAGTTTTAATCTTCCAAAGTCATTATTAAATGATTATTCAATTTTTAGGGAATTAATTCTATCATAAATTCGGGTTAAAGAATAAATGTTATTTAAAACATAATTCACGATAAACCCAAATTTAAATTTCATAAATTTCTCATTTAATATATATAATTAGACATCATTTATTTCAGAGTATTTCACTTAATCTTAAAAAAAATATTAATCATCTTCGATTTCCTTTATAAAATGTATAACATAATTTATACGGGTTAAAATGGAGTTACTATTTTTTTAAATGGACCGAATGGCCCTATTCATTTTCCTTATCCATTTATTATGTTTATCTTTACATTTTATTATTTAATAGCGGGCCAGACCTCTCACATTAGGCCTACAACTTGTGGATGCTGGATATGCCGGTTGGTTCCGGGCAGACTTCTACCACAGGTTGGGCTTAACCTCGTGTCTTGACCCAATTCGTATTTGCGCACTTGGACCTCTCACATTAGGCCCAACATTTATGGCTGCTGGATATGCCGGTTGGTTCCGGGCAGACTTCCGCCATAAATGTGACCTAACCTCGTGTCCAGGTACAATTAAAAAAAATTTATTTATAAATATTATCCAAGAATATTATTTTAAAATATTTTATATTTTAAAATATCCTACTACTTAATATCATTCCTTACTTGAAATATTCTTTCATATAAAGCTTTATTATTCCATTTCAATACATATTAACTTTCCATATTATTATGATATAATAATAATTATTATTATAAAAAAACGGTTTTAATTTGTGATATTAAAACCTACCATTTCAATATTAAAATGAAATCAATTTAAAAACATTTCAAATTTTGAAATCCATCTTCCATTTTTAATGTTAACATAAAAAGTAATCTTTTCAATTTATAATCTTCTTAATATAATTGGAATGTGATTTACTAATTCCAATAATTTGTTTATAACCTTCCAAATGTTAAAGGTTTTTATCTACTTAATTCAAGCGTCAATTAATATCATTAATTGAATAATAAATGGGCATTTATTTCCTTCATTCGAAGGAAATATTGTCAATTCAAAAGCTTCTTTATTATTTCCTTTTTAAATGGAAAATTAAATCATCTAAATACTTCAACTTCCAATTTATTTCATTAATTTGCATATTTATTACTTTACTCAAAATTGGAATGAGACCCACCATTTCCATATAATTTAATTATACGTAAAATCAAACATTAATTACATAACAATTTCAGAACATCCATCCAAAGTGCATTTCTAATTATTCCAAGGGTGACGTGTATTCAAAAGTCAACCCTTGACCCGTGTGGGGTTTCAGCCAACACAATTCACATATTTAAAATAAACTGTGCTTCTGGACGATGTGTAAAAATTGATCGTTCACTCACATAAACAAGCCAGGGTCGCTTGTAAATGGCAGTGTATACAGGTGCATAAATGGAACATAGACAATTTGCACAATTTAACAATGTTCACATATTGGGTATTGCCCTTTTTATTTCACTTGATTTAATGACACAAATTCACCATAAAATATATTCCTTTATCTAACTTAAAATAAAAATAAAATCTTTTATTAAAAGTCAAAATTTTAATTATTCTAAAATAAATATCAAAACTTTATTTATTATAATCGTCTCAAAATAAAGATGAAATTTTTATAACCAAAACAAAGTTTTAATCTTTATAAACAAAACAAAATTTCAGTCTTTTATAAGCAAAAACAAGGTTTTAAATCTTTACCAACAAAACAAAGTTTTGTTCTTTTTAAACAAAACAAAATAAGGTTTGAACTTTTATTCAATAAATAAAACAAAGTTTTGTTCTCTTTCATAAACAAAATAAAGTTTGTTCTTTTCAAAAACAAAATAAAGTTTCAATTTTATATATAAAAAAAAAACGCAAACAAAGTTGTAATTTTTTTTTTTTTTTAGAACAAAAACAAAGTTGTAATCTTCTTAATCCCATTCAAAGTTATAATCTTTGTAAACATAAACAAAGTTTCATTTTTTCTGAACAACAATGAAAATTGTAACTTTTATTTAAATATAAATTTCCATACATTTTAAATAAATAAATAAAAATGAATTTATCATTTACATCATGTACATCGTTTCTATTGATTCAACAAATTTCATCAACAGTGTATGCAACAACAATTTGTCCATAATAACCCAAACAACTATCACCAATTCTCAAACAGACATCATACATCATCAATCCACAATCATGTACATACAAACATCAAAACCACAAGAAAAATAATTTAAATTTAATAAATTATAAAATAGAATCTCACATTAATTTTTGCTGAAAATTTGACTGTCTCGGATTCAGCTCTGGTCTGCGCCATCGCGAAGAGCTCGGAAAGACGAGTCCAACGCAATTTACGGTTCGTCAATCGGACCTCGTACGAGAGAGTTATGATTTATTAAAGTTGGATATAATTAAATAATTAATTAATGTTCGTGAAAAATACCTAAAAATTTCACTGTCTCAGAATTGGACAAAATTAGTGTCCACGCGTCCATCTCGTCGCCACGATCCCAACGCACCTGAAATCGTCGATTTTCGACTTCGTATGAGTGAGTTATGCAATTTTAAAGTTCTGGAAATTAATTAAATAATTTAAAAATAAAATAGAAAATACCCTCAGCCCGTTGACCGAAAAACACTGTTCACCGCCGAACTTTGACCGCACTTTGCCGCTGCCTCGGGCCACCTGACGCCACGGGACCACCGCCAATGTCTTCGTCTTAGCGAGACGCACCACCACCAGAAAGAGCCGCCCCTAAAGCTTCTCCGATCATCGGGAAATCGCCTAGAAAGGATTTCGCCTCGCGGGTCCCACAGGCCGCCTCACACCTCCAAACTGCCTGAAATTTTCTGAGCATCTTCGTCTTGCGTAGACGAAGAACTTCCGTGTTCGCGACTTCGTCTAATTCTTCCTCGATTCACGGGAATTTCTTGATTTACGTTTTGAGTTTCTGAATTTCGAAAACAGCGAGCTTTAAGACGAGATTCCGGCGAATCCGAGCGCTGTTTGACAAAACCGACTACACCATTAGATTCGTATCGTCGAGACCTTCGAGAAAACATATAATTTGCTATGGTTTGAAGAGATTTTATTTTTTTATGAATTTTAGAGTAAAAGGGAGCCGCCATGGAAATTGAGAAAAAAAGATGGAAAAGAGAGTGGCTGCTGCACATTTCGAATTTCAGCCCTAAAACTCAGAAAAAAGATAATATATACCATGGGTTTAATTTTGGTTTGGGCCCAAATATCATTATGTGCCCAATTACTCAATTTTCAACTGTTTTCTACAGTTCAAAAATTCTTATAAATACATGCTGATTTCAAAATTAATCAAATTTTAAACATAATTATTTCAGGTCATTACGAATCCAACGAACCTGATTTCGTAATTTTCCGAGTCCGTATGAATTTATTATGAATTTCCGAAGTCTGAAAATATGCTATTTTTCACTGTAAAAATTATACCGGCCACAAAATAATTCCAAAAATTATAAATTTTATAATTTTACCTTATTTTAATATTCCGAATCCATAGAAACTAGTTTCGTCGAATTCGGAGTTCGTTTGCAAAAATTCTATTTTTCAGGTGTATATTTTAATATTTTAAAAATACCAAAAATAGTGGAATTTTTTCGAAACTCAAAAATATAAGTTCTTATAGTCATTTTTATATGTAAACAACATTCTAAAACCAATGGAGATGGTTTCGGGTCCTAATTCCTTATTTTGCAAAATGTAGCATTTTGGCCCTTATAAATTTCATAGCGACCATTCTAGATTTTAATTTTAACATAACTTTTGATTTCCGTTATGAAATTTCGATTTTTCGGATTCGTTGGAAAGATAAATTTAAATAGATTCTAATATTTTTGGTTTCACTAAAATCCGTTAAATTTTGCATCCTGTACGGTCAGTCAAAGTTCAAGTTTGACTTTTCAAACTACCGCGTTATTTCTAACTCTTTTTATAATAAAAATTAAATCATTCATTCTAACTTCGATTTAAATCAAATTTGTGATCATTATTATTTAAATAAATTATTTTATATTGTCAAAATTCATTAAAATTTTCTAAAATAAAATTTTTAAATTGGTCCTGATTTTTGCGGGTTGTTACAATCGCCCCCACTCAAAATCTTTTCGTCCTCGAAAAGGAACTAAGGTAAAAGTTGTTTAATTAATTAACTAAATTTTAATTTCTCTTATTAATTTCATTTGTTGACTAACTTATCAAATATACATACTTTTATATATTTAAAAATCATATGTTCAGAAATAGATTATATAATCAAAAATACGCTAATCATAAGCTTATCACTCTGAACTCATTCTAGGGCATTACTAACCCCATCTCTAATGAGTTTTCTCATTCTAGGATACTGCTGATCCTATCTCTAATGAGTATTCTTATTGGACATTACTAATCCAATTCTCTGATGAGTCTTTTGTTCAGTTCTAACGAGTTGTACCCCAAAGATTTGAGCTAACCAGAGCTCTGATACCAACTGTAACGATACGGATTTTGCCCGGACTTAATCGACCGCTAAATCGACCAAGACCGTTCAATTCCCGCATACGTTAACTTTGGGAATACAACAACATCTGAACAATAACAGCAGACTTTTATAACATCATAATAAATGTTACATCAGAGTACAGAATATATATCAGAGTACATTAAATAAATTTACAGCGGAAGATAATTTTACATTACTTTAATACAGTGCAGCGGAAATAAAATAACTAAGACAGCGGAAGACTTTTCTATGCTCCGGACACAGCTTTGAGCTTCAATCCAGGATCCTGCTAAAGAGATAAATATCTGCAAAAAGCTACTCGACTGCCCGTGTGGAAAAGAGGGCACCCGAGTTTGCAAAAGTGGAAACAAACAACGGGTCAGTCGTGGGACTGGTGTGAGAATTCTTAACTAATATAACTAATAGTAATAAGGCAAATCCACGGACCACGCCGCTAAAGCGGAACGGGTTTTATTCCAATGGATTGCCGTGCATAATTTAAGTAAATCGTCAAAACAACGCAATGCTTTGTAGAAAAATGAAACCATCATAAGACCCAAGTCCCATCACACAATGCAACGCAAACCGGAGGATAGGGTTTTACCTTATAATGGCCAAACATGCTTGATACGATAAAAACGATATTATTATTAGTGTGTATATGTTTTAAAACATTTCAAAGTAAGTGTATCAATCCTAGGAAGCATAGGTACCATATGCTATGCCTCCATACTAGTAATACAATCAAAACCGCAAGGGTCGTATTTGGAATTTGGATTTCCATCTGAGTCAAGGCTAGGGAGGAGCTCCTTACCGATTCGAGACACTCTAGCTGATGCCTCAGGATTACCCGCAGTTAACCCTTGGATCCTGCAGGGCCGGTCCACACATACAGCTTCGTGGATTGGCAATTCCTGAACACACGTTTCCCGATCCTATAGGACCTATCCGAGGCGCCTCATTCCATCATCCACATAAGTAAAATGTCAGGGCTGGTAGGTCACTGACACCACTCTAGCTAGAAAGAAACGTGCTGCTCTCCCTGCGTTCCCTTCTCCCGTTTTAGACTCCGCCGGTGTGTGAGGCTCGTGAAGTCACGCTATACACAAAGCTATGCCTAAACAGGCTATGCTTTGATCATCCCACAAGGCCTGCTTTTCAACAAAGCCTTGATCATATGCATCTTAGCATGCCACACCGTCAATCCATACCATACCATTGATTTCTACCAACATATAACCTCTGAGCTCATACGTCTCAGAGAAGGGTGTAAAACACCAAACAGATATATGTTAAGCAGAGATCAACGAATACAGTATAAAGGAATACAATGTCAGACATACAATCCATTTACGCGCTTATGCTCTGGGTTTGAGCGAAAGCCAAAACCGTGCAATCAACACTACGTCCGGATGGCTACTACTGTCGCCCCTTCAGGGTAGCTACTCCCATCATGGGTCTCAATAGCAACACACCCATTCGATGTGAAGATCGTCGGTCTTCAATCACCGTCTTCAACTCTTCGAACGTCGTATCATTATTTGGAATGAGAGTAAACTCGGACTTTCCAAATAATTCTCGCATATATAAATTTGCAAACCATTCTATATCGTTATTTATTCTTTTATAAATATAAATATCGTCCATTCATTTCATGCATATAAATATATCGTCCATTCATTTCATGCATATAAATATATCGTCCATTCATTTCATGCATATAAATATATCGTCCATTCATTTATCGTGTCAAAGAATTTATAATTCAACAATTTATTCTTTTTATTTCAACAATCATACAAAATAAAAATGATATTTTATTTTATTTCATTTCATTAAAGCCAACATATATACAATTAAAGTCTTTTAAACGTTTAATTCTTTTCAAATAAAAAGGACCTTGTTTCAATATATATAGACACGACATCAAAAATATGTTCATTTTTTACTATATGAACATGATCTTAAAAATATATTTATTTTTTAATATGGTAGCATAAACCTTAAGTATGTTTGAATATCATACATATATTAATGCTATCTCAAGATTTGCCTTTCATTTCATATGCAGTAATACTACTCTAAACATGAATTTTTTATTTCATATGCGGTTTCTTGATTATGCATTTCATATGCGACTTCATGCTTTTTAAAACATGTTAAATTTTCATATGCGGTTCATGCTTCTAAATCATGTTTCATTTCATATTTAAATCTTTTTATTCGCATGTGAAATGTAAATAAAAAATCCCTTCTTATTTTCATCTTTTTATTTTCATGTGAAAAGTAAATAAAAGTTTCATTCTTATTTTCATCTTTTTATTTTCATGTGAAATGTAAATAAAAATTTCATTACTTTTTTTCATATTTTTATTTACATGCGAAATGTAAATAAAAGTTTCATTCTTACATTTATACAAAATATATAAATAATATAACCATTTCATGTTTTCATTCATTTATTCATTTATAACATGAAAATATTCATTGCTTTATGGTTCATTTTCCATTTTCGATCACTTTCTTAATTCAGTGATCTTAACTACTTAATTCCCTTTCAATCTAATTAAAGATTTATTAAAATCTTATTTAGTTTTAATCTTCCAAAGTCATTATTAAATGATTATTCAATTTTTAGGGAATTAATTCTATCATAAATTCGGGTTAAAGAATAAATGTTATTTAAAACATAATTCACGATAAACCCAAATTTAAATTTCATAAATTTCTCATTTAATATATATAATTAGACATCATTTATTTCAGAGTATTTCACTTAATCTTAAAAAAAATATTAATCATCTTCGATTTCCTTTATAAAATGTATAACATAATTTATACGGGTTAAAATGGAGTTACTATTTTTTTAAATGGACCGAATGGCCCAATTCATTTTCCTTATCCATTTATTATGTTTATCTTTACATTTTATTATTTAATAGCGGGCCAGACCTCTCACATTAGGCCTACAACTTGTGGATGCTGGATATGCCGGTTGGTTCCGGGCAGACTTCTACCACAGGTTGGGCTTAACCTCATGTCTTGACCCAATTCGTATTTGCGCACTTGGACCTCTCACATTAGGCCCAACATTTATGGCTGCTGGATATGCCGGTTGGTTCCGGGCAGACTTCCGCCATAAATGTGACCTAACCTCGTGTCCAGGTACAATTAAAAAAAAATTATTTATAAATATTATCCAAGAATATTATTTTAAAATATTTTATATTTTAAAATGGGGATTTTTCCCACAAGGACAAACTCACCCAAAAACTTGCCCAAAAGGACAAGAGCCCAAAAACTTACCCAAAAGGACAAGTTTTAGTGCAAATGGTGGAATTCAGGGGGGTCCCATGTTTTTCCACTTTGCACTAAAACTTGTCCTTTTGAGCAAATTTTTTACCCCTTGTCCTTTTAGGCAATTTTTTTGGTCTTTTTGTCCTTCACAATTTTTTCCTGTTTTAAAATATCCTACTACTTAATATCATTCCTTACTTGAAATATTCTTTCATATAAAGCTTTATTATTCCATTTCAATACATATTAACTTTTCATATTATTATGATATTATAATAATAATAATTATAAAATAACGGTTTTAATTTGTGATATTAAAACCTACCATTTCAATATTAAAATGAAATCAATTTAAAAACATTTCAAATTTTGAAATCCATCTTCCATTTTTAATGTTAACATAAAAAGTAATCTTTTCAATTTATAATCTTCTTAATATAATTGGAATGTGATTTACTAATTCCAATAATTTGTTTATAACCTTCCAAATGTTAAAGGTTTTTATCTACTTAATTCAAGCGTCAATTAATATCATTAATTGAATAATAAATGGGCATTTATTTCCTTCATTCGAAGGAAATATTGTCAATTCAAAAGCTTCTTTATTATTTCCTTTTTAAATGGAAAATTAAATCATCTAAATACTTCAACTTCCAATTTATTTCATTAATTTGCATATTTATTACTTTACTCAAAATTGGAATGAGACCCACCATTTCCATATAATTTAATTATACGTAAAATCAAACATTAATTACATAACAATTTCAGAACATCCATCCAAAGTGCATTTCTAATTATTCCAAGGGTGACGTGTATTCAAAAGTCAACCCTTGACCCGTGTGGGGTTTCAGCCAACACAATTCACATATTTAAAATAAACTGTGCTTCTGGACGATGTGTAAAAATTGATCGTTCACTCACATAAACAAGCCAGGGTCGCTTGTAAATGGCAGTGTATACAGGTGCATAAATGGAACATAGACAATTTGCACAATTTAACAATGTTCACATATTGGGTATTGCCCTTTTTATTTCACTTGATTTAATGACACAAATTCACCATAAAATATATTCCTTTATCTAACTTAAAATAAAAATAAAATCTTTTATTAAAAGTCAAAATTTTAGTTATTCTAAAATAAATATCAAAACTTTATTTATTATAATCGTCTCAAAATAAAGATGAAATTTTTATAACCAAAACAAAGTTTTAATCTTTATAAACAAAACAAAATTTCAGTCTTTTATAAGCAAAAACAAGGTTTTAAATCTTTACCAACAAAACAAAGTTTTGTTCTTTTTAAACAAAACAAAATAAGGTTTGAACTTTTATTCAATAAACAAAACAAAGTTTTGTTCTTTTTCATAAACAAAATAAAGTTTGTTCTTTTCAAAAACAAAATAAAGTTTCAATTTTATATATAAAAAAAAACGCAAACAAAGTTGTAATTTTTTTTTTTTTTTAGAACAAAAACAAAGTTGTAATCTTCTTAATCCCATTCAAAGTTATAATCTTTGTAAACATAAACAAAGTTTCATTTTTTCTGAACAACAATGAAAATTGTAACTTTTATTTAAATATAAATTTCCATACATTTTAAATAAATAAATAAAAATGAATTTATCATTTACATCATGTACATCGTTTCTATTGATTCAACAAATTTCATCAACAGTGTATGCAACAACAATTTGTCCATAATAACCCAAACAACTATCACCAATTCTCAAACAGACATCATACATCATCAATCCACAATCATGTACATACAAACATCAAAACCACAAGAAAAATAATTTAAATTTAATAAATTATAAAATAGAATCTCACATTGATTTTTGCTGAAAATTTGACTGTCTCGGATTCAGCTCTGGTCTACGCCATCGCGAAGAGCTCGGAAAGACGAGTCCAACGCAATTTACGGTTCGTCAATCGGACCTCGTACGAGAGAGTTATGATTTATTAAAGTTGGACATAATTAAATAATTAATTAATGTTCGTGAAAAATACCTAAAAATTTCACTGTCTCAGAATTGGACAAAATTAGTGTCCACGCGTCCATCTCGTCGCCACGATCCCAACGCACCTGAAATCGTCGATTTTCGACTTCGTATGAGTGAGTTATGCAATTTTAAAGTTCTGGAAATTAATTAAATAATTTAAAAATAAAATAGAAAATACCCTCAGCCCGTTGACCGAAAAACACTGTTCACCGCCGAACTTTGACCGCACTTTGCCGCTGCCTCGGGCCACCTGACGCCACGGGACCACCGCCAATGTCTTCGTCTTGGCGAGACGCACCACCACCAGAAAGAGCCACCCCTAAAGCTTCTCCGATCATCGGGAAATCGCCTAGAAAGGATTTCGCCTCGCGGGTCCCACATGCCGCCTCACACCTCCAAACTGCCTGAAATTTTCTGAGCATCTTCGTCTTGCGTAGACGAAGAACTTCCGTGTTCGTGACTTCGTCTAATTCTTCCTCGATTCACGGGAATTTCTTCTTGATTTACGTTTTGAGTTTCTGAATTTCGAAAACAGCGAGCTTTAAGACGAGATTCCGGCGAATCCGAGCGCTGTTTGACAAAACCGACTACACCATTAGCTTCGTATCGTCGAGACCTTCGAGAAAACATATAATTTGCTATGGTTTGAAGAGATTTTATTTTTTTATGAATTTTAGAGGAAGAGGGAGCCGCCATGGAAATTGAGAAAAAAAGATGGAAAAGAGAGTGGCTGCTGCACATTTCGAATTTCAGCCCTAAAACTCAGAAAAAAGATAATATATACCATGGGTTTAATTTTGGTTTGGGCCCAAATATCATTATGTGCCCAATTACTCAATTTTCAACTGTTTTCTACAGTTCAAAAATTCTTATAAATACATGCTGATTTCAAAATTAATCAAATTTTAAACATAATTATTTCAGGTCATTACGAATCCAACGAACCTGATTTCGTAATTTTCCGAGTCCGTATGAATTTATTATGAATTTCCGAATTCTGAAAATATGCTATTTTTCACTGTAAAAATTATACCGGCCACAAAATAATTCCAAAAATTATAAATTTTAGAATTTTACCTTATTTTAATATTCCGAATCCATAGAAACTGGTTTCGTCGAATTCGGAGTTCGTTTGCAAAAATTCTATTTTTCAGGTGTATATTTTAATATTTTAAAAATACCAAAAATAGTGGAATTTTTTCGAAACTCAAAAATATAAGTTCTTATAGTCATTTTTATATGTAAACAACATTCTAAAACCAATGGAGATGGTTTCGGGTCCTAATTCCTTATTCTGCAAAATGTAGCATTTTGGCCCTTATAAATTTCATAGCGACCATTCTAGATTTTAATTTTAACATAACTTTTGATTCCCGTTATGAAATTTCGATTTTTCGGATTCGTTGGAAAGATAAATTTAAATAGATTCTAATATTTTTGGTTTCACTAAAATCCGTTAAATTTTGCATCCTGTACGGTCAGTCAAAGTTCAAGTTTGACTTTTCAAACTACCGCGTTATTTCTAACTCTTTTTATAATAAAAATTAAATCATTCATTCTAACTTCGATTTAAATCAAATTTGTGATCATTATTATTTAAATAAATTATTTTATATTGTCAAAATTCATTAAAATTTTCTAAAATAAAATTTTTAAATTGGTCCTGATTTTTGCGGGTTGTTACAGTTTTACCCCTAACATGAAAGTTAGCAACAGGATCTAAACACTTTCTTGCCCTTTTTCTATCCAGTAGTCACTACTAATTCTAATTGTGTACCAACTGTCATTTCAAGAAACATCCTAGGTTTTTTAATGCTTACGCATTCCACGGGAACTTACCATTATTCCAAGATAACTCTCGCTATCTACTTCATAGCCTCAAAACTTTTCCCGTCTTTCCTAGGCACTAATCCTTTCCTACTCCATATTTTTAAAACACGGTTTGGCCTTTTTCATTTCACTTTTCGTTCAAAAGATAAAAGTGTCAAAATTTTATTTTCCCCATGAAAACTTACTTTTGCCAAACCATAAAAACATGTCATCTTAAAAAATTATAAATCATTTTTTTTAAATCACAAAAACTGGAGTAGATAAGGACAACTATTCCTCAATCAGATTTATAACTTGTTCTTACTTATAAGGTCGGTTTAGTCCCTTACTACAAGGTGCAACCATCTACTCTATTCTCAATTTCTACAACTTATTTTGTCCACCTAACAAAATTTTCTCTCTTAAACAATTTATTGAAAATGTTTGTCAAAAGAATAAAGACTTCAAAACTTTCTTTATTAAAAATTCTTGTATGAAATATAACAAGAAAACTAGAGAGCTATACATGCTTTATAATATGCACCTTTTACTGAGAGAATTTTACTTTAGACCAAGTTTTCGCAAGAAATCACTATTTACAAGATATACCCCATTTTACTTTAAAACTCAATATGTATACTTTACATATTTAAAACTATAACTTTTAAGATTAAAGTTTGAAAACACCATGAACCCTTTTCCCAAAACTTTTACAATTTTAAGTTCTTAAAAGTTAACAACGGGGTTAGACTCAAGGCGGGTTTCCAATTTTCTAGGCTTTCCTAGACACTTCCCAAGGTCAATTCTCTCAATTACATATATTCCTAATCCATCTTTCTCTTTTTAACCTTTTCCAATTTATTAAGTTTTACTGCCAAACCCACTAACCCAAAATAATAGTCATATGGGATTCACCTTCCTTCCATACAAAGTACATTGTACACTTTTCACCCAAATTACTTAAGGGTCCTAAATTTTCATATCGATTCCTTTAGTGTACAAAACAAACATCCCATTTCTTACCATATTATACTCTTTCTATTTAGTGGGTTCGTCTATGGATCTTGGTGTGTATATACATATGTAATATATTTATTTTAAAAAAATATAAATACGTTCACTCGCTATCTATACAGGAATCCAAAACCTAAGCTCTGATACCGGATGTAAAAACCCAAATTTTGACAAACCGATTTTTTTTTCAAAAATTTAGTCTATCGAAACTCGTGTTTGTTTGCACTGGTATCCTGCAGAAAAGAAAGAGACATAAAATATGTCAGAGCTCAGAAAATATCTCACAGCGGAATGGATAAAATATAATGTAATCAAAATATAGCTTACCGTAGTAATAATATTGTCTAACCAGTATCCAAAGCTATCATGTCTTTGCCACAAATCTAACCTGCGAGTATGTGAATAGGAGGGGGTCAGAACACAAGTTCTGGTGACTGGATTTAAACTATACACTTTGGATAATCCTACATATACCGTTCAATCACAATTTCTTATTTATTAGGTTGCTCGGGTTAACAACATTCAAGGCTTACACACACGTCGTACCCATTTACTTCCCAAATGATTAACCTAATATAGTATATATGTAGCTACACCCAATATTAAGGTACACCCCATGGTACCCTACTCGCACTATCTCCCCTGTAATACCACCGAAATATACGCAGTCCATCATCCTACGCTAGAGTAACGTACGGATCTCTATATAACAATGTTACGTTTAGCATATATCTGTCAATTCTATGCTACGTAAGCGCACGGACCGCCACCTTGGATCGAATCAGATTCCATACCAGAGTAATGCCCTCAGGTCTACGATACACCACCTAGAGAAGACATGCATGTATCTAGACTTTTCCACGTATGTATCATCAATTGTAGCTCGATGCAATAACCGCACATCCTCTAATGTGCACCGAGCTTCGTGGCAGGGCGATATAAGAAACACGGAACTTGGTCGAGAGCTTTTCCATATGTGTACAGGCCTGCCTTTAAGAGCCTCAAAATACAGATATTCCTAGAGTCTATCTTTCATGGTGGCTATGGCCCCACTTCGGCCCCTCCCTCAACTAGTAAAGACTACAGGAGCTAAGCGACATGCCCCTAATAACAAACGTTCTAAACATTCAGCTGGCGTCTCCCCACAACCACCGTACCTCGATAGTGAAAGGTGAATGGTCTATTGAGTTTAGCTCTAGTATTTTCGATCCCCACTGGCTGCCGATGATGGGCATCCGACGATCTACTATCCTTGTTGGTCGTGACCCTCTGCCTCCTCGTTGAGGCGATCACTGAATCACCCTAGAGTCACCATTCTGACTGCAAGCTACTTTTGCAGTTAAGGCCCACCCACCTAGTAGTTACGCGCAGACCCAACTCCGCGAGCATAGCCTAAACATCTGCCACCACACAGAGGACTATCAAGAGCACCATATGTATCTCAGGAAGTCGTGTGCTTCCTCTTCTAGTCCTTCGGAGCCGACAAAATAATCAGATGAACGTGCGCTCCCCTCGTGCCTCATGACACCACGATGATCTACCCCGTTGGTTATTCACCCTCGAACGTACAGACTGGTCCAAGTGCCTCATTTTAATGTGTCAATAGACCCTATGTCTAAACATTCTTTTACGTGCTTGCTTTACCTCACCAGGTTTCCATTTAACTTAGTTATCCCCGTTCACATTGACTTCTTATTCAAGTTACTAATTTTCTCTTGCTTATTAATTTCAGTCATATAACTTAACCCTTTTTAAGTTTATTAGTAAGCCCACAACATGTTACTCTCTAGATTGTGATCCAAGGTCTGTAATCTACAATCCTTTATATTCTTGTTTGGTTTCATAATAACATGTTCTACTTAATATGTAATTAAGTATATCTCAATTCACATGTTTTCTTTTTAACATGTCAGTCATTATTTATGATTAAATACAACATATTTCATTTCATAAGTTTGCCTCACTCTTTCCTATTTAATCAAAATTCCATCTTACATTGTCACTACAACTTATTGTTGTTTACTTATTAACTTAGTTCACTTAACTAAGGTCCACTAATAAGTTTCTCTTCCCGTAAATACGACTTATGTTGTCCTCATCCGTAGATTTTAGATCCTTGTTCTTGTAAATAACTTAATTTACAATTAAGTACAACTTATCCGCTTACATAAGTTATTCTATTCCCTTTATCATTTATTATAACATAAGTTAAAATTTCCACTTGTCCCCAGGACAAGCCTAAACATGTTATTCTTATCAACAGATTTCATACTTTGAAGTTTATAGATTACTTGATTTATAATTAACTACAACTTCTTATATTTCATAAACTTCCCCCTTTTCTCTACTTGTTACAAACAAATGGTTTCATTTTTTCCCCATTTACTAATTACTTAATTTAAAATTAAGTGCCACTTATCTCATTTCACCAGTTATCTCATGTCCTTACTAATTTATTATAACCTAAATTATAATCTTCACTTGTCCCTAGGACATGTCTACCTATTATACAACATTCTTATTAATGTAATTTATTTATAATAGGTTATTATCATTCCCCATGTATTCCAATCCATATACTGTTGTATCTTTCCTACAATTCCATTTGTTTCCATTAATTATAATTAATGCTATTTATCAGTCCTGCTATTTGCATATATATATATATATATATATATATATATATATATATATATATATATATATGCACTAGACCTCTCACATTAATCCTACACTTATGGATGTTGGATTTGTCGGCGGTTTCGGGCAGACTTCTTCCATAAGTTGACTTAACCTCGTGTCTTACTACCATTACATGTTTTATTTATGCACTTAGACCCCTCACATTAGATTTACCACTTGTGGATGCTGGATATGCTGGGTGATTCCAGGCAGACTTCTACTACAAGTGTAATCTAACCTCGTGTCTAAGCGCGTTATAGTTTCTTATATACTGTAAATTTAGGCATACCATTCTTTTCAAGTCTTTATTGTAACCTATTTCACATGTCATCATATTAAGCCCATTTTATGTTGCATGTTCTATTTAACATACAATAATTCTATCCTGACATGTAATCATTTTTAATCGGGTAATTGTTCAAATCCAACAAGTTAACATGTCATTTTCTCAATTCTTCATCTAATAATTCAAATACATAGTATGCTATAAGTGAATCATGTAATCGTAACAACAGTGGTCACTATCCATATTCTAACAAGTTTATTTTCATCATGTAAACATTTCAACACTTTAACTGATTCAATATATGAATTTTCCAAAACAGTCATATTAATATCTCAACTTGTTATAACAGTAATTTTGAATTATTCTGGCAAATTTACATATAATAACGGGGAATGTTAAACGATAATATATCAATATCTAAAATGATGTAACTTAAATCCACTCACCTCATATGCTTTCCTAATCCTGGATCTGGTCCAGATCTAACATTCCATGGTTTTCCCTAAATTGGATTCAGAACCTAATAACCATGGATCCATAATTTTTACTAAAAGAAAGAAAGAAAAGAAGAAAGATAAGAGAATGGAAAATAAACTAGATCTAGGAATTACCTCACTTCAATAAGAGATCTGAACACCCATTTACTAGCATATGTTCCTTCCCTTCAGATCTGGATTCAGAATTTTTCCTAAACTAATATTCTTAATTTTCTGAATAGATTTGGGGAGGAAGAGGAATGACAGAGCTTCTGCATAGTCCCAGAAATATGAGATTTAGGGTTGGCTCTACAGGCTTATTTATAGGTGTATCAGAGAAACCGGGTCCTTTAGATTTGATTTGCAAGTCATCAGAACCGTCCATGTCAAAACCAGATTTCAGATCTGCGGTGGGGTTGACCCCCTTTGGGTGGGCCGACCCACGGGTCGACCCCCTGTTGGTAGGTCGACCCCCAACGGTCTAATTTCCCACTTAACTTCCCGCTTCATGAATTTGATTTTCTGGATAAATTTATTTAATATATATACATATAAGCTCCTTTTTTGTATACAAACTTCTAGTGCTTATAACTTCTTCATACGCTGTCCGTTTTATGCAAACCAGGTGTCTATTTTGACCAGAATTCCAAGACGAACGCAATGGCGCAGTCCATTTTACTTAATTCTGAATATATAATTAAGTTACTTATATTTTATTATCTTGAAAATGCGGGGTGTTACACACATATTGCCATGTTGTCTGTTCGATTTCTATCATATCCCAATTGATGAGATTTGAGGTCATGATTACCTCTTTAGAATATCACATTAACTTTGAATGCCACATCGTCAGATCCATCAAATCATTAATTGACATCCATAAATTAACTTTGGGTATCAAGCTAAAAGAACTTTCCTTCTTCACTACCAATCTTGGTATATTTTTAAACATCAACGTTCGTGATTCTTAGTAAATATCATGTCTGACATTCGTCTATTTAAGTCAACCAGGTTCAGGATGAACTTAAGGCACTCTCCTACCACATCCTGTATAGTAATCACCCCTAAGGATCAGTATCGAGTAGTCCTTGCAATTTGAAGATTTCAATCATCACAGAATTACCATCAAAAATATCTCTGGTTGCAATCCAGAGAAATTTATCGAGTACTTCTTCCGTTCTTGAAGATCCAAGGTCTTTAATGCTCTATCTTTATAAGTATCCCTGCAGGTTAGTTTCAAACATAAAGTTGGTTCGAGGTGATTTTGGGTCTAGTTCCTATCCCGGTCTCTTCGAACTAACACGTCCAAAGGTCAAAAGGGAACATTTATTTGATAGTCGGTTCTTTAACAATCAAATCAAACAGTACAGATAAGTATATCAACGGCCCAGGCCCTTTTAATTAAAACCATTCATTAAATTCATTTTTCAATTCTTAAAAATTAAATTATATTCTTATTTCAACTGAAATAATTATGTTCACAAATCTCTTGTTTTATTTACTTTTAAAAACAATGTATTTTATTTCCTTTCAATACAACATATTGTCTTATTTTATTCCTTTGAAAATCCTATCTATTTACTTATTTCTTGGAATAAGTATATTACCAAAACCCATATTATTTCTTTTTTGTGGCAAAGCCAACGAGGGTGAGTGGGCCCCTTCCACTTTATTAATAACCATAAGATGATTACAAATACGTAAAGTAAGAGAATAATAAAAAAGAAAACAAAGGATAAAAGGATACTAATCACGAAGAAGGCAAACAAAACAACAATATGAAATAAATTAAAATTCATAAAATGCAACACTTCATCTCTAAATGCCTAGATCGAAGGTATGGCTCATCATCTGAATTCCATTTCTTAACATCAGGAGGACATGAGATTCCATCTGCATATTAGAAGTGGCACGATTAGGCCTGAAAATGTGATTGTTTCTAATCTTCCAGATATGTAGGATAAATTTCTTAAGTACATAAGAGATCAGCCTTGCATGTTCATCTCCTTTCATAATTGCTTTATGTAGCATATTCCATTCCAATTCACTATCATGTGCTACATTATTCCTGCTAATTCATCCCATAGCTTCCTAGTATATCCCATTGATGGATATTGCATTTGAAGTATAAATGTGCAACATGTTCTGGTACTTGCATGCATAAGTCACAATAAATTGGCACTAACTGTCCATACGAAACAAATTTAACTTTTATGAATATCGCATTGTGTATGACCTTCCATAGAAATAGATTTATTTTTGCCTCACTTGATCCTTTTCAATTGATTCTTTGCCACCCACAACATGGCATGGCTTTAACCATGAGCAAATCAAAGTACAATTTCTTAATTTTGAAACTCTCACCAGTCCATTTCCATGAAGTTCTTTCAAATAGAGGTACCATATGTGGCATTGCACCTCTTTCTCTAAGCTTCGGTGCAGCTAAGAGTAGATAACATCGCCAAGAACATCCTGTTGTCAACAATGAGGCTACCTACACTAGCAATATAATGTACTCCAGAGAGTATTTTTTTTCTTGGTGTGGAATAATGTTACTAAGAATGATCCCATAGTCAATCCAGGGGTCATCCCAGAACTTGATGGTAGAGTAGAAGAAGCATTGTACTTGAAATAAGGTAAAATATCCTTCCTAATTTTGAAAATTTTGATCCATGTCCAGCTCAGATTGGGTGGGTGTGCCATTGTCCAGAAATTATAATGTCTTAGTACATGTTTGATGGAACAGGATAGCCAAATGCTCTCTTTAAAGTTACATAAGTTATCAATGTGCTTCACAAAGGCATAATTGTTCCAAACAACGATGTTAAAAGTACCAATTCCACATTTGCTAATAGTTTTTTCAACATTACTAAATGAGATTGGGGGCAGAGTATTTAACATGTATATTTCCCTTCCAAAAAAAATTCATGAATGCAGTTTTAATCAACTTCAATAGTTTTTGTGATAGAATGTATGTACTAGACCAGTATACATGCATCGATATAATAATGGATTTAATAAGATTCAATCTACATGCTTGATTCAACATTTTGTTAGACCAACACTTCATACTACTAGTGATCTTTTCAAAGAGTGGAGTACATTGGGCAGTGGTAATTCTTGATGTTGTGAGTGGCAAGCCAAAGTAAGTAGCAATGTTATCATTAATACAAAGTCCAGTGATATTGTGAAGTTCAGATGCAACAAATACAACAACTCCAGCAAGATTCATTTCAGATTTGAATAAGTTGATATAAAGCCTTGTAATCCTATAAAATTTACCTAATGTACTCATGATATTAATCATGGTATTGTTGTCAGGTTTGCAAAATACTATTAGGTCATCAGTAAATAAAAGAGAAGTGATCTTCGGGTCACAACAATTAAGGTGAAGTTGAAAATTGTTAGATCCAATAGATTCATCAAATAATCTTGTGAGCAACTCTATGACTATGATAAAGATATACGAGGACATCGGATCACCTTGTATAATACGAATTTTGCTTTTAAAGTACCCAACAGAGAAGCCATTAATATTGAAAGAAAAGTGCACAATTGACAAGCTAGCAAGTATCAAAGAAACCATGTTAGGAGGGAAGTTCATACAACATAAAATCCTAATGATAGAGACCAAATGGAGAGATTCAAAGGCTTTTTATATGTCAAGTTCAAGCATGGGCTTAGGAGATATGTTCTTTTTCTTATAATCCTTGAGTAATTCATGTGCCATTAGAACATTATCTAATATGTTGCGCTTAGGTAAAAATGCAAATTGATCTGGTGAAATAATGTTAGGCAAAACAAATTTTAGCCTATTAGCAAAGAACATTTTAGCCTATTAGCTATAATCTTAGCAATACGTTTGTATATAGTGTAATTTGTATATAGTTTTATAGCATGCTATAAGTCTAAATGCATTAACAGGATTAGCATTATTCGTTTTGGGAATCAATGCCAAAACAGTATTGTAATATGAATCCATCATTTTAGCACTTTTGAAAAAGGTAGAAACTGCCTTGCAAACATCCTTCCCAACTATACTCCACCAAGAGGTATAGAAAGTGGCATTAAAGCCATCAGGACCTCCACAAGATGGTCTATTTAAGGAGAAAATTGCATCCTTAATTTCTACATCAGTAAATAAGGATCTGAAGTTATCATAATATCCCTGGCTTAACTTAGGGAGGAGGATGGATTTATCTCAATAAAATTGGGAGTGAAGTTGTTTTCATTACCAAATAAAGAAGTAAAATACCTGATGAAGGCAAGATGAACCCCTTCTTGTGTGTTTTGCAGCTGATCCTCCTTGTCAATAATGGTGAAAATGTTCTCTCTTATATGCTTGGCTTTGGGTGCAAAATAGAAGAAGGTAGTGTTTTTTATCCCTATCAATAATCCATTTTAACCAAGCTTTTTGCTTTTTCATTATCGCTTCAGTGTACAAAGCATTCTTAAGTTTTTGAGAGCATTCACTTTCTTGAGAAGCAAGTAAAGGACTGCTCACATTTGCTTGCATTTTGGCTTGAATGTCTTTTAACTGATCATTCGGCAGATTAGAATATTTGGTACTTCTTCTAAATCCATCCCTAGCACAAACCTTTAATATATGCTTCATAATTTGTGTTTTTTTATGTAGAACATACATAGGGTTACCATAACATGATTTGTTCTATATTTCTTCAACCAGTCCAAGAAACTCATTCTCTTTATCCAGGAATTAAGAACGTAGAATTTGACTTTCTAACAAAATCTCAGTCACCCAAAAATAAGATCTGTGGAGAGTGATCAGAGAGCTTGGGGAGTAGCCAAAAATTATTTAATGAAGGCCAAGTAACAAGGGTAGGAAAATTGCAAAATGCATGATCAATTATGGACAATGTCCTAGGGCCATTTCTTTTTTTATTGTTCTCAGTATATTCTACCCCAGAAGCATTGAACTCTATAAGGTAGAGTCACAAATTGCTATATTAATGCAACTAACTTCACACAAAGTAATTGGGCTACCACCAATGCGATTAGATAGTTTAAGTGGTAAATTTAAGTCACTACAAACAATTCATGGGTGTGTACTTTGCCAGAAGTTGGGTAAAAAATTAAACAAGTTGGCCCTAGCATTGACAGAATTACAAGCATATATAAAGGTAAGATAGTATGATGTTTCAGATTGTATAGGTACATTATGTCAATGCACCAAATGATCAGTGGATAACATCTTAGAGAGATTGTGTATTTTAGAATAAAACAGAATGCAAATTCTACCATAGGAAGCATTGTCAAGATTATGTAAAAAGGACCAAGTAGGATTGACATACTATGACACCCCACGTCCATTAATGTCACCCATTAAGAGAATGCATTAAGTTTAATGAAGCGTTATAGGTAAACAGAAACAAAAACATTAAAAAACAGATATAAAATAGCCGTGGGATTAAAAACTTTATTAATCATAAAGCATCGTGGTTCAAAAGATCATACGTCAGAAAATTCGTAAACCCAGCATATTATTAAAACCTCTTTCTTACACTTAAAATATCAGAGTACAATTACAAAAGAAGCATAATCCCCAAAAGAAACGTAGCCATAGTAGCAAAGATAAGAACAAGAGCAATACATCTAAGCAGCTCCAAGCAAGACGATAACAGAATCCTGATCAAGCTTGAGTATTCCCACCCTAAGAACCGAGGGAGGGGGATGGAAGATAAGGAAGAGGAAACAAAAAGGGTCAAACACAAAGTCTGGCAAGTCTAGTTACTTCCAGCAAATAAATAAGTAAAAGTATCCGGACAGCCATATAAAGTGGCTAAGAAAGATAACATCATAAAAGGCAGGTATGACAAGGTAAACAGGATAAACATTATAGATTGAATGCGCTTCTTCTAATGATTTCTCTGCACCAATACTATTATAACCAGAATGAGATGATCCCAACAACTCTAAGATGGCAGACTTAGGTGTACTTCAAGTGAGAGGTTTTTACCCCATACAATCAACAGGCAACCCAACGTTCCGGAATCACCTCTAAGGGTATAACAGGCTCCTAACCATACTGGAGTCTAAGTGTACCCTAATTACTACCCTAATCGATCGACTCCCCGCTCTATAGATACCCTGTGTTGGCATCACGGTTGGGTGTATCACTCCCTAAAGTGGCAACCCTTCATTTCCCAGATGTGCACAACCATATCTACTGATGTCGTAGCGTCTTATTTTCCAAAGAAGGATAAGTCATGCACGCACATGACCCCGATGGAACGCGTCGTCGGACACCGTCCCCATTTTTGGATCACTTACAATCAACCCAGTAAGCATGCCCCGACTCCGACCTAGTTCGGAGTACTCGTTTGATACCTATATATGGGTTACTGACTGAAACGGGTCCCACACACATGGTGATTCAAGCTCTTCCCTTTGTCTTGCATCCCACTACTAGGTTATGCCTACCTACTGGTGCCATAAAATTGCATAACCCCAACAGGTTAAGTTTGTGGGCCTATATATGTAAATATGACCCACCTACCCCAGATATACTTAACCCACCCACTACTTCAAACAAGTTTACTTAATCCCTATTCAGTTTAACATGTTCATACAATCCCTACGGATTCAACTAGGTTAAATATTTCAATTCATTACCATGTCCATTTATGGTAATAATGTGCTAGACCTCCCACATTAAACCTACCACTTGTGGATGCTGGATATGCCGGTCAGTTCCTGGCAGACTTCTTCCACAAGTCGGGCTTAACCTCGTGTCTTAACATGTCTCGTGTTTGTGCACCTAGACCCCCCACATTAGATTCACTACTTGTGGTCACTGGATATGCCAAGCGGTTCCGGGCAGACTTTCACCACAAGTGTAATCTAACCTCATATCTAGGCGAGCTTACAGTTTCTAATTACTATAATCCTAGGCATTTCCATTATTAAACAAATATACCTATGTAGTTACAGGTTTTCATGCCACTTTTCCCAAGTTATGTTCATAATAAACTATATGCCCCAAATTCATATTATTAAACTTTATTCAAGTTATGCCCAAATTCCCAATTACAAGTTATGCCCAAATTCAACGTTTTCCCCTCGTACCCATTTTAACGTATTCGCATATTTTAGCGACACGCCTAGGCTTGAAGGTAGCCTGGCTATATAAAAATAAAAAGGGAAAAAGTTAGAGGGAATAGAACAGAGATGATCATATTAACATAATGGACATACAATGGCAGAAACGACATAAAACATATAGTGGCATAATGACAAGGTAGGCATTTGGGAACAGATCTAATGAACATATGATAATAGAACTGATTCTTGCATAATAGGGATAGGCATGATGTGATCTAAACAATGATTTAGATGTCCAACTAACAACTTGTCTGATTTGGCCATAAACATAATAGAACAGGTATAAGGTGATCTAAACAGTGAATTAGATCTACAATCAAAGGTAGATCTGACATGATATGTTAAGATCCAAGTCATAGTCATATCAAGTTTAACTTTTAATTATTTAGATCTAAAATTAACATGGACTCACAACGTTTGGATCTAGAAAAATAGAGAAGGGATTGTTGGCATTGAATCACAGATCTCTAAGCTTGAATAACTTGATTGCAGAAGAAGAAAAAGGCTAGATTTGATCTGGGCACATGCAACATCTAGTTCTCCATTATTTTTTGTGTGTGTAAATATGAGAAATAAGGCCATATTTATAGCCTTCACCCCAAAACCCTAATCTACCCAGACTACCGCAGGGGGGTCGACCCCCTTTTTATGGGGTTGACCCAGTGGTTGACACCCTCCTTAAGGGGTCGACACCCCTGAGCGGGAAATTTCCCGCTTCCTGCATTTCTGCGCGATTTTTGATTTTGAACCTAATTTTGAATTTCTGCACTATATATATATATATATTTCTTGTGTGTATACAAACTTCAAACCTTCATAACTTCTTCATACGGTGTTTGTTTTACAAAAACCAGTTCTGTTTTGACCAGAATTCCGAGACGAACGCAATGGCATAGTCCATTTCCCTTAATTTTGAATATTAAATTAATTATTCTTTAATTTCTCCACTTTAGTGTTGTTAAAATTACAGTGTGTTACATTCTCCCCTACTCAAAGGATTTCGTCCCCGAAATCTCCAAGTTAAGAAGAATGTATATCCTACCATCCATCACCCATCTACTCATCCACCAATCATAGACATTCATTGTCCTTAAAGACTACAAATGCTCATATGAACATATGCAAAGGTGTGTGTATATTTCCCAGTACTAATGCAAAGATCGGGCGGTCTACTGATTCAGTCGACCTCCTTAATGCAATGTATGTCAGTGCCATGAAACCATCATGTATGCAACAATCCTATAATAACATGTAAGTTCTATATGTGTGAACTATCATTCATTCAAACGCAACGTCCATATGATGATACATCCATTTCCATCCATTAAAAAGAAGAAAAATGCACATACATCCATATGCAATATGAGAGGGAATGAGGTGATCTAGTTCCTAATATGTGTGTATATGCATCCACAAGCAACCACTACCAAGCACTTGCATCCACTTGCATCTATCAAACATAACATGGGTTTCCTACATAAAGGTCGAAGATTCGATCGATAGGATCTACTTTAAATGATAGAAATAAGCGTAAATAAATGCTTTGGAAAGGAAGTTAAGAACATACCCTTGAAAAGAAAAGGGTGCGAAGAACGAATCTTTTCTTCGGTCTCCCAAGTTGCATCCTCTGGGTTATCTCCCTACTAAACTTTCATCAACTTAACATCTCTATTTTGTAGCTTCTTAACATCTGATCCAAGAATACTAGTAGGAACTCGCCTAACTGTCGCCTCCCGTTCCACCTCTTCTTATTCCAATATACTCAACTCAGCTACTTCTGCAGTATCATGCAAGAACTTCCGCAAATGAGAAATGTGGAAAACATCATGAACACCAAATAGTCCCTCTGATGGATTTAATCTATAGGTCATTTGGCCAATCCTTTTTGTTATGTGAAATGGCCCTACAAATCTTGGTGCCAACTTCCCTACAGATCCAAAGCGAACCACATTCCTCATAGGTGACACGTTAATAAAAACCATGTCTCCAACTTCAAATTCGATGTCAATCCTTCTCTTGTCTGCGTAGGATTTCTGCCTATCTTGAGCGGTCTTCATTCGCCGTCTGATAAGGTCAATCTTTTTGGATCTTTCGCTAACCATATCTGGTCCAAGTATTAGTCTTTATGTAGATTCCCACCAACAAGTTGGTGATCTACAGGGGTCGTCCGTATAATGCTTCAAAGGGTGTCATGCCAATGCTAGCTTAATAACTGTTTTTGTAGGTGAACTCTACTAAAGATAGATGCTTTTCCCAAGTTCCTCCAAATTCTACGATACACAACCTCAAAAGATCCTTAAGAACTCTATTCACCCTTTCTGTCTATCCATCGGTCTGTGGGTGATAGGCGGTGCTCAAACACAACTGTGTACCTAATGCTTCTTGCAAGCTCCTCCAAAATTCACTGGTTAAAATGGGGTCACGGTCTCTTACGATGCTGGAAGGTACTCCATGAAGAAGGACTATGTCATGAACGTAAACTGCTGCTAACCAAGCTGTCGTCCTCTTGCTCTTAACTGGAATGAAACGAGCGCTCTTGGTGAGTCTGTCTACTTCAACCCAAATACTGGTATTACCTTTTTCCGATCTAGGCAACCCATCAATGAAATCCATAGAGATGCTCTCCCACTTCCACTGTGGAACCTCCAAAGGATGAAGTAAACCACCGGGCTTCTTTTGCTCAGCTTTAACTTACTGACAAAACAAACATAGAGAAACAAATTCTGCCACATCTTTCTTCATCCCAGGCCAAAAGAAAACCCTCTTCATGTCTCTATACATCTTATGACCGCCTAGATGAATAGTCATCTTAGAATGATGGGCTTCTGCTAGGACTGTTTTTAACAAACTCCCAGTTTGGGGAACACAAAGCCTTCCATCTCGTCGCAACCACCCTTTATTGTCTATGGAATATATACTGAGGTGGATAGAAGTCTCCCCTTTACTGAGGCTATCCAAGATGTCTGCAATCTTTGGATCCTCTCACTGTGAAAATCCGAGTAGGTTGTATCTCTAGCGATGCAAACAGACCAGCCAAAAACTCGGTGGAGGGTCTAAAGTCAAAAGTCAATATGAACTGCAAGCTTTTCCTTTCCACAAACAAAGGACTTAAGGCCATCCTCTGCCTACTCGGTGTGTCTGCCAATACACTACCCCTGCCAGGAGTATAAGAAATCTCGAAATCATAAGAAGCTAGAAAATCCATCCACCTCTGTTGCCTTAAATTAAGATCCTTCTGCAAGAACATGTACTTGAGAGATTTATGACTGGTGTACAACTTGAACTTCTCTCCAAGCAAATAATGATGCCACGTCTTAAGCGCGAATACTATGGCAGCTAGCTCTTAATCATGGGTAGGGTAGTTCTACTCATGAACTCTTGGCTGTCTACCCCAATAACATACTACCTTTCTCTCTTGCATCGGAACGACACATAGCCCTGTACCGCATGCATCAGTGTATATTGTAAACACTTTATTCCCATCGGGCAAGGTCAAGAATGGTGATGTTGTCATAGCCCTCTTCAATCGTTGGAAAGCAACATCACATTCTATATCCCACGAAAACGCCAAATTCTTCTTTGTTAGCCTGGTGAATGGGGCTGATATCTTTGCGAAGTCCTTAATGAACTTCCTATAATAACCTACCAATCCAAGAAAATTTCTCACCTCCATTGCATTTTTTAGGATCTCCCAATCCTGAATTGCAACCACCTTTGCGGGATCTACTGCTATCCCTTCTTTAGAAACCACGTGCCTTAGGAATTTCGCCTCTTTTCTCCAAAAATGGCATTTGGAGAACTTTGCCTTAAGATGATGCACACGCAGAGTTTTCAAAACTTCTTTCAAATGTTGGGCATGCTCTTCTTCGCTCTTCGAGAAGATCAAGATATCACCAACAAAGACTACGACGAAATTATTTAGAAACTTCCGAAACACCCTACTCATCAGATCAACAAAATAGGTGGGTGCATGCGTCAATCCAAAAGGAATAACGAGCCATTCAAAAAAACCATCTTGAGTCCTAAAAGTGGTCTTATCTATACTGTCCTCAGCCACCCTCAACTAATGAAACCCCATGGCTAAGTCTAACTGAGAGAATACTGATGCACCAATAAGCTGGTCAAACAGATCCTTGGGAGAGGGTGCATGTTCTTCTTTGTGAGTTTGTTCAACTCTCTATAGTCCACACATAAGTGAAGCGAATCATCCGCCTTAGTTGCGAATATCACCGAAGCACCCCATTCAGATATGCTTCACCTAATAAATCCTTTTTCAAGTAGCTCCCCTACTTGCTTACTAAGCTCCCTTCTTTCCCTTGGAACCATATGGCGCATAGGTAATGCAACTGGCTTTGCATTATCCGCCAAATATATGCAAAAATCAATCTCGTGCCTCGGAGGTATGCCCCATACCTCATAAAAAACATCAGGATAGTCACGGACTACTAGTAAAGATCACAGATCATCGATAGATGCATTAAGAGACTCTAGGAAACTAAGCATGACAGACCCTTGCAGGTCACAAGAAATCTCGAGGGTCCTCCCATGGCACGTCAAAAGTCTAACAACCCTCCTATCACAATCCAGAAAGGCACCATCCATAATTAGCCAATCCATCCCTAGAATCAAACCATAGCCCATAAAATCGAGCACATATGCATTGCACTCAAACTCGACGCCTAACATAGACATTCTCAAACCCCAGCAAATCATGGACAAATGAGCTGAACCACCAATGAGGTTTGAGATAACTACGGGATCCACTACCATACTAGTAGTTAAGTGCAGAGACTCAACCGCAGAACTAGATATAAATGAATATGAAGCGCCAGAAGCAAAAAGAGTTCTAATAGGATGATTGAAAGAGAAATCAAACCTTCCACGGAAGCTTTCCTACCTCTATCTGGAGTACCGGTCGCAAGAGCATGCACCTGCCCTCCAGAAGCTTTTATCCTTTGACCTTGTCCCTGTTTCTTCGGGAACTCCTTAGCAAAGCTTCCGACCTCTCCACAATTGAAGCAAGAATTCTTCCTTCTTTTGTAGTCCTTTACCAAGTGACCCTCACGCCCGCAACTATGGCACTTCCTCTTATCCTTAGCCTTGTCATTCTTTCCGCCCTTCTTCTGTTCTTGTTGTCATTTCTTGGGCCATACTTTCTTGTTTTTTGTGCTTCCTCAAACTTAACTTCCTTTTGTCACTTTTGTTTCCTCATGCATCAAGGCCATATCAACAAGCCTTTCAAAAGTTGCTCCTATTGGGATATGGCACATAGCAAACCCATGAAGGTGTTCATTTAGTCCTTTAACAAACTACAGAGCTTTCTTATGCGGAGTATCTACCAGTTCCAAACCAAACATTGCTAGCTAGTTGAATTTTTCACATATTCTTTAATAGTCATGTTTCCTTGCTTGAGTGCCAAGAACCTTTCCATTTGCATGCCTTTCTCAGCTTGAGAAAGAAATTTCATTTCAAAGCTCTGTCTAAAATCAACATAAGTTTCCACTAGATGCCCCGCTTGCGTTACTTCCCACCAGAACGAATCTTCATCTTTCAGTAGCCAGGCGGCTAGCTGAATCTTCCTATGATCATCCAAATCGAAAATTCCAAACAAGTCCTCTGTCTCCTCGAGCCAATTCCTTACCTCTACAAACATCTCGGTTCCATAGAATGGCTTCCCTCCCATAGCACAGAAATCTTTGCAGATCTTAGAGAAGCTATATGCACGCTAAGGAGGAGGAGGAGGAACGATGGGTGCAATTGGGGGAGGAACGTCAGCTTGACCATAGGCAGGCGCCGTGGCCTCTAGATACCTATGGAACCAGGCTCGTATCGTAACGCCCTCCGGAATATTAGGTTCCCCAAACATGCTGAAAAGAAAAGGAAAGAGATTCAGACAAAGGATCAAAAGATATTACATATGGATTTGGGGATGTTTTTCAAAACAGACTTTTCTTTCTGAAAATGCTTTCTTTTAAAACCTTTTTGAAAATAATTTTCAATTTTTTATCTAATCTGGTAACTTTCAGCTCTGATACCAAGTGTGACACCCCACGTCCGTTAATGTCACTCATTAAGAGAATGCATTAAGTTTCATGAAGCGTTATAAGTAAACATAAACAGAAACATTACAAGACAGATATAAAATAGCAGTGGGATTAAAAACTTCATTAATCATAAAGTGTCATGGTTCAAAACATCATATGTTTGAAAATACATAAACCTAGTACACTATTAAAACCTCTGTCTTGCAATTAAAATATCAGAGTACAATAACAAAAGAAGCATAATCCCCAAAAAAACATAGCCATAATAACAAAGATGAGAACTTCAGCAATACATCTAAGCAGCTCCAAGCAAGACGACAGCATAATCCTGATCAAGCTTGAGTATTCCCACCCTGAGAACTGGGGGAAGGGAACAAAAGATAAAGAAGAGGAAACAAAAAGGGTCAGACATAAAGTCTTGCAAGTCCAGTTACTTTTAGCCAATAAATAAGTAAAAGTAGCATGACGGCATATAAAGTGGATAAGAAAGATAATATCATAAAAGGCGGGTATGACAAGGTAAACAGGATAAACATGATAGAGTGAATGCGCTTCTACTAATGATTTCCCTGTACCAATACTAGTATAACCAGAATGAGATGATCCTAACAACTCTAAGATTGAAGACTTAGGTGTACTTCCAGTGAGAGGTTTTTACCTCATACAATCAATAGGCAGTCCAATGTTCCGGAATCACCTCTGATGGTATAACGGGGTCCTAACCATACTGGAGTCTAAGTGTACCCTAATTACTACCCTAATCGATCAGCTCCCTACTCCATAGATACCCGGTGCTGGCCCCACAGTAGGATGTATCACCCCCTAAAGTGGCAACCCTTTATTTCCCGGATGTGCACAACCATATCTACAGATGTCACAGTGCCTTATTTTCCCGAGAAAGCGGAGTCATGCACACATATGGCCCTGATGGAACGCGCCGTCGGACACCGTCCTTACTTTTGGATCACTTACAATCAGCCCAGCAAGCGTGCCCCGACTCCGACCTAATTCGGAGTACATGGTTGCTACCTATATATGGGTTACTAACTGAAACGGGTCCCACACACAAGATGATGCAAGCTCTCCCCTTTGTCTTGCATCCCCACTACTAGGTTTTCCACAAGTTATGCCTACTTACTGGTGTCATAAAATTGCATAACCCAAACAGGTTACGTTTCTGGGCTTATATATAAATATTACCCACTTACCCCAAATATACTTAACATACCCACTATTTTAAACAAGTTTACTTAATCCGTATTCAGTTTAACATGTTCATACAATCCCTATGGATTCAACTAGGTTAAGTATTTAAATTCATTACCATGTCCATTTATGGTTACAATGTGCTAAACCTCCCACATTAAGCCTACCGCTTGTGGATGTTGGATATATCGGTTGGTTCCGTGCAGACTTCTTCCATAAGTCGGGCTTAACCTCGTATCTTAGCATGTCTTGTGTTTGTGCACATAGACTCCCCACATTAGATTTACTACTTGCGGTCGCTGGATATGTCGGGCGGTTCCGGGCAGACTTCCACCACAAGTGTAATCTAACCTCGTGTCTAGGCGCGGTTACAGTTTCTAATTACTGTAATCCTAGGCATTTCCATTATTAACCAAATTTACCTATGTCGTTACAGGTTTTCATGCCGCTTTTCCCAAGTTATGTTCATAATAAACTATATTCCCCAAATTCATATTATTACACTTTATTCAAGTTATGCCCAAATTCCCGATTACAAGTTATGACCAAATTTAACTTTTTTCCTTCGTTCCCAATTTAACGTATTCGCATATTTCAGTGGCATGCTTAGGCTCGAAGATAGCCTGGTTATATAAAAATAAAAAGGGAAAAGATAGAGGGAATAGAACAGAGATGATCATATTAACATGATGGACATATAATGATAGAAACGGCATAAAACATACAGTGTCATAATGACAAAGTAGGCATTTAGGAACAGATCTAATGAACACATGATAATAGAACTAATTCTAGCATAATAGGGATAGACATGATGTGATCTGAACAATGATTTAGATGTCCAACTAAAAACTGATCTAATTTGGCCATAAACATAATAGAACAGGTATAGGTGATCTAAACAGTGAATTAGATCTACAATCAAAGGTAGATCTGACATGATATGTTAAGATCCAAGTCATAGTCATATCAAGTTTAACTTTTAGTTATTTAGATCTAAAAATAACATGGACTCACAGTGTTTGGATCTAGAAAAATAGCGAAGGGATTGTTGGCGTTGAATCACATATCTCTAAGCTTGAACAATTTGATTGCAGAAGAAGAAAAATTCATGATTTGATCTGGGAAGAGGCAGCATGTAGTTCTCCATTATTTTTTATGTGCAAAAATATGAGAAATAAGGCCATATTTATAGCCTTCACCCCAAAATCCTAATCTGCCCAGACTGCCGTAGGGGGGTCGACCCCCCTTATGGGGTTGACCCGTGGGTCGACACCCCTCTTGAGGGGTCGACACCCCTAAGCGGGAAAATCCCCGCTTCCCCCATTTCTGCGCGATTTTTTATTTTTGAACCTAATTTTGAATTTCTGGACTATATATGTATATATTTCTTGCGCATACACAAACTTCAAACCTTCATAACTTCTTCATACGGTGTCCATTTTACGCAAACCATGTGTCTATTTTGACCAGAATTTCGAGATGAATGCAATGGCACAGTCCATTTCCCTTAATTCTGAATATTAAATTAATTATTCTTTAATTTGTCCTTCTTGGTGTTGTTAAAATTACGGGGTGTTACACATACTTTGCCGCTCTTTTAGTTAGATGTGCATTTAACTTTGTCACCAGTATAGCCAAGATACTTAGGCTATAATTGAGAATAAGATTTTTACATGCATCAAGTTTGAAATCTTGATGAGCTCCTCTGACATTCAAAACTCCTATAGTTTGTAACATTGATTAAACTTCTGTTCATCGGTAACTCGTTTCTTTTTCCTGGTCAATGGGCTGGAATTTAGAGGTAATGCAGTCAAAGCAACTGGTTTCTTTTTCTTTTCATTCCTGTTGTTATATATCGTAATTAGGGTTTGAGTGAATGTATTGGATACAACAACAATTTTCTTGGCATTGAGGTACGCATCAGGTGGGACTATGTTGTCATAAGGGATTTTTTATGCAATTTTGTACTTATCCATTTCCACATTATTAGTTGGATCACCATTTCCATCTGCGTCTGGCTTGTTATACTGATCGTCCTTAATATATGCTATGTCAGTGCATAGGGGAGGATCAGTGCAACTTTCAAGAGTTTGTTCATTCTGCATACTGGTGATGGAAGATTCATGCCCATTCAAATTATTGCTTAGTTCTTGTCTTGTTCAATTTCAATAGTTGTTTAGGATGGAACATTGCATCCCAGTTCATTGTTTGTGTCGTCTTATATAAGAAAGTTATTTCTATTATTGCAATCAGCATTATTTTCATATCCAAGTTCATCTCTTCTAATATATTGTTCATTAATCAGTTCCATTGGGTTGATCTCTTGACAATTTTCTATATTTGAATCAGAGACATTGCATTGCATGGAGTCAATATCATTAGGATCTGCAGGTTGTTGAAGATCATCTCCATGCCTTCTGGAAATTGCATTAGCAGTATCATTTTGAGCTTCCCTTTGTAATCCATTTTCCATGTTTGCTTTCTCAATTATTTCACATATTTCTTTCATCCCTTGTTGCATTTTTTTGTCAATATCTGTCTCTTTATCTTCCAAAATAGATTGATATTGATCCTTTAATTGTTCCAAGTAGTTCTTGGAAGCATTACCAGATTCAATAATTCTGGTGGATGATGCACGTTTGAAATTGGTATTACCTAACTTATTTCTACCCACTCTCTTCCATTTTTGCACCTGTTTCTCTACATTCCTTCTTCCTATGTAGGATCCTTTTCTTTGCACGGGTTTGTCATTGTTAGATTCATAATTGTTCACCACTGGAGTTTTTTTCTTCGTAGAATTTTCCGACGCCTTGTTAATCGTTGTTTTCTTGTCACATGCAGCAGTGGTATATCCAAAGACTTTGCATTCAGTAGACACATATGGTTTCCATAAGTACTTGACTTTGATCGATTGAGTTCGTCCATCCACGGTTCAACCAAGAAACCTTCAACAAATTCTTCCTCAGTATTGACGTCAATTAAACATTTAGCATACTCAATTCTCTCGATCTTCCCAGTCATCTCATCCATACATATTATCCATTCCAGCTTGCTTTCCAACTAATTGATGCCTGTATGAGACCATGCAAAGATGGGTATGTTATACAACTGAACCCATACAAGCATAGATTGCACCATACCATTTACATAGCTAATTTTAGAGTCATACAGCTTAATAATTAAAAGCCTACCCTTCATCAAAATTGGATTAGCTATGAGAATCTTATGCCAATCCTCCTCATTCGACAACTGAAAGAGGAATATAAAACCATCTGATTTGATTTTAATTGAGCCCTTTAATCGTCAGATTGATTTCAATTTTTTAATTACTATCATATATGAGAGAGGTTGATCTAGGAAGAATCCAACCAATGTATCAGTCCAAACTTATGCACCTGCTTGCACTACATCATCGGTGAATTTCATCACATTACTAGAGAAAGTTGGCTTTATATCAATGAAGTATACTTCCCCGCATTGCGAGGTAGGTGATTGAACAAAGAAGTCCAAACACATTGGAATGGGATGTCTTGCTCAGATGTAGCATTTTGCATTATCGTTGTAGCAGCAACGAGAGGAAATGGTGGGTCAAGAGGAGCAGGCGGCGGATTAGTACAAGGCAAGATTTGAGGTGAAGTGATAGGCGGCAAGCTCGATGAAGGAAGTAATGGAGGGATAGCAGAGCTAACAGCCATTTTGACCCATGTTGTTTCTATTACTAAGAAAATAGTGATATATAATTAATTGAATGATATAAGTATAATAACACTCCATATTTGGGCCCAAAATGTTAAGTAATACATTGTTTACTATAAAACCCAATAGTTTTATTTAATCTCAAAATCTTGCAAAATAATGTTGCGATGTTTTCTTATGGAAATAATAAATTATTTCCAACATCTTTTACTATTACCATCCCTTGATAATAGTGCAGTCGTTCAAGTTGGGGTATTTTATTTACCTCTCAGAACTTGATCGGCAACGTTCTTATCTTAAGATAAATACAAATTTGTAACTCAAAAACCGATATTAATTATAATATCACAAAAAAATTCAATTACTATTCCATTTAAAATATGGTTTTATAAACCCTTCCCTATTTTTTGGAAATCTATTTTCTAATATAATTATTGTTACCTAATTCGTCAATTAAGCAAATTCTTTAAAAAACACCTTTTAACTTAGGCTTCTAAAAAGTTTGTTTTATAACTCAGGTATCATTGCAAGATTCAATTAGCAAATCCTTTATCAAATCCAATTACAAACTACCTTTTACCAATTCATTTGACTATTTTCCTTTCATTCATTTTACTTAATTCCTTAATTAAGTAAATTTTTATTTAAATCATTGAATCATCATAAATTCTCCTTTATAAACTTTATTTGTAAACATGAATTCCATTCTATAAACCCTTTTGCTCGATTCAACAAAATTTCATTACTAACTTGGTTATCTTCTTAAACGGATTACAATTAAAAAAGATAATCACTTTAATTATTATTAATTAAAATAATAATTAACTTCTATATTAACCAAATAAAAGTAGTTTATTTCATTATTAACTAAGTAAAAGTTTTTGAGTTCGTCATTATATAAAAATAGAATAGTTAATTTATTTTATAAGGTAATTAAAATAATTATTAACTTCACCAATAACTATCAATTCGATAGTTATCTTTAAACACAGTTAATTAAAATATTAATTAACTTCTAAGAATACTCATTAAGTTTAACAACTGTATTCTTATAACTAATTATATTATATTAATTCAAAACGAATTAATCTAATAACCCATTCCAAATAAAATAATTGACTTAGTCAACTTCAAACATCAGTTAACTTGTTAAATGATTATAACTAATCACCCGTCTTAAATTAATTAAAAATATAGTTAATTTAACAATAACGCTCAATTGCTTTAAAACAATTATTCCAAAATATTAACCATTAGGTTAAATTTTGACTTATTTGCTTGTAAAACTTATTAAGACGTAAGGAATTTGTAAATAAATCATTTTATAATATATTCATAAAAACTAATTTATAAATATTGATTTATTTTTATAAAATTTCTATTTAAAATAACTTACATAAAATAAGATTGAAAACTTCGTTTCAGTTATAAAAAATAATTTTTATAAATATCTTTATTGGTTCGCCTAACGGTAAATCAATGTTTCAAAAAGGTAGATTTACGCCATCTGCTGCCAATCACTTAATCAATATTGTCTATTGATTAAAACAAAATAATCAATAAATTTAAATTCAACAATCAACATTCAATCAAACATCAACATCCAAACAAAATATAACGTTGTTTGGAAATAACAGTTCATATATGAATAACATGAAAAAACAAGAAACATCCAAACACTTGAGGAATCCAGTTGGATCCCTCCAACCTGTTTTTCCCTGCATCACAGCTTATCATAACATTATATAAATGCATATGAGATAGAAATTTATTCTAAATCATTTAAATGACCTTGTAACGACCCGGGGAAAAACTCAACGCTCGAATTTTCGACAACATTACATAAACCCGTATTACTTGCCAAAAATCCAAGTATCGAATCCCAGATTGTTATTAGAAAGAATTTAGAGGGTGAGAATAGAAAGAAAGAATATTAGAATAGAAGAAAGAAGAAGATCACCACATCAGAATCTCACAGCGTAACAAATCAGATATAATATAACAAATCCTTTTTATACAAAAGAACAGTATATACATACTATACCAACCATCAGAGTATAACATATATCAGACACAGCGGAAAATAACTTTATATAACTAGCGGTGAAGCCGCCTGCTTCCAACTCCTGAACTCCAAGCGAAACCTAACGTGGAACATACTCGGTCTTACCCGAGCACATTTGAAGCAAAGCAAAATACACCGAGTCATTCTAGAATACTTTCAGTGATAAATTCACAGAACACACAACTTGTTTAATTTTGGAAATTCCTTTCTGAAATCAAAGGATAATAGTAAGACCAGCCCACACATAAACAGGGACGGTTTTTACCTTACTATAACCCAAAACATTTTTGAAATCATAACTTATTCTGATATTATCATAATGTCTAAATACAAATAATTAACAATCTAACGGAACGCTTGCATCTCACGCTCCACATATAAAGTATACAAACCAAAACCACAGGCGCTTATTCAATATTGGATTCCAACTATGACAAGGTATGGGACCACCTTACGAATGTGTATCTCTAGAGGCGAATACACTGGGTTCAACAAGAATGTCTTGCAACCCGGCCTACACATGACCGACCACTCATTTCGCTTGAGTGTATCGAATGTATATCACCGACGGTTGGGATCAGCAACAGCCTCCCTAAAAGGGACAGCATCGAATAAAGATTAAAGAAGCAATTGGAATTTCTCTAGATAGGTGATTATACACCCTAATGGGAGTGACCCACATAGCCATGCTGCCTGCCTGATTTTTGTCATTTCCCGGTTGATGAGGCTTGAGGTCAGAATACATCTGGTCATCATGCACTTTGAATGCCACATTGTCAGATCCGCCTAATCAATAATTGACGTCCATAAAAATACTCTGCTCGTTAAGCTATGAGAGGTTCCAGTCCCTGCCACTAACATAAATACGTTTGTAAAAATCAACGTACGTGACCCTTAAGAAATACTCTGTTAAACATTCGTCCATACAAGTCATCCGGGAACAGGATGAACCGGAGGCAACCTCCTACCGCATCCAATATAGGAATCACCCCCATGGATCAGTAGCGAGTTGTCCTTGCAATCCGTAGATTCAACTACGACAGAATCACAAATCAAATAACCCTGGTTGCAAGCCAGAGAAATTCGACAAGCAGTCCTTCCGCTTATGAAGATCCATGGTCTTCACTTGCTCCATCTTCAATTACCATCTTCACGTATTTGTTGGTCGGAATGGTTTTCGAATATAAATTCGATCCCGGTCTTTTCGTACCGACAATCATATTGGTCTGGTTAGATAGTCGGTGATTTAACTATCAAAGAACAATTGTGTGAATATGAGTTTGCTGTTTAAGAACTTGGCACTGCCTGGCCTATTTAAAATAAATAAATGGAAAATCAACCTTTAATTCTTATTTACTTGGTAACCAACATTTATATTCAAAAACCTCGTACTCATTTCAATATTTCTCGCACGGGACACTTTGCACCCACCACAAACGAATATCATTCCTCGATAATAGTAAAGTCGTTCAAGTTGGGGTATTTTATTTACCTCTCAGACCTTGATCGGCAACGTTCTTACATTAGAATAATATTAGTTTGTCACTTAACCACTGATCTTAAAATCTCGATTACCACCTTGATTTCAAACCTGGTTTTATAAACTGTTTCTTATATTTGAAATCTTCTTTTAATATAACCTCTTTACTTAGTTTGTTTGATTAAGGAAAAACATCATTCAAAACACAACCTTTAACTTATCATTTTGGTTTAAAAACCTTTTCAAAACTCCACTTGGATTTCTTCTTAAATACTTATACACATCCAATTATCCTCTTTACACCAATTTGATTTCAATCTAAAACCATTACCATATTCTAGTCCATTATTAACCTATAAATCATCTTCTTTAATCATTTCATTTGAATTGAATCCTCTTTACTTAATTTGGCAATTAACTAAAAATATTATTTAGATCTCCCCATTCACTTGTCAATTCTATTCGTAAATCTTGTTTTGATAACTTAGATTATAAATCCCTTTATCACACTCTTATCGCCCTTAGATCAAACTTATCGTCACTTACTCACTTCTACATTAAGTCCAAATTAAAATCATCGCTTTATTTATTATTAATTAAAATAATAATTTTAATATTAAAAATAGTTGACCTTGTTATTAATAAGATCATTATCATTTTTAAAAGCTTATTTAATAATAACCAGCTTCATTATCATAATTCAATAATTTCCTTAATTTATAGTTAATCGAAGATTAACTAATTACCTTTCACCACTCGTTAAACTTTAACGAATATTCAAAATATTTAAATCAAATTACTTTGATTATCAATTCCAAATAAGACGGTTGATTTTTGTCGACCGTACAACTCACTTAGCAGTTAATTGGTTATCCTTTTGTCATTTCCCTTTTTAAGTTAATCAAATAACTTAATTACTTTAAAATCACTATTTAATTGTTTAAAACAACTATTCTATTTTTCCAACCCATATATAAATCTTTGGGTTTCTGCTACCTTTAACTTGCGTAAACCATTTCAATAATTTCTCTTATAAACCTGATTAATTTATTTATTTATAAATTTCTTCTTTAATTATTTATATAAAATGATAAATTCGTGTGGAGACTGGAAGGAGAAAAGAACGTTTTTCGTGTCCGAGGAGTATACAAAATGATAAATTTCGCTGGCAGAAGGTGGCTGGGATTTGAAATTATGTGGAGTTTCAAGAAAGTACCGCTGAAAGTTAAACTACATATGTGGATCTTAATGCATGGACGATTAAATACTGCGTGTGGCTTGCGCAGGAAAGGTGTTGATGTGGCTGAAGGCTGTGTCTTCTGTGAAGAAAGGGAGGAAGACTACGTGCATCTTTTTTGTAGCTGTGGCTTTGCTTTTTATGTATGGACGAAATGCTTGGTTTTTTTGGAGTTGGATCTGGATTGGCGAGACTTCATCGCAGATCAACTACACTTCTGGCAGAATACTTTTCCTATGCTCGATAACACACCCTCTCGACATATTTTTGCTTTGTTAAATTTTGCTTTTACCTGGATTTTGTGGCATGAGCGTAACTCTAGAAAGTTCAAATGCAAGATGAGGTCGCCAAATAAAACTATATTTACCATTCTTAAATATGTTTTCACATGGACAGGAGACATCAGGGAGATACGCTTTGTGGATACTATAGCTGCACGTGTCCATGAGCGTGCATGCAGGAGACGCATTGGAGGCTAGTGAATCATGCTTGATATGGCTGGATCTCTTATGTAGCTGCTTTTTATGTTCATGTTGTATGGCTGTATGATAAGGCCTTTATCCTATCTTATCTTTTTGGGGTGTAATATGGCTGTAGTGTTTATTTTGTTGGCTGCCATGTATGTATGATGTAAATACACGATGTATGCACGATGTATGTATGATGTATGTATGATGTACTAGTTAGTATGATGATATATATTATATGAAGGCGTGAATCAGTTGATTCACTACCTTTTGCTTCAAAAAAAATTATTTATATAAAATGACTGAAGAGCTTCAGTCCAGTTATAAAATAATTTATAACTTTAAAACTGTGTCGTTTCACTGAACGGTAAACCGACGTCTAAAACAACACATTTTAGGTCATTCACTGCCACTTACTCAATCAACACAGTTGATTGATTTTAAACACAACACAGGTGAATATCTATTCAACTATCACGCTCGAACAGGTTTTTCTACCATATGGGGTTCAATCAGTTCAAATATCAATAAAACAAACAAATAACATATATAATATTTGAGGAATCCGGTCGGATCCCTCCAACCTGTCCTTCCCTACATCACAGCTCGTTATACATTTCATAATAATATATGAAATAAATTTCAAACGATCTACTAATTTAAAACGATAAACTATAAATAACAACAACCAATCAAACAATAATCAGCCAATAGCAACCAATCAATCAATTTATATTTTTAAAGGTAAATTATATTTTAATATGAATTTACCGCATCACAGGATTCCAGAAGGTGTGAGAATTAACTCACCAGTTTATTCAGTCGACGGTTGATGCGTTTGTTCCTTCTAATCTTGAACAGACGTTCAAAATTAACTGAATTCTCAACTGCGTCAGATCAGTGCCTAGTCAGTGCCATCACCTAGGCTCGTCCCTGCGATCCCAACGGATCCAGTTTCGTCAGATTCCGCTAACAAACGAACGATATACACTAATTTAATGTTTGAACAAATTAACGATTATTAAAATAAACTAAATTATTAATTAAATTAATAACCTTAATTATCCTACCTAGTCACTGCCACGTCATCATCAGTAAAAGGAAAAATACGCGTTTCCTTCTTCTTCTGTTTGCTCAAACCCGATGATCCCTCTTTTACCAAAACATAGGATACCACGATGTCCTCAGGACCCCCCACCGCCTTCGTCAGAGCACCGGAGCTGCGGCCAGATGGCCCACGAAACCGCAACTTCAAGCTCCCCCTTCGCCTGAACCGCCTTGCCCCAAAACCCCCTCTGGCCATCGCAAACCCGCCATGAACGGAAAATACTTCGGGCTCGATTCCTCCACCATCCGACCACCATCAATGGCCGGACCATCTCCAAAACGACCCCTGGCCATCCCTCTTTCATCTACCTTCGGCCACCTCCTCCAGATCGGCACCTAGCGTCGTGGATTCAACCAAAGTCGTTCATGACTTTAAAAACCGAACCCAAAAACAAGACCTCCGATCATCTACCTCCCATGACCACCACACACCATTACAGACCCTCCGACCAGTGCCAAATTGAAGCTCTACTCCTCCTCTACACTGACCTTTGACAGCTCCATCAATCGTCGACCCAATCTCCTCAAAAATGAAGAAAAACGAAAATGATATTTGCTGGTTTATGGCAATTTTCGACCACCACACTACACCGTTCGGCCCCAACTTTTTACAGTAGTTAGATTAGGACCTGATCTACAACTTTTGTTCAGATTCCCCTAACAAGTTCCTCTCAGATTCAAAAATATAAATTGTTTTGTGATCAAGGGTTTTATTGCAAAATTTCTGAACGGTGGAAAATAGTTTTGGCTGAATTTCTGATTTTGAGGGTATATATAATTGTAAATATTAATATTTTAAGTCGACATGACAAGCAATGTTGACTAACGATTTTTATTTCATACCTATCGCTATTTTTAACGCTGTTTATTGGCTCCTGTGCTCACATACAAACCCCATTTGTGATACGAATGGACGTCATAGTATAATTTGTCGATACGATCCTAATGGAACTTGTTTCGTCGAATTCCGAGTTTATTTGCTCAAATGGCCCTCATTCACATTCAAATGGTCGATTTTTATTTGTATTTTATTTTGCCACGCTCACAAAATAACCTCGATTGACGCGTCACTTGAAATCTAGCAATAATTTGTTGTTGCGATCCCAATAAAATTTGTTTTGTTGAAAACGAAGGTCGTTTGAATAAAGTCCCTTTTATAACTGCCCAATTCGAATAAAATAACCAATTTTAAAGTACCTCAATATAATAATATTAAAATTGGCCATACACGAGTGGAATTTCATATACTACCATAATAAAATAGCTCGGGTTGAGTTTGAAGCCAAATCGATATTATGAAAAATTTAAAAACCCCTTTATTTAATATAAATAACGATAAAATTTATAAAGGAATTCCACAGCGACTATTTCAAAATTTGATTTGGACATAAAACAAAATCTACAACAGAAAACTTGAATTTTCTCTTTCATTAGAAAAATATTATCCAACGGATTCAGACGTTTCTTGTTTCGAGAAAATCCAACTCATTTTGGGCCCTGTATAGCCGTTTAAAGTTCAAAACGCCAAATTACGAACTGTCGCGCCGCTGCAGCTCGTTTTATAATTAAATTATAAATTCAATGTTAAATTGTCGTTTTAATAACAAAATCGTTACGATAATTTCAATACAAACGATATTAAACCATTTTAAATTGTCCGCACACCCTATACTGCGAATTCAACATTTTTCAAATATTTTGAAATTAAAATATTATTATATTATTAAAATAAATTTAAATATTTAAATTAAAATGGTTAAATTCCATTATTTAATCTCAAATCAATATTTTAAATAAATGAAATATTTCAATAAAATGGCTAGAAAATACGGGACATTACATTCCTTCCCCCTTAAAATAATTTTGTCCTCGAAATTGCTAAAGTAGAAAGAACGTTAGAACCCCTTATCTTTAAAATATTATTTAATTAATTTAATACTCGATTTTTATTCCCAAAACAAATCTAATCGGTTGCAAAACCAAATTGATTCAAATAAAAGAATTTCCCAAATATCTTCAAAAAAATTCTAACACCATAAAATTTGGAAAAAATTTGGCAGTATCTCCCCTGCACGGAGGACATCTGCAATATCACAGGTTCAAGGAATATATATACTACGACTCTCATGGTCAGAAAAATTCAAAATCCAAACTCAAAATCCCAAATAAAACCAAAAATTTCATATTTCGTAGACGTACCTTTTTGCGAGCGTTATTATGCGATAAGCGATATATTATACTCGAGCTTGCTTAATTATAATGCAGCTTTATTCAACTGGATTCAATTAACTCCAGAATTTCTCTCCTGAATGGATTTTAAAACTGAATTGGCTCTTCAGCACCTGTGCTAAAATCAAATGAATTTCATTAGTCCCTAAACAAATGTCAATTAGGTTCAAACATCCATATCATTCATATCATACACACAATTTAACCTACACGAGATTACAACCACGTCTTTAGCAATTCATTTATCTCTTTATTTATCCATTCAGATTTTATTAAATTTGGATTGATTTATTCAACTTATTTATTTCATATTGGTTTTAACCAAGTCGATCATTTCCAAGCTTTATATACATGAGATCAAGCACACATCCAAACATATCAAAAAAATCAGCATTAACAAATCAATCGATTGCCCATATTATAATAATCTATAAAACCCTTACCTTTATTATTCTATAAAATAAATTGGGCAAAACAAATTACAAAAACAAATTTTAATATCAAATTACAAATACGTGCTCTCATATATATACACAAACTCAATCTATGGTATTAATAACCCCATCTCTATTGAGTCACACCACAGAGCTAAGGTTATCACTAAACCCATAGCTTTGATACCACTGTAACGACTTAGGGAAAAACTCGACGCTCGAATTTTCGACAACAATACATAAACCCGTATTACTTGCCAAAAATCCAAGTATCGAATCCCAGATTGTTATTAGAAAGAATTTAGAGGGTGAGAACAGAAGGAAAGAATATTAGAATAGAAGAAAGAAGAAGATCACCACATCAGAATCTCACAGTGGAACGAATTAGATTTAATATAACAAATCCTTTTTATACAAAAGAATGGTATATACATACCAACCACCAGAGTACAGCATATATCAGACACAGCGGAAAATAACTTTATATAACTAGCGGTGAAGCCGCCTGCTTCCAACTCCTGAACTCCAAGCGAAACCTAACCTGGAACATACTCGGTCTGACCCGAGCACATTTGAAGCAAAGCAAAATACACGGGTCAGTCTGGAATACTTTCAGTGATAAATACACAGAACACACAACTTGTTTAACTTTGGAAATTCCTTTCTGAAATCAAAGGATAATAGTAAGACCTGCCCACACATAAACACGGACGGTTTTTACCTTACTATAACCCAAAACGTTTTTGAATTCATAACTTATTCTGATATTATCATAATGTCTAAATACAAATAATTAACAATCTAGCGGAACGCTTGCATCTCACGCTCCACAAATAAAGTATACAACCCAAAACCATGGGCGCTTATTGGATATTGGATTCCAACTATGACATGATATGGGACCACCTTCCGAATGTGTATCCCTAGAGGCGAATACACTGGGTTCAACAAGAACGTCTTGCAACCCGGCCCACACATGACCGACCACTCATTTCGCTTGAGTGTATCGAATGTATATCACCGACGGTTGGGATCAGCAACCGCCTCCCGAAAAGGGACAGCATCAAATATAGATTAAAGAAGCAACTGGAATTTCTCTAGATAGGTGATTATACACCCTAATTGGAGCGACCTACATATCCATGCTGCCTGCCCGATTTTTGTCATTTCCCGGTTGATGAGGCTTGAGGTCAGAACACATCTGGTCATCATGCACTTTGAATGCCACATTGTCAGATCTACCAAAAAACCAATTGACATCCACAAAAATACTCTGCTCGTCAAGCTAAGAGAGGTGCCCCTCTCCACCACTAATAGAAATACGTTTGTAAAAATCAACGTACGTGACTCTTAAGAAATACTCTGTCAGACATTTGTCCATACAAGTCATCCAGGAACAGGATGAACCGGAGGCAACCTCCTACTGCATCCAATATAGGAATCACCGCATGGATCAGTAGCGAGTAGTCCTTGCAATCCGTAGATTCAACTACGACAGAATCACAAATCAAATAACCCTGGTTGCAAGCCAGAGAAATTCGACAAGCAGTCCTTCCGCTTATGAAGATCCACGGTCTTCACTTGCTCCATCTTCAATTACCATCTTCACGTATTTGTTGGTCGGAATGGTTTTCGAATATAAATTCGACCCCGGTCTTCCCGTACCGACAATCGTATTGGTCTGGTTTGATAGTCGGTGATTTAACTGTCCAAGAACAAATGTGTGAATATGAGTTTGCTGATTCAGTACTTGGCACTGCCTGGCCTATTTAAAATAAATAAATGGGAAATCAACCTTTAATTCTTATTAACCTGGTAACCAACATTTATACTCAAAAACCTCGTACTCATTTCAATATTTCTCGCATGGGACACTTTGCACTCACCACAAATGAATATCATTCCTCGATAATAGTGAAGCCGTTCAAGTTGGGGTATTTTATTTATACCTCAGACCTTGATCAACAATGTTCTTACCTTAGAATAATATTAGTTTGTCACTTAACCACTGATCTTAAAATCTCGATTACCACCTTGATTTCAAACCTGGTTTTATAAACTGTTTTTTACATTTGAAATCTTCTTTTAATATAACCTCTTTACTTAATTTGTTTGATTAAGGAAAAACCTCATTCAAAACACACCCTTTAACTTATCATTTTGGTTTAAAAACCTTTTCAAAACTCCACTTGGATTTCTTCTTAAATACTTATACACGTCCAATTATCCTCTTTACACCAATTTGATTTCAATCTAAAACCATTACCATATTCTAGTCCATTATTAACCTATAAATCATCTTCTTTAATCATTTCATTTGAATTGAATCCTCTTTACTTAATTTGGAAATTAAGTAAAAATATTATTTAGATCTCCCCATTCACTTGTCAATTCTATTCGTAAATCTTGTTTTGATAACTTAGATTATAAATCCCTTTATCACACTCTTATCGCCCTTAGATCAAACTTATCGTCACTTACTCACTTCTACATTAAGTCCAAATTAAAATCATCGCTTTATTTATTATTAATTAAAATAATAATTTTAATATTAAAAATAGTTGACCTTGCTATTAATAAGATCATTATCATTTTTAAAAGTTGATTTATTAATAACCAACTTCATTAACATAATTCAATAATTTCCTTAATTTATAGTTAATCGAAGATTAACTAATTACTTTTCACCACTCGTTAAACTTTAACGAATATTCAAAATATTTAAATCAAATTACTTCGATTATCAATTCCAAATAAGAGGGTTGATTTTTGTCGGCCATACAACTCACTTTGCAGTTAACTAGTTATCGTTTTGTCATTTCCCTTTTTAAGTTAATCAAATAACTTAACTACTTTAAAATCACTATTTAATTGTTTAAAAACAACTATTCTATTTTTCCAACCCATATATAAATCTTTGGGTTTCTGCTACCTTTAACTTGAATAAACCATTTTAATACATTCTCTTATAAACTTGATTAAATTATTTATTTATTAATTTCTACTTTAATTATTTACATAAAATGACTGAAGAGCTTCAGTCCAGTTATAAAATAATTTATAACTTTAAAACTGCGTCGTTTCACCGAACGGTAAACCGACGTCTAAAACAACACATTTTAGGCCATTCACTGCCACTTACTCAATCAACACAGTTGATTGATTTTAAACACAACACAGGTGAATACCTATTCAACTATCACGCTCGAACAGGTTTTTCAACCATATGGGGTTCAATCAGTTCAAATATCAACAATATAAAACAAACAAACAACATATATAATATTTGAGGAATCCGGTCGGATCCCTCCAACCTGTCCTTCCCTGCATCACAGCTCATTATACATTTCATAATAATATATGAAATAAATTTCAAACGATCTACTAATTTAAAACGATAAACTATAAATAACAGCAACCAATCAAACAATAATCAGCCAATAGCAACCAATGAACCAATTTATATTTTTAAAGGTAAATTATATTTTTAATATGAATTTACCACATCACAGGATTCCAGAAGGTGTGAGAATTAACACACCAGTTTATTCAGTTGACGGTTGATGCGTTTGTTCCTTCTATTCTTGAACAGACATTCAAAATTAACTGAATTTTCAACTGCGTCAGATCAGTGCCTAGTCAGTGCCATCACCTAGGCCTCGTCCCTGCGATCCCAACGGATCCAGTTTCGTCAGATTTCGTTAATAAACGTATGATATACGCTAATTTAAAGTTTGAACAAATTAACGATTATTAAAATAAACTAAATTATTAATTAAATTAATAACCTTAATTATCCTACCTAGTCACTGCCATGTCATCATCAGTAAAAGGAAAAAAACATGTTTCCTTCTTCTTCTGTTTGCTCAAACCCGGATAATCCCTCTTTTACCAAAACATAGGATACCACGATGCCTTCAGAGCCCCCAACGCCTTCGTCAGATCACCGGAGCTCCGACCGGATGGCCTACCGGAACTGCGACTCCAAGCTCCCCCTTCGCTTGAACTGCCTTGCCCCAGAACCCCCTCTAGCCATCGCAAACCCGCCATGAACGGAAAATACTTCGGGCTCGATTCCTCCACCATCCGACCACCATCAACGACCGGACCACCTCCAAAATGACCCCTGGACATCCCCCTTTCATCTACCTTCGGCCACCTCCTTCAGACCGGCCCCTAGCATCGTGGATTCAACCAAAACCGTTCATGACTTTAAAACCGAACCCAAAAACAAGACCTCCGATCATCTACCTCCCAAGACCACCACACACCATTACAGACCCTCCGACCAGTGCCAAATTGAAGCTCCGCTCCTCCTCTACACTCACCTTTGACAGCTCCGTCAATCGTCGACCCAATCTCCTCAAAAATGAAGAAAAACAAAAATGATTTTTGTCGGTTTATGGCGATTTCCGACCACCACACTACATCGTTCGCCCCCAACTTTTTACAGTAGCTAGATAAGGATCTGATCTACAACTTTTGTTCAGATTCCCCTAATAAATTCCTCTCTGATTCAAAGGTACAATTTTTTTGTGATCAAGGGCTTTATTGCAAAATTGCTTAACGTTGGAAAATAGTTTTGGCTATTTTCTGATTTTGAGGGTATATATAATTGTAAATATTAATATTTTAAGTCGACGTGACAAGCGATGTTGACTAACGATTTTTATTTCATACCTATCGCTAATTTTAACGCTGTTTATTGGCTCTTGTGCTCACATACAAACCCCGTTTGTGATACGAATGGACGTCATAGTATAATTTGTCGATACAGTCCTAATGGAACTTGTTTCGTCGAATTCCGAGTTCGTTTGCTCAAATGGCCCTCGTTCACGTTCAAATGGTCATTTTTTATTTGTATTTTATTTTGCCACGCTCACAAAATAACCCTGATTGACGCGCCACTTGAAATCTAGCAATAATTTGTTGTTGTTGTCCCAATAAAATTTGTTTCATTGAAAACGAAGGTAGTTTGAATAAAGTCCCTTTTATAACTGCCCAATTCAAATAAAATAAACCAATTTTAAAATACCTCAATATAATTATTAAAATATTAAAACTGGACATACACGACTGGAATTTCATATACTACCATAATAAAATAGCTCGGGTTGAGTTTGAAGCCAAATGGTATTATAAAAAGTTTAAAAACCCCTTTATTTAATATAAATAACGATAAAATTTATAAAGGAATTCCACAGCGACTATTTCAAAATTTGATTTGGACATAAAACAAAATCGACAACACGAAAACTTGAATTTTCTCTTTCATTAGAAAAATATTATCCAACGGATTCAGACGTTTCTTATTTCGAGAAAATCCAACTCATTTTGGGCCTGTATAGTTGTTTAAAGTTCAAAACGCCAAATTACGAACTACCGCGCCACTGCAGCTCGTTTTATAATTAAATTATAAATTCAACGTTAAATCGTCATTTTAATAATGAAATCGTTACGATAATTTCAATACGAACGATATTAAACCATTTTAAATTGTCTGCATACCCTATACTACGAATTCAACATTTTTCAAATATTTTGAAATTAAAATATTATTATATTATTAAAATAAATTTAAATATTCAAATTAAAATGGTTAAATTCCATTATTTAATCTCAAATCAATATTTTAAATAAATGAAATATTTCAATAAAATGGCTAGAAAATACAGGACATTACAGACCTAAATATAAATGTTGTCAATCATTAACAAACAACAACAATTGTAACGTCTCGCCTTATTGACCGCTTCAAATTAGTAATTAAACCAACTTAAAACGTTGAAACCAACATATTGTTATTTAGCTTACAGAGTTTAGAAACAGAAGCAACCCAGAAAACACAGAATAAATAGATAACACAAAATTGAACAGCGAAATAAAACTTTTATATATTAATCAGAATTTTGATACAAGATTTTACCATACAGCGTAATTTTAAATACAATTTGAACACAATAAAAATATTTATTGTTTTAATCTTCAGAGTGCGCACGTCTTCGGAATCCCCAGCTTCATCAATCTTTGAATCCTAAGCTGTAATCTTTAATGTATAACGCTTGGGCCTTACCCGAGAATTCCATGCACAAACATAAATCACTCAAGTCAGGATTAATCATTGTTCAAATAAACCAATATCAATAAAATACTACAATACAATAATTAATCGCAAATTTCAAAAGAAGTAAGATTTTTTTAACCATTCCCAGAGTACTCAGTCACTATAAATGTTGTGCATAATTAAGCCCATGCGATTTTCAAATTTCCAAGCAAGCAAGAATACTTGTTTAAGTGTCAAGGATTTACAGTCGAAATGAATTGTATAGAGCCTAAGATCAGTATAACATTGTGGTCCGAAAATTCAATTGGCAAATCAAAGAACCATGCACAGGAAAATATATGGCCTGACCTGAGAGGGAAACAAAGTGATTGCCTTACTTAAGTGATCGAAGTTTCTAGTAAAGCTAGTGATTAATCAATTTCTTCATGCAATGAATGTGTCCATATGTTTACATGCAAACAAATGTACCCCAATATGTGTAAAATGGACATTACATAGGTGAAAAAAAATATGTTCATTTAGCCAAGTATCCAAACAACATGTGACTAATCAACCAAAATAAAAGAATATGTGTTAGTGATTCATAGTGGTGCCTTGGCATGTTCAGGTAACAAATGACAAAAATGCTAATATATGCACTTCAGGATCTAGTCTGAAAGCCATGCAACAATGCAAAATATGTGTAAAACTAGTTATCCTAACATAGTAATTTATGTACATGTTGATGTCCAGAGTAAGGTGCGACATTTTCTTAAAGAAAGCGCTGATAAGTGAATGAATTACATCAAGCATTATGTGTTAATAAACAAAAAAGGGTGCAAATAAGTCATTCAAAACATGGCAAGTTTATATAGGTGCTTCGTTTCAATACAACGGAGACAACAAAATAACAATAAGCCTCCAGAAACAAGTGATGAGATCAAACGCAGCATGTACAGTAAGTTTAAAGGCATGCATAAACAAGGAAATATCATTTAAAATTGACAGAAATTAACAGCGAAAAGCAAGAAACAATCACAATCATATATATGCCAGTACAAAGGACAGTGGGTTAAGAGCGCAAAGCACAGTGGCATATGCAAAGCCATTCAATTAGTGACCATGCATGTTATAATGACCAAACCAATCTTGAAGAAAGGTAAGAATGATTCATCGTGACTTACGCAGCAAGGGTACCAATTACAAAGCCAATTTTAGGTGATGCATGCATATATATGAGATGATCCCGGTAAATATACACGTATATAACATATACATACATGTATTGGATATCCCACATATATATATATATATATATATGGTATAAATCCTAAATTCCAATAAAGCCATGTTATGGTACTGGAACCCAAATTCCAATAAATTCCAATAAATATGGTATAAATCCCAAATTCCAATAAATTCTAATATATATATGGTATAAATCCCAAATTCCAATAAATTCCAATATAACATATACATACATGTATTGGAACCCAAAGTTTAAACATTCCCTAAAGCCATGTTATTACTAGGTATCTCAAAATATGTTATGCTATATGATAACACAATCCAAGACATCGCATTTCCAATGCGACTAAACATGCAAAATCATGTTTAAACATCAAATATTAACACAAGGCAACCTACGACCAAACCAAAATCAACTATTATACTTTAGTTCGAATAGATGTTGAAGTGTTTGAACAAAGGAAAAATAGTGAGCAAAATATACCTTTGCACGGTGAAAGGAGAAATAACAATTCATTGGTGGCTACGGAGGCTCGATGGCTTTAGGTGCTCGAAGGCGGTTGCAACGGCTTCGATGTTCGGTTGGGGTGGTCTTGAGTGGAGCGATGGTGATCTCAGAGGTGATGTGTGGTTTCGGTTCGAGGAGGAGTAGCTTCGGTTTCAGGCAGCGTCGAGATGGAGAAAGCGATAGAGATTTGGGGAGAAGCCATTAAAGTGAAAAGGAGCTTCGATTATTTTAGTTGAAGAAACTAGGGAAAATGCTGATTTTTGTAGAAAAAAAGTGCGTAGATAGGAACAATGTTCCATTGAGTAGGAGTAGGATATGTATGCATTTCAGATGTAGGTCGGCATGATTTTATTTGGGGATGGTGATAATCAATTTTTAATTTTAATATTAAATTTTATCAAAAATTATCACTAAACACTCTAATTCGTACCGCCAACACAATCTCCAAATGCAACAAAAATAGAGTTACCTCTTCGTCTTTATGATCTGAATCCAATAAAATTAGTTTGGTTGTAATCATACTCTGTTGGTTTAACAATGATATTTTTAATTACAAATTATTTATTGATTCGCTGTTTGATCACAAAAAAACTTTGTTTGATTCTAAATTTGAAACATTAAGTTTTTAATTTCTTTATGTATAAAAATAACGTTAAGTTTTCAATTTCTTTATGTATAAAAATACACACATATCCAAGGCAATCTTCCGTATATTTCAACAAATAAATTCTCCAATTTGTTTAACGTTAATAATGTTTATTTTTAAATTCAACCATTTAAATTCTTAAGTCGAATTTCGAATCAAATTTATATATCCAACCAAATTCATTCCCAACCAACCATTCTGAATTAAATATTTAGTTTAACTCATACTCAATACCATATATTTGATTTTCAATTTCTAATCTAAGTATCAATATAAAAATTGATTGTTCATAATTAAAACTTTAATTAATTCCATATTCCAGCTGTCGAAATTTCTAGAATGTTACAATCTCCCCCTTAAAACTTTTCATGCTCGAAAAGGAGAGATTGTTAGAGATATACCCATGTATACTTCAAATTTTCATATTTGTGTGAAATTCTCCACAATTAATTTAAATATGATATTTAAGCCATCGATCCTCTCTGTTTATCCATCATATTCAATTAACTCGGAAAATCAAATTTCCTTTCTTATAGTTGGAGATCAATTTTGATCGAACATGATTTTCTTTTTCTTCTGAATTGGGTTTTGCTTATTTCCATGCTACTTAAACTATATTCAATTTTCTTAGGCCAATTTCTATCTCAAATTATTTTGAGATATCTCCCAATTTCTCATTCTATCCAATCTTCTAAGAGATTCAAAATCATATAATTTCTTTTCAAAATCACTCTTTTTTTAAATTTCAATTTCTGCATAAGTTGGATATATGCATCTCAGATTATTCCAAATCTCTTTATAAACCTCATCCGTCAATGTTTACTTATCCATCGTTGCACTTATTCCTGACAATCCAAGTTCAACCCAATCTCCTTACATTTAATCTGTTTAATATTTCCAAACACTCATTGAAGAGTGTAAGTAATATCTCCTCTTCAAGTCGACAATTTGTAAATTGAAAGCTTGAAATTTTCTGAAATCCGAAATCGTTTATAACTTTAATACATAACACGGAATTCATGTAGAAAATATTTGTAGCACCCCATACTTTTCTATGCCCCAATTTCGACAAAAAATGAAACTTAAACATATCCGAGCATGGAGCGTGTATATCTGGTACATGCAATAAATGAGCATGAGCATAATCAAAGTACGATAAAAGAAAACTCACAGTCGAAACAAAATAGGATAACTAGTATTACCTTAAATAACTACCTTTTTTCAAAGTAGGTCACTTTTCCAATACCGAGCATGAGAGAGAATGAGAATCGAAAGCCAAACTAAAATACCTGTGAGAACTTGACCTTCTCTAGAAAACCTGAGTGGTTGTAATGAGGAGGGGGGTCAGAGCAACAAAATTCTGGTGAACAGGAAATGTACAACACGGATTATAATACACAGATGTACCTGTTTGGTTCAACTAAATATGTATGCCTACAAAGGTAAGTGATTCTAGCCTAACCTTGTAAATGTTTACGCACGACCCTACTATTCTTCCCAAGGTAGTATTCCAAGATATAATAGCGAGTAGAACATTTACACATATTTTTAGGAAGCCCTAAAACCATAATTTAACTGATTATTAGGCCGAGAAGTGAACCCCTAACTGCGGAGTTCTTACATATATACCTTTCGATCCACTTTCCCTTTATTTATTTTTTTGCCTCACTAATAATGATAGATAGGGTGGATTCTCCCAATTGCTTAAGACACTAAGCGTACTTATTGGTCGTTTAATACCTCTTTATAACTTGTTCCATATTCTTATAAACTAGAGAGCACTAGCTATGGGCCCTACTGATTAAGGCTTCTGTCATTCACGCATATACCCTTACTCTGTATAAGGTGAGAGATGGTATTTTGTCACTTGTTATACTTCTAGATAACCTTATTGAATAACCCCCTTGTTAGGGATTGCGGAATGGATCGTTAAGGAAAAACAAACACTAGAGGGGGGTGAATAGTGTTTTTGAGAATTTAAACAAAATCTAAAACTTATGTGAACTACTATATAAATCAAACACCACAGAAACAATCACAGACATAGAATCAAACACAAACACAAAAATAAACAAAAGTAAAGTGCAGAAAATGAAAGAACACACCAGAATTCATACTGGTTCGGAATTGCTCCTACACCCAGTCCCATGCAACACTGAATTGCGTAGAGTTTTATTACTATATCAATATCCAATTACAACCCTTCTTGATTTCACGGCAACAAGGGATACCACCGATTCCATACACATTTGATCAAGTATATCCTCCTTGATTTCACAGCAACAAGGGATACCACCGATTACCCATCCTTGATTTCACGGCTACAAGGGATACCACTGATTACTTACATAACCCAAACAATTACAAACAACCCTATAACTCTTCAATAACACTTGATTCAGAGAGTATCAAGTAGAGAGTGAGAAGAGAAGAAGTTTAATGAAAACAAAGCTGAATTCGGCAGAGTATAAGTGTAGAAATCATAAAAATGAAAAGATATAATGGTGTAAAGAAACGGAATGAAGATGGAGAAGAAGAAACGATAATAAAATTTGAAATCAGCCCCTATTTATAACATTTGAAAGGTTGCAACATTCTGAACGGTCACAAATAGTGAAAAGACACTTCCTTTCAATTTTGAAATAACGACAGTTATATGTCGACAAGGGCATAAATGTATGTCGACATATACATGTGTAAAACTAAATTTTGAGCATTTTTCAAGTGTTTATATATATATATATAATTCTAGAAATTCTTGAATTAAAACATAGTGTTATAAATGAGTATTATAAAGTAGGAAATCATATGAAAACATAAATATAAACTATGTAAACATATTTATAAAATTATAGAGTTAAAACTATATAAATATTAAGTATACAACAGTATAAATATATAAAACTTATAAAACTTGAGTTTGAAATCAAAAGTAAAGTAAAGAAAATAAAATAGAGAAGATAGAGATTAAAGATAGAATTTGAAAATAGAATTTGAAATCAGAAATTGAAAACCAAAATTTGAATATGAACCTGGAGTGCTATTCAGAGTCTTACACAATCTAGACTCTATTACTATATTTATCTTGAAATCTTGAAATCTTGAATATTCATGAGTCTTGAATCATCTCTGAATTCTGAATCTCTAATATTTTTAAACTGTATAGTCTTCAGTAATAATTCTTGTATATAAAGTTTGCATATGTGTATATATATATATTCTGGAAAAAGGTGTTAGTATATATTTTACAATCAATGAATATTGAAATAAGGTTGTTGTCATCAAAACTCCATTCTCCAACAATCTCCCCCTTTATTATGATGACAACCTTAGTTTATAAAATATAATACCTATATATACCTATTGATGATGATCCTTCAAATACTCCCCCAGTTTATATGAATCCTATAAACTATGTCTATATTTTACAATTTCTTCCCCTTTGCCATTATCAAAATGAAATTCTAAAATTACCCTCCTAAATCATATAACTATCTAAATAAAACCTATAAGTAACTAAGTAATTCCTAAATCAAAGTAGAATCTCCTCCTAAGTAAAATATTTTAATTTATAATTCTTATATACAACCCCTTAATTCTTGCCTATATAACAAGGTAATAGAACACTTATGTCATACAAAACAAGAAATATATTTAATAATGGTTTTACAAACGTTGTTATATGTGCATACTATACATTGAAAAGGAATGGAAATATATAACAAGAATCGAATCAAATCCTATATTCTATTTGTCCTTAGCTGTAGGAGACTTGTGGGTAGGGCAATTTGGATAATGAAGACAAAATTCTCCATTCCTTTCAATCATATTTCCGTTATGATCGTATAGGACTTCATCCACACAAATAACTCAATCCTCTTCATTTGAAACTTCTTTTTGCTCTTCCTCGGGTTCCTCTTCCTCCATTATATCTTCTTCCTCTTCTTATGATTCCTCCACTTCTTCCAAAGGCTCGTTATCATCTTCTATGATAACTGGATTAGCCTGATTATCCATTATAAACTTAAGAAGGCTTCTTATCACTTTTCCTTGCCTATTTTGTTCTTGGTACATCCTTATTTGAAGTACTTGTATTTTAGCCATCAATTGCAGAGCATACTCCATCTTTTCTTCAATTTTAATGACATTAGATAGTGTAGACCATTGAAAAGGACCTTCGAATGCTCCAGCGGATGAATCGGGATTGATTTGGGTGTCTAAATTGGTGAAGGCGATTGTTTAATTTAATTTAGAATTTTTACAGAAGAGAGAAATGAAATCGAAGAAGAAAAGTCGAAGTAGAAAGTTTAAATAATTGATATAACTAACTTTTGGTGGGAATTAAATTTAAAATTCTGATAGTCATATGTCGACATATACATGAACGTATGTCGACATTCTTGTTTTTTAAATTTTATTTTTCTGATTTTTTATGTTATTTATATATATTAGTATATTTAATTATTCTAACTCACTTAATGAACATATGCCTAATTCTCTTCTAAATTTACTAAATGTTGCTTTGTTTAATGGTTTTGTTAATATATCTGCTATTTGTTTATCTATTTTTGTAAATTCGAGTGAAATTTTCTCTTTACTTACGTTATCTCTTAGAAAATGATGTCTTATATCGATATGTTTAATTCTTGAATGATGAATTGGATTTTTAGAAATATTTATAGCACTCGTATTGTCGCAGTATATCGGTGATTTATTTATATTTAATCCAAAATCGTTTAGAGTTTGTTGTATATATATTACTTGTGAACAAGCCAAAACAACAGAGATATATTCTGCTTTAGTTATTGACAAAGATATAGTATTTTACTTTTTACTAAACCACGAAACTAGTGAATGTCCTAAGAAGTGACATGTTCCACCAATACTTTTACGATCGTATTTACATCCCGCATAGTCGGCGTCATAGTAAGAAACCAAGTAGAATGAATCATCCTTAGGGTAAAATAATCCAAAGTCTGATGTATGCTTTACATGCATTAGAATACGTTTTACGGCTTTTAAATGTGTTTCCTTAGGTTGTGATTGATATCTTGCACAGAGACATACATTATATCTGGTCTGCTAGCAGTTATATATAATAATGATCCTATCATTTCTCTATATCATTTTTGATCAGTGTCTTTAGATGTATCATCTTTATTTAATGCTATATTAGCTACCATAGGTATTTGTCTCCCATTTGTTGTTGTTAGATTATATTTATTAATTAGATCTCTTGCGTATTTTTATTGATTAATAAATATTTCGTTCTTTAATTGACGAATTTGTAATCCTAAAAAGAATGCTAATTATCCCATATGACTCATTTTGAATTCTTGGGTCATAATATTTGAAAATTCTTTATTCATCTTATCGTTTGTTAATCCGAAAATTATATTGTCAACATACATTTGTACTAATTGAATATCCTTATTAATTTTCTTAATGAACAAAGTATTATCTAATTTTCCTATTTGAAAATTCGATTGTAACAAATAATTTCTTAATCTATCATACCAAGCCCTAGGAGCCTATTATAATCCATATAACGCTTTTTTTAACTTATATACGTGATCTGGTAATTTTTCGTCTTCAAATAGAGGTGGTTGTTGTACATATACGTCTTCTTTAACAAATCCATTTAGAAAAGCACTTTTGACATCCATTTGATGTAATTTGAAATAATTGTGGTTTGCAAAGGCTAGTAAAATTCTAATGGCTTCTAGTCTTGCTACAGGGGCAAAAGTTTCATCGTAATCTATTCCTTCTTCTTAAGTATAACCTTGTGCTACTAGTCGTGCCTTATTTCTTCTGACCTCACTGTGTTCATTCATTTTATTTTTATAAACCCATTTGGTTCCTATTATAATCTTATCCTTTGGTCTAGGAACAAGTTCCCATACATCATTCCTAGTAAACTGATTCAATTCTTCTTACATAGCAAGAATCCATGAATCATCGGAAGATGCTTCCTTTGGATTCTTAGGTTCAATAGTTGAAGTAAATGCAGTAATACTCATTTTATTTAATTGATTATGGGTTCTAACAACGGATTCAATATCTCCTAGGATATTTTCTACAGGATGGTCTTTAAGTAATCTAATTCTTTTATTTGGTTGATTATCTTCATGATTTACTTCATTAATTTCATTTTCACATTCATTTTCATTGTTTTGAGTTATACTTTTATAATTTTCGTTGAAAGAAACGTTTAAGGTTTCCTCTATGGTATTGCTTCGAGTATTAAAAACTCTTTGTTCTTTACTTCTTTCTGAAAATCCAACAAATATTCCTTTATTAGATTTCGAGTCAAACTTGCCTAAATTATCTTTAATTATTAAGTATAAAACATTTAGTTCCAAATATTTTAAGATATGATACTTTTGGTTTCTTATTATACAAAAGTACATATGGGTTTTATGAGTTAAAGATCTAATTGAAATTCTATTTATAATATAGCAAGCTGTTGCAACTTCCTCTGCCCAAAAATTTCTTGGTAAATTACTATCAGATAACATAGTTCTTGCACACTCTTGTATCGTCCTACTTTTACGTACAACTACTCCATTTTGTTGTGGGGTTCTCGGAATTGAAAAATTATAGGTTATTCCCTTTTGTTACAATATTTTTCAAAATTTTCGTTTTCAAATTCTCCACCATAATCACTTTGTATTGTTTTGATTTTTAGCGATAATAAATTTTGAATTCTTTTAGATTTTTTTTTGAATTGATCAAAAGCATCACTTTTATTTTTAAGAAACAAAGTCCAAGTAAATTGTTGACTATTACGTAAATATATCTATTATGATTTATCGGTTGAACTTGAGATGGACCAAATAAATCCATGTGAATCAACTCTAATGGTTTTGAGGAAGTAATTTCCTCTTTTGATTTAAATGAACCTCTCTTTAATTTCTTAATTGACAAGCATCACATAAATTATTAACTTTGAATTTCATTTTGGGTAATCCTCTAATTGAATCTAGTTTATAAATCCTAGAGATGTGTTTGAAATTTATATGACCAAATCTCTTATGTCAAATCTAGGGGTCACTTGTATTGGCCATAAGACATAGGTTATCGCTGGAGATTTTTTTACTCAATATATAGATATATTTCTTTCTATCTCCTCCGAATATTACTTTAGAATTCCTATCTTCTATAAAACATTTATCCTTTTCGAAGTTTATTTTATAGCTCTTATCCCAAAGTTGACTTATACTTAGCAGGTTGTGTTTTAAATCCCTAACTAATAAAACATCAGAAATAATAGGAGTTTCAGAATTACCGACATTGCTGATTCCAATAATGTATCCTTTAGAGTTATCTCCGAAGTGTTCACCATTCCACCATCTTCATATTTCATATTATTGAGTAATTCAGGATTTCCTGTCATATGTCTCGAACAACCACTATCCAGTATCCATTTGTCTTTTTTGATTTCGACCAGTTGCTTTCCAAAATTTGAATTCTCAATGGCCATGTAACATACTAGTTCGAAATTTGAATTTCCAACAGCCTCCTTTCAGAATTTGAATTTTCAAAAGCTACCATTTCAGAATTTGGATTGACAACAACCACTTCACCCATCTTTTCAACTTTTTAATTTTCAAAAGTCATAAAATACATCTTTTCTTGGATTGAACAATATTTCAGTAGATCACATGACTTTTCAACATGATTATATGTAGACTCTTTCAACATTGATGTAATGCATGAGTTGACACTAGTGTTAACAAATATTCCAAAATTTTCCATTTAAAAGTTTTCAAAAATCAAATTATGAACTTTTTGAAAGACCTTGCTCTGATACCAATTGTTAGGGACTGCGAAATGGATCGTTAAAGCAAAACAAATACTAGAGGGGGGTGAATAGTGTTTTTGAGAATTCAAACAAAATTTAAAACTTATGTGAACTACTATATAAATCAAGCACCATAGAAACAATCACAGACACAAAATCAAACAGAAGCACAAAGATAAACAAAAATAATGTGCAGAAAAGGAAAGAACACATCGGATTATATACTGGTTCAGAATTTCTCCTACGTCTAGTCCTACGCAACCCTGGATTGCGCAAAGTTTTATTACTATACCAATATCCAATTACAATCCTCCTTGATTTCACGGCTATAAGGGTTACCACCAATTCCACACACACTTGATCAAGTATATCCTCCTTGATTTCACGGCTACAAGGGATACCACCGATTACCCGTCCTTGATTTCATGGCTACAAGGGAGACCACTGATTACTTACACAACCCAAACAACTACAAACAACCCTATAACTCTACAATAGCACTTGATTCAGAGATTAGTGAGTAGAGAGTGAGAAGAGAAGAAGTTTAATGAAAACAGAGTTGAATTCGGCAGAATATAAGCGTAGAAATCATAAAAATGAAAAGATATAATGGTGTAAAGAAAGGGAATGAAGATGGAGAAGAAGAAATGATAATTAAATTCGAAATCAGCCCCTATTTATAACATTTGAATGGTTGCAACGTTTCTGAACCGTCACAAATAGTGAAAAGACACTTCCTTTCAATTTTGAAAAAATGACAGTTATATGTCGATATGGGCATAAATGTATGTCGACATATACATGTGTAAAACTAAATTTTGAGCATTTTTCATGTGTTTTGATATATATATATATATATATATTAATGGCCTGGATATTCAGTCGATTGATTTTATAATATTTAATATGCTTTTAAATATTGAGTGGATAATATAAATGAATTTTTATATTGAGTTATCGATTTAGTAATCAATATATGATTTATTTCAAATATATTGAATAATCGTAACACGAAAACAAATCTAGTTTAATTTGAAATTTAAAACTGAATCGAAAAGATTTAAGTGATCAATATAAATTCTATTTGAATTTATAAACGATAATAATAATTTATTATCGAGGAATTTATTATTTTGAATTTGATTTATGTCGGTTTAAAATAGTATCTTCTCCATATGATCGAACTGGACTTTGAAACTTGTCCATGTGTGTTCAAAATAGTGTGATAACCCTAGGAATGCCTGTTGTTGGGTTCGAAAAGGAGTTCAGAATCATAGGGTAGTTTAAATTAAATTGTACTGGTTTAAATAAAATAAAAATCAAATAAGGCAATTCATTTCAAGTGAAAAGGGCCGCTACTTGTCTCATTCATAACCAGAGAATCGATGCTTCAAATGAAAGGCCGACCCCTCCTCCACGATACCCTTCTATTTCTTCAGATAATCAAAAGCATCGAAATCCCCTTTTTCATTTCATTTGTAAAATCGCGAGTTCCAAAGAAATCACTCTTGATGAAAACCGCCAACCATGAATTCCTCAACCCAAATGCAAATCGATTTATTCCTTCGAGCCTCCGCTTACTTCGATGGCTTTCAACTGGGGCACGCGACAGTATTTTCTGACATTGGAGTATTTCCAATCACTATTAGGGTCTCACGATTTTTGTTCTTGGATTCTGGTAGGGTTCCGAACCGGATCTGGTGGTTTTGAGTTGGAGCATCACATTACAGGAGTTCGATTGGGAAGTGGGTTTGGTGAAGCTCGATCTATTGGAGGGTTCGCAAGGCACTGGGAGTCCGATCCGGTTAGTGATGTCTCGAGATGGAGGCAGCAACGTAAATGATGTTCATTGTGTCATCACTATTGAACGATGAGCTGGTGTAGGAAGCAGTTGTAGCCAGAAATGGTAGGAAGTAAACCAGTTTGTGAATTGTGACGATGTTGAATATTATGGGTTGAAGTTGTGGCAAGTGGAGTATGGGTTTTTACTGATGTTGAGCGGAGAGGATGCAGTAGGTGGAATGCTACCAAGTTGTTGCTGCAACAAGTCAGAGAGGTGGAAGTTGTTGATGACAAAATGGTGTTCGGCGAAATGCCACAAAGGGTGGAGTAGGATTTTAGAGGGGCCGACGGTAGTTGTTTGGAGCTGTTCAGAGAAATACTACGCCAATTTGATCGAGTTATTTAAAAGACGGTGAGGTATATGTTTTTACAAATTTAATTACATAGGAGAATTAATTAAATTGTTAGTTGTTACTTTAAATCATTATCGTTTAATCGTTAAGTCAAAATTTAATAATCATAGGTACACAGTAAATTTCATTCAAGATGATTCGAATGAATTCAATGTCAAGACGAATTGGAACTAAACAGATATTCAGCAAATGAAATCATGGTGAGTAAATCTCACTCACCTGTTATTTAGAATTTATTTTTTATTTGGTAAAAATAATCGTTGTTGCTTGTTTGAATGCTTTCTGGTTGATTTAAATATATTAGTTATTTAGGGTTGGCTATTATATATATATATATATATATATATATATATATATATATATATATATATATATATATTGGGTTGATGATTGGATTGTTCCCGCAGTACCATTAGCGGATTCCCGCAGTACCATTAGCGAATGATTTCACTATGCGCCCCACAAATATATATTAGTGGATGACCTTCTATACCGCGATATCCTGCCTCGAAGCAGGATGGATATTATTTATGTTGACTAACGTTTGTAGGAAAAACAGGTTGATGGGATCCAACTGGATTCCTCAAAAAAATATTATACGTTTGTTTGTTTGTTTGTTTTCACATATATATAAATTCATATATGATGTGTTAGATAACCAATGAATGATAAATTGGATGATTGTGTGTTTAAATAGAACTGGGTCTAAATGTTGATTTATAAAAATATCATGAAAAGGATATTTGAGATTTAAACGGAAAAATTCTATTTTTCTAAATAGAATTTGAATTTCGAATGGACTAGAAATATTAACTTGTTTTGAATAATTAAAACAAGTAGTTCATTTATAAACGAAATTTATAAATGAGGTGAAATGAATTATCATTGGAAAATTCAGAAATATAAATACGAGTGTTAAATCGAAAAGGGAAAATTATTTTTCCAAAGTATAAATATTTATTTCAAATGAATTTGAAAGTGAGACTTGTTTAATATATAAACAAGTAAAATAAAGGGTGTTTGTAAATAAAAAGGATTTAGTTTCAAATAGGTTTGGAATGAAGATTTGGGTTAAGATAGGTAATGAACAAGTTAATTTATAAATGATGTTTATAAATAATTTATAAATGATGTTTACAAATCAAGTGAAATAAGAAAAAGAGTTAATTAGCAAACTAATTAACAAATTAAGTTAAAACGATTGAATCAAGTTGACTTTGAATAAGTAAACTCGTGACTTCATATTCAAATAGAATATGAAACCTGAATTGGAAAATGGAAGTTGACTAGTTTATAAGTGTAACGACGCGGAAAATGTGAACCAATTTAAAAATTTTAAATTGGCTAAAATAAGGGATTTTAAATATTTAAAATAAATATTTTAAATAATAAAGATGAAAGGTAAGTTCGACATTTGAAAACGAATATAATTAATTCTAATTATAAACAGGGCCTGAAATGGCGCGGCAGTTTCAAAATTTGAATTCAAACTTTGACTGACTGTACCGGGTGCAAAACAAAACGGATTTCAGTGAAACCAAAAATATTTAAATCTATTAGTGAATACCTTTCTAACGAATCTGAAAAATCGAAGTTTCATAGCGGAAAGCCAAAGTTATGGCGAAATGAATTTTCAGAAAGGTCACTATGGAATTTATATAGCCCGTGAAATTGGCCATTTTGCAAACGACCTCGGAATTTGACGAAACCAATTTTTTTGGAACCAGGATGTCAAATTATTGCTAGGTTTAAAATTTCATAATTTTTGAAGCTAGTATGTGAGCGTGGCAAAGGAAAATGTGTTTTGGTCAATTACAGTTAAATTGGATCGACCAGAAATGGGCCATTTTTCAAACGGTCTCAGAATTCGACGAAACTAGTTTTGTTGGGACCGTATCGTCAAAACATAGCTAGATTTATTTTTCTGGAATTTTTCGAATCAGTATGTGGCCCTGGCAAATTGAAATGTACGTTCAAACTAAATATTGAATGTTTTATATTTTAATTTGAAGTAAAACTGACAGAAACATTCGAATGGGCCTTCGAAACATATCCCATTGTGTTCGGAATGGGGGTAAAACACTAGGGACGACAGTCGTTGGGTTTGGATTGGAGTTCGTGTGTGACAAGGGGTATTTTTGAAATTTTAAAAATATATAAATTAATAAAAAAATCCTATTGGCTAATCACTCTCTCTCCCCTTTTTTTCTGAACCCCCCCCCCCCCCGATCGACGACGGCTCGCGCTCCCTCCTTCCCGACCCTTTTCTCGTCGCCTCAACCACCTACAAGCGTCGCCACAACCCTACCTCGACAGCGCCGACCCTCCTCTTCAAATCCGACCCACCTTCGCCTTCTCCCTCCTCCCCATCAACGAGAACGAGACCCAGGAAGTTTCGAACTTCCCGCCGCCAGATCTCCTTCCTCCGACCACCGAACGGGCTGCGACCACTACGGCATGGAGCGCCTCTCCCCTCTTCGACACCATATAACCCGATCTTCATACTGTACAGTGAATCAAAAGAAAAATCCATACCTAGTTTCGAGCAGTAAAACGAGGTACACGGTTAATTTATTTTGAATTGATTTTTACACTTTTAAGTGTTGCAAACTTGTAAAAATCATATCTTTTTCGTTCCTTGTCGAAATCCAGTGAAACAAGAGACACCGGGACCGGGTGGATGTCTTCTACATTCTAGAAGAGACCGTCGAAATCCAAAGGGTTGATGCGTTCTGATCCTGAGGCTCGGGCTAGAGAGTCTCGAATTCGGTAAGGACTATCTTTTGCCTTGGTTCATGACGGAAATCCAATTTCCAAATACGTGATTATGCGGTTTTGATTGTATACCTATATATGGCGACATAGTGGTATGGGGCATTAATGTCGTCTATGATTGATAGTTATAATTTGAAATTGTTTTTGAAACATATAAACACTAGTAGTAATATCAAATGCTTTTGTTTTATTAGTATCAAGCATATTTTGGCCATTATAAGGTAAAACTCTATCCTCCTGTTTGCGTTGCATTGTGTGATGGGAACTGAGTCTTATAATGGCTTCATTTTTATAAAAAGCATTGCGATGTTTAAAAGATTATTTGTTTTAAAGCATTGGCAATCCGATGGAGTAAACCCGTTCAACGAAAGTGGCGTGGTCCTGGGATTAGCCATATTTTAATTGTGTTGAGTAGATTTCTCATACCAGTCCCATGACTGACTCGTAGTTTGTTTCACTTTCAAACTCGAGTTACCCTTTTTCTACACTGGAAGCCTTGTATTCAGGTTTAGCTGGCTCTTTCGGGATAGCTGGAGCTGAAGATGGATTCTATTATTTATCTCTTTTTATGTTGTTCAGCTCCTATTGTACATTATGTTTGTTTTCCGCTGTAGACATTTATGTATAGCTGAACTGTATTTGTACTAAGTATGATCATGTATATTTTGTAACTCTGATGATTTCGTTTATCCAGTGTATTCTATTGTGCATTATCTGGTGTATTTATTTAATTATGTCCTGCCATTATCTGTTTATGTGTTATATTCCAAAGATTACCCTTTCCACCGTCAGTACGGGGTTCGGGGTCATCACATCGTGGTATCAGAGCTTTGGTTAAGCTTAATTCTGGAATATAACATATTAACGAACTCGTCAGAAATAGAACCAGTAGTGTTCTAGGATGGGTAACTCATTACAGAAAGGATCAGTAATATCCTAGTATGAGTGGCAGAATGAAATAACACCTCGATAGATACATTTACATTCAAGTATTTGTCTCTAAATTTTGAAATATCTGTTCTGTTGACCTGAGACTTTGTCTGCTAATTGCAGACGCTCTAGAAAATGAGTGCCAGAAACAGAAGAAGCAATACTGACCCGGATATAGAAGCTCTATTTATGAAATATAGGAATTTGGGTGGAAAACCGTTCTCGGGCGAAGAATCTATTATGAGAACACAAGCTTGGATTCATTCGGCTGAGAAAATCTTTGAAGGATTAAAGCTGAGGGATGACCAGAAAAGATTACTGGCCTCCTGGGCACTCGAAGACGAAGCTTTGTTCTGGTGGGATTCGGTTATTAAGGATAATCCAGAAGGTGATATCACCTGGGATAGATTCAAAGTGATTTTCCTGGAAAGATTTACTCCTCCCGAAGCAATTGAGCGACTATGTGATGAATTTTCTTATCTGATACAAGGAAATATGACCATTCCAGAATATCATAAGAAATTCAATGAACTTTCTCACTTTGCCCCTCATCTAGTTCAAAATCCGAAGAGGAAGAATCTGAGATTTATCAATGGGCTTCAAAGAAAATATCAGAATAGTGTAATGAGGAATGTGAAGCTTCCTTTTTCTGAAATGATATGCATGGCTTACCAGTACGAGGACCTCGACAAGAAAGGTATGTTACAGTACGAAGAGGAAGTCAGCTCTAGTAATAAAATTGAGTCTGAAACTGATCGTCCTGAGGCCAGTACAATGTCTGAGGTCAGTAAGAAGCCTAAAGTAAACCGGAAAAGGGCCAGATCTGAAAAAGAACCAACAACGACGGCCATATGCAGTAACTGCCATAAACAGGGGCATTTGACCTGGAATTGTAAACCCTTGAAGAAGCTAAAGAAGGATGAAACTAAATCCGGTAAGAAGTTTCAAGAGAACAGAAAGTGCAGTCAATGCCATCAGACCGGTCATCTTTCAAAGGCCTACCCGCTATTCAGAAAACCTGAAGCAGTACATGTAAATGAAATGGCAGAAGTGCCTGCATCTTCGTCTGCTCAGGAAAGGGCTGATGTTTTAGAAGGCACGCTTAATGTCAAAAACATTCCAGTTAAAGTGTTGTTTGATACAGGCTCGTCACGAAGCTTTATTGCAAAGAATGCACTTAAAAACTGGATTTGAATTTGAAGAAGCTCAAAGAACCAATGACTGTCCAAAATCCGGTTGGGGGTTCCATCGATCTCAGTTGGATTTGTGCAGTACCTGTCTCTTTTTCTTGCTATAAATTCCCTACTATCTCTATCATCATGAATTTTACTGAATTCGATCTTATTTTGGGATTGGATTGGCTAACCAAATATGAAGCTGAGGTAAGATGCGCCGAGAGAGTTGTTAGGGCAAAGATTAAATCAGGGAATTATATAACCATTCCCTGTGAAGGTCAGAATTCTAATAGAAAAGACTTCTGGGCAGCTTTGGATGTTTCTCCTGCTCAAATAGAAAATATCCCTGAAGTCACAGAGAATATTCCCGACCTCGTAAAAGATATTCCCATCATCAAGAACTATGCGGATGTATTTGAAGAAGTTGTTCGCTTACCTCCGCAGAGAGAAATAGATTTCAAGATCGCTTTGATTCCGAATGCAAGACCGGTAGTTCACGCTATTCGAAGAATGTCCTTGAAAGAGAAAGAGGAATTAGACAATCAAACAAGACAACTTGTATGGAAGGGTCTAATCAGGCCTAGTTTCTCTGATTGGGGAGCAGCAGTGGTGTTTGTCCCAAAGTCTGATGGTACTCTACGGCTGTGTGTGGATTATCGTGATCTGAACAAACAGACAATAAAGAATAAATATCCATTGCCGAGAATCGATGATTTATTGGATCGTCTGAATGGAGCACAGGTATTTTCAAGGATGGACCTAGCTACAGGCTTCCATCAACTTCGTATTGCCGAAGAGTGTGTTCCTATGACAGCGTTCAGAGGTCCAGACTTATTCTATAAGTGGTTAGTAATGCCATTCGTCTTATGTAACGCTCCAGCATACTTCGTCGATTTAATGAATAGAGTGTTCAGAGGAGTCCTGAATAAGTTTGTTCTGGTTTTTATTGACGATATTCTAATCTTCTCTAAATCAAAGGCCGAACATGAAAAGCATTTGGAGCAAGTTCTAGAAATCCTCAGAAGGAATGTATTAAAAGCCAAACTATCCAAATGTATATTCTGGCAAGATGAAGTGAAATTTCTAGGCCACGTCGTATCGAAAGAAGGAATTGCTGTGGATCCAAGTAAAATCACAGCTATTCAAAACTGGAAACAGCCTAGTACTCCTATAGAGGTTCGCAGTTTTCTTGGATTGTCTAGTTATTACCGGAAGTTCGTTAAAAAAATTTCGAAGATATCTGGTCACTTAACGAAGCTTACAAAGAAGCACTCTAAATTCAAATGGACTCCAGAATGTGAGGAGGCTTTTGAGGAGCTAAAGTTAAGATTAACAACTGCTCCAGTGTTAACCATCATCGATGGCAATCAGGATTTGAAAGTCTGGACAGATGCTTCTAGAGAAGGCCTTGGTGCAGTATTAATGCAAAGAGGTCAGGTTATTGCTTATGCTAGCCGTCAGCTGAAGCCGCACGAGAAGAACTATGTCACTCATGATCTTGAGTGGTTGGCTGTAGTATTCGCTTTGAAAATCTGGAGACATTATCTTTTGGGTGAGAGATTCGAACTGTTTACAGATCACCAGTCGTTGAAGTATCTGTTAACCCAGAAAGACTTGAATCTGAGGCAGCAACGTTGGCTAGAATTCCTTGCAGCATATGATTTCGAGATTCTATACACTCCAGGGAAAGCTAATGTCGTGGCCGATGCGTTAAGCCGAAAGAATGAAATGATCGCCAGTTTTATTATCACGACTTCATTGATAGATAAAATATCTGCCCTTCAGAAGGATGATCACTTCACTCAGAAGATCAGAGAGATAATTCAGAAAGGCGAACCCTCGAGTTTTCAGGTTGATAATGATGGGATTCTAAGGCTAAAAGGTCGAATCTGTGTTCCTAACATTGCTGAGCTCCGAAAGGAAGTACTGGATGAATGCCACAAGTCAAAACTTAGTATCCATCCGGGAGTAAGCAAAATGTATAATGACATCAAACGCACTTTCTGGTGGAAGTCGATGAAGAGGGACATTTCTTTATATGTTAGTCGATGCCCTACTTGCCAGCTAGTCAAAAGCGACCAACAGAAACTGGCTGGATTGTTACAACCGCTATACGTTCCAGGTTGGAAGTGGGAACATATTTCCATGGACTTCATAGATGGTTTGCCCAGAACCAGAAAAGGAAATGACAGTATTTGGGTGATCGTAGATCGCTTCACGAAGACCGCCCATTTCATACCTGTCAGATCAAACAGAACTGCTCAGAGTCTGGCGCAGATTTATTTCAAGGAAATTGTTAGACTACACGGAGTGCCAATCAGTATAGTGAGTGATAGAGATCCAATATTCACTAGCAAATTTTGGGAGGAATTTCAAGGAGATCTGGGAACAAAGCTGAACTTGAGCACCGCCTATCATCCTCAGACAGATGGTCAGACTGAGAGGGTGAATCGTATACTAGAAGATCTATTGCGGGCTTGTGTTCTAGATTTCGGTGGATCATGGGAAGACCATCTGCATTTGGCTGAATTCTCATATAATAACAGCTATCAGGCCAGCCTGACAATGTCGCCATTCGAAGCATTATATGGTAGACCGTGCCGATCTCCTGCTTGTTGGGTTGAACCTGGAAATAGGCTTCTATTAGGGCCTGATATGATCCGAGAAGCAGCCGACAAAGTCGATTTCGTTAAGAAACGATTACTCGTCGCTCAAAGCCGACAAAAGAGTTATGCCGATAAGAGAAGAAGAGATATATCATTTGCTGTTGGCGACTATGTATACTTGAAAGTATCGCCGATGAGAGGAGTTATCCAGTTCAGTAAAACAGGGAAGTTGGCGCCCAAATTCATTGGTACGTTTCCTATTCTGGAACGGATCGGAACTCTCGCTTATAGGGTTAAATTGCCTGATTGGTTTCCTGGAGTGCATGATGTATTCCACATATCTCAACTTCGAAAGCATGTTCATGATCCAGACTTGATCGTGGAAGAAGCAGCTCAACAGGATATTGAAATTACTCCAGAATTGGCTGTGAGAAGAGAGCCGCTAAAGATCATCGGCAAAGAAACCAAAGAGCTGAGGAACAAGAAGGTTCACTTAGTCAAAGTGCAATGGAGTGGAGATCCGCGAGATTGTACTTGGGAAACTGAGGAGAGCATTCAGAAAGCCTATCCTAAATGTCGAATAGATATCTCTGATTGACTCCGGTGCAAGGTACAATTACCATACTTTGCATTACCAATTAGTTCTCTACTTTGTTGTTATTTTCTTTCCATGGATGTGCACTTTTAATTCTATAGTCTGCTTAATTTAAAAAGAGTGTATGAATTAATTTGTATGATTTTGAAAAGTTAAAAAAGAAAAAAAATAAATTGATTGATGTTTGTGTTGTGTGATAGTAGATTTGATTAATCAAAAATTATTGAAATGATAGTTAATTTAATCAATAATAGAATGAATGGTAGAATTTATTCGATTAAATCACACAATGAACTGATTAGAAAATAAATAGAAATATAAACTTGTGCATTATATATGTTTGAACAGGTAAATGGATTAGCTGTTGAGTAAAGATTTTATTTGCGTGCCCAACAAATAGGTAAACCTTAATGAGTTGGATGCACAATTTTATTATTATATCAACTCCTGTGAATGCCATTGGATGCGGAGTGCTGGTTGTTCCGTGTGTAATAATAAACGTCGCCATAGGATAGTAACAATTAATTTTGAACTACATTACATGGCATACTTCTTGAAGATAGGCATACTTCATCATATACCACATAAGCATTTGGAGCTTGTGTGACGAGGTAGAAGATTTACCATACGAGCGAGAGGCTTATATGGCGATGACTATATTTTACAGGTTGAACTGATGACTGATATGGACATATAAAATTGTAACGATAAATTGCCAGATTAATAAAAAAAACCACATGGGTCTGGAGTTGACAATAATCACGTCTCTCTAGTCATTAGTTACAGCACATGTATTATTTATTTCCCACACGAGACGAGGTGACGAGGATTTATCCTCTGGAGCAATTAAAAATACACACTCCCTCAGGCTTTGACAGGGTGACGAGAATTTATTCTCTGGAGTTATTATCTATACACGCTCCCCTGTAAACACCAGAATATATCACTATAAATATGTGTATGCTTTATAGGATTTATTGGGTACCTAATACGGCCCAATAAATTTCCAAACCCCTCCCCGTACAAAGGAGGTTATGGAGAAATTTTTCGAAAATTCCGGGTGTTAGCCAAATTTTTGAAGAATTTGAAAATTCTCATAAACTGAAAAGTTGGAGAATGGAAGCCAGATTGAACGTTGAGTTGATTAATCAAACCACTTTCGACTTTGTTCCTTTTCGGGGATGAAAAGTTTTAAGTGGGGGAGATCGTAACGACCCGGAAAATCTGAACCAATTTAAAATTTTTAAATTGGCTTAAATAGGGGACTTTAAATATTTAAAATAAATATTTTAAATAATAACGATGAAAGGTAAGTCTGAATCGACATTTGAAAACGAATATAATTAATTCTAATTATAAACAGGGCCTGAAATGGCGCGGCAGTTTCAAAATTTGACTGACTGTACCGGGTGCAAAACAAAACGGATTTGAGTGAAACCAAAAATATTTAAATCTGTTAGTGAATACCTTTCTAACGAAATCTGAAAAATTGAAGTTTCATAGCAGAAAGCAAAAGTTATGGCCATATGAATTTTCAGAACGGTCGCTATGGAATTTATATAGCCCGTGAAATTGGCCAATTTGCAAACGATCTCGGAATTCGACGAAACCACTTTTGTTCGATCCGGGATGTCAAATTATTGCTAGGTTTAAAATTTCATAATTTTTGAAGCTAGTATGTGAGCGTGGCAAAGGAAAATGTGTTTTGGTCAATTACAGTTAAATTGGATCGACCAGAAATGGGCCATTTTTCAAACGGTCTCAGAATTCGACGAAACTAGTTTTGTTGGGACTGTATCGTCAAAACATAGCTAGATTTATTTTTCTGGAATTTTTCGAATCAGTATGTGGCCCCGGCAAATTGAAATGTACGTTCAAATTAAATATTGAATGTTTTATATTTTAATTTGAAGTAAAACTGCCAGAAACATTCGAATGGGCCTTCGAAACATATCCCATTGTGTTCGGAATGGGGGTAAAACGCTAGGGACGACAGTCGTTGGGTTTGGATTGGAGTTCGTGTGTGACAAGGGGTATTTTTGAAATTTTAAAAATATATAAATTAATAAAAAAATCTTATTGGCTAATCACTCTCTCTCTCCCCTTTTTTTCTGAACCCCCCCTCCCCCTCCCCCCCCCCCCCCCGATCGACGGCGGCTCGCGCTCCCTCCTTCCCGACCCTTTTCCAGCCGCCTCAGCCACCTACAAGCGCCGCCACCACCCTACCTCGACAGCGCCGACCCTCCTCTTCAAATCCGACCCACATTCGCCTTCTCCCTCCTCCCCATTGAAGAGATGAGACCCAGGAAGTTTCTAACTTCCCGCCGCCAGATCTCCTTCCTCCGACCACCGAACGGGCTGCGACCACCACGGCCTGGAGCGCCTCTCCCCCCTCTTCGACACCATATAACCCGATCTTCATACCATACAGCGAATCAAAAGAAAAATCCATACCTAGTTTCGAGCAGTAAAAACGAGGTACACGACTAATTTATTTTGAATTGATTTTTACACTTTTAAGTGTTGCAAACTTGTAAAAAATCATATCTTTTTCGTTCCTTGTCGAAATCCAGGGAAACAAGAGACACCGGGACTGGGTGGACGTCTTCTACATTCTAGAAGAGACCGCATATTTTTCTGAGCCTTCTGCTATTTTTGGTGGAGTGGAACCCAAAGTGAGATTTCTAAATTATAAACGATATGGAAAACGATGATGTATAAATTATATAGTCGATGTATGAGTTATATAAGCGTTGTACACCTCTTGTATAAGCGTTGTATAAGTTGTACGTTCGATATATAAGTTATATATGCGTTGTAAAAATTATATATGTGTTGAAATAGAAGTGAAATGCTTATATATATATATATATATATATATACGCCCCTCGTCCACAAACCATGGAAGATATTTATTGGTTGTGATTGGTGTGAAAATTGGTTGATTACGAATGGTTGATTAGAATTGTTTGTGGTTGAAATTGATTGATTGTGGTTGAAAAATACCCGTTTGTGATTGAGAAATATTTGGTTGAAACCACATAGGATTAGTTTGTGGAAATGAAAAAAATATACATGCCGCCTGCGTGCGAACTAGATGCATGATTCCCCATTGTCAAAAGCTGCGAGGCTTTAAGGTAGAGCGAGGAGCCGTACTAGGGACGTTCCCGGCTTTAACTACCCTGCTATTATGCTGCCGAAATTTTGAATAATATTCATGTGTTAGAATTATTTTCCTGTATTGAAACTATATTCGTCTGTTGAATAGAAAACCTTCATGTGTTGAATCGATATTCATTCGTTGAATAGAAATTCATGTGTTGAAAGGTATTCGTGTTTTAAATATAAAAGTCACCCTTTTATCTATATATACCAATTATAGAAAACCTTCATGTGTTGAATCGACATTCATTCGTTGAATAGAAATTCATGTGTTGAATGGTATTCGTGTTTTGAATAAATTGTTTTTAACAATAAAAATCACATTTTACTCTATATATACAAACTATAGAAAACCTTCATGTGTTGAATCGATATCCATTCGTTGAATAGAAATTCATGTGTTTAATGGTATTCGTGTTTTGAATAAATTGTTTTAACAATAAAAATCACATTTTTACTCTATATATACAAACTATAGAAAACCTTCATGTGTTGAATCGAAATTCATTCGTTGAACTGAAATTCATGTGTTGAATGGTATTCATATTTTGAAAAAAATTGTTTTATAATAAAAATCCTATTTTTATCACCTATATTAACTATATAAAATAGTCGTGTTTTGAAATAAATCGTTTTACAATCACATTTTTACTATAGACATGAATTGTTAAAATAGTGAAGTGTCAAAGTGAATGAATGTTGGATAAAAATATCATTTTTATCAAATGTATGAAAAGAATATAGTTTTGAAATCGAAGAATCGATATATATATATATATATATATATATAGAATTGAAATATATCGAATAGCGAAGCTGCAGTTCGTGTTTTGAAACCGTGATTTCAAACGATTAGTGCGGGAGATCCGACCATCGGATTTTCCCGAAACCGAAACCATTGGGTTCGCTTTGGAAATATCTTTCCAACGACACCAACTTTGTGAAAATCCAACGGTTTGATTGTCTGGAATGTTTAATTCAAATCTGAAGAAAAACAGCGCCAGAATCGATTATATATATATATATAATTATAATTAATCGAATAACGACGCTGCAGTTCGTATTTTGAAATCGAAACTTCAAACGATTATACCGGGAGATCCGACCGTCGGATTTTTCCGAAACTGGAACCGTTGGATTCGTTTTGAAAAGATCTTTTTAATGACCCAGAACGGACTTGTAAATGGACTGTGTGTCTGACATTGAAATTCATTCTGTGTGATTGATAGCCATCAGTTACATGGCGTGAATTGCCTGTGTGGCATGCTAATCTGCAGTGATCAGGGCTTCTGTTGAAAAGCAAAGTCTTGTGGTGATGATCAAAGCACCGCCTGTGTGGCGTAGCTTTGTGTATAACGTGAATTCGCGAACCTCACACCCCGGTATGAACCAGAAACGGGAGAGGACATCAGGGAGGGCCTGCTTTCTTTCTAGCTAGGAGTTGTGTCAGTGTTTTTACACGGCCTGACATTTTACTTATGTGGATGATGGATAGCGAGGCGCCTCGGTTATATCGGTCGATCCGGGACCGATGGAGTCATTTGTTGGCTCATTTACGCCCCATAGGGCGGGGAAACGTAGTGTTCAGGCATAATAATTCACATCGGTGGACCGGCCCTGACGATCCAAAGGGTTGATGCGTTCTGATCCTGAGGCTCGGGCTAGAGAGTCTCGAATTCGGTAAGGACTATCTTTTGCCTTAGTTCATGACGGAAATCCAATTTCCAAATATGTGACTGTGCGGTTTTGATTGTATACCTATATAGGGCGACATAGTGGTATGGGGCATTAATGCCATCTATGATTGATAGTTATGATTTGAAATTGTTTTTGAAACATATAAACACTAGTAGTAATATCAAATGCTTTTGTTTTATTCGTATCAAGCATATTTTGGCCATTATAAGGTAAAACTCTATCCTCCGGTTTGCGTTGCATTGTGTGATGGGAACTGAGTCTTATAATGGCTTCATTTTTATAAAAAGCATTGCGATGTTTAAAAGATTATTTGTTTTAAAGCACTGGCAATCCGATGGAGTAAACCCGTTCCACGAAAGTGGCGTGGTCTTGGGATTAGCCATATTTTAATTATGTTAAGTAGATTTCTCATACCAGTCCCATGACTGACTTGTAGTTTATTTCACTTTCAAACTCGGGTGCCCCTTTTCCTACACTAGCAACCTTGTATTCAGGTTTAGCTGGCTCTTTCGGGATAGCTGGAGCTGAAGATGGATTCTATTATTTATCTCTTTTTATGCAGTTCAGCTCCTATTGTACATTATGTTTGTTTTCCGCTGTAGACATTTATGTATAACTGAACTGTATTTGTACTAAGTATGATCCTGTATACTGTGTAACTCTGATGATTTCGTTTATCCAGTATATTCTATTGTGCATTATCTGGTGTATTTATTTAATTCTGTCCTGCCATTATCTGTTTATGTGTTATATTCCAAAGATTACCCTTGCCACCGTCAATATGGGGTTCGGGGTCGTCACAATAAGTAAGTTGAAATATTTTTTAGCGTGTTATATTCAAAAATGAAAGTGAAATAGGCAAGAGAGTTGAGTAACAAATTAATTAATGAGTTGAGTTAAAACAAGTGTATTAAGTTGAAATGAATTAGAAATATATGGATATACATGGGACAGGTTTGGAATGAAGTGTTAGAAGAGATATAAATATAATGCTCGATAAAAAGGTACGTATTTAAATTGAATATGAGATTTTATGCACCGTATTGGCTAGCCCCTTGGCTTTTCCTTTTTGTTTTGATTGGAGAGGGCCTGTGTGGCAAGGTTAGAATTTTTCCGGTTACTCTGTACAAAGGAGGTTATGGCGAATTTTTCCGGAAATTTAAGGAGTCAGAATATTTTTAAGAAGATTTGATAAACTAGAAATTGATATATCGATATATATAGAATTCAATAATAAAACAAACTTAAAATAGAATATTATAAACGAAAAAGAATTTTATAAATAAAATCCTGGGAGATATACGTTTTAATGTGAATGATGATTTAAAAGCAAATGATTTGCAAATTTAAAATGATCGTGTTGATAAGAAGTTAATCAAATGGAGTTAAAGAAATAGAGTTAAACAGAATTAGAAACTAACTGGAAATTAGTTGAGTTGAACGACTTTTTGAGTATCGATCTGATGTTGGTTTCAGCCTTCGGGGTTTATACTTGGGAATTTGTTCTCTTACTAGTTTACAGTTAGAGTCTGATAGATGTGGAAGAATAATGATATGTAAATATGCAATGGGAATGTTTTCTAGAGTTAATAACATATATTTTCTTAATATAGAAAATAAGGAAATATATATATATGTTAGATGATGCGATCGATAATTCCATTTGAAAATAAGATCGTTGTGTGTACACGGACATGTTTTCAGTTGATAGTTAAATCACCGACTATCAAAGTTTGACCATTTTTACGTTGTTAATATGGAGAGACCAGTTGGATTCTTATCCAAAGAACCACTTCGTATTGGCATAAGTGTTGCGAATCATATACGCCAAAGAAAATTGAAGACGGAGTAAAGTGCAAGGGCTGTTGTATAAGTCCTAGGTAGAGATTGCCTAGGATGGATGTACGAAATTGTACCTTCGTTTTCGTTCAATACCAGAACGAACATATATGGACGAATTTCTAACAGAATATTTCCCATGATCACATATGTTGGACTGTACAAATATATATGGTGGCAACAGATTTATTCCCTTAGCATAATATCCAGAATATCTGTGCAAATCAATTAGTGATTAACGGATCTGACAGTGTGGCATTCAAAGTGTTGGTGCTATCAATGAATGACAAGTAAGCGTAGCTTCTAGCCTCACAACCGGAAAATGACAAAAAAATTGGGCAGGCAGCATGGCTATGTGGTTAGCTCCCATTAGGGTGTATTATCACCTATCTAAAGATTCATTTAATTCCTTATTCTATTCGATGCCGTCCCATTCGGGAATGGTTGCTGATCCCAACCTTTGGTGATATACATTCGATACACTCAAGCGAAATGAGTGGTCGGTCATGTGTGGCTGAGTTGCAAGATGTTCTTGTTGAACTCGGTGTATTCTCCTCTAGAGATACACTAGCGGCAGGTGGATCCATACCTTGTCATAGTTGTAAATCAAATCCCCAATAAGTGCTCGCGGTTTTGATTGTATATTATATATGTGGAACGTGAAATGCAAACGTTCCACTAGATTGTTATTTATTTGATTTAGACACTATCATAATATCAAAAGAGTTTTGATATAAAGGTTATCGTTTCTTTCAAAAGGATTTTTAAAGTTAAATCAAGTGGTTTGGATTCTCATAAGGGAAAAACCCGTTCCGTGTTATACGTCGTGGTCTTATGAGATATCGTTTAGTATCTCAAACTGTTTTCAATTGTTTACTCATACCAGTCCCATGACTGACCTAGAGTTTATTTTGTTTTGTTTTACCTAAACTCTTGGGTGCCTAAATTTGTACGGACAGTCAAGTAGTTCAGGATTTTACAGATTTATCTAAAGGAGCTTGGAGCAGGAGGCTTCAGTGTTAGTTATCTAGTGTTATTTCCGCTGTATTGTAAGTGGTGCACTCTGATGATAATGTTATGTACATACAGTCAAATTTTGTATTTCAAAAGCTGTTATATATTATATTTTATTCCGCTGCGATATGAGATTATGTGTTGTGTTTCTGTTCTTCTTCTTCTATTCTAATTTTTTTTTCTATTTCTCACCCTCTAACTTCTTTCTATTAATGATTCGTATTTTCGTGATATTTGGGTTGGACGTATGTTGTATTTAGTCAACTCAGATATTACGGATTTGCGGGGCGTTACAGTTGGTATCATAGCTTAGGTTGAGCGAATACCTAGGCTTTGGTGGGGTTGTGCTCATTAGAGATATTGTCAGCAGAGCCCTAGAATGAGTTGAGTGTCTACATACGAGAGGGCGTATTTATTAAATTGATATAATAATTGTTTTATATTGTGTTGGCTAGTCTGTTGAACGGTTTATGAATTCTGATAGAATTGTGGGATGCCACGAAGTCGATAGGAATTTCTAAACACTTGAACAGAGAAATCTGACACAATGTTGTTTTAAGTGGGTAAATGAAATAATTTTATTCAAAATTCTATTTTAATATAGAAAGAATAATTTTATGAAATTATTATAATATATGGATGTGTTGATTGTTAATATTATAATCAAATAAGATTATAAAATTGGAATGGTTATATATAACCAAAATAGAATTTGTATATGAATCAAATATACAAATGAGATGAATTAAAATTGAATTCAAACCAGAATGAAAAATTTAAAATCATGGGAAGTTGAAAAATATTTTTCAAAGGATATAGAAATAATATAGCTTTGTTTTGGAAGTATTTTTGAATAAAAATCATTTTAGATGGATTTTAAAGGTGATTAAGCACTGAACTCACTTCAGTGGCTGGAAAATAATTTTGATGATGATCGCGACATCATTAGTGTTCATTTTCGAGTTTCTAAGTGATGGATTGCTACCTTAGAAAAGTTTTGATAGATACTTGTTTGAAAGAAAACAAGTTGATTTGGAAAATTCAAATGTTTTTGAATTTGGGATAGTTATATATATATATATTTATGTGATTTCAAAAGGGATTTGTAATGAAAACCCAGGAATTTGAATTCTAGTATTAAATTTAACTTAAGCAAGTTAAGTGTATTGAAGTGAATAATTGGCTAGAATTGATGTGAATGAATATAAATTAGATATGAATGAATGGTTTGAAATCATTCGAAGTTTGTAAATGAAGACCAAAAGTTTTGGTAGAACTAAAATTTGTTGAAATATAGAATGTTGAGTTTCATCAGAAGTGAGATGTTGAAAATTTAATGGGTTTGTAGCACTCTTCCTACCTTAGTAATTTCGGGGACGAAATTCATTTAAGGGGGGAAGAATGTAATGACCCGGATATTCCGTCGATTGATTTTATATTATTTAATATGCTTTTAAATATTGAGTGGATAATATAAATGAATTTTTATATTGAGTTATTGATTTAATAATCAATATACGATTTATTTCGAATATATTGAATAGTTGTAATATGAAAACAAATCTAGTTTAATTCGAAATTTAAAACTGAATCAAAAGGATTTAAGTGATCAATATAAATTCTATTTGAATTTATAAACGATAATAATAATAATTTATTATTGAGGAATTTATTATTTTGAATTTAATTTATGTCGTTTAAAATAATATCTTCTCTATATGATCGAACTGGACTTTGAAACTTGTCCCAGTGTGTTCAGAATAGTGTAATAACCCTAGGAATGCCTTTTGTTGGGTTCGAAAAGGAGTTCAGAATCACAGGGTAGTTTAAATTAAATTGTACCGGTTTAAATAAAATAAAAATCGAATAAGGCAATTCATTTCAAGTGAAAAGGGCCGCTACTTGTCTCGTTCAGAACCAGAGAATCAAAGCTTCAAATGAAAGGCTGACCCCTCCTCCACGATACCCTTCTATTTCTTCAGATAATCAAAAGCATCGAAATCCCCTTTTTCATTTCATTTGTAAAATCGTGAGTTCCAAAGAAATCACTCCTGATGAAAATAGCCAACCGTGAATTCCTCAACCCAAATGCAAATCGATCTGATCCTTTGAGCCTCTGCTTACTTTGATGGCCTTCAACTAGGGCGCGCGACAGAATTTTCTGACATCGGAGTACTTCCAATCATTGTTAGGATCTCGCGATTTTTGTACTTGGATTCTGGTAGGGTTCCGAACCGGATCTGGTGGTTTTGAGTTGGAGCGTCGCGTTACAGGAGTTCGATTGGGAAGTGGGTTTGGTGAAGCTCGATCTATTGGAGGGTTCGCAAGGCATTGGGAGTCCGATCTGGTTAGTGTTGTCTCGAGATGGAGGCAGCAATGTAAATGATGTTCATTGTGTCATCACTGTTGAACGATGAGCTGGTGTAGGAAGCGGTTGTAGCCAGAAATGCTAGGAAGTAAACCAGTTTGTGAATTGTGACGATGTTGAATATTATGGGTTGAAGTTGAGGCAAGTGGAGTATGGGTTTTTACTGATGCTGAGCGGAGAGGATGCAGTAGGTGGAATGCTGCCAAGTTGTTGCTGCAACAAGTCGGAGAGGTGGAATTTGTTGATGAAAAAATGGTGTTCGGCGAAATGCCATAAAGGATGGAGTAGGATTTTAGAGGGGCCGACGGTAGTTGTTCGAAGCCATTCAGGGAAATACTTCATCAATTGATCGAGTTATTTAAAGACCGTGAGGTATATGTTTCTACAAATTTAATTACATAGGAGAATTAATTAAATTGTTAGTTGTTACTTTAAATCAATATCGTTTAATCATTAAATCAAAATTTAATAATCATAGGTACACAGTAAATTTCATTCAAGATGATTCGAATAAATTCAAAGTCAAGACGAATTGGAATTAAACAGATATTCAGCAAATGAAATCATGGTGAGTAAATCTCACTCACCTGTTATTTAGAATATATTTTTTGGTAAAAATAATTGTTGTTGCTTGTTTGAATGCTTTCTGGTTGATTTAAATGTATTAGTTATTTAGGGTTGACTATTATATATATATTGGGTTGATGATGGGATTGTTCCCGCAGTCTCATTAGCGGATGCCCGCAGTACTATTAGCGGATGATTTCCCTATGCGCCCTACAAATATATATTAGTGGATGACCTTCTATACCGCGATATCCTACCTCGAAGCAGGATGGGTATTATTTATGTTGACTAACGTCTGTGAATGCAAGAAAAACAGGTTGGAGGGATCCAACTGGATTCCTCAAAAATATATTATCTATTTGTTTGTTTGTTTTCACATATATATAAATTCATATATGATGTTTGATAACCAATGAATGATAAATTGGTTGATTGTGTGTTTAAATAGAACTAGGTCTAAATGTTGATTTATAAAAACATCATGAAAAGGATATTTGAGATTTAAAAGGAAAAATTCTATTTTTCTAAATAGAATTTGAATTTCGAATGGACTAGAAATATTAACTTGTTTTGAATAATTAAAACATGTAGTTCACTTATAAACGAAATTTATAAATGAGATGAAATGAATTATTATTGGAAAATTCAAAAATATAAATAAAGTGTTAAATCAAAAAGGGAAAATTATTTTTCCAAAGTAGAAATATTTATTTCAAATGAATTTGAAAGCGAGACTTGTTTAATATATAAACAAGTAAAATAAAGGGTGTTTGTAAATAAAAAGGATTTAGTTTCAAATAGATTTGGAATAAGGACTTGGGTTAAGATAGGTTATGAACAAGTTAATTTATAAATGATGTTTACAAATAATTTATAAATGATGTTTACAGATCAAGTGAAATAAGCAAAAGAGTTAATTAGCAAACTAATTAACAAATTAAGTTAAAACGATTGAATCAAGTTGACTTTGAATAAGTAAACTCATGACTTCATATTCAAATCGAATATGAAACCTGAATTGGAAAATGGAAGTTGACTAGTTTATAAGTAAGTTGAAATATTTTTGAGCGTGTTATATTCAAATATGAAAGTGAAATAGGCAAGAGAGTTGATTAACGAATTAATTAACGAGTTGAGTTAAAACAAGTGTATTAAGTTGAAATGAATTAGAAATGTATGGATATACATGGGACAGGTTTGGAATGAAGTGTTAGAAGAGATATAAATATAATGCTCGACAAAAAGGTACGTATTTAAATTGAATATGAGATTTTATGCGCCGTATCGGCTAGCCGCTTGGCTTTTCCTTTTTCTTTTGATTGGAGAGGGCATGTGTGGCAAGGTTTGAATTTTTCTGATAACTACGTACGAAGGAGGTTATGGCGAAATTTTCCAGAAATTTAAGGAGTTAGTATATTTTTAAGAAGATTTGATAAATTAGGAATCGATATATATAGAATTCGATAATAAAACGAACTTAAAATAGAATAGTATAAACGAAAAAGAATTTTATAAATAAAATCCTGGGAGATATACGTTTTAAAGTGAATGATGATTTAAAAGCAAATGATCTGCAGATTTAAAATGATCGTGTTGATAAGAAGTTAATCAAATGGGGTTAAAGAAATAGAGTTAAGTAGAATCAGAAACTGACTGGAAATTAGTTGAGTTGAACGACTTTTTGAGTATCGATCTGATGTTGGTTTCGGCCTTCGGGGTTTATACTTAGGAAGTTGTTCTCTTACTAGTTTACAGTTAGAGTCTGATAGATGTGGAAGAATAATGATATGTAAATATGCAATGGGAATGTTTACCAGAGTTAATAACATATATTTTCTTAATATAGAAAATAAGGAAATATATATGTAACGACCCGTATTCTACACATCATAGGATTATAGAATATTTATTTCTTTCCCATGTGAAGTCGTATGGTCATGTAACTTTGGGAAACATCCATTAGAGTCATTTCCCATGTTCATGATTTTTGTCGATTTTTAAATGACCATTTTGCCCTTAGTTAGTACTGTTTTGGCCATAACTTTTGATTGGAAAGGAATTTTGACCTGAAACCACTTCCATTGGATTCGTTTGATGGTTTACCTTTCCGTAGAGTGGTCATAATAGCCAAACGGACTTACCGTTTGGGAGATATGGCTGAAATAAGGTTTGGAGGGTGAAGAACTGCTTAACCGGGCCAAATCGGGTGATTAGTGAGTAGGCCCATAACCCATTTCGGGATTAGGGTTATGGGGAGGCTGAAATGAGATAGAGGATCATTCCATTTCAGTTTTCTAGCCTCCACATATCACCAAGGAACCCTAAAAATGGCCTCCAACCTCTAAATCACCTTTTGGTCAAAGATTTGGCTTAGCAACCCCTAATCAAGGAAGATCTACACCAAATCAACATTGGAGTTGTTGTTTAGCATAGAGATTTACATCAAATCAGAGATTTATTTCAGATCTTAGTTTATTTGTGGCTAAGGTGAGTGATTTGCATAGTTTTGCACTAATTATGGCTAGTTAAGGGCGATTAGTGTTAATTAGCGAATTTAAGCATGATAAAATTCGGGAAAAATGTTCATAAATTCCTAAATGATGTTTTAGACCTCTGATATGAATTTGGGTTAATTTGGTTAAGTTTTGTTAATCCTATCATTAGTTTCACCTAAACATGCTTAGGGGGAGATATGAGATTTTGGGGTATGTTTGATCCATTTTAACCTATTATATTGATGTTTTGATGTTTGTGATTGATTATGCATGTTGCTATGACTGTATGAAATGCTTTGTGATTGATTTCAATAGTTAGAATGGTCGAAAACGTCGTCGAATGGGGTTTACACTTGCTGGAACAGTTTCAGAAAACAGTGCAGGGTTCGGATCAGATCGGATATGGGGCTCGGATCGAATATGTTGAACTGGGCAAGGAATCCGATCGGATCGGAACCTGACACTTGAGAAAATTGGCAAAAAGGAAGGCCACGCTAACTGAACTGGGATCGGATCGGATCAAAGAGGAGGGATCAGAGCGGATAGAGGAGGATGGATCGGATCGAAGCGCGTGAAGGATGACGAGGCGGATCGGAGTGGAAGCAGGGACTGGAGGAGAGGCACCCGACCCGACCCGAAGTGAGGCACCCGACCCGACGCGAGGAGAAATACTCGACCCGAACCGTACCAGAAGAGGACCCGACCCGAATAGATGGAGGATACCCGACCCGAACCGATGGCTTGAGGAGGAACCCGACCCGACCCAGTATTGACCAATAACCCGAGATGCAAAGGTAGTCCAATATGGGAAGTTAGAGCTCAGGATCCAGTTGGGAACCGATGAGTTCACTTCATGGTTGGACTTTGCTGCGGGACGTGTGCTAAGGAGTTGTCGACGTTCATAACTTCGATTCACCACTAAAAATGAAGGATGGCTACTTATCAGTGCAGTAGGGTCATTATGACCTGAGGGGCAAGGTGATGGTAGCAAGACTACGTTATCAGTGCAGTAGGGTCATTATGACCTGAGGGGCAAGGTGATGCGCAGTAAGACTATGAGCCAGCGCAGATGGGGTGAACAACTCCATGGGGCAAGTGGACATAGTAAGAATTGGTAAGGCTATGAGCCAGCGCAGATGGGGTGAATAACTCCATGGGGCAAGTGGACATAGCGAGGACTTAGTGGCTACGTTATCAGTGTAGTGAAGCCATTTATGACTTCATGGGGCAGAGTGATCGTAGCAAGGCATGTTGGGTGATCGAAGTGGTGAATATCGTATGCTTTACGCACTGAGTGAGAGATGTGAGGATGGATGCTATGTTTGATTGTTTGCCATCATTATGACATGCACACCTCCCCCACCTCTGTATCTTTACACCGTTTGATATGGTACCTTAAAGTGTTGTACAGTATGTAGTGCTAACTCTTTGGTTGCAGGTCCAGGTTCAGGTATGTTTTAGTCTACCTGTTATTGTTCACTTTAGATGCTTACCGCTCATACCAGGCTTTATGTCTGACCCAGAGTTTTATGTCTCCTCTTATTACTCTGGGTGCTCACACGAGCAGACTAGAGACAGGTTAGCTGGTGATGCGCGAGTAGCTGATTCGGAGGCGGGCAGGAGGCTTCCACGTATGATATATATACACATTCTCCCTGTGTCGTTGGTGGTCACTACATGGGCATTAGTAGTGTACCTCCTTTATCTTACTTTTGCTTTGAGACAGTTTGAAAGTTGTAATAAGCTGTATTTTGGATTTCCGCTGCTATGATGTTTAATTCTGATTTTCAGCTTATGCACTGTCTCTCCTGTTTTATGTCAAGTATGTTATTATTATATTTTGTTCTATGCGCTGTGAGACATTCTACAGGTTCTTTGTATGTTCATTTCCTTCTTCCCTTTCCTTCTCACGACCCGTTCCGTGCTAACTGGACATGTGTACAGCGCACTTTTGGAGTAAATGTCGGCTGGTGCGGGGCGGGCCGTCACACTTGGTATCAGAGCTCTAGGTTGCGTAGTTAACCTAGGGAAAGACACTAGGGAGAGATAGTACGTATATGAGAGCGTGTATTTGTGATTACTTTGGTTTTCAAAAGCTATGTATATATATACTATTAGTAGTATAAGAATGAAGTCGCACTGCACTAGCACCACTATGGGGTCGTTAATCGTTTCCCTTTTTCAGATTGACGATGAGCCGAGACACGAGGGGTGCTGGTAGAGGGACCAACCAAGGGAATGCCGCTGACATGAGGGCAATGTTTACTAACCTCATGAGAGACATGCTTAGAGAAGTTCAACGGGCAGTTCCTAATCCCGGAGTTGGTGTTGGCCCAGTAGTGCAGGCGCCTAGGGTCGATTTCGCCAAGTTGTGCAAGGATTACACTAATCTTGGTGGAAAGCCGTTCCATGGAACGGGGTCGGCCACAGATGTTCAAGATTGGATGGATAGCTGTGATCGTATCTTTGATGACTTGGGTCTTGAGGATGCGATGAAGAGAAGGCTAGCGTCTCGTCAGCTGCAAGGGCGAGCGATGAATTGGTGGAATGCTATTAGAACAGCTACTCCAGAGGACCAGGTTACTTGGGATCAGTTCAAGGCTCGCTTTAGCGAGAAGTTCATTCCAGCTGCCCAGAAGTCAGTGTTGTTTAAGAGGTTCTTGGAACTCAATCAGAAAGGAAGGGCAGTTTCTGATTATATTTCTGAGTTCGACACTTTGTCGAAGTATGGACTGTCTCTTATCGATACTCCTGATAAGAAGAATGAGAAGTTAATTACTGGTTTGGATGGATACTTGGGGGAAAGGCTCATCAACCACATCGATGAGACTTTTGAATCGATCGTGGGGAAAGCTTTGAGATCAGAGAGCCTTTACCCTAAGTCAAAGACTGAGGCAGCATCTGCAGAAGGGCCAAAGCCGCAAGCAGGCGGTGGAGGCAAGAATAACTCTCAGAATAAGAGGAAGCAGGACCAATCTAAGGGTGGCCAGAAAAAGAGCAAGAAGGATGTTGAGTGCTTCAGCTGTGGAAAGAAGGGCCATTATGCTAAAGAATGTCGGGCCAAGCCAGCGGAAAGGAAGTGCTACAACCGTGGTCAAATGGGACATCAGAAGGATAAGTGTCCGCAACCTCTTAAGGAGAAGCAGATTGTGAAAGCATATGTTATTGATGCTGTTCCTTCTTCGTCGAATGCCCCAACTGCGGCGGAGAAAGGAAAGAATGTTGTTATTCAAGGTATGCTTTCTATTTATGATGTACCAGTTCGAGTTTTGTTTGATACTGGGGCCTCCCGTTCCTTCATATCTAGTGACCTGGTTGATAGGTTGGGACTGGAACCCGAGATAGTCGATAGACCATTGGTTGTGACGAACCCGATTGGTGGTTTGACTAGCCTTAGTATGATTTGCAGGAATTTGGTCTTATCAAGTCATGGATGTATGTTTGTATGTGATTGCTTTGTTTTGGGCTTTACTGGGTATGGCATTATATTGGGAGTCGATTGGCTCCAAAGATACGGGGTGGTGGTAGACTGTGAGGGCTTTTTGGTGACAGTGAGGGCGGATGATGGGCGGAGGGTAGTGTTTGGTAGTCTACCTAGTGATGGGGTTATGGCTAGTTTTGTAAATTCCCTCGACATTCCACAGGATGAGTTGTCAGATGTACCCGTGGTTGGCCAGTATCCGGACGTCTTCGAGGAGGTGACCGGGCTTCCACCACACCAAGAGATTGAGTTCCGTATTGATTTAGTGAAAGATGCCAGACCTATAGTGATGCCACTTCGTCGTATGGCACCAAGGGAGAAGCGAGAGCTCGGGGTGCAAGTCAGCAAACTTTTGAAGAAGGGATTTATTAGAAGGAGTGTCTAAGAGTGGGGAGCACCAGTTGTGTTTGCCACTAAGGCAGATGGTTCCCTTCGTTTGTGTGTGGACTATCGCGAGTTGAATAAGGTAACGAGGAAGAATAAGTATCCCCTACCGCGGATAGATGATTTGTTTGATCAACTGGAAGGAGCAAGAGTGTTCTCCCAGTTGGACCTCGCGACAGGATTTCATCAGCTTCGAGTAGCGGATGAGAGTGTTCCGAAAACGGCCTTTAGGACGCCGTCTGGATTTTATGAGTGGTTGGTCATGCTGTTTGGGTTGACCAATGCACTAGCCTACTTTGTAGATCTCATGAATCGAGTATTCAGAGATCAGTTGAATAAGTTTGTTCTTGTGTTCGTGGATGATATCCTTGTTTATTCAAGGACAGAGGAGGAACACAAGGGACACTTGAGGATAGTGATGGAGGTGTTGAGGAAACACCAACTGAAAGCGAAATTCTCTAAGTGTCATTTTTGGAGAAGGGAAGTGAGATTCTTGGGTCATGTTGTTTCAGAGAGTGGTATTGCCGTGGACCCTGCGAAGGTGGCTACGGTACAGGATTGGCCTACACCCAAGAATGTAACAGATGTGAGAAGTTTCTTGGGATTAGCTGGATATTATCGTAAGTTTATCCAGGACTTCTCCAAGATAGCAGCACCGTTGACTCAATTGACTAAGAAGAATCAGTCCTTCGTCTAGGACGGAGTGTGTGAGGATGCCTTCAAGAGTCTAAAGGAGAAGTTGACGCATGCGCCAGTGTTAGTCATTCCTAAAGGGAATGAAGAGATGACGGTATACACGGATGCTTTTGGTACCGGACTGGGTGCAGTATTGATGCAAGAAGGTAGGGTTGTAGCTTATGCTAGTCGACAGCTAAAGCCGCATGAGAAGAAGTATCCTACCCATGATTTGGAACTAGCAGCGATTGTGTTTGCGCTGAAGATGTGGAGACACTATCTCTTGGGAGAAAGATTTGAGTTGTTTACCGATCATAAATCGTTAAAGTATCTCTTCTCTCAGAAAGATCTGAATCTCCGTCAGCAGAGATGGTTAGAGTTCTTGGCTTCGTATGATTTTGATATCGCATACACACCTGAGAAAGGTAATGCGGTAGCCGATGCCTTGAGTAGGAGACATGCCAGCTTAGGGGTAATGTTTCTTGAGTGGAAGCAACTGGAGTATATCGCGGGGTTTGATTTCAGACCAATGTGCGAATTGGATCCAGTCATGCTAGCTAGTTTGACGATCAGACCCACTTTGATAGAGCGGATTGGTTCTAGTCAGAGGGACGATCCTAATCTATTAGAAATCATCTCCAAGTTAGAGATGAACATCGACGGTGAGGAGATGAATGTGTATGGGCTTGATCGAGATGGATGGCTTAGAAGGAATGGAAGGCTAGTTGTACCCAACGTAAATGGTTTGAGGGATGAAGTGCTTAGAGAATGTCATCACTCAAAACTGACTATACATCCCGGTGGTAATAAGATGTATCGAGACATGAGACAGACTTACTACTGGGAAGGGATGAAAAGAGACGTTGGGAAGTTTATATCCAAATGCATGAATTGCCAGCTAGTTAAAGCCGAGCAAAAGAAGCCTAGTGGGTTTTTGCAACCATTAGAAATTCCCGAATGGAAATGGGAGCAAGTCTCGATGGATTTCATCGATGGTTTACCAAGGACTAGATCGGGATATGATAGCATTTGGGTAATTGTGGATCGATTGACTAAAAGTGCAAGATTTATACCAGTCAAATCGACCAGAAAGGCAGCCAAGTTGGCAGAATTGTATATGAAGTGGGTAGTGAGATTTCATGGAGTAGCCAAAAGCATTGTGAGTGACCGAGACCCGTTGTTCACTAGTGGGTTTTGGAAGAGCTTACAAGAGGCTCTAGGGTCAGGATTACATCTCAGTACCGCATATCATCCTCAGACCGACGGTCAGACGGAGAGGGTGAATCGTATATTGGAAGATCTCTTGAGAGCGTGTATATTGGATTTTGGTGGATCATGGGACGACCATTTGCATCTAGTAGAGTTTGAATATAATAATAGCTACTAATCCAGTATCGGTATGGCTCCATATGAAGCTTTGAATGGAAGACCGTGCAACTCACCATCATGTTGGATAGAGACTGGCGAGAAGTTTGTGCTTGGACCAGATGTGGTGAGAGAAACTTCCGATAAGATCAAGATCATTCAGCAACGAATGAAAGCTGCCCAAGATAGGCAGAAGAGTTATGCTGATAAGAGGAGAAGAGACTTGAAATTCTCCGTTGGCGACTTGGTGTTTGTCAAGATCTCTCCGTTGAAGAGCGTGATACGATTTGGCAGGAGAGGCAAGTTAGCACTAAGATTTGTTGGCCCATTCCCTGTTCTTGAACTAGTCGGGAATTTGGCATATAGAGTTGGCTTACCAGAGAAAATGGCGGGAGTTCACAATGTATTTCATGTTTCCCAACTAAGGAAGTTCGTCCACGACTCAGATATGACTATTTCACCTGATCAGTTAGAGGACTTCGAAGTAGAACCCGAGGTGGTTGGGAACCGCAAGCCGATTCGTATTGTGGGGCACGATACGAAGCAACTTCGAAGGAAGGCGGTGAAGCTAGTCAAAGTTCAGTGGGGCGAGGACGAGGATGATTGTACTTGGGAGACAGAGGAGAGCATTAGGAAGGCATATCCAGAACTCTTTGCCTGGTAAGATTTACTTTGCGATTTAGTTATTCCGCATGCTAGGATAGACTTATTTTACTTGTTTTGCATGATTGATTGTTGTTTTATGATTGATAGGCATGCGGGACCTTTGTGTGTGTTTGGATTAGGGAATTTCGGGGGCGAAATTTCTTAAGGGGGGGAGAGTGTAACGACCCGTATTCTACACATCATAGGATTGTAGAATATTTATTTCTTTCCCATGTGAAGTCGTATGGTCATGTAACTTTGGGAAACATCCATTAGAGTCATTTCCCATGTTCATGATTTTTGTCGATTTTTAAATGACCATTTTGCCCTTAGTTAGTACTGTTTTGGCCATAACTTTTGATTGGAAAGGAATTTTGACCTAAAACCACTTTCATTGGATTCGTTTGATGGTTTACCTTTCCGTAGAGTGGTCATAATAGCCAAACGGACTTACCGTTTGGGTGATATGCCTGAAATAAGGTTTGGAGGGTGAAGAACTGCTTAACCGGGCCAAATCGGGTGATTAGTGAGTAGGCCCATAACCCATTTCGGGATTAGGGTTATGGGGAGGCTGAAATGAGATAGAGGATCATTCCATTTTAGTTTTCTAGCCTCCACTTATCACCAAGGAACCCTAAAAATGGCCTCCAACCTCTAAATCACCTTTTGGTCAAAGATTTGGCTTAGCAACCCCTAATCAAGGAAGATCTACACCAAATCAACATTGGAGCTGCTGTTTAGCATAGAAATTCACATCAAATCAGATATTTATTTCAGATCTTAGTTTATTTGTGGCTAAGGTGAGTGATTTGCATAGTTTTGCACTAATTATGGCTAGTTAGGGGTGATTAGTGTTAATTAGCGAATTTAAGCATGATAAAATTCGGGAAAAATGTTCATAAATTCCTAAATGATGTTTTAGACCTCTGATATGAATTTGGGTTAATTTGGTTAAGTTTTGTTAATCCTATCATTAGTTTCACCTAAACATGCTTAGGGGGAGATATGGGATTTTGGGGTATGTTAGATCCATTTTAACCTATTATATTGATGTTTTGATGTTTGTTGTTGATTATGCATGTTGCTATGACTGTATGAAATGCTTTGTGATTGATTTCAATAGTTAGAATGGTCGAAAACGTCGTCGAATGACGTAAACACTTGCTGGAACAGTTTCAGAAAACAGTGCAGGGTTCGGATCGGATCGGATATGGGGCTCGGATCGAATATGTTGAACTGGGCAAGGAATCCGATCGGAGCGGAAGCAGGGACTGGAGGAGAGGCACCCGACCCGACCCGAAGTGAGGCACCCGACCCGAGGAGAAACACTCGACCCGAACCGTACCAGAAGAGGACCCGACCCGAATAGATGGAGGATACCCGACCCGAACCGATGGCTTGAGGAGGAACCCGACCCGACCCAGTATTGACCAATAACCCAAGATGCAAAGGTAGTCCAATATGGGAAGTTAGAGCTCAGAATCCAGTTGGGAACCGATGAGTTCACTTCATGGTTGGACTTTGCTGCGGGACGTGTGCTAAGGAGTTGTCGACGTTCATAACTTCGATTCACCACTAAAAATGAAGGATGGCTACTTATCAGTGCAGTAGGGTCATTATGACCTGAGGGGAAAGGTGATGGTAGCAAGACTACGTTATCAGTGCAGTAGGGTCATTATGACCTGAGGGGCAAGGTGATGCGCAGTAAGACTATGAGCCAGCGCAGATGGGGTGAACAACTCCATGGGGCAAGTGGACATAGTAAGGATTGGTAAGGCTATGAGCCAGCGCAAATGGGGTGAATAACTCCATGGGGCAAGTGGACATAGCGAGGAATTAGTGGCTATGTTATCAGTGCAGTGAAGCCATTTATGACTTCATGGGGCAGAGTGATCGTAGCAAGGCATGTTGGGTGATCGAAGTGGTGAATATCGTATGCTTTACGCACTGAGTGAGAGATGTGAGGATGGATGCTATGTTTGATTGTTTGCCATCATTATGACATGCACACCTCCCCCACCTCCGTATCTTTACACCGTTTGATATGGTACCTTAGAGTGTTGTACAGTATGTAGTGCTAACTCTTTAGTTGCAGGTCCAGGTTCAGGTATGTTTTAGTCTACCTGTTATTGTTCACTTTAGATGCTTATCGCTCATACCAGGCTTTATGTCTGACCCAGAGTTTTATGTCTCCTCTTATTACTCTGGGTGCTCACACGAGCAGACTAGAGACAGGTTAGCTGGTGATGCGCGAGTAGCTGATTCGGAGGCGGGCAGGAGGCTTCCACGTATGATATATATATACACATTCTCCCTGTGTTGTTGGTGGTCGCTACTTGGGCATTAGTAGTGTACCTCCTTTATCTTACTTTTGCTTTGAGACAGTTTGAAAGTTGTAATAAGCTGTATTTTGGATTTCCGCTGCTATGATGTTTAGTTCTGATTTTCAGCTTATGCACTGTCTCTCCTGTTTTATGTCTAGTATGTTATTATTATATTTTGTTCTATGCACTGTGAGACATTCTACAGGTTCTTTGTATGTTCATTTCCTTCTTCCCTTTCCTTCTCACGACCCGTTCCGTGCTAACTGGACATGTGTACAACGCACTTTTGGAGTAAATGTCGGCTGGTGCGGGGCGGGCCGTCACAATATATGTGTGTGTGTGTGTGTGTGTTTGATGATGTGATCGATAATTCCATTTGGAAATAAGATCATTGTGTGTACACGGACATGTTTTCAGTTGATAGTTAAATCACCGACTATCAAAGTTTGACCATTTTTACGTTGTTAATATGGAGATACCAGTTGGATTCTTATCCAAAGAACCACTTTGTATTGGCATAAGCGTTGCGAATCATATACACCAAAGAAAATTGAAGATGGAGTAAAGTGCAAGGGCTGTTGTATAAGTCCTAGGTAGAGATTGCCTAGGATGGATGTACGAAATTGTGCCTTCGGTTTCGTTCAATCCCAGAACGAACATATATGGACGAATGTCTAACAGAATATTTCCAATGATCGCATATGTTGAACTGTACAAATATATATGGTGGCAACGGATTTATTCCCTTAGCATAATATCCAGAATATTTGTGCAAATCAATTAGTGATTAACGGATCTGACAATGTGGCATTCAAATTGATGGTGCTATCAATGAATGACAAGCAAGCGTAGCTTCTAGCCTCACAACCGGAAAATGACAAAAAATCGGGCAGGCAGCATGGCTATGTGGTTAGCTCTCATTAGGGTGTACTATCACCTATCTAGAGATTCATTTAATTCCTTATTCTATTCGATGATGTCCCACTCGGGAATGGTTGTTGATCCCAACTGTTGGTGATATACATTCGATACACTCAAGCGAAATGAGTGGTCGGTCATGTGTGGCTGAGTTACAAGATATTCTTGTTGAACTCGGTGCATTCTCCTCTAGAGAAACACCAGCGGCAGGTGGTTCCATACCTTGTCATAGTTGGAAATCAAATCCCCAACAAGTGCTCGCGATTTTGATTGTATATTATATATGTGGAACGTGAGATGCAAACGTTCCATTAGATTGTTATTTATTTGATTTAGACACTATCATAATATCAAAAGAGTTTAAATATAAAGATTATCGTTTCTTTCAAAAGGATTTTTAAAGTTAATCAAGTGGTTTGGATTCTCGTAAGGGAAAACCCGGTTCCGTGTTATATGGCGTGGTCTTATGAGATATCGTCTAGTTTCTCAACCTGTTTTCAATTGTTTACTTATACCAGTCCCATGACTGACCCAGAGTTTATTTTGTTTTGTTTTACCTAAATTCTTGGGTGCCTAAATTTGTATGGACAGTCAAGTAGTTCAGGATTTTACAGATTTATCTGAAGGAGCTTGGAGCAGGAGGCTTCAACGTTAGTTATCTAGTGTTATTTCCGCTATATTGTAAGTGTTGTACTCTGATGACAATGTTATGTACATACAGTCAAATTTTGTATTTCAAACGCTGTTATATATTATATTTTATTCCGCTGCGATGTGAGATTCTGTGTTATGTTTCTGTTCTTATTCTTCTATTCTAATTTTCTTTCTTTCTATTTCTCACCCTCTAACTTCTTTCTATTAATGATTCGTATTTTCGTGATATTTGGGTTGAACGTATGTTGTATTTAGTCAACTCAGATATTACGGATTTGCGGGATGTTATATATATATATAATTGTGGAAATTCTTGAATTCAAACATAGTGTTATAAATGGATATTATAAAGTAGGAAATCATATGAAAACATAAATATAAACTATATAAACATATTTATAAAATTATAGAGTTAAAACTATATGAATATAAAGTATATAAAAGTATAAATATATAAAACTTGAGTTTGAAATCAAAAGTAAAGTAAAGAAAATAAAATAGAGAAGATAGAGATTAAAGATAGAATTTGAAAATAGAATTTGAAATCAGAAATTGAAAAACAGAATTTGAATTTAAACCTGGAGTGTTATTCAGAGTCTTACATAATCTAATCTCTATTCCTATATTTGTCTTGAACTTTTAAACTCTTGAAATCTTGAATACTCATGAGTCTTGAATCATCTCTGAATTCTGAATCTCTAATATCTTTAAACTATACAGTCTTCAATAATAATTCATGTATATAAATCCTGCATATGCATATATATATTGTTGACAGTAAAAAATGTTGTAAACACCAAAGATTCCAATTACTAGGAATAATTAATTTGGTCGTATAGACAAGAGTGGAAAGCAGTAAATAACACAAGAGATTTATAGTGGTTCGGCCTCGTGAGGGGCTACGTCCACTTTGAAGCATTGTCGGAATATTATTGATCACAAAAGGTCACAAGGTTGAGACCATCTCATGACATCTCATTACATTAGCTTCTAAGCTATATGATGTCATCATTATCATATATGATGTTATAATTGACATATATTACAAAATATAAATACACTTTTGCCCTTCTTCTTCCTCAAAGTGAAGATGTCATTAGTGAAGCTCTCATAAAGTCTCAAGGTCTCCAATTCCAACCCTTTTGAAGTATGATGTTGTGGGGTATTTATAGGAAAGGGATTAGGTAGGAGTAGGTGGGAGTAGGTAGGAGTAGGTAAAAGTAGGGGGCCACACCCAAAAATTCGCACCTGGCACCTGTAATGCCAGAAATTCACACCCAGCCCTAGAGTGTGAATTTCGCACCTCTCGTGGTGAAAAATTCGTACCTCCCCGGGTGCGAAATTCGCACCCCAGAGTACGAATTTCACCCCCTTGCTGGGTGCGAACTTCGCACCCAGCTGGGCGTGAATTTCGCACCCTGCTGGGTGCGAATTTCATACCCCTACTGGGTACGAATTTCGCACCCCGAGGGGTACGAAGGTCGCCTCTTAGGGGGTGCGAAGGCCATGGGTATAGGTGTCTTGACGGCCCGTGGTTCAAGGTCCCGGCTTGGACCGCAAGGTCTTTGCTGGCGCGATCCCTCTTTGACCTGTTTCCTTCACTCCTAGATGTCCTCCTTGCCTTGACTCCATGCGATGGGTTGAATTGAGCATGTCCTATGCACTTTTGGGAACCGGACCAAAAGACCAGTTAACACTTGCCCCCCACCCCCAAAGTACGTCTTGTCTCGACAAGATGTGCTTTGGATTGGTTAAGATAGTAGTCGGGCTATTGAATTGTCCTATAGGTTAAAGAAAGACAAATGTTTGTTGTTAGGCTCATTCACTGTGGAATTGTGAACGAGCTGTAGTTGGTGCAGCGACGTGCTCACGTTGCTAAGTATTTGCAATGCGTCGCCCTCACGTATTTGCGGTGCTCGGTATATGCATGGAATATGTGTACATAAGCGCGCGGTGCGATGCTTCGAGCCTAGGGGTACGAAACAAATTTTTATTTCCTTTTTTTGGAGGGTGCAAATTTTTACAACCAAGTCGTTAAATTTCTAACCTTAGGGTTTGAAATTCAGAACTACAGAGGTTCGAAATTTCGAGATCCTGCATTTTGAAATTTCGAACCCTGTAGGTTCGAAATTCCAAGCCCTGGGGGTTCGAAATTCCAAGCCCTAGGGGTTCGAAATTCCGAACTCTGGGGGATCGAAATTTCGAGGCCCGTTGGTTTGAAATTTCGAGCCCGCAGGTTCGAGATTCGGGGAATGCCAATGGATTTTTCCCTTTTTATTATAAATAGCCCTTCCTTCTCATTTCCTTTCTTCCGTTATTTTCTTCCTTGGGCTCGAGTTTTCGAACCCTCAGGGGGGTTCGAATTTTCGAACCTGGGGGTTTCTAATTTTCACAACCTGAGGGGGTTCAAATTTTCGAATCCGGAAGGGGTTCGAATTTCCGAATGGCGAGGGGTTCGATTTTTCGAACCCTAAGGGGGTTCGAATTTCCGAACCCTAGGGGGGTTCGAATATTCAAACCACCGCTGTTCGAATTTCCAAACCCCAAGGGGGCTCAAATATCCGTACCTTTGGGGTTCGAATTTCCGAACCCTGGGGGGTTCGAATTTTCGAACCCCGAGGGAGGTTTGAATTTTCGAACCCCGAGATGAGCTCGATCCTTCCGCTAGAGCTTCTTAGCGCGGTTGCTTCACGTCGCGCCTTGGCGGGGTGTTGCTCCTCTTTTACAGAACTTCGATCTCCTGACTGCCCGCCCTTGGTTTTACGTATCACTTATTTTCTTGCATGATTGCGCCAATGCATGCGTAGTTAATTGTGTGGATAGGGATTCAGACCTTTCACATCGGATATCGCATATACTTAAACAGTGACCGAACTGTTGGACTGTTTGAATTTTCTCTGTACATCTTGATTTTTTGCATGACATCGCACGCACTTGTTTGTTTTCACCAACACGAAGGGTACAAGTTATTCCACTGTGATGTCTAATACTAGTGTATTAAAGTATAACTAGCAATGCAAACAAGATCAAATACTGGGAAGACCTTGGAAGCTGAGGCTTCCTCCCCATCGTCACATACATCTGATTCTACCAACAGTGGTAGCTCGACTGGCAGCGAGCTTGAGACTACTGATGGATCCATTCCTTCATAAACGACAAGTTCATCTGAAGTTTCCGAACATGGAGAGCAAACGGAGAGACAACATTTCCCAATCTTTGAGGAGGAGGTCGAGAATGTGGATATCGTGAGTGAGTGGGCCCAGTAGCCACTGATATGTTGCCCGACGTAGTTATCATGGAAAACCCGACAGATTCAGTACCGTCGCGCCTGGACGCTACAATAGTTAGGAAAATGGAGCTGTGGTTCAGTATACCTGTGGGTGACGTTCATCCACCGGGAAAGGATGACATGGCTCATGCACCACCTGAGGGTTTGACTACCTGAAGTAGGCAAGCTTGTTTTTGCTGGATGTGTGCTCCCGGCCAATGACTTCATTTGGGATATTTTATGTTATTCCGCCTTACGCCTTCGCAATTGCATCCCAACGCTTACTATTCGCTCTTGGGCACGTACGTTCTCTACCGAGAATATTTGCACTTGGAACCTATCGGAGAGGACATTCGGTATTTTTTTAGTCTGAGGAGAACGTCCAATGGATCTCCCTCCTAATGGTTCCTAGAGGCGTCAGCCGCCATCAAATTCTTCGTCGGGAAATGGCCTAGGCCGTCAGTGTTCAAGCACGAGTGGTTCTTCGTGTGCTTCCCTTCTGGGTTTTCAAGGAGGTGGATAGAAGGAAGTGAGTATTTTCGAACTTTGTTCCCTACTATACAGTTATTGGGTCCGGTGTCTCATTATTTTTCGACCGCGGCAGGAAAACCAGAGGCACCCACTGGTGGGGAGTACCAGCAAAGTCTTAATGCTCTACGAGCGATCCCCGAAGAGTCTTGTGAAACTGATACCAAGGTAAGTCAGGAGCGCCTTCGTCGTGCTGGGTTGCTTCCTGATGATCGGGTTATAATTAGGCCTGTAGTGTGCCAAAAAAGTTAGTGGCGAAAGGCCCTGTGACTCCTGGCCATAAAAAAAGTTACCGTTGTGGGGTCCAAGCCAAAAATGGTTGTTAAGTTCTGGGGAGATGAAAATGGAGATGGGGCTCGTGGTGAGGATGTCGTAGCTGGAGACAAGGGCTCGATGAATGTTCCCATCCCGCATCCAACAGGAGGGGCGGGAGTGTCAATCAGGAGATTGTCTCCAGTGACCTCTCCTAGAGCCGCAACCCCAATTAAAGATGAGCGCCAGTTAGATGGCTTAAATAAACTTGACCTAGAAGTATCCTCGTGGCCGACTCCGGCTAGCATGGACGAGTTAGCTGTTGCTGCGGAGGGGTCCACTCCTTCGAGTGGACCCCAATCTGGTTTGTTGAGAGAACACTTAGGGCACCCATAAACACTACATAGCATAGAGATTCTTCTGAGTGCATGACTTAACTAGCCGTGTTTCTTTTCCTTAACAGGTGATATGGCTAGAGGACATGGAAAACGAAGTCACGGACTTAGAGACTGACGACGACCTCAGAGTGTTTTTCTTGGTGCCTTTAGGAGAGGGGTTAGCTTATATGGAGATGTTGCGCCCTCGCAAGATCGCGGTGGGGAGAGCCGTCAGTGGGATAGGCCTTAACACTCTTCGACTCCCCATCCTTCCCTCTCCAATCCAAGTATTCGGGGGAGACTCTCGTCTTGACTTGGGGGGATCGAGGCGTCCGCCATCGAAACTCCTTCTTGCACCGCTGCTAAGGCTCCCGTTCAGTCTATTAAGGGGAAGGAGCCAGCGCTCGATCAACCAAGGTTGGATGAGGCGACTGTGATGGAGATGCAAGATCTGACAGAGCCTCAGATACTAGAGCTTTCAATAGAGGAGCAGAGAGCATTCTTGAAACATTGTTTCCCTCTCCATTACTTTGATGAGCTGATGTTTCTCCCTGATCTCCACCCAGCCCCAGCTAGGGAGTCCGGGGAAATATGGATGCATGTGAAGGCTGCGTATCACCAGACCAATGAACTTACCAAGTATTCTTATCATCTTTTGGAGCTGATCAAGAGGAAAAATCTGGAGCTTCTGAATCGGCAACTGACCATTGATTGTGAGAAGACCACCGTTTGCCATTTGGAAACTGAGATAGGTAGGTCTATCTGTTGTGCAGTGGTTGTTTTAATCATTAGCCTTTATGCTTCCAAATTCTAACTTGTAACCATGTCGTTGCAGTGGAGATGAAGCAGGCTTACGATGCATTGAAGAGAGAATCAGAGCATTCCCTTACGAACTTTAAAGATACTGTAGCTGACTTGACCACTGAGAACACAGCTTTAAAAAAGGACAAGGCTGAGATGGTGCAAGTAAGTGCTAACTTGGAGAAAGATAATGCAAGAGTCATCGAGCTATAGAATGATAATAATGCTTTGATGGTGAATAATGACAGCTTGAAGAGGCAGCTTGAGGGGATGAGTAAAGCGAAGAGGCGGAGGCCAGCAATCGATATATGCTGAGCACGGTAGAGGGATTGAAAGTGGCATAACTGAGAGAGGTGGAACAACTTAGAGAGCAGTTGGAGGATACATAATTCTGGGTACAATCATCCGTGGAGGAAGATATCCAAAACATGTATGTCATAGTTCTGAGATTCCATGGGCTTTCGTGGGTCGAAGATTACTCCCGTGAGGGTAATAGGTTGTTGCTTGACGATGCCGAGGAAGAGAGGCTGGAGAGGCCTACTGCCGAGAAAGGAAAGTCTGTCATAACCGAGAGTGTGGTAGTAGCAGATACATTTGGAGTAGGAAGGTCTTATCGGCCACTAGGCCCTGAATCTTCTATGGTGAGTGGTCCTTCTGCTTTGGTTGGGGTTTCAACCAAGTATAATCCTGAATACCCAGGGCTAGGAGAGACTAGATTCACTTTACCTGCCACCACGAGTACCCCTCATGTCCTTTTTACTCCATCCCTGACCGAAGGTAAATTTCTTTTGCCATGCATCCCCGAGGATGACGTAATTACCGAATTTGTGGACTAAAAGGTTGTGTTTTTTTAATGTACAACCATTCCTACACTGACCACGGCATTGGGCCCTGCCCCCATGATATCGCAAGCGATCGAATCTGGGCCAGGATCCACGAGGGTGCAATTCGGAGAATTCGGTGATCAGCTTGACACCTTCTTGGATATAAGGATAACGCCCAAACTTGTTGAAAGCCTTATGGACGAAGGAGAGGTGGTTGACGGGCAAAGTTCTCGTGTCAGAGGTCCTATGGAAGCCGATGTTCCTTCGATGGCGACCATGTTGGAGGCTCAACAAGCTAAGATGGTGGCTAAAAGAAAGAAAGTGGAGGAGAAGCAGAGGCAGGACGAGGTTGCCAGCCAGGAGGTCCTAATGAAGACCAAACGGGATGCTGAGGCGAGAGCCGCTGAAATAGTCGCGTCGAGGAGGGCCGATGAGGAGCAGAGAAGAAGAGGGTTGCTAATGAGGCCCAGAAGAAAAGGGAGGATGATGAAGCTCAGCGGAGGGCCATCGAAATTTCTGAGAAACCTAAGGCTGATGATGTCACGATGCATAAGTCTCATAAGCTAGCTGCCCGACGGGCTGCCAGGGAGGCCAAGGAGACGGCTGAACGGGAAGGGAAGGCGGTCCCAAAGAAGAGTGCTTCTATGGTAGGTCTTTCCACCGGAGGTGCCCTCAGACCTTCGCCGCATACCCTCCTTACTGATGTCATGGAGATCTCTATCGGTGATAGGGCGGATGAGAGATGCCTTTTAGTTTCTCGCGAGAGTCAGTCACTTCTCCGTAGGGTCGAGGAGGAAGGAACAGATCAGGCGGGAAGAGGATTGGTGTGGGAGAAGAACCATCCAGTGTCGAATCTGCAAAAAAGCACAAGAAGAAAAGACACTATTAGTGTTAGCAACTTGAGTAGAACTTACCGTTTATTTTGGTGGTGTAGGCCGATAGTTTACGTGAGTACGGCCCTCGCTTTTGGTTTTTCAAGACACGGTGTGGTTCTCATGTACACCCTGTCATTAGAAAGAAAAATGTTGGACATGTAGTATGTTTTAATGTGTGTGTGTGGAAATTGAATATGAATTAGTAAAGATCGCGATTTGTGTCGAGTGTTCAGATGTTCTTCTTATGTTTTCCAGCGTCCCATACTTGCATAAGCATATTTATCGTTACACCTAACAAAAAAGCGATCGAGGGGTCGTGCTCTGGGTTGATTATTCCAGAGGGGCGTGATTAGGCGCAGGCTTCTAGTAAGTTTCCCTCAACTTAAGATACTCGTAGTTTGCGAAGCCAGGCTGAGTGCCTGTTGTTTTAGGTTGCCCGGGGTTAATCCCAAGTGTCGCGAAGGTGTATGACATCGTGTTATGCGGTCCGTCCGATGTGTGGCTCTCCTGTCGTTCATCGGGTTGAGGCGAGCCATAGACGTCATTTATTAGCCTGAGAGGAGAATCCCAAATCATCAGCCTGTAGGGTCCAATCGTGGCCATGGATTACCCCTTAGCCTTGAGAGCTTCGAAGAAGAAACGATTTAAGGTCAGTCTCGGTGTTGTGCTAAGATTCAAACGGCACCCGTAGTCAGGGGAGAAATTTACATCACTCCTGGCTGGCTATTGGGTGGCTCCAAGTCGCTTGGGACTTGGGCGTGGAACGATTTATCCTCGGCACGAGGCCGAGGTTCGAGTTCATGGTTATTTATACTCGGTCACGCCACGGGCTGGCGACTCAAGTAGCGTCGCCGGCTCCTATGCTTGGGGTGTCGATCGTAGCCAGTGTAGTTTGACCTCGAGGTTGGCCCGAGGTTTGGATGGCGGTTCCGGCTCCCACGCTCTGGGGCTGATACGGCGATCGATTGTTCACACACAAGTTGGTCGTCAGGATTAATCAAACGTGTAATGCACAGAGTAAACACAAGAAAGAGATAGAAGTTGAACATCATTTCTACTAATAACTTTAGCAGTAAGAGCCTTTACAATGCCTTGAATTGTTGGAAAACAACACATCGTTGGAAAGCTTAAACAACTATGCATTAAGTTACGTAAAGTAGCGGCAGAGATGTTCATTATTCCATGCCCTCAGGAGTTTGGGTCCATCCATGGTGGCGAGTTTGAAAGTTCCATCGCTGAGCCTTCATTGTATGGAGTATAGGCCTTCCCAGCGAGGAGCAAGACCTGCTAGTAGAGGGGACACCCGTTTTAAGATGAGGTTGCCAATGTTGAGGTCCTTACGGCGGAACCTGGAATTGAAGCATCGGGCAACTCGTTGTCGTTGGGCGGCAGCTCTGAGGTCAGCTTCGTTCCTTCTCTCTTCTAGCAAGTCGAGTGATCCCAGAAGTAAATCTTGGTTTGTCTTTGGGTCGAAATAAGTAACTCGATGAGATGGAAGTTTGAACTCAATGGAAATGATGGCTTCAGATCCACAGGCAAGGGCGAAAGGAGTGTATCCAGTTGCTGTTTTGTGGGTGATTCAACAGGCCCATAGAGCTAGAGGAAGTTCGTCCGCCCACATTCCCCTAGCCTTTTGCAAATGTTTCTTGATAATGGATTTGATGACCTTATTAACCACCTCGACTTGCCCGTTGGCTTGGGGATGAGCTACCACGGAGAATCTTTTTTCAATGTTGTGCCGCTAACAGAAGGCTCTGAATTCGGAGCTCTCAAACTCAGTGTCATTGTCGGAAATGATTCCTTGAGGGATCCTATATCGAGTGATGATGTTGCATACAACGAAGTTGATCATCTTATTAGTGGTGATTGTGGCGAGGGCTTCGGCCTCTGCCCATTTGGTAAAACAATCAACTGCGATGACAACATATTGTGCCCCACTTCTGGCCATTGGGAGAGTTCCAATGATGTCGATTCCCCACATGGCGAATGGCCATGGGCTGATCATTTGTGTTAATTCTGTAGGCGGGGCTCTCGGGATCTTTGAGAAGCGTTGGCACTTGTCGCATTTGCGAGCATAGTCTGTGGTGTCTTGATCGAGCGTGGGCCAATAATAACCATGTCTAAGTATCTTTCTGGCTAGGGTTTGTCCCCCAGTATGGTCACCGCACTCACCCTCATGTACATTAGTGAGCATTCGAGTGGCATCCTGATGGGCAATGCATCTGAGCAATGAGACATAGAAACCTCTACAGTAGAGCACCCCATCCATAAGAAGATAGCGAGCCGATTGGCGGGTGAGTGATCGCCTTTCCTTATAGCTTCCCGGAAGGGTCCCATGTTGCAGGTAATTCTTGATCGGTGTCATCCAAGATTCAGGTTCGGATTCAGCATTCATGTCCGCCTCGGTTTGTGTTTGCTTGATACTAGGAGAGTTGAGCAATTCGACAAGAGCGAACCCCACGAGTTGCGGATCCTCGGAGCTTGCTAGTTTGGCTAGTGAATCTGCTTTTCATTCTGTTCTCGAGGAATGTATGTGATGACTATGTGGTCGAATTGGGTGAGTAATTCCTAAACTTGGGCCAAGTATCAGGCGAGTCATTCCTCGTTAACTTGATATTCTCCTTGCACCTAGCGCACAATGAGTTTCGAATCATAGAAAAATTGGATTGTCTTTAATTTGAGCTCGATCGCTATTCTAAGTCTGGCTATCAAGGCCTCATATTCCACGTCGTTGTTGGTAGCAGGAAAATTCATCTTTAGTGCGTAGCATATCAGGCGTTCTTCGGGGGTGACGAACACGACCCCGGCCCTAGAGCATTTCCTGTTGGCAGAACCGTCCACGAACAATTTCCACTGAGTGTTAGGAGCTTTAGTGTTCTCTGTAGGAGTCTCCTTGGGGGTAGTGAATTCCACTATGAAATCAGCAAGAGCTTGGCCGAGGATGGCTCAGCGGGGGACGAATGTTATCTCAAATTGGCTTAGCTCCGTACTCCATTTTAATAGCCGTCCAGATGCTTCGGGTCGCTATAGGACCGACCGTAGTGGTTGGTCGGTGAAGACTTTTATGGGATGAGACAGGAAGTATGGTCGAAGCTTCCGAGAAGAAATCAACAAGCAGAATGCTAGCTTTTCCAACTTCGGATAATTCTTCTCTGCCCCCGTCAATCGTTTGCTTATGCAGTAGTCAGAACGTTGGATGCGGTCTTTAAGGCGTATTAATGCTGAGCTAATTGCCTGCATAGAAACAACCAAATAAATGTGTAAGTCCTCATGGTATATGGGCTTAAATAAGATAGGTGGTCTCTCTAAGTGATCCAGAAGTTCCTTGATCGCAGAAACGCATTCTGGGGTCCACTCGAAATTGCATTTCCCCTTTCGAAGTAGATCGAAGAAGGGAATGCACTTGTCGGTGGCCTTAGAGATGAACCGACTTAAAGCGGCGACCTTTCCGTTTAAACTTTGGACATCCTTGATGTTCTTGGGGACTTGGATATCCCGAATATCCTGATTTTTTTCTGGATTGGCTTCGATTCCCCAGGAATTGACATGAAACCCATGAATTTTCCTGAAGCGACTCTGAAGGAGCATTTCAGGGGGTTGAGTTTCATGTCGTACCGGCGGAGGATATCGAACACTTCAGAGAGGTCGTGGATGTGATCTGTGGACATCTTTGATTTTACCAACATGTCATCCACGTACACCTCCATAGACTTTTCAATTTGGTTTTTAAAGAGTTGATAAACCATTCGTTTATAAGTGGCGTCGGCATTCTTGAGGTCGAAGGGAATGACGCGATAGCAGTAAAGTCCAAGGTCGGTTATGAAAGAGGCATGATCCTGGTCTTGAAGATTCATTGGGATCTGATTGTAGCCTGAATAGGCGTCCATGAAAGATATGCTATCCGGCGGTTGAGTCAACAAGTCGGTCGATCTTCAGGAGCGGGAAGCTGTCATTGGGACATGCCTTGTTTAAGTTGGAGAAGTCGACACACGTTCGCCATTTGCCCTTGGCTTTTTTGACCAGAACAGGGTTGGAGGCCCATTCGGGTAGTCAGCTTCGCAGATGAAGTTGTTGTTGAGTAGGCGATCTACCTCTTCCTCGAGTGCCTTGGACCTCTCGACACCCAAGAAGCACCGTTTCTGCTTGACTGGTTGCATCGTAGGATCTATGCACAGAAAGTGACAATTAACTGCAGGGTCAATGCCTTTCATGTCGGAGTGAGCCCATGCGAACACATCTAAGTTAGACTTCAAGAAATCCACAAGATCCTCTATGATTATTGGATGGAGGTGTGATCCTATCTTTAACACTCTTGATGGGTCATCAGGATTGACTGGAACATCCACCATGGGCTCAACCTAAGTACCCCTCTCGTACTCTGGCTCTTCGTCTTTCTATGGGTCGAGGTCATCAGAAAGACGACATACGACGCCCGAGCCAAGGCCTTAGGCCTAGACACCGCTGATTGCTATGTGGAGGTGGTCTTGGCGCAAAAAGGTGTGGGCACGGCTTCTCCCTTTTCCTTGTTGTGCACGTTCTTCCATTTTATGGCATTGGCTTGGTCGTCCCAAACTGTTATAATTAGGGCTGTCAATGGGTCGTGTCGGGGCCTTAGGCCTAGACACCGCTGATTGCTATGTGGAGGTGGTCTTGGCGCAAAAAGGTGTGGGCACGGCTTCTCCCTTTTCCTTGTTGTGCGCGTTCTTCCATTCTATGGCATTGGCTTGGTCGTCCCAAACTGTTATAATTAGGGCTGTCAATGGGTCGTGTCGGGTCGGATCAAGTCGGGTTCGGCTTGATTTATAAGCAGGTTAGGCCAACCCGTTTATTAAACGGGTCATTTTTTCTCAACCCTAACCCGATCCGTTTATAAACGGGTTGACCCGACTCGACCCGCGTAATCCGTTTAACTAAATGGGTCGTGTCGGTTTGGGTTTACCCATTTGAACCATTGTTATATGTTGTCCACTAATATAAACAGGAAAAGAACCAAATCACCAACAAACACATTATTATATAATCTCAACATGCAACAAGTTGCAAAGTCACCAACAGACATCACATATATAAAGCATGAAATCACAATATCCAAAAATCATTCTCCATACATAAGTATATATGACCATACTACATAAATTAAAGACTAACAGTATGGAAGAGATACAATTATTATAAGTAAAATATAACTAATAACATACAAGAATAAATTAGTAAAATATAATAGCTTACACATATGAGCATACTGATTACTGCATACATAAAAGACTAACACTAGCATCATACCTAAAAGACTAACAGTATGGAAGAGATACACATGTAATTAGGTTTGGCGGGTCAAAATTGGGTTAGAGGGTCAACCCCAACCCTAAACCCACCCGTTTATAAACGAGTCAAATTCAGATTGACCCGAAAATGACCAGCCAACTAAATGGGTCGGGTTAACCTACTAATTTCCATGCGGATTTCGGGTCAGGTCACAGGTCGTGTAGGAAATTGACAGACCTAGTTCCAATGCTGTTTTTTGTCGGGAATTTCATTAGGTGGGACCACGGTGACATGTAGATCCGAAATTCTGTGAGAAAAGGACGTCCGAAGAAGATGTTACATGGGGAGATGATGTCAATAACCATGAAAGTGAGTATTTGGACTCGGCTTCGGTCCCCATTCCCGAGCTCAACGGGTAGGTCAATGACATCTACCGGGCAACTGGAAGCTTCGTTGAAGTCGTGGATCGTGGCATGGCACGGTTTGAGATCCTTTGCTTCTAATTTCATCTAGTCATAAGCAGCTTTGAAGATGATGTTGATCGAGCTTCCCAAGTCCACCAATATTCTTTAGACGGATGCGGCACTGATTTAGGTCATGATAACCAGAGGATCGGCGGTCAGGATTTCAATTCCCGTAGAATCCTTTTCACGGAAAACAATGTCATTCCGTATAGTTTCTTGGAGCTTGGCTGGGACGGATTCATCAGGAGCGGAGACATCTCATAGGTAGCATGCTTTATGGAACTCACATACTCTTCCATTTTTTGAAAGCTGTCGTGTGTGGGATAAAGTCCGCCGCATATGGTGTTGATCACGATCCCTCGCCCCGGATTAGATGGCCCTGGAGCTGCCTTAGCGGCCGTCTGAGGCGTTGTTGCCGAGCGTTTTGGATTTGCTTCGGGAGGAAAAGGTTCTTGGATGTATTGCTCAAGTCGCTTTTCTCGGATAAGCTTCTCAATGGCATCCCTGAGCTAGCGACATTCATTGGTGTTGTACCCATACACGTCGTGGTATCGACAATATCTCCCAGTGTTTTTCTCGCGGTCGGTCGATTCCCTGGTGCCCGGCTTCTTGTACAGCAGCGTGTTGCATGTCTCCAAGTAAATTTTTTCTAGGTCCTCGTTCAGTGGGGTATATGTCTCGTTGGCTTAGTAAGGGTCGGGCCTCCTTGGTTCGGTGGGGGCCTGATCGTTATTCCGGCCACCTTGCCTACCGTTATTGGGTCTTTGTCTGGAAGGACCTGCCCTCTTGTTCTGACCAGATGGCGCTCCCGTTTATCTTCCTCGGAGGTTGTTATTTGTAGCTTCTTCTTGAGAGTCATTGGGGCGACTAGTATCGGAGAGTTGGTTCCGTCTTGCTTCTTCTTGGCATAAGTATTGCCCTGTCTTCTCATAGAAAGCGTCGAGGCTTTTTGGCTGCTTCCGATCGATCCATACCCCGAACTCGGAAGTAGGGAGGACGCCTTTTGCTAACTGGAAGAGTATGATACGAGGTTCCGGATCCTCGACCTCGACGAGGGCGACGTTGAACCAGGAGAGGTAACCTTTGAGCGACTCAGCGGGCCCTTGGAACAGGTTGGATAGAGTGAGGGCATTCTTTGGAGTTGGAATATGCATCCTGAATTGCTTGATCAACTCTGTCGCTAACTGGCCAAAGTTGTTAATGGAATCAAGTAGGAGGCGAGAGAACCATAACAAAGTAGTTCCTGATAAGAAGACTGGGAAACACTTGCATTTGACCGGATCGTTGCCCCAACTCGAGTCCATTTGCCATTCATATCGATTTTGGAAGGCACAAGGGTTGGTAGCACCATCGTAGAGCGGCATTTGTGGCATGCTGAAGCATCACGGCCATTCAGCTTCGTTTACCCTTCTTGTAAAGAGGTTACGCCTAATGTGCGCTTCCCATGAATCATGCACATTTTCTTGCATTTCCCTCATGATTCTTCGGACCATGTCGGGAAAGTAAGTTGGATGGGGATCCGCCATCGGGATTCACGGATTTTGACGAGGTTCTGGAGTTTTGTTGCGAGGGCGTCTTCTGTTGAGAATGTCCGGATCATCATCTTCCATGTCCTCGACATCTATGATCGGGTCTCGGTGCGGATGATGAGGTGGAGCGGGTTGATAAAGATCCCATTCTGCTGAAAGAGTAGGTTCCTCGTCAAGATTGGCGACTCAATCCACTAGATTCTGTCAAGGAATGGGTTGGCTTTTCGGACCTGGTCCGTCATTGATGATCAAGCGAGAGTGATCTCGGTATTGTGCCCCCTCGCTAAATTTGACCGTAGTTCGTTCGTCGTTGCCATTGGCGTAACCATTGTCGTTGCTGTAACATCCCACACCCGCTACGGACACTCACTAAGGGAATGCCATAACATCGGTGGAGTATTTTAAGTGAATATAGAACAGAAAAATTACAACAAGACAGATATAAGTAATACTTGAGAATTTAAAACATCATTTCATTTCAGCGGAAAGTAAAACATGTTTGGTTACACCAAAACCATAAACAAGAGTCAAGTACATAATATCCATCCTGATAAAACAAAAGTACATAATCCCACTTCATAACTTAATAGCCATAATAGAAAAGATAAACTGAGCTTTACATCCACGGTCGAAGCTCCAAAAGATAGATAAATCAATCTGATCAAAGCCCACTAGTGCTAGGCCCACTCTAATAACCCGAGGGTTGGGAAAAAAGATAAAAACAACGGCGTCAGACATAAGTCTGAGCGAGTCCTATAACTTTAACAATACAATCATTAAAGTAACCAGAGTAAGACATGAGCTTGATGTACGGTAACGACTGGGGATAAATGGCTACACTAAGCAACCAACTAGACTTAGGATGAACTAAGATAACCGTAAAGACGCATTTACCCACCCAAGGATAATTACTACACTGCACCACCCCAGATCTACCCACCCAAGGGTAATTCCTACACTGCACCACACCAGTTCTACCCACCCAAGGGTAATTCCTACTTAAGGTTGATCCCACTAAGTGTACTTAGTAATTTTTAATAGTAGTTTCGTGTACCCCTAACTGACTACATAGGTGTCGTCTGCCCCTATCTCCACTAGGTGTACCCACTACTCCCCAAGCGATCGGCTCCCTAACGTAGATACCCGTGCTGGCCCCACAGTGGGGTGTATCATTCCCCAAAGTGGCAACCTGATAATATCAACGGTGCACGGCTTATACCTACACGATGCAACAACGTCTTACTTACCAGCCCGGGTCCACACACGCATATGAAACCCGTTGGACTTGCGTTGCCACCGCTACCCCGTTTTGGCCTCTTATAGTCAAGCCCAGTACGCGTGTCCCGTCCTCGACATGGGTCGAGCCCAATAAGATACATATGGGTTACTGGTTGAAATGGGCCCCCACAAGCTACTACTTAAGCTTGTCATTTTATCTAGTGCATCCCACTTAACCCCTTTTTATAATCATGCCCACTTACAAGTTAAGGTTTGGTTAAGTCATCTAATCATATTTCAATTGCCACTCAAGGCCCCCACAAGCTACTACTTAAGCTTGTCATTTAATCATATTTCAATTGCCACTTAAGGCCCCCACAAGCTACTACTTAAGCTTGTCATTTAATCATATTTCAATTGCCACTTAAGGCCCCCCCACAAGCTACTACTTAAGCTTGTCATTTAATCATATTTCAATTGCCACTTAAGGCACCCACTAGATTTCCACATGCCACCCAAGGCACTTACTTGATACCCACATGCCACCCAAGGCACTTACTTAACCCTTTAATCATGTTTAATTACATGTTCCACTTTGGTTAAGTATTCTAATCGTATTTTCTATTGCCACCCAAGGCAACCCACTAGTTTCCTCATGCCACCCAAGGCACCCACTTAACCCCTCATGCCTCACTACATGCTAATTTGGTTAAGTGTTTCTTAATTAATTAAGATCGTAACCTTTTGTAAAGACCTCTCACATTAGACTGTCTTTTATGGCAGCTGGATATGCCGGTTGGTTCCGGGCAGCCTTACACCATAACAGAGTCTAACCTCGTGTCTTTACACTTGTCACGTATTTAGTTTATGACTAAGACCTCTCACATTGGGCCAATCATTTGTAGCCGCTGGATTTGCCGGTCGGTTCCGGGCAGTCTTATGCTACAAAAAGGGTTCAACCTCGTGTCTTAGTCGATTAATTACACCTAATTAATCACCCCCATAATTTGTATTAATTGTCCCTAATTAATTACAAATATTTAAGAATATGGGTAGACCTAACTCAATAGGTAAATTCCCAATTCCATAATATGGGTAGACCTAACTTAATAGGTAAATTCCCAATTATGTCCATCCACTTTATGGTATGTTTAATCATACCCACTTCACACAATTTTATGTGTTCATTAATTTTTACCCCATCGTCCCTACGTAAATACGTTAAAATGACATACTTCAAAAGAGAAGATTCATCATACACACAATGGGTTCAACTTAGCATATCATTAGCATTATCATGGGTTTAAAAGGTGTCAACTTGCATATATGACCATAAACCCAACTTGCATAAATAACCAACCCAAACTTGCATGAATCACATATGTCATAAAGATGGTAACTTGCATAAATGTTCATGTCATAGACCTATCATAAAGGTGTCAACTTGCATACATGTCATAGGTCTAAAAGGGATGAACTTGCACATGTACTTATGTCATACAAAGGGGTAAACTTGCATAGCATGTCACATGTTAACTTGCATATAACCAAACACATAACTTGCATAACATGTTACATATGAACTTGCATATAATCATGCACATAACTTGCATATAACCAAACACATATCTTGCATAACATGTTACATATGAACTTGCATATGTATGTATGACATACAAAGGTAAACTCGCATATGTTATGCATATCACTAATCCAAACAACTTGCATAGATTATGCATATTATAGATCCAAACTCATAGATTAAACTTGCATGTCATGTCACTTATTTCACACATGATTCTAGCATAAAACCAAACATTTAACTTGCATAAAACCAAACACTTAGCATGCATAAAACCCACCACTTAACATGCATAAACCCAAACACTTAACTTGCATAAACATAGTGTCATCATGAATAAGTGTTTAACATAGTGATTAGCAAACTAGCATCATAACATATGACCTAAAACCCATTGATCCGCAAGCAAAACCATATGATCTCATCAAATCTCATCTACTTAGTTTAGCAATTGGTTATTAAAGTGATAGAAACTCACAAACTCCAAGATTAGCTCCTTAGATAGTTGCTAGAGTTGAAGTAGAGGTGGATTAGTAGTTGATTAGCTTGCAATCCTCTTCTCAAATTAGTGGAGGCTCCTTCTAAGTTGCATTTTGGCGGCATGATGGCATAGTTTCTATTTTTAGGATGAATTAGGGTAGTCTTAGGGTGTATTTATAGGATTAGGTTGTGTTTTAGACCCTTAGATTAACCCTAGGTTAGTTTAGGTCTGTCAGATTTCGTCCCAAGCCCTCCAACCCAGCCCAAAACTCAACCAGGTGCACCCAGACCAGAATCAGCCGACAGGGCAAGTCGACAGCCCTGTCGACTACCAAGTCGACTTGGCTGGGCGAAAGTTTTCCCGCCTGGCCTCCATTTCTGCATGTTTCGAAATTCAAATTTCCCGAAAACTTCTTTGGGCCTTAACCGGGTCATACGGACTCCGATTTACAAAATTTCGGACTCTATTTCGCGTATTTTTCCGAGACGAACGCAATGATGTAACCCGTTTCCCCTGATTCTCACATCTGAGATTATTAATTCTGTAATTAGTGAATATCAGTGTTAACTGAAATTCGGAGTGTTACAGTTGCCGAGAGCATTAGTGAGGACAGAAACGTTGTTGATGAGATTAGATCTCCTTATTTGATGCGAGACCCTCGACTTGGAAGAGGAAGTTTCTGAGGCAGTTGGTCGAGGTCGAGCGTTGTTCCGAGCTAGTTTAAGTCGAGCGACGATGCGCTGACTTTCTTGAAGTTGCTGCATAAAATAGTTGTTATTCTTTAATGCTTGATTGATCCCAACTGCGGTGTTCTCATATTTTTCATTAAGCGCGCGGATTTAAGCTTGTGTTGCAGACGCTTGAACTCTTGAATACTCATGAGTCTTGAATCATCTCTGAATTCTGAATCTTTAATATCTTAAAACTGTACAGTCTTCAATAATAATTTCTGTATATAAATCCTGCATATGTATATATATATTGTTGACGGCAAAACATGTTGTAAATACCAAAGATTCCAATTACTAGGAATAATTAATTTGGTCGTATAGACAAGAGTGGAAAGCAGTAAATAACACAAGAGATTTGTAGTGGTTCGACCTCGTGGGGGACCTACATCCACTTTGAAGCACTGTTGGAATATTATTGATCACAAAAGGTTACAAGGTTGAGACCATCTCATGACATCTCATTACATTAGCTTCTAAGCTATATGATGTCATCATTATTATATATGATGTCATAATTGACATATATTACAAAATATAGGAAAAAGACACTTTTGCCCTTATTCTTCCTCAAAGTGGAGATGCCATTAAAGGAGCTCTCATGAAGTCTCATGGTCTCCAATTCCAACCCCTTTAAAGTATGATGCTGTGGGGGTATTTATAGGAAAGGGATTAGGTAGGAGTAGGTGGGAGTAGGTAGGAGTAGGTAAAAATAGGGGGCCAAACCCAAAAATTCGCAACTGGCACCTGCACATGCTAGAAATTCGCACCCAGCCCTGAGGTGTGAATTTCGCACCTTTCGGGGTGCGAAATTCGTACCCCATGGGAGGTGCGAAATTCATACCTCCCGGGGTGCGAAATTCGCACCCCAGGGGTATGAATTTCACCCCCTGCTGGGTGCGAATTTCGCACCCTGCTAGGCGCGAATTTCACACCCCTTAGGGGTGCGAAATTCGCATCCCGAGATGTGCGAAATTCATACCCGAGGGATACGAAGGTCGCCTCTTGGGGGGTGCGAAGACCGTGGGTATAGGTGTCTTGATGGCCCATGGTTCGGGTTCCCGACTTGGACTGCGAGGTCTTTGTTGGCGTGATCCCTCTTCGACCTGTTTCCTTCACTCTTAGATGTACTCCTTGGCCTTGACTCCATGCGATGGGTTGAGTTGAGCATGTCCTGTATACTTTTGGGAACCGGACCAAAAGACCGGTTAACATATATATTCTAGACAAAGGTGTTAGTATATATTTTATAATTAATTAATATTGAGATAAGGTTGTTGTCATCAAAACTACATTCTCCAACACCCCTTAGTCGCTTACTACTTCCTGTAGGATAGGTAGCCATATCTGACATTTTAAGCTTCCAGGTTTGGGTAGGCAATACACACATATGCCGTTTAAGACCCCTATACTAAAAAACCTATTCCCAGGTGGACTCTTCAATCCTAGCTGCTTAAGACCCATGAAGCGGATTGCACACGAAGGTTATCAGGTTCGTACTCCATTAGCCCTTAGTACCTTCCCCTATTGGGATAAAGTGGGCCACGTCATTACGTCTTTTCCGTTTAGTTATTCTTCAGGGAAATATTATATGCATAAAATTTATTATCGTCACGGGTTTCTGTGGTTAATAATATTTATTATATTATTAACCTTCTAAGTCCAACTCTTCTTTTAATTATAAGTTCTATATTCATTAATATAATTAAGGAAAGTTATATCCTCTTTACCCTAGGATGTTTATTTAATTACTTTCTACTTTGGACTTAGTACTTAAACAACAATCAATATTCATTAATCCCCTTATTACACCCATTTACCTCTTATTTCTTTGTTTATTTCCCTTTATGACCATAACAGTCATATTTTCCTAAGGCAACCATTTATAAGTCCCAAGGTATCTATTTGTTGTACCCCAAAAGACAACTACTATTCTTATCTATTTGTTTATTTGTTGTTTGTTATATATATACATAAATATATATATATATATATATTATTTGTTAACCAGACCACTCACATTAAGTTGACCACTTATAGATGTTGGATCTGCCGGTCGGTTCCGGGCAGACTTCTACCACAAGTTGAACTTAACCTCATGTCTTGAAATAATTGCATTTATGCATTAGCCGGTCGGTTCCGGGCAGACTTCTACCATAATTTGAACTTAACCTCATGTCTTGAAATAATTGCATTTATGCATTAGGCCCCTCACATTAAGCTGACCGCCTGTAGATATTGGATTTGCTGGTCGGTTCCGGGTAAACTTCTTCCACAATTTAAGCTTAACCTCGTGTCTAAATACAGTTATAATTCAAATGTCCAAATTGGGGTGCACAACATTAATCCTAATTAATTTAGGAATTGTAACCATTATCCTATTATATTCACTTCCCCCTTCAACATTGGTTATAACTGTAAATTGTTGATTTGCGGTCCAATTTATAGCAATAAATTATGTTAATTACTACAATGGTCATCACAAATAAATTAATTCAATATGGATCACATTTTCATATAATTCCATAATTGAACATTATTCAAACATTCAATACAATGTATATTTTACCATTTTACGCCGATTTGGACGGATAATATGTATATTTATATTTTTATGTTTTTGTGCGGTCAACGTAGTTATCTTTTATTCTTTTTTTTAATTCAATGATTTGGTTTTATCAACAAGAAAATGTTTCTTTTTTATTCAATCTTTCCAAAAGGTTTTGAATCTTCCAAAAAGACCGTTAGTTGTAATTATTGTAAATTATGCTTGATTTGTGGAACAAGAAATATATATGTTTATACATATTTTTAGAATATTTGATGTAAATTACACACAAATATTTATATTTATATTTATACCTACATTTGCACCACTTTTACCTTTTTAATCTTTTTATCATATCTCTTGTGAATTCAAAATAACATCTTTTGCTTAAAGAAAGATGGCATATTTACAACCATTAAGCCATAACCTAACAATATTGAATACAACCAGGCATATTTCTTTTAAAATTACAATCAATTAATTTAACATTTTATCCAATATTCACATAATTTATTATTCAACAGTGAAAAATAAAGATTTGGAATATAGCTACATCTAAATGGTGTTTAATGGGACTGATTTCTAGATCCACAGTGCTTTGCAATATCCACAATAAATTTTACAACATAATTGTAGGAAATATGTATGAACAAATTTAAGAATCCCACAATTAATATTATGCCTAATCAAAATTTCAAATATACAAGTTTTTACAACGTTTACAATCAGATCTGATGGGTGTCAAACCAATCACAACAATTTAATGAATAGATCTGATAGAACTAGGCATAAAAATTTAGGTCTAATTCAAACGAAATAGATAGGCTATTATAACTGTATACGTAAATTTCTCACTCACCTTGAAGCATCAAATTCCAAAGTTTGAAACTTTTAGGTCTACAATTCCCAAATTCTTATAAATCTACAAATTATCTAAAATGGGGATAATTTCAGATCTGTAGAGATGTAAGAAAATAGGAAAAGAGAAGAGAATTTAATTTAGTGCATCAATTCACATTCTTTTCCATTGGATATGATAATCCTCTCTATTCTATATGATTTGGATTTGATTTGCTGTGTATGGATATATTTTTACTTAAGAAGTTAGGTTAGAAGAGGGAGGAAAATGGAAGAGCTCCGCTACTGCTATAGATTTGTGTGGGAAAAAATAAGACCTTATCCCTTTATTTATAGGAGTGGAATTGGCCTTGAACTATTAGATTTATTATAATTAACATCTGTCCATTCGTTAAAAATATAAAATAACCTATCCTTATAAAACCTAGCCGTCACTGGGCGTTCTAACGCCTAGTGGGTCAACCGCCTGGGTCGTCAGATTCCCAGGTCCGCTAGTTAAATAAGGTATATTATATTTATAAATTCTGATTTATTTATTTTCCGTCCATTTTTGTAATTCGTCTGTAACTTTTTCATACGAACTCCGTTCGCGAAACTCCAAACATGAAAGTTGAGGAGACGAACGCATCGATTAAAGTATAATGGTCAATCATTTGCAGAAATTCTTATTTTTGAAATTTTAATAATTAACTAGAATTACCAAAATTTCAAGTTGTTACGTTCTTCCCTCCTTAAAAGGAATTTCGTCCCAAATTATGACACTTATTGTCCTATTTTACACAACCAATTTGCGTACATCCACTTTGCAACCATGTGCATATGTGCATGGTGTACATAATGGGATTTCAACCATAAAATATGCATGCAAGATGACTCTAAATTGGATCCTCCTACACATATGCATTAAATTTTTGAAATACTTTTGAAAGCGTGATGCAAAACATCCTAAATATAGTGGTTGTTCTATATGAATGCAAATTTTGAAAACTCTCTTTCATTCCTTACCTTCACAAAATTACGAATAAATGTGTTAAGCAACAAATTTTGCATCAAAACCGTACCATCCAAAACGTCACGCAATCTAATCGTTTCCTGTTTAATTTCTCCTAAACCGGAAAAAAAAAAAATCAAAGCAAAGAATTTTAACATTTTTCCCGCATACAACTTTTCCATTTCCCATCCTATAGTGGATTTTCACCTCAATTACCCAAAATATTCCAAAAATTTCCTTCTGTAGACTGTAAAGGAGGCTTAAAACAAGCTCTAAAACGTAAAACGAGTTAATCAATAATTCACGTGCATCGTTGATAAGGTATGGAAACAACGTTTTCAAGGCTAAAACAACCTTTTCCTTGTTCTAATTAATGTTTTTATCGCATCACCGGTCCTATTGTACGGCTAAATGCGCACACAAAACATCCAAAAATCCCCCTTACGCTACTCATGCGACCAAAAATCAAAAAGTTTCATAAAAATAATTTTTCGCCTCAAAATTTCTTATATTTATTTTGAAAATTTTCTTTTCAAAACCGTTCCACCTTCCTACAAAAATAGAAAAATGAAAAAAAAAACTTTTTTTTTCAGACAATGTTTTCCAAAAATCCCAAAAATGTATTTTGCGGAAACTTAAACGATTCAAGTCACATGTCGGCGAAAAAGGAAGTCAGTCGCACAAAAATACGAAAACGGAAATCACACAAAAGAACAAAATAAATTTTAGTTTTAATAAGGAACGATGATTTATTTATTTATATACTTGCGGCGTAGATCCGATCATTTACTAAAATTAATCCAACATAGAATTCTATTCTTTCTAACTGTAGGACAAGTGCTAGTTTGACAATGGGATTTCATTCAAATAAACACGCGTGAATGATAAAACACTCTTAATGTAACATCCCGTATTCTTAACGGATAATAAATAATTTATTTAATTATTTAAAGAATGGTTTGGCAATTTAAAGTGACAAGAATTAAATAATATTGAATATTTAATTAATATTTATAATATAAAAATATATTATAATTCCGAGTTAGTCGGAAATAACTGAATTCACAATATTGTGTGAATTGGATCATTTATGATATTTAATTTAGTTTAGAATTTGATTAGAATAGCGAATATATTATTTGAACGACAGTTGAACCTATAATTATATTATAATTATAATCGAGCTCGAAATGGCGTTGCAGTTCGTAATTTGGCGATTCGAACTTTAAACGAATATACAGAATTCGTTTTAAGTCGGATTTCTGTGAAACAAGAAACGTTCAGAGCTGGTGAAGTATATTTTTCTAATGGTAGAGAAAAATCGGGATTTCGTTGGGTAGATTTTGATTTATGTCCAAATAAAATTTTCAAAAAGTCGCTATGGAATTCCTTTATAATTTATAACGATTTATTTATATTATAAATGAATTTTCCAATATAAATTGAATATTGATTCAACCGGGATTTGAATATCGAGTTATAAATCCAATTGGAGGTGTATAGTAACAACCCGCTCATTCGACGATTTTAGATTTTGATATTTTATCTAAATATATCGTCGTATCCGATGTGTCACTCAAAATGTCATTTTCACAAACGATAAAATTAGAACTCGGGACCACTTCCATTGAGTCCAAATCACTATTTACGACCTTTTTGAGTATAAACATTGATACCTTTTGAATTAGTGAAATTTGGTCGTTTTCTCATTAGAGTGTATGATCAAAATATCCCTTTTCACATATGGATGAATTTGGACTCGAAACCACTTCCATTGAGTCCAGATCAACGTTTGCGACCTTTTTGACTATAAGCACCGATATGTTCCGAGATTCGAAAATTTGGCACCTTGGTTGGGTCATGAGTTAGCTAACCTGGAAAACTTTTATAACTCACCTAGCTCCATCCTCCTTCATTCATTCTTCTTCATACTTCACAAAATAGAAAATGGGGATTGGGAAAGGGAAATAGAAACTCCAAGGCTAGGGTTTTCAATCTAGAGCCCAATCCAAGTGCAAATCCAAATCAAGTGTAGAAACATGGGTAAGCTCTCTACTCTCCCTCTCTACCTTATACTTCACTCAATTTCGGGTTTTTGGTCTGCCCTAACACTCATGTGTCTTCATATGTGTTCATGAGGTGATTATTGAGGAGCAATTGAAGAAAGAAAGCTTCTTTGCTTGGATTTGCGCTTGTTCTTCCTCCGAATGAAACCAAGGTGAGCTCTTTTTGAACTCACATCTATGCCACAAGACATTGGCTTGTAAAAGTGTAATTTAGTGTTCATTGAGTTTGCATATGCTAGTGAATTGTGTAGCTAGTGTAACTTAGTCGATTTCATGTGTTCATATTTCATTCAGTTGAAAATTTTGATAAGGATTGTCCATACAATCTAATTAATATGCTATGAGTTGATTTGGTGATATGGTGAAGCTGCGTTGCCGCCCCAGCATAGTTCTAAGCCTTCACAAGTCGCTTGAATTGTAGTTGATTGCTTTGGTTAGAAAATCTGCCCGTTTTGGAATTTACGATCAAAACTATTGCTAATCTCTTGTATGTATTTTTGTGCATGTGTATTTGGGCATTATAAGTTGTTTCGGTAAGTCCTTGAAGCCTCATATACTTGTGCATAACATCATAGGCCTTCGGGAAATCGTCGATATCATTTTGAACATGTTTTCAAGGCAAATTGTGCTCTGGAACAGGATTCAGACGTCTAAATATTTTTGGGCAGACGTCTGACTGCTCCAAATAATTATAATTTCAAGCAACAGAATTCAGAAGTCTGAAAATTATTGCTTAGACGTCTGAATTGTAATTCAAACGTCTGGCCAAAATAATTCAGACGTCTGAATGGGGGCCAAAATGAACTAATCCTTTTTGGTTTCTGAAAATCCCAGTTCAGACGTCTGACCTAAAAGATTCAGACGTCTGAATCTGTTTTTCTGCTGTGGACCGCAGAGGACCTCGGTCCACAGTCTACCCCCACCTAGGCTCTTTCGCGGCCGAAGCTCGAGCCGTTCGGACATCATTTGTGAACTCCAGTTTTACGAATTCACAGATTCCAGCAGCTCGATTCATCGACTTTGATTCTCGATTGATTCTTTCAATGTTGATTCTGTTTGGCCAATTCACCTTGTTTATGATGTGAATTGAATAAGTGATCATTCTAGAGCCCGTGCACTTTATTTTGTATATCGAATTTATTCGATACTCTTGTTAAGATGATTCATGCCTCTAAAACATGAATTATCGACTCGATATCCTTCGAGTCTATTCCGATGTAGTTTAAAACCTTCGGGTGCTAGTTTGGGATTTCGATTCGTTCATTGATCGAGATTACAATCGTTATCCCTTTGATGTCATGTATGTTGTTGTGATATGAGTTTATGATTTATGATTTGAATTCATGTCTTTGTGACGTGAATCCCCTTGATCGATTTGCCTCGGCAATCGTGCTATTGTTTATTGCCACTTTGAAGTTATATAAAGAGATTTTACGTTATTAGTAGATATCAAATCCTTGTACTAAAATGGTTTCCATTCTTACTTCATTATACGAAGCTAATTTACGAAATCGTTTTATGAACCTTCTTCAAATCTACTAGTATATATTTTATAAACCTTTTTCTCGTTCGTATGAGAAATCTAATTAAACTTCATAGTAAAATCAAGGACTATGAACCCTTGCTTTTGCTTCGATGGTTAATTCTTGGAATCGTCCGATCGAAAACCGTGGCATTGCTCCTTCTATGATTTCTCTGTTTTGAATAGGAACCAATTACGAGTGTGTAAATATTCGAGAATAGCATGTGGTTATGGGACATGTTGCTATTTTCTTATATTAACTAGCTCGGAGTAATTTCTATTCACCCGGATCGATGTGATCCTTTATGAATTGTGTTTTGTGGTCCTCGATCGCCCAAGTGGGATTTACGATTCTTGGATTTCACCTAGGGGACTTCAGTCCAACTTTCTATGATTTATGTTGTTTTCTAGGGATTTCACAATTTATGTGTTTTCTCTCTACCGGGGTCATGACCCGGCTCTGTGGTGAGCTTCGGCTCAAACTTATAGGTTCGCTACCTAGAGATCGTATCTCATCTGTGAATAGGTCTGCCTCTTGGTGATGTTTTCTATGATGTCTTGGTGATTTATGATGTCTTGGTGATTTATGATGTCTTGATGATTTACGATCACTTGGTGATTTACGATTACTTGATGATTTATGATTACTTGGTGATTTATGATTTCTTGATGATTTATGATCATTGGAATTTTGCATTCTACATTAGCTAGGAGAATATTTAGAGATAGTTGTGTTGACATGCCATGTTTCATATTTAGTTATGATTAGATGTTATTAGTAGAATCATGTCATCCTGCGTTATATCTCTTATTATCTCAGTTTATTTGATAAGTACAGCTAGACTGATCCGTTTATTGTTTATTTCCTTATAATAATAATCGGGCCAGGCCGAGTCATTTTAGGTACTCCTCTGGGACTCTCGCAGGACTGATCTTCCGCTTTCAGCTTGCTACTCTATCTTTGCAGTTTATGTACTTTTGTACCGATGACATTATCTTGTTGTGTACATATTTTTTATGTAGATCATGGTGCATGTACCTATTATTTTAGGATTAGTGGATTTTTTTTCGACCACTATCTTGTTGTACACATCCTTTTTTTATTCATATCTATTCCGCCTTTATGATATGATTATTCTGTGTTTGGCTTTGAGATATACCATATTTATATTATTGTTGTTGTCTATTTTATACTGCTTTCCAGATTGCATATAGTCGTTGTGTAGTTGCCCTATGTGTCGAATGGTCATGTCGAAATTTTAATCGGTATCCGAATTCGATATGCATTCCTTATATGGAGCAATTATACAATCGGTCGCTCTTCAAAAACCTCATTCTCCGTTATGGTCTGCGACATTTCTCTGAAATGAACCGGACGATAGTGGGTATAGAGGCGGGGCGCTACATGTATGATATTCTATTCTGAATATATACGATAATATTTATTTATAAATATTTAAATTAAATTATTTTTAAATATATTTAATATTTAAATAGGTTTATTTAAGCTTTAAAATTAGCCATTTTTGCAAACGACCTCCGTTTTCGACGAAACTAATTTTGTTGGATCCAGAACATTAAATTATTGTTAGATTTCAATTTTCGTAATTTTTGGAGTCAGTATGTGGCCATACGGGATTTTAATGTTAAAAATAGTCAATATTCCGACTTTAAAAATACACTGTGTGAGCAAACGGATTCGAAATTCAACGAAACAAGTTTCGTTGGGTCCATAATATCGAACTGTAGTTGCCTGTCCAGTTTCATCGAATTTGGATATTGTATGTGATCATATAAATTTTTAAATGGTAAATACACACTACGATTGATTATAATTGAATAAAATAATCAATTAAAAATAAAATAAAAATATTAAAAAAATCCTATAAATAGCTTACAACCCTTTAACCCTAAACATTTCCATTCCACGGTCAACCAATTCTTCCGCCTCCATTCATTTTCTTTCAACAGTTAAAACCGTGAGAACTTCTATCTTCACAAATTCGTATGAAATCAAATTAATTCCCTTAAATCATTATAAATATATATGTGGATTCATGAAGCAGTTATCTACGATTTGGTAGGCAATATGATGAGGTTTGAGACATATGTGGTCGTTGTTTTCACAGCAACCTGGGTAAAATAGATCTAGGGTTGGATTTCTTGGATCGATGGGTCATCTTTATGCAAAACGTGTGATCTAGTTGAATTCGAGGAGGGATTAGCACTTGGGGACAACGTTTGGTGGAATTCCGTGATGGATAACGTCGCAACTTCTGTATTGCGCCTGGAGCTCGAGCTGAAATCGCTTGGAGGAAGTGAACTTGAGTTGGACTCAGTTGGTATTGGATGGGAGAGAATTTGATAAGGAAAATAATGGATTTTTTTTGTGAATTTAAAGAAGTAGAGAAAGAGAAGTTGGAGCTTCAAATTTCCGCAATGTGCCGATGAGGAGCAGCGGGATTTCAGATCGGGGAAGAACAGGATTTGTTGAGCGGGTTGGTTTGTGATGTGGGCCGGGTAGACAAGGTTAAAGCCCAATTTGAAAACGTATTCAAGTTTATTTAAATTTAAATAAGTGTGTTAATCTATAACTAGTATATCTTTTCCATACGGTACCAGAATTCAGCGAAACAAGATCCGTTGGGATTGTATGGACGACGACTATACCATGGAACTGACCGGGAGTGAAATGGAGCTCATTACAATTTATAGAAAAATAAATTGTCTGCCTGAATCAAGCGACAATTATCGTTATTTAACGATGGTCGTCCAATGTGAGTAAATCTCACTAACTCTTATCAATTTTTTTTTTAAATATAATCTAGTAATGATAAATGATGATTGATTGTTGTGTGTTGATTGTTTGGTTGAATTGATGATGTATTGGTTGAAATTATATATAACGATATATATATATATAAATCGCTAATCAAATGTTGATTCTGTTTATCAAAATATTTCATATCGAAATGAAATCGATGTTATTATATTGTTTAACATCTGTGGATGCAGGGAAACAGATCGGAGGAATCCAACTGGATTCCTCAACATTTATTTTACTGTTTTTCATATATTGTAATATATGATGTGACATATAATCTGTTGCTGATTATGTGTGTTTGAATGATATCGATCATTGTTATTTGGTATCTTAAATACTATATATAATATTGGAATTAAGATGGGAATTTTCAATGTGTATATTGAAAATAAAATTTATTTATATAAAATCAAATGATTTTATAAAAAGGAAATATTTATGTAAAAAATAAATAGAATTAATAAAGGAATATTTATTTAGAAAATAAATAGAATTATAAAAGGAATATTTATTTAGAAAATAAATAGAATTATAAAAGGAATATTTATTTAGAAAATAAATAAATTATAAAAAGGAAATATGTGGAAAATAAATATTAAATGGAATCTGTTTTAACAGATAAATGGAGAAGATTAATTTATAAATAATGATTTATAAATTAAGTAAATAATTTATCATGGGATAAATTGAATATATAAGTCAGAACTTATATAGAGAAAGAGAAATCAGTTTTTACACCGATATTTTAAATAGAACGTGAACTCAACATTTATAAAGGGAATTATAAAAGAGATTTAAGTGTTGGAAATAAAAAGGGGATTTCGTATGAATAATTCTATAAATATAAGTTTAAATAGAATTTGGAAATGGGATATTATTTTAAAATACGAAATCAAACTTAACGGATTATATAAAAGAGTTAATCGAATAGAGTTAATCGAATAGAGTTAATCGAATAGAGTTAATCGATTAGAGTTAATTAATTAGAGTTAATTAAATAGAGTTAACTGATTAGGGTTAAATCATTTAGAGTTAATCGAATAGAGTTAATCGCATAAAAGTTAATCAAATTAGAGTTAGTCGAGTATTGGTTAATCGAAGAAAAGGAGTTATTGAGTATAGTTTATTCGAAGGAGTTAATCGAGTATAGTTTATTCGAAAGGAGTTAATCGAATATAGTTTATTCGAAAGAATTTATCGAATATAGTTTATTCGAAGGAGTTATCGAATATAGTTTATTCGAAGGAGTTAATCGAATATAGTTTATTCGAGAGAGAGTTATCGAATAGAGATTACTCGAGAGAGAATTATATGTTGAAATTCGATTTTTTTATCGAATTTGGGAAAGTACTATTCACTTTCCGTTTTTAATTAAGATTTAATGATTTATTTACAAATTGTCTATTTAGTTATTTAGTTAAATTAAGGAATAAAAGTTATATTTTGAAGTTAGATATTTCAGAAGTAGGGGTTATAATGCAATAGTTATAATCAGTGTTTTCAATAAAGAAGTGGATATGTAAATTGAATTCGAGAGTTACGTAAGGAAGTTTGTTAAAGATTTAGAAGGTGAACTTTGTCTATTTCGAAGTTAGAAATGTTGTTCAGTTAAGGTCTGAGAGGTAGTTATACCCCAAATTGATTGACTTTATTTTCAACTAAGGAATGGTTAAGGTTCGATAGTGAAGGTTGGTTAAGTGAATTTAGTTAATGAGTGTAATGTTTTGAGTTGGCATAGCGATGTTTTATTTAAACATCTGTTTAAATCCAAATGTAGGAGTTTTGGAAATGTTTTCCAAATAAGAATCAGAAATATTTTCTAATATAGAAAATAAGAAATGGAAATGTTTTCCAATGTTAATAACGTATATTTTCTAAATTTAGAAAATAAGAAATGTTGATTATATGGGAACATGAGATGAAAAATGAATAAATTAAAGAACTAAAGAGATAAATGTTAAATGATGATTGATCGATATAATTTCCATCTGGAAATAATATCGTTGTTCGCACACGTGTTTTTCTTTGATAGTTAACTCACCGACTATCAAAGTTTTTGACCATTTTTTCGTTGTTAATACGGAGAGACCGGGATCAGATTCATTATCTGAAAACCACTCTGTATGGGCATTAGCGTTGTGATCAAATATAATGAAGATAATTGAAGATAGAGTTATGCAAGGAATGTCCTGTTTATAGAGTAGTGCCTTCGGTCTATCCAGTCCCAGGGCGACCTGTATAGAACAATGTCTGACAGAGTATATTTAATGGATCACGTAAGTTGATCTCTTCAAACGTATGTACCTTTGGTGGCAAAGGAATTCGTTTCTCTTAGCTGTATACCCATTGTAGTTTTAGGGAAATCAATTTGTAATTTGGCGGGTATGATGATGTGACATTCAAAGTGAATAATTGTGTGATCTGTCAGAGATAAGCATGGCCTCTAGCCTCACAACCGGGAAATGACAAAAATCGGGCAGGCAGCATGGCTATGTGGGTTGCTTCCATTAGGTTGTATTATCACCTATCTAGAGATATTCATTTCATTCTTTAATCTATTCGATGTTGTCCCATTCGAGAAACGGTTGCTAATCCCAACCATTGGTGATATACATTCGATACACTCAAGCGAAATGAGTGGTCGGTCATGTGTGGCCGGGTTGCAAGATAGTCTTGTTGAACCCAGTGTTTTCCTCTCTAGAGGTACACTATCGGAAGGTGGTTCCATACCTTTTCATAGTTGGTAATCCATTATCCAATAAGTGCTCGCGGTTTTGATTGTATACTATATATGTAGAACGTGAGATGAAAGCGTTTCTTCTAGATGATTATTATGTTGTGGTTAATAGACACTATCATAATATCAAAAGAAATTTTGATATAAAGACTATTTTGGATTCTCATAAGGGAAAAACTCATTCTGTTATATGGCGTGGTCTTATGAGATATTGTTTAATTGCTCAAATTGTTTTAAACTGTTTTACTCATACCAGTCCCATGACTGACTCGGAGTTTGTTTTGTTTTGTTTTCCCTAAACTCTTGGGTGCTCAAATTTGTGCGAGCAGTCAAGTAGTCAGGATTTACAGATGCACTAGAAGGAGATGGAGCAGGAGGCTTCAGCAGCGTTTTTATAGCTATTGTTTATTTCCGCTATGATGCAAGTGTTGTACTCTGATAATGTTACTATATGCATATACTAGTTTTGTTTCAAAGTTATGTATCTATTATATATTGTTCGTTCCGCTGTGAGATTCATGTTACTCTGATGATGTTGTATGTTCTTCTTCTTCTTCTATTCTAAGTTTCTATCTTATCTATTCTCACCCTCTAATTTCTTTCATGGACTATCTGGTATTTCCATACTTGGATAGTCGACATTGAGTTTATGTCGATTACTCAGGATCGCGAAAACCTGGGTCATTACACTTAACATAGAAATATCATTAACCAACGTCGTGCGATTTTTAAATACTACTAGTTACAATACTATTACAACAACAAAGATAAAGAAAAATGCTGGAAAGGGAAACACACGATACAAAATACAACATGTGCAAGGATTGCACCAACAACAACTACGACTACCCACTTTAGGTTGGTCTACCTACACGACTGGAGCCTGATCCATTATCACGCCTGTGCTAGGAGCGTAGTATGGCAGAGATACAGCCAATTCAACCGCCTGTCGGTGTTGCTCATCGTGAATCTCTCTGAGCTCGGCCTGGATGGTGCGAAGGGCGATGAGCTCTGGACTCTCCTGGACAGGATGTTGAGCTAGAGTGGGTGGTGTGGGGATAGGAGCAACGGGTAGCTAAATGCCTATCTTTCGGAGAGTGGCATGGCTAATGGCGGTCGGCGCCTTCTTCACTACCGCCTCCCTAGAAAGTCTCACCTGGAAGTGTCGGAAGACACGGGTGAGAAGGTGAATGTAAGGAAAATGGCTTTGCGGTGTGCCGACATAGGGCTCATAAAGATGAATCATAAGCGTACGTGCCTAATTTACGGCTATGCCGCCAAGAATGGCATAGGTGGCGCGACGAATAGAAGGATAAATTTGCTCCAAGTTTCCTGTCTTCGGGACGATGTTGTGTTGTAGGATGCGCACAACTACATGGGCTATGGGTCGCAGAATGGCGGTGGTCCAGGCTCTGGGTGCTCCAAGAAAGATACGTTGAAGGGTCTAAGGGTCTTCCATCTCTATAACAGCAAGCTCGGCTCCGACTACCAAGATGCCCAAAATCTGAGCTAAGTCGTCATCAGTGAACTCGATGGGGGTGCCCACAACCTCAGATCAGATGATGCATTACTCGTCATCGATGTCAGCATCCATCTGGGCATCAAACAGACGGACACAACGCGGATACAAGTCGTGCTCAAAAGTGTCGAAGTGCAGGATCGGTGCTAGGCCAGCGGCGACAAAAAGCTCCTCCAAACCAAAATCGGCGAACTTTACTGGTTGATCAACTTGAAACTCGAAACTGGCTAAGGCTAAGTAGTGCTTATCTTCACCTCATCACGATCAAATGAAGCGACTTCCTGAGGCTTGAGACCGAGGTGTTGGTTGCGAGATGCCATGAAGGAGTCGATGAATCGGGCAAGAGAAATTGCAAATATGGAGTATAATTGGGTAGAGACATGCACGAGAAGGATTTTGGTGGTAATTAGAGACAAAATGGAGCAGGGGTTGCTCAGATTGGAGCTTAGGAAGGAGGAGGGTTTGGGTACGGTGGAAATTTGGGGTTGGGAAAGAAAGAGTCATCTGGAATGATATATAAATATATATATATATATAATTTCAGACGATTCGAGTCAAGTCAGGCCACGCTCACTGTGGGAGAGAGGTCGACTTGGCCCTAAGAGGGCGGTCGACCGCTCGCCCCGTAGTGAGCGCAGTAGAAACCTCGGCCCAACGACCTGTATAAACTATTTAAATTAAAAATAAAATTTCTATTAAGTCGAAACAACTTTTGTTCCTAACCGAACTCTCTTATCGACTTCCACAACTCGTCGAGTTAAGAATTTAAATTTTCACAAACCTTTTTCCCTACCTCCAAAAAGTGTAACACCCCGTAATTTTTAACGGGACATAAGAGATAATTAAAGAATAATTAATTATTAAAAGAAAAATTAGGTGAAACGGGTTACGCCATTGCGTTCGTCTCGGAATTCTGCTTGAGATAGAGTCCGAGTTTGCGTAAAACGGATGCTGTATAAAGGAGATATGGTCGAACGAAGTTGGGCAGAAAAACCGAAAATAGGCCAGAATACACTGGCGCACTTGTGAAGTGTGCCAGTACAAAAATGCACTGGCGCACCTGCCAAGTGAGCCCATACCGACAGCAGTCTAGCACATCACTCTGGAGTGTTCTGTGATGATGTGTCTTTTTCTAATTTGTTGGACGACCTGCCTTCGAGTTGTGTGGCTCTGGTTACTCCTAGACCAATCTAAATGTTAGAATTAATCCTAGACATCTATATATACGTAGCTAAACCTAGACCCTAAACTCATAACCCTAAAACCATGGTGTCGTCATGCTGTTCGTCTACAAGCTAGCCTAGCCTCCTTCATCTTCTCCAAAACTAGAAAATCAAATCCAAACTAGTAATCGATTAGAAGAACTTCAAATCAAAAATCTACATAAAAGGATAGCTTAACAAATTCAGAAATCAGATCCCATAATACAAGATCCATCCTTTTTCTGCAAGTTTAGTTATTATTTAGATTTAAAGATCTAATAAAAATCATGACTGTAATAATCGGATCTAGAACGATGCCTAATTCTGATTCGTGCCTATCCTTTTGTCAAATCTGAATTGCTTATGCCTATAAGACTATTGTGATTGATGTAATGACACCTATTATGACTATGAGACTATTGGACTGACATAATACAGCCTATCATGCCTATGAGACTGTCGGACTGACATAATAGAACCTATCATGCCTATGAGACTGTTGTGACTGACATAATAAACCTATCATGCCTATGAGATTGTTGGATTGACATAATGGAACCTATCATGCCTATGAGACTGTTGTGATTTATATGATGGAACCTATCATGTTGTACATCCTATGCCTATGAGACTATTGTGATTGATATAGTGGGACTTATCATGTTGTGCATAAAAAATAGAGTCCAATTCTATCTAATCTTTATACCTATGGTGTAAATTGCTTAGCTTATCTACACATATTGTTAATGTACAACATTGAAACAAGATTCTTGAATTGGGTACATCTTTAGATGCCTATTTTTCCTTATGTCAATTCTTATGTTCCTTCTCTATTTTCCCCTTTTACTTGCTTTTGTGAATACTAAGTTCATTCGGAACTTAGATTGAATCTCGTTGTACGTGCAATTATAACGCGGGGAAAATTGGGTATAATTTAATTGAGCAAATTTTGGGCATAACATGGGAATGTGGCATAAACTTGTATTGGCTAGACTTGTGGAAAAATTTGACACATAGATTTGGACACATATGACAAATATGTAAATTGGCTAAAGATGAACATGCCTAACCCGAGGTTAGATTGAGTTGCGGTGTAAGACTGCCCGGAACCGCCCGGCACATCAACGACCGCAACAATATAAATTTAATGTGAGAGGTTAGCGCACTAAGCCCAAAAACTCGAGGTTAGATTGAGTTATGGTGTAAGGTTGCCCGGAACCGCCCGGCACCGCCCGGCTCATCCAGCGACCGCAACAATATAGATCTAAGGTGAGAGGTTGGTGCTTTAATGAATGAATTAAAGCCAAGGAATAGACAGGCTAAGAATGGTAGGGTTAAGTTAATTAAGGTAACACTTAACCAATACATGTTAATTAAACAGATGGGTGGGGTTAGGTTAATTTGAGAACACTTAACCATTATAACATATTGATTAGGAAACCCTAGTAATGGGGACCCATTTCAGCAGTAACCCACATGGACGTATCACGGTACCCTAAACTAGGCAGGGTGGGGCACGATTACTGGGTTGATTATAAGCGATCAAAATAGCGGCGGGGATGCAGCAGTCTAGGTTCTGATGGAGTATGGGCGTGCACGTACTCCGGAGTGGATAAAGCAGGCACTGGGCATCAGTAGTATACACTGTGCATCTTGAATCGTGTCGGGTTGCTATCATAGGGATTGATACACCTTATGGTGGGACCAGCACAGGTACCTACAATCGAGCGGGGCCGAATGACACAAGTAATAAATGCATGCGAGTAGAAGCCGATCGAAAAAGGATCACTTTGTTATGAACACATGATGGTAGTTGAAACATTCGTTAGTAGGTGCAAAGAAATGGAAATGAGTGTGATAGTATATTCAGTTTATCTTGCCTTATCTTATGTTATCTTATTTCTATGGTATTGTCCTATGTTCATTTTATTCATGTCATGATCCTTTTACCTATTTACATGCTGAATAATCACTGGACTTACCAGACTTATGTCTGACCCATTTTCTTTCACTTTCTTTTCTTCCGTCCCCCCCCCCCCCCCCCAAGGTCCGCAGGGAGGGAATACTTCAGCTTAGTGCAGCCCTTTTCCAGCTTGAAGAGAGTAGATGTATTGCTTCGATTCTCTTTTCTTGGGCTATGGCTGTAGTTACACTTTTATTGGGGATTTATGCTGCTTTACTACTGTTTTATGCTTCTTTATGTACTTGGAATTAATAATCAAGACATATGTTTTATTGTAATAATTTAGAAGTTGGGTTTTGAGATAATGCTTGTAATGTTTTGACTAAACCACGTTATTTATGAAATGATTTTCAGTTTTCCGCTGTTTATATGTCTGTCTTGTAAATTATCTGTGCCTTTTACCTAAAATGCTTCACCAAAGTTAATGCATTCCCTTTGTGAGTGACCTTAACGGAGGTAAGGTGTTTCAAAAAGACTCGTGACCACCAAAACTAGACATTCAATGGGGCAGGGCGGGTAGTAACCCCCATCACCCGCCCTGTTAGGTAATTTTTTGCCCCGTGCCTGCCCCATACCCGCACGGGTACCCATTAAACGAGTTTTAAACAAGTTGCAGGTATTCGTTGGTATCCACGGGTATCCATGATATTTTTGATTCAATTTATTTTTTAACCATCCATTGAAATTGTTTAAAAAATACATACATTTGGTTAAAAATTTTAGACCATGCATGAACTATGGGAATGCGCTGCTTGGATTTAACAATGTATTGATATAAACCAGTGAGGAGGAGTGAAGCAGGAACTTTGGCAGGATGTGTTGAGCATAAATTTTGGAGAGAAGAAAAGACGCGTTGCTCGCCGGATTGGAATTTAAAATAATTAATAAGAAATTTGAGAATTTCTAACTAGGTATATATTGGATTTTAATTAGCAGCATGCACAATTATTACAAATGTCAACAACTGCTTATAAATTGTTAAATAAAAGCATGCGCACAAATACCCAGCAGCCAACATCAATGGTTTTTGCATTAGCAATAAATCACACTCAACATGGGCATAGGTACCCATGGACATGGATATCATAATATTCGTACTCGACCCATTAATTAACGGTATTAAAAAAACCGTTTATTTTATTCATGGGTACCAATTTAGCTATCTGTTTCATGCCCATGAGGGATTTTATCCGTAGGTAACCGCGGGTATGGATTTTTTTGCCATCCCTAACCAAAATGAACGAACTTATAATGGGAATTCAGCTAGAAATCAAAAATAAAATTTAAAATGGATTTTCCTCTTACTAGCCAAAAAAACTAAATGATTCAAAATCAAATATTCCAAAATCTAAATAAAGGATTTTCCTTAGCCTTTTTCAAAGAAAAATTTAAAACTTTTCCAAAAATGGTATTTAATATAAACTAGCGATTTCGTATTTATAAATTCGTTGTATTATTACTATTATTTATATTCCAGTTTATATTTCAAACTAAAAAACCTTTTCATGTCAAAAATGTTAGGGCCTCAAAATTTTAATGATTAATTGTGATAATTTCAATAAATTATCCAATATATATAGGGTGAGGGATACTAAAAATCACAAGAACTGGATATTAATTTTTCTTAAGTTTAGTGGTATATTCCTTGTCATTTCTAATTCCTTTCTTCCTACCAATCGGATTATATTATTAAAATCACACAAAGCCCCAAAAAAATTTGAAACATGAATAAATTAAAATTTAAAAAATCGTATCTTTATAAAACTGTGCCTTTATAAAACTATTTTCCGAAACCGTATTTCAAAATTCAATTTTATTCTCCCCAAATAGTTTTAAATATAAAATTTCCTAGAATACAAGGCCAAGAAATCAATTGAATGTTTCAATAAAGGTAGGTTCAGAAATTCAACGAAGTAACAAATGGATATACCCCGTAATTACATTTTCGAAATAGATATGACATATTAATGCAAACTTTTCTCATTTTGGATCGAGTAGCAATCTTAATCGAAGCTACTAAACAAAATAAGAAACCAAAAATAGTGACTAACTAGGTTGTAGCTAGATTTTTATATCATATATATTACTACTCTAGTCTTCGAACTCAAATCAACAGAATTCACCATATGTCGTCCTCATGCTCTTCACGACGAGATCGCCAACGTACTATGGGGTAAGACAGAATTGGCTAGAAACCCAAACTCAACATATTTCAACTCTTAGTTGCTTAAAGTCCATTTTATATAATTAGGCCCACAACTAATTTATCATTGAAATAAATTAAAGTCAAGTAAGAAATACGAAGAAAAATAGAAAAGAAAATTGAATTGCGTTCTCTTACAAGTCCTAATTTAACTGATTCCTCTAATCATTTAACCTAAGCTCTGATACCAAATGTAACACCCCACACCTTCTTGTGCCCAAATTTCAACAAAAATCGAAACTTAAACAAACCCAAGCATAGAGCATTTAATTTGGTAACTGTAATAAATGAGCATGAGCATAATTAAATTATGATAAAAGAAAACTCACAACGGAAACAAAATAGGATAACTAGTATTAACTTAAGTAACTACCCTTTTCAAAGTAAGTCACTTTGCCAATATCGAGGATGAAAAAGAACGAGAACCAAAATCCAAACTAAAACAGCTTTGAGAATCTGACCTTCTCTACAAAACTTGGGTGGTTGTAATGAGGAGGGGGGTCAGAACAACAAAATTATGGTGAACAGGAAATTTACAACGTAGATTATAATACACAGTTGTGTCTCGTTTGGTTCAACCAAAGATGGATGCCTACCAAGATTAGTGATTCTAGCCTAATCTTGTAAATGTTTATGCATGACCCTACTACTCTTCCCAAGGTAGTGTTCCAAGATATAGTACTGAGATAGAACGTTTACGCATATTTTTAGGAAGTCCTTAAACCATAATTTAACTGATTATTAGGCCGAGAAGTGAACCCCTAAATGCGGAGTTCTTACATGTATATACCTTTCCATCCACTTTCCCTTTATAGTTTTCCACCTTTCTGTCAATGATAAATAGGGTGGATTCTCCCGACCTCTTAAGACCCTAGGCGGACTTATTGGTCGTTTAATACCTCTTGATAACTTGTTCCATATTCTTATAAACTAGAGAGCACTAGTTACGGGCCCTACTAGTTAAGGCTTCCGTCATTCACACATATACCCTTGCCCTATAAGGTGAGAGATGGTATTTTATCGCTCATTATACCTCTAGCTAATCTTATTGGATAAACTCTTAGTCGTTTACTACTTCCTGCAGGATAGGAAGCCATATATGACATTTTAATTTTCCAGGTTTGGGTAGGAAATACGCACACATGCCGTTTAAGACCCCTATACTAAAAGACCTATTCCCAGATGGGCTCTTCAACCCTAACCGCTTAAGACCCATGAAGTGGACTACACACGAAGGTTATTAGGTTCGTATCCCATTAGCCCTTAGTACCTTTCCTTATTAGGATAAAGTAGGCCACGTCATTATGTATTTTCCGTTTAGTCACTCTTCACGGAAATATCATATACATAAGATTTATTATCGTAAAGGGTTATTATGGTTAATAATATTTTTATATCATTAACCTATTAAGTCCAACTCTACTTTTAATTATAAGTTCTATATTCATTAATATAATTAAGGAAAGTTATATCCTCTTTACCCTAGGATATTTATTTGATTACTTCCCTAATTTGGACTTAATATTTAAACAAAAATCAATATTCATTAATCCTCTTATTACACCCATTTATCTCTTATTTCTTTGTTTATTGCCCTTTATGACCATAACAGTCATATTTTCCTAAGGCAACCATTTATAAGTCCCAAGATATCTATTTGTTGTACCCCAAAAGACAATTACAATTCTTATCTATTTGTTTATTTGTTACCTGTTATATATATAAATATATATATTATTTGTTAATCAAACCTCTCACATTAAGTTGACCACTTGTGGATGCTGGATTTACCGGTCGGTTCCGAGCAGGCTTCTACCACAAGTTGAACTTAACTGCGTGCCTTGGTACATTTATATTTATGCATTAGACCCCTCACATTAAGCTGACCACTCATGGATGCTGGATTTGCCGGTCGGTTCCAGGAAGACTTCTTCCACAAGTTAGGCTTAACTGCCTAAATACAGTTATAATTAAAATTTCCTAATTGGGGGTGCACAACATTAATCCTAATTAATTTAGGAATTGTAACCATTATCCTATTATATTCACTTTACCCCTTCAACATTGGTTATAATTGTTATTTGTTGATTTATGATTCCATTTATAGCAATAAATTATATTAATTGCTACAATGGTCACCATAAATATACTAATTCCATATGGATAACATTTCATATAATTCCATAATTGAACATTATTCAAACATTCAAAACAATGTATATTTTACCATTTTACACTGATTCAGAATGATAATATGTATATCTATGTTTATGCGCGGTCAACGTAGTTATATTTTATTATTATTATTATTGTTTTTAATTTAATGATATGGTTTAATCAAAAACCAAACATTTCCTTTTGCATTCAATCTTGCCAAAAGGTTTCAAATCTTCCAAAAAGATCATTAGCTGTAATTATTGTAAATTATGCCTAATTTGTGGAATAGAAATATTTCAAATTCACAAGAAATGTATATATGTTTATACATATTTTTAGAATAGTTGATGCAAACTACACACAAATATTTATATTTGTATGTATGTTTGAACCACTTTTCCCTTTTTAATCTTTTTGTCGTACCTTTTATTAATTCAAAATAACATCTTTTTCTTAAAGTAAGATGGCATATTTACAACCGTTAAGTCAAAACCCAACAATATTGAATACAACTAGGCATTTTTTTATATTACAATCAATCAATTTAACATTTTATCCAATATTCACATAATTTATTATTCAATACTGAAAAGTAAAGATCTAGAATATAACTACATCTAAATGGTGTTTAATGGGACTGATTTCTAGATCCACAATGCTTTGCAATATCCACAATACATTTACAACATAATTGTAGGAAATAGTTATGAACAAATATAAGAATCCCACAATTAATATTATGCCTAATCAAAATTCCCAATATATAAGTTTTTACAACGTTTACAATCAGATCTGATGGGTGTCAATCATATTACAACAAAATAATGAACAGATCTAATAGAAATAGGCCCAAAAATTTAGATCTAATTCAAACAAAATAGATAGGCTATTATCACTGTTTTCGTAAATTTCCCACTCGCCTTAAAGCATCCAAATCCAAAGTTTGAACCTGTTAGGCCTACATTTACCAAATTCTTATATCTACAAATTATCTGAAAAGGGGATAATTTCAAATCTGTAGAGATGTAAGAAAATAGGAAGAGAGGAGAGAATCTGATTTAGAGCGTCAATTCACATTATTTTCCGTTGAATTTGGTAATTCTCTATATTCCATATGATTTTATTTTATTTGCTATGTATGAATATGTTTTTACTTAAGAAATTAGGTTAGAAGAGGGAGGAAAATGGCAGAGCTCCGCTGCTGCTATAGATTTGTGTGGAAAAGAATGAGGCTTACCCCTTTATTTATAGAAGTGGAATTGGCCTTGAACTATTAGATTCATTCTAATTAACATCCGTCCATCGCTAAAAATATAAAATAACCTAACCTTATAAAACCTAGCCATCACTGGGCATTCTGACCCCTAGTGAGTCGACCGCCTGGGTCATCAGATGCCCATGTTAGCTTGTTAAATAAGGTATATTATATTTATAAGTTATGATTTATTTATTTTCTGTCCATTTTCGTATTTCATTCGTAACTTTTTCATACGGACTCCGTTCGCGAAAATCGAAACATGAAAGTTGACCAGAATTCCGAGACAAACGTATTGATTAAAGTTTCATGGTAAAATTCCATCGTTTGCAGAAATTCCTATTTTCGAAATTCTAGTAATTAATTCTTATTGCTAAAATTCCAGGTTGTAACATTATTACTCCAAAGCTATGGATTTGAAAATACTTCGAAAGCCTCTTTCTTAACTTATTAAGTTAGGTACATTTTAATTTCAAACTATTGATTTGAAAATACTTGATAACTAGAAGTTTGACAAGTCTATTGTCATTCTCGTAAATGTTAGGCATACGCTGGTCAGGTGCACGACAAAAATCTCCAAGTACTAAATATTCGTGCTTCAACTCCCGGTGAAAATATTTTAAAAATTCTTATAAAAAAACAGATGCGGAAAGTACCAATATGGTATTGATTGTCCATGAATCGCAGATACACAATGGTTTTGTCTGGATCCCCCATAAAATATCTGTATCTATAGGAAATCACTTCCCTGCGAATTTCGTCATGGACAGATCAACGAAAGACATTTAAGAATCAAAATAAAATCTGAGGTCACTGAGCGTTGGCTGCTCTATCTCAGGGTCACGAAAACAAATAATCAAATTATGAAGATAAATCAGGTCTTGAGGACCAATCAATTCATGAAGACAAAGTGCTTCATAAAACAGGTGACTCAGTATCAATAAGATATCCCAAACATCGCATGGCTCTATTCTACCTTTTGTAACTCTATTGGTTACATCTCTTTCACGTGTATATATGCCATGTGGACCGCAGGTACACAAAAGTTACGAATGGTTCCCCCAGGAAACTTCCATACCTGTAAGCTTTCACAACTCGGTGGATTACGCCCTTATAAAATAACCGTATATCACAGCAGACACAATGGTTCTGCTTGGTTCCCCCAAGAAGCATCCGTCCACCACAGGCCATCTGTAGCCCTACGAATTTCGCTACACGGTCACGTTCTTTCAGGAACTGTGACAACTCATGAGTTTTATGTCCGGACAACCTACTACCAACAGCAACACATCTCAACTAAGTTCAAAATTCAAAGGAGAAGGAAGGTACTTCCCTGGTCTTGATTTGAAAACATATGATACTATGTACATATAGTAATTTATGTCACTTTCTGCATATTTCGTACTTATGTAGATTGACTTAAAATTTTCTCATCATATATTCCCAGTCATGTTTTTCAACCCATCGTTCTTATATAAATTATGTTATATAAGATTTTATCTCAATCCATTACCTTCCAAATTAATAGTTTCCGAATTCGCTATATTCTTATATATATATATATATTCCCATTTAAGTTTTGGAAACTTCTATATCTAATATCTAAAATTGAATATCCTCAAATTTCAGAATTTTAGTTTTGATCTCTTAATTAGTTCAGGTATTTGATATCTTTTCAAACTCAGGTTTATGAATATATTTTATATCTAAAGACGATCTTCTAGTCTTTGTATGCTTTGTCGTGGTCTAGCCTTATCGAGTCATGGTCGCCCTTTTATGTGTGATTGCTTTTTTTGAACTTCTCTGTGTTTGTGATCATTTTAAGCGTAGACTAGCTTAAGAAATATAAAGCTATAATGGATTGTGAAAAGTTCAAGGTAATAATTGGTAATGTGGAAGGGCAAATGGTTGTGATACGTTGTCTACAGGAGGATGCGACATACTTTGCTTTTTATATTCGCTTGAGATTCCATGGGATGCGTTGTCATCTATGCCAATCATTAGAGAGTTTTCTAATGTATTTGATTAGGCCAAAGGACTAGCATTGTAAAAAGGAAATTAAGTTTTGGATTGATCTAGTTGATGGAGCCACATACATTGTTATGTCTCTTAGGCGGATGGCGCCTACGAAATAGCTAGAGTTAGAGGTGCAAGTGAATGATCTTTAAGTAAGGGATTTATTCAGAGAAGCATATCCGAGTGGGGTGCACCAGTTGTGTTTGCGACTGAGGCCGATGGATCATTGCGACTATGTATAGATTATCATGAGCTAGATAAGGTGACCAAGAAGAACAAGTATCCATTGCCCAAGATCGATGACTTGTTTGACCGGCTTCACGGAGCCAAGGTGTTTTCCCTAATGGATATGGTGATGGGATTTCACCAATTGAGAGTAGCTAAGGATAGTGTGTCGAAGACTGATTTTAGGACACCATCCGGATTCTATGAGTGGTTGATGATGTCGTTTGGATTGACTAACGCACCAACATATTTGTAGATATTATGAATCAAGTTTTCAAATATCAGTTAAATAAGTTCATGCTTGTGTTCGCAGATAATATATTGGTTTACTCTGGGATTGAGGAAGAACACGGGATTCATTTCACAATTTTTTTGGAAATCTTGCCAAAGCATCAGCTGAGTGCTAAGTTTTCTAAGTGTCACTTCTAGAAGGAAAATTAAGATTGTTAGGACATGTCATATATAAACAAGGAGAAGCGGTGGATCCTGCTAAGATTGCTGCAATCCAGGATTGGGACTGACCTAAGAATGCTGCCTATTTCTAGAGTTTCCTTGTTTAGCTAGATATTATCAACGTTTTGTCAAGGAATTTTTAAAGAAAGGTGCATCATTAACTGGATTGTCGAAGAAGAATCAAGTCCTCGCATGGGATGTGTAATGTGAGCATGCTTTTGTGGTCTAAAAGAGATATTACCAAGTGATCTTGTATTGGTTATTCCTAGTAAGAACGAAGAGATGGTCATGTATACTGACACATGTTGTACTAGACTAAAAGTAGTGCTAATGTAGAAAGAGAAAGTTATGGCTTACGTGAGTTGACAACAGAAGCCGCATGAAAGGCAATACCCGACTCATGATTTGGAGTTTGCGACGATGATATCTACTCTGATGATATGGAGACAGTATTTGTTGGGAGATAGATTTGAGTTATTTGCGAACCATAAGTCATAGAAGTATTTTTCTCCCAAAAGGATTTAAATCTTCAGCAACAACGATGGTTGGAGTTTCCAGCATTGTATGATTTTGGAATTGCCTATACTGTAGGAAAAAGAAACGCAGCGGCCGATGCGTTAAGTAGAGGACATGCGATTTTAGGAGCCATGTTTATTAAATGGAAACACCTAGAGTATTTAGCTAGATTTTATTTCAGGCCCCACTATGAGTTAGAGCATGAAATGTCGACGAGTTTATCGATTAGACCTTCTCTTATCGAAATGATTGACGAAATTCATTAGCAATATGCTAAGCTTATTGAGATCATCTATAGATTAGAAATTGGTGTCGAATCCGAACAAATGAAGGGCTACGAAGTCAATCTAGTGTTTCTAATATTGATGAATTGAGAAATGAGATTCTGAGAGAATGTCATCAGTCTTGATTGACAATTCTTCCCAGTGATAATAATATGTATCGAGATATGATGGGAGTATACTATTGGGAAGGTATAAAAGAGGATGTCATAATACTCATCTCAAATTGTATGAACCGTCAGTTGGTTAAAGCTGAGCAGAAGAAGCCATGCACATTATTACAGCCATTATAGGTTCCTACATGGAAGTAGGACCAAGCATCGATGAATTTCATTAATGAATTGTGGAGGACTAGGGTAGGATGTGATGGTATGTTGATTATTTGGATCGCTTAATCAGGAGTGCAAGGTTTATTCCTGTCAAAAATACTAAGACAACATCAGAGTTAGACAAGTTGTATATTAAATGGGTAGTTTACTTTCATGTTATTTAAGAGTATAGTAAGCGACCGAGATCCTTTATTTACCAGCGAATTTTGGAAGTGTTTGCAAGAGGCATTAGGAACCGAGCTATGCATAAGTACAGCTTATCATCCCCAAACTGATGGTCAGACTGAGAGAGACAACTAAGTATGGATGATCTTCTAAGAGCTTGTTCATTGGATTTTTGAGGATTATGGGATGATCATATTCATTTGGTTGAGTTTTCTTACAATAATATTCAACAGTCGAGTATTGGTATGGCACTGTATGAGGCATTGTATGATAGACCATGTAGTTCACCTTCTTGTTGGTTAGAGATTGGAGAAAAGTTAATGCTTGGGGAAGAAATGATAAAGGAAACGACGGATAAGATTAATAAATTTTGACAACAAATTAAGGAAGCCCAAGACTTCCAGAAAAGTTATCTAGATAAGAGAAGAAAGGATTTGGAATTCTCAGTAGGAAATTTGGTATTTGTAAATATTTCACCTCTAAAGAATGTTGATCGATTTGGAAGGAAAGGCAAGTTTGCTTCAAGATTCGTTGAGCCATTTCCAATTTTAGAGTGTACTGGGAAGCTCGCTTATAGAGTGGACTTACCTAAGAAGATGGTAGGTGTGCACAATGTATTTCATGTGTTGTATATATGGAAGTTTGTGCACAACCCGAGTATAGTAGTATGTCCAAATCAGATGGAAGACTTAGAGGTAGAGCCGAAAGTTTCTAGAACCCATAAGTTGCTTCATGCTATTGGGAATGACAAAAAACAGCTTAGGAGGAAGGTTGTTAAGCTAGTTAAGGCACAATGGAGCGAGGAGGATAAAGACTGCATATGGGAAACATTAGAGAGAATGAGGACGACCCATCCAGAACTATTTGAGCGGTATGTCCCATATATCATATGTTACTTATGCTGTTGAATCTTACACTATTATAGTTCCGCATGATAGGGTAGGATTTTGGTTGTATGGACTGTTGGATGTTGGATTAGATTCTCCTGGATGATAGGCATTGTGGATAATTTGTTTGCTTATGTTTGCGTGGGATTTAGAGGGAGAAATTCCTAAAGTTGGAAGAATGTGATGACCCATATTTCACATGCCATAGGATCGTAAAATAATTCTATTTAATTCCTTAGTGGTTGTATCATTCTTATATTTTAATATGTTGCTCATGGGGATGTGATATGTCCATCATTTTTACCGAATCGTTTTATGACCATTTTGCCCATGTGACTTACTCTTTTTACCATAACTTTTGCTAGGGACCGAACTCGGTGATGTAACCAGTCTCATTGATCGGGACAGTGGTTGGCATATTGTAGAGTGGTCACATTAAGGATTTGCCCCTGCAGTTGAAGGGAAATCACTGTTTTAATTATTATTTTTGCAGGGCAGGTTAATAAATAGCTAATGGGCTGATTTAGAGAGCCCATCAAACTAATGACCTGAAATTATAAATTCTTATGGAGATGGGATTTCTGGCTTTATTATGCTTTACTGTTATATCATGTTGTATATTTTATTATTATATGGTATCCATGCAATGTGAGTTATTTAACGATAGGCTCTGTTTCGATTTATCTTTCCTTGATGATTATCCCATATTAGCCTGACACATCATAAAACATACTTCTCCTATTGTTTAGTGCAGGAGGTATGGGGCGGTCATCACAAAAAATAAAGATTATTTGATTAAGTAAACGTGAGCCCCTCTTATATATTATGCACATATATATCACTTAGTGGTTTTGTAGCACCCTTCATTTTGGCAAACATTATTCGGAGTATTTAATCGGATAAGTTTGATACAAATAATTAAATTAGAATGTTGAGTTGTGATTTGTGCTTATAAATTAATAAGGGTTGACATTAGGAAATAAATGAATGAACTAAACATACAGGGGTTGTGTAAGGAGCAAAACAAGAAACACATGACCCCGAATATAATATCTTTTCTACATCTTAGCCCACACTATCCTCATTTTCCTAAACCTAAAAATATCTCTTGGAGGCAGGCCATTAAAGCTCAAGGAGAAGAGGAAATCAAATTAAAGCTTAAGAAGATAAAGTTTTTAGGATATACTACCATGAATCTTAACAACACAACACTAATAAAGGTGAAAAATGATTCTTACCCTTGTGTTCTGTTATTAAGGAATAAACAAAACGATTTAATGACATACATAGTTTCTTTCATGTTTAATTGTATGTTAATGTGTTTCTTAAATGAGGCAATGCTTGAATTGCTTAACGTACATGTTTTGCATGTTACTTAAATGGGTTTTGAAAAAAAAAACTATTTTGAACATGTCCAATTGTCTTGAAACTTTCATATGATGTTAATAGAGAGATTTAGGAGATGGGTTATTACTTGTGATATTTTGAACTTGTATGTATTTCCTATAAAATTTGGGATTTTCCTATGTAAAGATCAGGTGATATAAATTCCTAAGTTGGCTAGTCTTATGTAAAAATTGATAATAATTAAAAGTGTTAATGATGTTAAGCAATATTTACTCCTTATTGCAACCATAATAGGTTGGGAAAGCCTGCTGGCTTCAGTGTTTATTTATGCAAACCAATGAGGTTCCAACTAATGTATTGTAGCAGGCAAAAAAGAACATATAAAATAATATTATAATAGTTTTCTAACTGCTTTCTATCCTTGCTCAAGGCCCCACTCGAAAAATACATTTTACTCCTTTCAAAACGATTGGGAGAGCCTTTTGCTTCCTTCCGATATGATATAGATGCTTGTAATGTAACTTGATGGCATAAGAAGTACTCAAGCTTATGCTTCCATAAGTTAGACATCGGCCTGCGGCTTGCGTTTGAAATCCTTGGTCATTGGCTTTGATTTACCAACTAAGTTTATCGCGTTCACATAAGGACTCTAGTAGTTGTGTTTAGATGATAGGATTATAAAATAAAAATAAACAAAAGTACATTATAACATAAAGTCTGTGCCTTTATCGTTTTAAGGTTTAGAGGCTTTCACTACGATATCCTTCAGTTCTTTCAAAAGGAATGTTTTCCTTTACTTGATTTTATAAAAGGAGTTTGGAGGCTACCGCCTAAGACCATCCAAAGAGGATTATTATTTTAGACCTTTATTTAACTTTGAGGCTTCCACCTCCTCTCCTTCTTGACAATGCCAAAGGGATTTCTTTTGCCTTCATTTTTCCCCTCTCGTTACATAAAATATTACTTGCCAAAACAAATATATCACATAATAATTCATATGTCTATTCTAATACCAAACACAAACATATAACATCATTTAATTTACAATAACCAAAGTACTTAATGCATTCATATTAATAAGGTAATGTTATTTATTACCATAACAACTACATTTAATGCATTTATTATAAAAATAACAGAAATAATTTCTACTGGTCCAAATACATGAATTAATCGAATAAATTTTACTTAATGCAATTAAATAAAATTCAGATCTAGTCAAAGTAATAATCAATGATAAAATAGAAATGAACACCTTAAAGTTATAATGTATTTCTAAATAATCATACTTTTAAAATTACTATGTATACTGTCTAATCAGAAGTTGAGTAGAATAGCATAATCACAAATCAATATTTCACTTCTCTAACATGAATGATTCAAAAATCTGCAGATCTGAACATAAAATTCTAAGACATAAACAAAAACAACTACATGTCTCAGATCTAAATTGTTTCCCTCGTGAGGAAGTTAACTCCATAATCTTTCTTCGAACACATCCAAAAAACATATAGATTCTCAAATCGACATATCAGATATTAAGTTATTGCGGAAACTTAGGGAACTAAAATTATTTCCTAAAAAATAAAAATATTTAGAATATTATTTCATTACAGATCCCATATAAAGATCATTTGGATCTTAATTTCCTTTTTTTCTAATGCTTTTGCATTAACTTTTGGTGTATTAAATTGGGATCAATTAGATTAAACTTATTATGATCTTCTAGATACATAATCTTTATAAGAGTTCCTTTAAGAAACAATTAGATAGTTCTTCTAGAAATAAAAATTATATCTCAAATTTATTGTCTAAATCACAACCCAAAACAAAAGGTTTTAAAATGAAAACTATAATTATAAAACATGTACAGATCTTAAAAGATAAAATCAAAGAAATGAGATCTGAAAAATAAATCTATCAAAACATAAATCAAATCTGAAAAGTTAAAGAATAGATCTAGAATTTTGAGTCAAGGATGCTTAAATCTAGAAGTAAATTAATTACAAAAACAAATCTATAAAAGTAAAATTCAAAGATCTCAAATCTAATTTCTTTTTTTGGCAAAGCTAACTGGTTTTTATAGCGATCCGTAACACTTTATTATAATAAATAATAAGTACAGTAAGTACAGGAGACAGACAGACTATTTATCTACTACAAACGGTTTTTAGAGTAGACCTTCCACTACAGCTAACCTAGCTTATAATATAGGAACTAGCCTAGATGGCTAGACTACGAAAGAGGCTCCATGCAGGAAGCACTATTACATTAGACTGCCAGAGGCTGGCCCAACAAACACAATTGACAAAAGAAAACACTTTGACCACCATATTTCTATAACATACACTGCGGCATACACAAGGTTCACCAAATAACATTACAAAAACAGACCAAACCTTGCTCTACATCCCATTTTACGACAAACACGGTGATAACAAATGACACAGTGCGAAACCATTCCATGAGTAGCATTGCTACAAGATATTAACCCCACCAAAAGATCACAAGACATTACATGTTCAAACCATAACCTACATCGATCATTTCTTAGGAAGAAATGATAACATTCCCCAAAATTTTCAATATGAACCACTCACATAGAAGAGGCCAAACCAGCAAAAGGAACACTTGCTTTGAAACAATAACTTTCCAAACCTTAAGAAGAGGAGGCTGCAACACAAAACCACAAACAGACAACGTCCAAAATAATTTACAAAAAACACCATGATTAAAAATAGATATTGCATAGAACATTCCAACAGGGTGCATAGAACCACAAGAGTAAAGTGAATTATCCATAAGGAGGAGCACCACCAATAGAACACACTGGCCACCCTGAATACACCACCAAACCCAAATAAAACAGAGCCAAGAAACATATAGATCAAACACTAAGTAAAGGAGGGAGACACAAGCCTATACAATCAGAACAAACAAAGACACAGATCCACAAGTTAACCGAACAACCAGAAAATAAAACAACCAAACCTCGTCAGTTGATAAACAGTCTCGTTGGAAGCTTGGTCAAAAGGGAGAATGACCATAGAGCAAAGAGAGTAGATCAAAGAAAATGCGCTAGATCTGACTATAAAGGAATCATTAGAGCCTCGTTTAAATAGCGCAGGTGAGAAACACAAAATAGATCCGAATTAAGATCGACGGATTGGGTAAAGAGGGGACAACATAGAGCACATGCTTCGAGAAAGCTAGGGTTAAAAGGGGAGAACGTTGAGCAAATGTAGAGCGAAAAGAAAAAAATAGAAGGAAACGCGGGTGAAAACCCTAGTCTCTAATTCCATGTAAAGCTATCACCATTGATTTCCTTTAAAACGAGTGAATGTTGTTATCCTAAACCTAATTTCATTAACTTTTAAATGATAAGATCTGAATCAAATTTGATGTTGATAACCTTTTCTTCACATAAATTCAGTTTAGAAAGGGATAAATCTGAATCAAATTACTTTTGTCTCAGTAATTATGTATAGATTTGATTTTTATTTAAAGATTGTGCTGATAACATGTTATATAATAAAAAAACATGACCAGATGATATTATAGAGAGAAGACCATTTTTTATTGATTCAAATTCAATACAATATAAACAAGATTTTCTATGAAGTGAATGGATAATGTGTTTTTAATGCTTCTGAGCGGATAATTGAGTGGAGTATTGAGCAGTAATTGTAATCAGATAATTGATCAGTTGTTTGTATGTATTTTTTTTTTTTGAAATGATACTTATATACAAATTTGAATAGTAGGAACCATACTATCCTGGCAAAGGAGTCTGACAGAATCAAACTCATGACGTCATACATCCTACTTTTATGCTTTGACCGACCGAGACAAATACTTATTGGTAAAATACATAGATAAAATAAATGCAAAATTCATAAATAAAATAAATGCAAAAAATCCAATCAACCTATGCATCTACTTCAATTACTACTACATTTGTGTCATTATCCTTGTTGATCAGAAATGACAGATATTGTTTCATGTGACTTTGTCAGCATTCTCTGCTAACTATCAATTTTTTCCCAATTCATTATTCACAAGATCATTTTTTTTTCAGTTGTGTTACAATAGCTAATGCTTCACCAAATTCAGTTGCTTCAAATGAAATCCATTGAATATGAGCACTTAGATTTTCATAATTTAAATGTATTCTTGTCTATTCTACACTTTTGTCTTGCTTTCTGCATATGGGCTTTTTGAATTTGAACTTGATTACTTTGAATGTCGTTTATGCATCACTTCTATTATTTCATCAAGTTTCTCATTGACTTCACCACAATTTCGTCTTCATATTTTTCACACTTTACTGGTACTGGAAGATGTACCAATACAGATCGTTGGATGAAATGGTGGTGTTTGTTGAATTTGAGGATTATGATCTGAACTTAAAATTGGAATTATTTCAAAATGAATCATCATGTTGCCCAAGAGAAAAGGATTCAAAACTAAATGTGTGTGAAGTTGGTGAAGATATTTGTAATGTGAATTTTTATTGAGTTTGTGTTCCAACTGTACACATTTGTTCCCTGTTGCATTCATATCTTGAAATAATTATTGCATCAAGTTTAAATACTACACATCATTTAACTTGTATTCCAGAATACCCAAACCAAATTTCTGATCATAAACGAAATTATATTAAAAACTTGAACTCAACTAACAAATATAATTGCATTTTATACTTATAGCAACATGATCTCTCCATTATTCTACACTGCCTTAAATAGTCTCTCTAACAACATCTGTGGCGAACCGCCATACATCAATAGTGCTTAGAACTATTTTTTTTGCATTGTACAAGAATCCGATCGATGTAAAAAAATCGTCAAGAGAAAGAAATAGTGGAAAGAAGAGGAAGAAAAGAACAAATTAAAGAGAAATGAAAGAGGATAACAAAACTTAAACATAATCACAGAACCTGTCGTATATCTCACAGTGCATCAGATAACATATACTAATCAAATCATAGATATAAAACAAGCGAGATAGTAATAACTGTATAAACCAGATAATCAAAGTATATAGGCTCATACAGTTATACATAACAATAAAAGAGTTTATACGAGAGATGAATAAACTCAACTGGTACACTGTCTCTAACATAACACATAATACTGTCAAGTCTCCATGGTGTAGCAGAATAGAATAAACAATAATGATACAAGTATAAATATATAGAGCGTCGTCTCTTGCGAATCCGGCTGCACAGCTTCAAATAATATCGATACACTTCTCTTGGTCTGCTTATCAGCATCGTCGATAAGCACCCAAGGCAATAAGAGGAAATATAAAACCTTGGGTTAGATAAAAGTCTAGTGTGAGCGATAAACATATCTCAAAGTACTACAAAAAATTTAATGGTATATATGGCACAGAGGGTATGGAGAATCAAACTTGGCCTGCCCCTGCATCTACAGAGTTAGCACATAACAATCGATATATGCTATACTGTGATTATTATCAAGTAGATAAAGTGTGATTGATGCCTAAGCACCCAATGGTGATAAATAAGTAAATAGCCATAACATCCATTAACCATCCTCACATTCACTCATTCAGTGCGTAAAGAATATATCATCTAGTACCCTGGTCACCCAATCAATCAAGACACTGGTAGTCCCCACCGCATGAGCTCCAACTGACTATCATTATGCTTCACCGCATGAGTTATAGTTGTAACCCAGCCCAGTCCACATCGCATTATCTTTGGGGTCCAGGTCGACCAGTCCATGCCGCATTAGCTCTAATCTGTCCTTGTGTCACTCTCTCTCTAAGGTGTACCAAAGTCATGAATACCAATAACCCATTTGCACACGTTCTCCACAGCAGAATCCATCACTAGACTACCCAAAAGGTTCCCATCCGAAGTCATCTCAATATGGGAAATATACCCGATGGTCATCGTTTGTCATAGGATATCATCTTGTATCTCCCATCTCTCTCCGACGGTCAACTCAACACGACTTAATGTCGTCTTTTTTGCATCTCAGAGAAAGAAATCCTTCGCAGCAGCCTTGCTTCCCATCCTGGAATCATCATGTTAAATGACGCATCACTGCATAGAAGCGCCACATCTTATCTTAAGCCAAATCCAGTTATTGAAGAGTCATTGTATAGGAATCACTATCGAAATAACCATCATATCCTGCTTCTCAAAACAGCATCATCGTCAATGTCAAATTGTCCAAAACGACCACAACAATAGTAATCGATATCGACCACTTCATAGTAATTGATAATGATGACGGGATCGCCTATTTAACCAAAACAAGTTAAATACACATCTAAGGAAAATGTCCAACATCCGTTCCAAATACATCCCATCACCAAATCCATCCTTCGCCTTTAGGTTGGCCATCAAGCTCCAGTGTCGCTTTGTCTTCTAATTTATCTCCAAACTCCAATGCTGCTCCATCGTCGAGTCCATCCATGCACTCTGAAGCTTCTTCGAGAATTTACCTCATTTGTTCGAGTTTACCATCCTTGTGCACTCAATCGATATACGCCAACGTGCACATTCTGTTGATAAGAGCTCCAAACTCTAATGAACGAAATATTTTCTAATATTAGATCGCCTTCGAATGATGTTTTAATCTAAACTAAGAAAACAATTCAACCAGTAGTCATCCAAAATTTTAATCTAGCCTATAAACATCAATAATAACAATAATAAGTCAAATAGAATCTATCTATAGTAATCAAAGTGAAATTAGTGTCCCAATAACCTATGTCTAACAATATAGTCAAAATAGTGCATAATAAAGCGTAAATGGGTCAATAGCGCACAATCAGGTAAAATTGTGACAATCAGGTTAAATCTACTTAAATCACTACTTAATCTATTTATTATTTCCTTACTAGATTCATCTAACCTAAACATTATGTTTTATAATTAAAAAATAGTTTAAAACATCAAATCTATACTATACGAACAAATAAAATGCAGTCAGGGATAATATCACTCACCTTATCCAAATCAACCCAAACCAGCTCTAAAATGTAGAGCTCATCAATACAAGTCCAAAGCACGAAATCCGTCCAAATTTGACAACATATTACTTTATTAATTAACTACTTAAAACCATGTTACTTTAACAACATATTACTTGATTGTCACAATCAAATAGATTTGTAAGTTATGACATTTGTAAGTTTTGTGATTAATTAAACAATCAAATAGATTTAACAACATATTACTTTATTAATTAACTACTTAAAACCATGTTAGTACCTTCTCTCCTAAATGGCCATGCACCTGAACAATCATCCAAACCATGGTCATGCACGTAAGAAGTGTGATACAGAAATTTAGTAAGCGAATCTCGAAATCATTTTCACCAATGCTACTCTCTCCTTGATCTTGACACACCCGTGTCCTTGTACCATTTTCCGACCCCTTCCATCCAAATGCTCCACGTCTACAGGAAAGGTCGTGACTCCAAGATGATCGGATCCTACGAAAATCGATGGAGAGAAGCATCTCAAGAAGAGAAAAATCAATGGCATCATCCTCGTCGGCTAGCAACACTCCAACCGGTCGCAATATCCAACCCTAGATCGGCCTCCATAGTTCGACCTTGTCGAGATTAGTGTCGCACCATATGAAAATTGTATGGATGCGGAGCTCTCATCAATGTGATTCCAACGCAAGTCATTTTTTGATTTTTAATCAAGTAATAAGGGAGATTTTGATTTTAAAGTGGCGACCATTGTTTACTAGTGAAATAATGAATCTTGTTTTGGGGAAGAGAAGTTTTGAGTTGATTTTACTATAACTTTTACGTACACTAATATAATTATTTTATTATCCTCACATTACAAGAAATGTACACATTCGCAATACCATTAGACAACATTTTGCCCTCTTTGTTGTCAAATACAAATATTAATATGTGGTTTTAACGTTAAAAATGCTGAGATAATTTAAAGCGGGAAATAATTTTTATTCTTTCTACATCTACTAATTTCAGCCGCTACTCCAAATAAAAATTCCCAATCTTTTAATTGTTGATCCTCCATGAGTTCCACATCCAGTAACTAGCCCCTTCTCTCTCTATCTTCTTCCTTCCTCATTCACGCTTCTCTCACTTCGCACGACCAAAGTAGCGGCAACGAAATCGAACTCGGCTCCCGATCCGATTCCGCTTCCTCGAGCCAGAACCCCTTTTCAAACCTGTTGCAAGGTTGACTGGCCAAGACGATATTATTGACTCCGGGGAGGAGAGTTTCGATGAAGTCGAAGGTAAATTCCTGTTGCAAGTTTTTCCTGAAATAATTTTTGTTTAGGATCAATGTTTTGACAGGTAAATTCTTAAGACCCTTTTTTTCCCTTCCAGTATTGAACTGTTTGTACTATTGAAAACTTTAATAACATGTGATTTGTGATTCTGTATGAATCTATGAGCGAAGGTATGATTGTTTGGATAAATTTGATTACAGTCCATATGTTTTGGGTGATTTTCTACCTCCAGAATCTTGTGTTTCCATATTCACAATCACCCACTGCCATGCATTTAAATTATCAAAACAAAAACTATTACCGAAATGTGAGGATGAATTGAGAACATGATATACAATGATATGGTGTTTGGGAATCTCAGTGCTTCAAGTTACATATACCAGACATGTATTATTTACAGGTGAGATCTTTTTGCCTGATAATATCTGGTAATTTTCTCAAACACAAAAGCATCCTTTGCTTTAATATTTGACAACTGTGCTCCCCTAGTTTATATTAAATCTAAAAAGAAAAAGAAAAAAACACCAGAAATCAGAATCCTCTCGGGTATAGTATTTTTTTTTTCTTTTTCTTTTTTCTATTAGCCTTAATTTTGTAATTTTTCATAATTAAAATTGAATATGAGTGCCCTAGTAAGGGGATATAATGAAATCCCAATTTTTGGCCATACACATGGTTTTTTTCGGCAAAACTGATTTACATGTTGGTGACGCATCTCACGTGGCTAAGCACTACATACACCTATGAAGGTAAGCACGGCTAGTGCCGTGCAATTAGGATATAACTGACACTGTTCTTATGTCAAATGTTTTTCTTCTGTTTTTTTTTTTTTTTTTTTTTTTTTTTTTTTGCTCTAATGTACGAAGTAATCATTCTTTCTTCATTTATTGCAGGTCGGGTTGGTGACAGATGTCGAGACTAATAAGCCTAGATATTCTGCCAAGAGACATGAAGAGTGAGCTTTATCAGTTTTGTTTCTCTTTGAGTTTCAATTTTTCATGCCCTTAAATGTTGGCAAACATCTTCAGAGTTATCTTTAACTTGTTCAATTGTTGCAATTTTGGCAGGAATTTTAGATGTTATATTTCTTTTTATGGTAGTTTCTAACATTTGAAAACTTATGATTTGACTTTGTAATGCTGCCAAGGTGGTCCACTGGACTAAGATGTGTTGCTGACTGATCTTTACTTGCTAAAACACTGAGTAATACTTTTTATTTTAGCAATGAGCTCGTTTCGTTGTGTCGGAGTCTGTATGTGCAAGTATCTTAGTATTGACATCAGTCCCTTTCAGAAACTGCAAAAAATTATTGTCCAATATCAATTTTGAATGATAGGAACACGTGTTTAATACCGCATATTAATCAACCATCTCTTTGCCTTCCTCCGACTTCAATTTGTCTAGCAGGCAATGGCCTTTAAGAATTGCACCTCCATAGAATTATATACAGTAGTCAGGCCAATGTCACGGATATGGTAACACAAAACTACTCCTAATATTAACAAGACATCATCCACTATGTATTGATGAATTGTATTTTCCCTTTCTAATCATGCCTTTTTTATATAAATAATCTTTTGGAAGTTCCTAGCAGCCAAGTCAAAATATCTCAGCTTCCCCTATATATAAACTTAACTAGAAAAACAAAATTCCTTGTAAGTGCACTTTTTTACTTAAATAAAAATTAGCTAACACACACACACATATAACAACATAATAGTAAAATACAAGATGATATATAACAGCATAATAGCAAAATTTTCGTGTATACACACACATACATACGTACATAATATTTTTACACATCTCGTATCCTCCCGCACCCGAATCCTCATATTTCCAAATTTGTCGAATCTATGTATCCCCGTACTACGCATCCACACCCCCGCACCCGTATCCTTGCTTCTTAGGTTGAAACAATATAGTTCTCTTAAATATGGAAATAAATATGCAAAGTTCGGTTGTAACCATCGGAGTTAACGACTAAAATAATTTTAAAGTGCTTTGATAATAAGAGGAAGAGAGCTCTAACTCCATGTTAAATTAGCATGTAACGGCAAGCAATGGATGGTGGATTTCAAGGACGAGTTAACAAGCCTAGCGATACTTGTTATGATTTCTGGTAAGTAGTATTCTAATTCCCTGCGGTATTCTAAATTTATAAGTTTGCCTACTTTTCTAGGTTTCTCCTGTTTAAAATGTTGAACCTTATAGGGTAGTTGGAGTTCTAAAGATATTAGGAGCTCATTAGCTTATAGATAGGCTTTCTTTGCGCAGGTTTTTGTTATCTTGCCAATTCCAGGTATAATGACAATCCTTAACGCTTCTAATGTAGATCTAATCAAACGGAAAAAAAATCAAAGAAATTGGAAGAACTGCTCTCTGTATTTTGAGCAGCGGTTTATTGAATAATTGGTTGCAGTAAATTCAGTTTGAAGCGGGCTTACTACAATTTATTTAGATCTTAATGTTGTTCCCTACATAGCATGAAAAATTAGAAGTATTTTCTTTGCAATCAAGCAACTTCTGTTTGTTTATACCAGTATGGCGGCATTACAAAGTTTACAAAGGATATGTTACCAGAATTTTACCACTCATACTATGGATTTTCTGCATTAAGCTTACTGGAGGAGCCAGGACTGAATCCTCTTTGTGTCGAATTGGGTTTCTCAAATTTATAGGCACTGTAAGTTAAACTTTGCTGTGTTTGGACTAGTCACTAACATATCCAGTTTGTAGATTTACTTCTGGGTGACGGTTTTCTTATACCTCTTTTAAACCCTTCTGGCATGGCGGTGGAATGGCTAACCAGCATGTTTCTACAAGTTGGGTGGTAAATGTACCGATAATGTTTCAAATGGTTGGATGATACTTCAACTTGATTTTCTGTTTTGTTTACCATGATATTTTCTATATCCTGAACATGTATTGCAACTCTCATCTTGTTTTATCAATTATCAGATATAATTACTTATATGGGTGTTTCGTAATCAATTTTTTACTTGTGACCTACACATCTTTGTTACTAGGCGCAGTTGCGAAAATGTTCGCTACATTTGGGATTATTATTGCATCTATCTTACTGGTAAGTCCAAAGTAGATGCAGATCACCTGGACCGAGTGTCCTCTATCTCCTTGAGGCAAACTAATCAAACCAGATGCAAAGAAGTCCATTCTTTCTGTGAAATGGCCACAAAATCCTCACCAGGACATGGGGGTCTTGGTCTAGATGATCTGCATCCGTCAAAACACGTTGCTATCATATTTTCGAAACATCAAAGGTTGTACTGACAATTGGATAAGGTGGTGGTAAATATGCAGGTATTGGAAGAGTTCGTGAGAACGAACATACGAAATACAAGTGTTGGAAGATTTACAGAGGCAGTATGGAGAATTGCATATTGACAATAAGCATTTAATTTTTTTTATTCCATCCATACAGCATGCCATTAAAATTTACTGCTTGCATACATGTTATTGTTCCCTCAGAGGTTCCAACATTAATGATAGATAATCAATTTCAATGGTATCCCAACTATTGATTTTAACACCATGTTCTTCATCTATTCTACATTATACATATTTATAGCACCATATTTCTCTTCATCACTTCATTAATACATCAATAACTATACTGTAGGTCTCTTCCATTGCATCACCATCATCTGTCGGGCGCAACCGTAGAGATTTAATTGATTTTATGGCGATATCCTTTTGCTTGCATATTTTTTCTCATTTATTTGGTTAGCTCAATTGTTTGCTGCTATTTTGGTCCATCTACCCCAATATGTGTGTAAATCTTGACTTATGTATTTGCTATATATATTCAGGTATTTGTGCATTTATTCTTAATGCATTTGTTGCACCGACTTTAGGTACTAGCTTTCTTACCTACATGTACTCTTTGCTTCACATTGTAATATAATGTTGTCAAATTACTATGTTGTAATTTATAAGCAGTGACTTGCAGGATATAACATTGATAACCCTTGATATCAGAGCAGGCCAGACATCTGAAATAAATTTCAGACGTCTGAACCAGGCCTAAGAATTGTCCGAGAACATTTTCAGATGTCTGAAATGGTCTTAGGGCGTTGGTCGAAATCTATTTCAGACATCTGAAACTTATTTTCATACATCTGAAAATATGTTCAGACGTCTGAAGTTTGTTGATGTTTCTAGTTTTCCTTCTATTGACCGGTTGGTTGTATGTGAGGTCAACTTATAACTTGATTTTCTTGTGCAGGTTTTGGCCCTTTTGTTAATGAGACATGCCTTGAGCCTTTCCAATGGCGAAGATGACGACGATGCTCCTGCATATTTTTCTGTAAATAATTATATTCATCACACTACATGTTCATGTACAACAATCCTTTTTTTCCCTGATATACAAGAGGCTAAAATTGAACAAAAAATCCTTGATATGTAAAAATTAAGAAGTTTAGTTTGTAAAAGTTAACAAAGTATATAAAAATATAAAATATTATAGCAATAATAAAAATTAACTAAGTATTATTAAAATTAACTAAATAGTATAAAATTTTAACTAAGTTTACTAATTTTATAAAAAACGAAGAAGTAGTTTATAAAAGTTAAATAAGTATATAAAAATATAAATATTACCAAGTATTATATAATAATAATAGCAAGAATTAAAAATTATCTAAGTATTATAAAATTAACTAACTATTATAAAAAATTAACTATGTTTACTAATTTTATGAAAATTAACTAAGTATTATAAAAATTAACTAAGTATTATAAAATTAACTAACTATTATAAAAATTAACTAACTATTATAAAAAATTAATTAAGTTTACTAATTTTATAAAAATTAACTAACTATTAGAAAAATTAACTAAGTATTATAAAAATTAACTAAGTTTACTAATTTTATAAAAAATTAACTGACTATTATAAAAATCAACTAACAGTTATAAAGATTATCTAAGTATTATAAAAATTAACTAAGTATTATAAAAATTAACTAAGTTTACTAATTTTATAAAAATTTAGAAGTTTAGTTTATAAAAGTTAACTAAGTATATAAAATATTACCAAGTATTCTATAATAATTATAACAATAATTAAAAATTAACCAAGTATTATTAAAATTAACTAAATAGTATAAAATTTTAACTAAGTTTGCTAATTTTATAAAAACAAAGAAGTAGTTTATAGAAGTTACCTAAGTATATAAAAATATAAAATATTACCAATATTATATAATAATAATAACAATAATTAAAAATTAACTAATCATTATAAAAATTAACTAACTATTATAAAATATTACCAAGTATGCTATGTTGTTATCTTCAACTTTCTTCTTGTATTCTTTTTTCTTGTTATCGAACATTGTTTTCTTATTAATGTGTAAGCATGACCAAATGCTAACATGAAAACACGTGTATAGGTATTGGAGATGGGCATCATTGTGCATTCGGCTATAATCAGAATATCGTTAGGCACTTCTGAAGATCCCTCAACAATAAGACCGCTTGTGGTATCTGATTACGGAGAAAGTGGTAACTTTTAGATGTTCATTTTGTTGGTCTTTGACACAAACTTGTTTTATGGAAATTTTGTTTTATTTATAGATATCGTGACTTTGTTCGACGACGGATATTGTGTAAATTTAGTTTATGGTGTTATTTTTTAATGGAAATTATGTAAAGTTTGTTTATTGATGATGTCTTTGTGTATGAATATTGTGTTATATAATTAGTTAGTTGATATATATTTATGTGTTGATATGTTTATGCATGAATATTTTGATACTATAATATGTAAATGCTGTGATAGATGCAAAAAAACGTTGTGATATGTGGCAAAACGCTGTGATAGTAAAGAACATGTAAACTTCCAGAAACGCTGTGATATGTGGCAAAACGCGGTGATAGTAAAGAACATGTAAACTTCGAGAAATGCTGTGATATGTGGCTAAAAGCTGTAGAAAAGGGAAGATAACAACATTTCTGAAACAATATAAAACGCTGTATAAACAAAAGGACAACACCATTTAAAACACTGTAGTATGTCAATTTTCTACAACGTTTTTGAATGTATTGTGATATATCCGGGACCTATAACAATGTGTTGTTAGACAGCGTTCATCAAAACGCTATTAAAGGATATAACATCGTTTTCTCAACGTTGTGAATAAACATATTTGTTGTAGTTTCATTCTTTTTGAATCGAATTGAAATCGCATGCACGTTTTAGCTTGCCATGACCAAATGACCTATCCGAACGCTATGAAACTCAATGGCATGTATATCTACAATGCTACGGATCCAATGATACAAGTTTTGTCATAATCTGAGACTGTTACCTGAAACGATAATTTTGTGCGCATTTCGAGACGGTATTGACCCTAAAATCTCCAATCTCGAAATATAGCAATACTTATACTTATTTTAACGTAATGAACCATATGAACTCAATTAAAATAGTCTCGGGTCCAAATTCGATCATTTTTGAAAAATCACCTTTTGGAACTGTCAATCGAATAATTAACGATCAATATTTAAATAAAATATTTAAATATCCAATCCTTAAAATATAGGTTGTTACATTCTTCCCTCCTTAAAGGTTTTAATCCCCAAAATCCTGGAGGATAGAACAACACAACCTAACACTCTCAAATATGTGACGATACAAGACAAACTGCTACTTAACGCTCTCAACAATAACCATTGAAAGCGATCATAACAAAGGAAAATAGACTTCGAATTTGGCATGGAGCCAACATTCTCATTCCTTTATACAACCATAATCAAACTCGGGATCGATGCAACCAAGCCAAATACCTAACTTGTAGACTTATTTTCCAAACCAATAGATATTGGAAAATAAAAGTAACAACTTACTATTGTCATCAAAAGTTGGTCTACTGACGATCAACCCCCAACGTGTGTCGAATACACACGATAAAAAATCACATAGATGCAAGAAAAAGTAAATGAACAAGAGATACACAATATTTTATAGTAGTTCGGCTTATATCGATGCCTATGTCCACTTATACACTGTCGATTTTAGGTTACAGTAGTTTTTCAGTGGAAGAAAGTAGAGATTACGTACACAAAATCCTTGTGTTGTTTGAAGTGCACGGTTGGATGTTTCCAGTATACCGAGCTTCAGTTTCTCTGGCAATGATTTTTCATTCCTTTCCATTTTCAACAATGGTGTATTTATAAGTAAAGAAGGTGGGCTGAGCCGTGTGCCACGTGGCTTGCCTCTTTTTTAGAGTTTAGACACGTGGAGCTCGGTCCAGTAAAGTAGTTGCGACGGAGGGACCTGGTCTACTGTTGATGAATATTTCTCCTCGGAAATCATTGTCGACTGGAGCTTGATATCTAGCGTATAAAAAGGAGAGCTGGTCAAAAGCTGATCCGATTTAGCAACTTCGGGAGTGGGACTTCATCCGGTAGCGTATAATTCTCCGGATACTTCAGGTGAGATCCGAGGTTTTAGGCTTTACCAGATATTATGGGATCAGCTCGATTCGCTGGTAGATGGCTCGGTCGGTCGATCTATTGATGAGTCGGCCGATTAGTTTGACGTTGTTGTGGCTTCGGGTCGGCTTATGGTTGGTCAACCTAAGATAACAAACATCCCTTAAAGTTTGGAATGGGCCGATATCCGGTTATGGCTTCGTTTATTGGTTGGACCGGCTTTTTGCCAAAAAGCTAGTCAACACTTTGCCTCCTAGAACACATCTTCTTGAAGAAAGGAAGTGTGTTTTGGATCTTCTGAAGAATGTTGAATAGCAGAAATTCAGGAAACCATGGTGACACCGAACCATATTAAGGCCAGAAAACCGATGATTTGCAATGGTTGTATTAAGGCCAGGAGTCCGACGACCGCTGAGGATCGTATTAAGGATGGAAACTTGCGAATGGCAGAAAATACGTCGATTATTCTGAATTGTTCTTGTCAGAAACAGAAGAACTGGGATCCCGCTAATTAAGTGATACCTGCAAAGAACAGGAGTACGAGCATAAACCATGCTCGGTTTCTTTTGGTAAGATGGTATAGTCTGAGGGACGAGCATAAGCCATGCTCAGGTTTTCCTGGTAAGACGGTGTAGTTGGTTATTCCAGGGTTTCTAAGGTCGGGCTTTGACCATGTTTAAGGAGTGATCAGAAGGTTATGATCAGTATAAACCATACTCTCGAGCGGTTAGTTTTTACTTGCCAAATCCTGACAAGGTTTTGTGAAGTTGGTGAGTATCAACCATACTCGGCTTAAAGAATTGGAAAGTATCAACCATGCTCGGCTTAAAGAATTAGCGAGTATTAACCATACTCGGCTTAGAGGATCGACGAGTATTAACCATACTTGGCTTAGAGGATCGGCGAGTATCAACCATACTTGGCTTAGAGGATAGACGAGTACCAACCATACTCGTCTTAGAGTATCGATGAGTATCAACCATACTTAGCTTATGGAGTTTGTGAGTATTAACCATACTCTTCTTATGAAGTTGGTTAGATATGGTGGTGGGCGTCGACCATGTTCGGTTAAGAGATGGTAGCTAGCGCTGACCATATCTGGGTCGGCGAGCACCAGTCATGCTCGCTTTGAATCATTTGAACATAATCCATGTTTGAAAAAGAAAGTTATTGCTGCCAAAGAGTTATTAAAGAAAAATGAAAACAAATCGTACAAGGGTGATAGTTGAATCCAAAGCACACTTAGGAGCTAAATCTTGACCCCATACGCGTGTACTTCAACATAACCACATTATTGAAATAATAAAAGGACATTTCTTATATCCTAAGAAATGGGTAAAATCCACGATCATCTAAATTTGATTAATTGATGATGATGTCGTGATTGCTGGGCTCAGGGTCCTTTCCGTTTCGAGGAGCTCGAAAACCGATCTGAGGAACTTGGGCAGAAGGTTATGGCGGCACCTCCCCTATACAGCTTGATCAGGAAAAATCCAAAATCTCCATGCAAGGCTTATCCCAATAAAAGAAAACAAAAGCTCAAAAGTAGCTCATGGGAAAAAAATCACCAAATGCACCAAATGGTCAAACCACAACTCTACATCTACTACATATCTCTTTTTAAGCAAACTTAGCATTTAGATGCAAATAAAAGTGAATTAGAATTCAAACAAATAAAATCTTGCTTCTTTGTATCTGGACATATACTTAACAAAGTGGAATAAACATAATAGTAGAAATAGCAACAAGAGAATAAACATGTTAAACAAAATGAATTTATCTAACATAGCATGTCAAGTCATGTATGGATATTATCTCGAATAAATAAACGATACAATAATATAGTTATCCTGCATGCCTAACAATCATATAAACATAAATAATCATGTAAATATCATCAACCAAACATGCATATGTAAAGCAATAACAATTATAGAAAATAATATTCTTGCCTATCCCAGCATGCAGGATAATAATCTAACTAACATGGGTCATCCAATACTAAATTTAATACATATATGACTCAATAAGTTGATTTCCATTTCAAAAATAGAGAATGATAATCTAGCATCTCTCGTCAATAAATCGATATGACTCGAGCAATATCGTACTATTCCTAATTTCCATGGCAACCTATCGATGGAAACCATTGACAACTATTCTCGCAACCAATTGGAAATCTCGAATAGTTGTAGAAAACTATTTGATCCATCTCATTTAGCCATCGCTAGCTGACATCACATTCATTATAAAACAAATGCAAAACCAACCCCTTCTCACGATGCCGAAACAAACAACATCTCTTTAGTACAGAACCAACCACCTCGGTCGAGTTCGCACTACCTCGCCTTGAGTTAGGGAATCATAACTAGTACTAAACACAAGCTACATTCAATAAATGAATATCGCTTCTAATCTAGTATATCTCCAACTCAACACACATGAACAACTACATTTTGTATATGCACCCATAGGAAATTCATACTCATAGGAGGCCAAGAATTTCAACCATTACCGCTAGCAAAGGTTGAGATACCTATCAGGTAAGTAAAATCTCGATGATGCAACATCACCAACAACTCTAACCCTTTGCTAATGAATAGTGCCTCCAACTCACCAACACGAACTTTATCGCCATCGACTCCAAATCGTGAGTCGAATACTCCTTCTCGCACGTATTTGGTTATCGACTAAAATGTGACAACCCTCTATTCGAAAACAAACCACACTTAAACCATCAACACAGCCAAGTTAGTACTATCGCCTACTCGTTCCTGCTCGGAATGAGAAATCAACACATTCATGGGTCAACCTAAATTCCAAGCCATCAAAACTCTCGTAGGACATATATCAACATCCTACTTGAGATGACATGACCAAGCAATCCACTTTTCTCATCGAAAAGTGAAACTCTAACAAACCAACCATCAAATATGTCGACTCACTAGTTGACTCTGAACGACCCAACCAACCAGTCAAGATCAAAGTAGCACACAAAACGTTGTATAAACCAACTACTCACAATAGGAAAATTTTCCTAATCGAAAGAACATCCGTAACAAGATCGATATGGAACTCGACTCGAACATGGTGGCAATTGGGTCACCTCATCGAATATGTCTAGATACTCTTAAGCTGCAAGCTCAGGTAATGATTCACTACTAGAGAACTATCGCAGCCTACTATTGTCCAATCATAAGCGACTCGCCTGCTGAAGATCTAAGTCTCAACCCACTATCGCTAAGTCGAAGATGACTCACTATCGAAGAGCTTGTCCTAGCCCACTATCGTCACCAGTAACCTTTCTACCATGAATATTCTGTATCCTCCTAGTAATTGAATAATTAGACTCAAATAATAAGTCCAACTAAGCTCAACAACCAACAAGCAACCAATTTAGCAAACATACAACCATGACTTGATGAATTTAAGTTTTGACGAACCCTGTATACTGCCAAGTATAGATTAACTATGCCATAACGCTTCCCTACCTCGAGGCCCGACATTAATCACTATGGATGCTGAAGTCACCCGTAGTATTAAGTTCTGGCGACCAAACATGGGATGTTACACACATATATAATCTAACTAAGCCCTTAACACGGTAAGTCACAATCAAGAGAAACAAATCAATTCATGAGTCCCAATCTCATCCCATCTATCGAATCATACGATCAAATGGAACGATGAAATCTTGACGCTAAACTAAAGTATGTAGAGAAACGTCTTTAATGGAAACATATATCAAGCGATGACATATTTGTTTCCCGCCTCATCGAGGGAGCACTCGGCGGAACGGTAAATACAATCAACACATACATCACCATGATTTTGTCCCGACAAAATATGACAAACTTCTATATTGTGTGCAAGCTTAAACATTGTTAGCTTACTCGATCGACTCCTTCAACAAACATTCCCTCGGAATGAAATAATCTGCCTTCGAGTCGATCTCACAACCAGTCACAAACTCCTCAATTCAGAGCGACAAGGGAGAGAATAAATCATACTTCGATGTCACATTGAATTCAATTACACTTTCCTACATAGACGCATTGTCTAACTGACAAATTCCTCATCGACTACTAAGAAGTCGATAAGCGAATCATGAACTGGTCTCGAGCAAATTGATTTTGAGAACTCGAAACGATAAACACTCACGACCAATAGGCTCAACCTTGGAGTTTCTTAGGAGTAAACTCCTAATTTATTCAGCTCCAACTCTAACTTATCGACGAAAACCTCACGAGAACCCACATAGCTCTCGCACCACAACAGTTGGTTCCGTTCCAGGGAATAATATGCCACATGGATACATAAGTATCCACACAACGCGACATATTCGACTTGCTGCGCTTGAGCGCCATGACTAATTAGAGATTTTAGAGCAACCCAGATAATGGATTGCACCATTACTGAAAACAAAGCTGTAAATCAAGGAAATACTTCTCGATTCTGCCCGACTCTCAACCCTAGGGATAGAGTAATTAGAAGTATTTCTCGTTCACTAGATCATCCGAGATAAGAACAGTTAGTAGCTAAAAGAGAAACCATTCTAATAGTACTCGCATGCAAAACATCATGTACTGTATACTAATAATATATAGATTTGAAAACCAAAATTTATACAAATACGTACACTCGCATATATATTAACTCTCGAGTTCGATATGACTTAGGTTAGACTACACAACCTAAGCTCCAATATCAAATGTGATGACCCGCCATACATCACCGGTGCTCAGAACTAAAAATTTCCCACTGTACAATACCCGATCGATGTAAATTGGTCATCAAGAGAAAGAAATAATACAAAGAAGAGGAAAAAGGAAGAAATGAAGAAAATAGAAGAGAAAAAAAGAGGAGAACAAAACGTAAACATAATCGCAGAACTTGTCGTATATCTCATAGTGCATCAGATGGCATATAATAGTAGAATCATAAATATAAAACAGGGGAGACAGTAATAACTATATAAACCAAATAATCAGAGTATATAGGCTCATATAGTTATACATAACAATAATAGAGTATACAAGAGATGAATAAACTCAACTGGTACACTGTATCTAACAAAACATATAACACTACAAGGCTCCACAATTTATCACAGCGGAATGAAAACTAATGATGCAAGTATAAATATACAAAACGTCGCCTCCTGCGAATCCGCTTGTACAGCTCCGAATAGTATCGATACCTGTCTCCCGGTATTCTCATCAGCATCGTCAATGAGCATCCAAGTTAATAAAAGAAAAAACCTTGGGTCAGACAAAAGTATGATGCGAGTGATAAACATGTCTCAAAGTACTATGAAAGTTGTAATAGTATATATATCACAGATGGTATGAAGAATCATACCTTCCCTATCCCTGCATCCACAGATTTAGCACATAACGATCGATATATGTTATAGTATGATAAACATCAGGTGGATAAAGTGTGATTGTTGCATAAGCATCCAATGGTGATAAATAGGTAAACAACCATAGAATCCATCAACCATCCTCACATTCACTCATTCAGTGCGTAAAGCATATAACATCCAGTACTCCGGTCACCCATTCAAGACACTGGTAGGCCCCACCGCATGAGCTATAACTGATAACCCTACCAAGTCCACACAACATTGCTCTAGGGTCCAGTTCGATTAGACCACATCGCATTGGCTCTGATCATTCCTTGTGGTCGTCTCTCTCTAAGGTGTACTAAAGTCACGAATACCAATAACCCCTTTGCACATGTTCTATGTACCAGAATCCATCAATAGACTATCTATATGACAACAATTCGAAGTCATCTCAATATGGGAACTATCCCCACGGTCGTTGTATGTCATAGGGTAACATCCCGTGTCTCTCTGCTCTCTCTCTCTCTCTCTCCAACATTCAACTCAACACGAATTAATGTCGTCTTTTCTGCATCTCAGAGAAAGCAATCCATCGCAGCAGCCTTGCTCCCTATCTTGGAATCATCGTCGTCGAATGAAGCATCATTGCGTACAAGCACCACATCCCGTCTCAAGCCAAAGACACTGATCAAAGAGCCTTCGTATTGAAATCGCTATTGAAGAAGCCATCATATCCTGCTCCTCGAAATCTCATTGTCATCGATGTCAAATTGGCTAAAATGGCCATAACAATAGTAATCAATATCGACCACTTCATAGTAATCGATACCGACTACCGAATCACCTATTTAACCAAATTTGATTAAATATGCATCTAAGGAAAACGTCCGGAATTCATTGTGAAATGTAGCTGATCACCAGTCCATCCTTCGCCTTCAAGTTGGCCATAAAGCTCTAGTGTCGCTCCATCTTCGAGTTTATCAACAAACTCCAATGTTGCTCCGTCATCGATTTCATTTATGCGCTTTGAAGCTTCTTCAAGAATTTATCTCACCCTTCGAGTTTACCATCCTTGTGCACTCAATCGATATACACCAACGTGTGCATCGATCGATAAGCACCCCAAACTCTAACGCATGAATTATTTCCTAATATTAGATCACCTTCGAACAACGTTTTAATCTAAACTAAGCAAACAATTCAACCATGCAACTAATAGTCATCCAAGTTCCTAAACTACCATATAAACATCCATAATAACAGTGATAAGTCAAATAGAACATGTTTATAGCAATCAAAGTGAAATAAGTGTCTAAATAACCTAAATATAACAATACAGTCAAAATAACATGTAAATGGGTAAATAACGCATAATAGCACACAATCAGATAAAAATGTGACAATCAGGTTAAATCTACTTAAATGACTATTTAATTTATTTATTATTTGCTTACTAGGTTCATCTAACCTAAACATTACGTTTCATAATTAGAAAATAGTTTAAAATGTCAACTTTATATTATACTAACAAATAAAATGCAATGAGAGATAATATCACTCAACTTATATAAATCAACCCAAACCAGCTCCAAAATGTAGAGCTCGCTAATAGGAGTCTAATGCAGGGAACTGCATCCAAATCCGATCTCGTATGAGAAAATTACAACTTATGTAAGTTTTGTGATTAATTAAACAATCAAATAGATTAAACAACTAATTACTTTATTAATTAACTACGTAAACCACATTAGTGCCATCTCTCCCCAAATGGCCATGCATCTGAACAATCATCCAAGCCATGGTCATGCATGTATGAAGTATGATACGGAGATTTAGTCAGCGAAACTCTAAATCATTTTCACCAATGCTCCTTTCTCCTCGACCTCGACATGCCTATGTACTTGTACAATTGTTCGACCCCCTCCATCCAAATGCGACAGCCACCTACACCCACGCCTACATGAAAGGTTGTGACTCCAAAAATGATCGGACCCGACGAAAATTGGTGGAGAGGAGCATCTCAAGAAGAAAAAATCAATAGCATCATCCTCGTCGGCTAGCAACACTCCAATCGATCGCAATATCCAATCTTAGATCGACTTCCCTGATTCGGCCTCTTCGAGATTAGTGTCTCACCATACGAAAATAATATGGATGCGGAACTCTCGTTAACGTGAATCGATTTTGGATTTTTAATCAAGTAATAAGGGAGATTTTGATTTTAAAGTGGCGACCATTATTCCTAATGGAACAGTGAATCTCGTTCTGGGAAGGAGATGTTTTGGGTCGGTTTTACTGTAGCTTTTAGGTGCAATAATATAATTATTTTATTACCCTCATTCTCTTAAATTGAATTGAAATCGCATGCGTGTTTTAGATTGTCACGACCAAATGTACTATCGGAACGCTACAAAACTCGACGACCTACATCATTATAATGCTATGGATCCAATGATACAAATTTCTACATAATCCGGGACTGTTACCCAAATGATAATTTTACGCGTATTTGAGACGGTTTTGACGATAAAAGCTCTCGATTTTGAAATATTGCAATTCTTATACTTTTGTCAAACGTAACGAACCATACGAACTCAATGGAATCAGTCTGAGGTCCAAATTCGATCATTTATGAAAAATCACTTTTTGGAACCGTTAATCAAATAATTAACGATCAATATTTAAATATCCAATTGTTAAAATACGGGTTGTTACAACATCCTAACCAACTTCTGTATTTTGATGCATGGCCTCCCATTTCACCCACTCTTTTTTTAGACATTGTGCTTATGTTTATCTTTTTCTTCTTCAACCGGAGTTATATTTGACATGGTTTTTGCAGTTGCATTGAAGTTAAGCATGATTGTCTTATAGATTATTTTTCCATGTTCACAGCAAGTCACATATGCTTCAATAGAACAGTTAAGAAACAGTGTTGTAAATTTGAAATTTCACTGATAGGCTTCATTCAAACGTTTTGCAGACTTTTGTAGATCCTGAAAGTAATTAAAAAGGATAATTGGGTAAAAAAAATATGTTATAGATAATGCAGTAAAATAGACAAAATTAACTATTAATACCTAATTGGGCAACATAATTGACTAGAAAACAAATAAGAAATTCAAATTCGGGTTGTGAGTGAGGAAGATGTGAAGTTGTGAGTGAGGAGGAATGAAGTGGTGGTATATGAATACTACGAACAGTATAGTCGTTGGCATCAGAGACGTCAAACGCCAATGCTATATTCTGAGCAGTTCAACTCAACGGTTAAACATTTGGTTTCAACCACTGGGTCGTCCGACGCATCGAAATCGTCGAACGCCACAACGATGGTAACAACCAAAATTTTAGCTACAAACGGTACCTTGGCGGTGAGCCAAAAAATGGGTTACTGTTGTGAGTTAACCAGAAGTGGCTTACTTAATAGGACGCTTATAGCAACACGCTCTGTGTTCCTTCCTTTTTCGTACGTTTGGTCACAATACATAGAAAGCGTAAGCGATAAACATTTTAGTGGAATATTTAAGCAGGATATTTAGGTAGGATTGAATTGTAAATGGGTATGCGTTTGCGGCAGAAATTTAAAAGAGATATTTTAATTTACGAGTTATTCGTGGTATTTTAGTCTATAGGTTAAGGCGATGCGTCGGACGCGCCTAATCAAAAAGTTTTCAATCTGGTGGCTCACCGAACCCTCTTTTGTGTTTGCGTTTGTGTTTCGACACAGCAGAAGCATGCATTTGGACAAACGACGTATTTGCCTCACGCGAACGGTACGATAGGGTTTTCTTTCTGGGTGGGCAGCATAAAATTGAAATTTGGATGAAACGTGTGATAATCGTGTAATTTAACAACTCAGAATTCAATACTTGCAAAAGCTTCGAAAACTTAAGCTCTCATCACTTACCAATCACGCTCTCTCGTTGTAAACTTTTGGATAGGTACGTTTTGGTTTTTCAACATGTTTTTATGCTTATTTGATAATTATTGGTTATCTAGATATTAATGCTAATGCGTTATTGATTTCTGTCATAGGAAATCAATTTAAATTCACACGTTTGAAGAATGATTATTGTATGAAAATTTTTAAAGCCTTCAGAATTCGTTTATTTTGACTTTTATGATTAGGAGTTTTTATGAGACATAAAATCAAAGATGTGAATGTCACTAAGGTTACATATTGTCACTTTTGATTCCGAATTTCATTTGTTCGATTTTGTTTGCCCTTGTTGACGCCAGAAAATGGCATCAACATCCAAATATGTGTTGAAAGCACATGTTCCGATAAAATAAAATAAAATAAAAATAGTAAAAGAGATAGTATTTTGTAGTGTTCAACGTAATCTCCAATCTATGTCAATATTTTTTTAGTTGTTTTATGTACAGGTTACAATTGCTTATCTTAGATCTGGCCACAATCTGGTGGATCTCATATTTACAATCTTTGAGTGTTGAGGAAGAGGGTAGAAGTGATGAAGATCTCTCAGTAGAAGAATAGAATGAAGATCCCATCCTTTTTTAGTTGTAGTTAGGGTAATATTTATAAGGTAACAGCAATATGGAGTCAGAAATTCACTTGCACAGAAGTACAAAGGGTAGCCCAACATCGTACAAGAGAATCCGTAGGTCCATGAGCCAATGGAATAACTTGGTACCGAGCCAAATAGCACGTGCCGAGTTATTTCTATTTGTGCAAGTCGAACTTCATTCATTTGTCAGCTTTTCTGTCTTCTTTTGAGTTGTTCTAAAGCTCATATTCTTCCACTTTGGATAGTTGATTCTTATTTGAGTAGTCAATTTATGATTGAATAGTTGGTTCTTGTGATCTCTTTGTTTTTCAACAATCCTTAGAAATGCTTATCAAATTCTAGAAAAAAACACTTGACCATGGGTTATTGGAGTTGTGCAGGAGACGTCTGATGTTTGGAAAGCATAAAAGGGTAGGTAGCTGCCGACCCAAACAACTCGGCACCAAGTTGTTGCCTTAGCCAGTTTTCCATTTGAATTTCTCGAGTCCAACTTTCTAGTCTTTTTGATCGCGTTCCTAGTTAGTGAATTATTTCATTTTCATTTCGATCTTTTAAGTCCAATTGGAATCTGATTTGGGTAAAAACTGGGTTAACAGTGTCGTATTTGTATTCATGTCATGTAAATGCGTGGAAAGGCTAACATGCTGATAACAAAAGTTCAATTTAACATTTGTAAATCTCATATTGTCTAATTTTCTTTGTAATTTTATTCCACTTTCAATTTACCTTTTTTATTTTTATTTTTAATAATTTTACTAATTACATTGAAAATATCACGTAATGCGAGAAGGAAGAAATGTACCTTTATCCAAAAGTTTTACATCTTTGATTTTGGTAATGCTTTCCAAAGATATCAGACCCAAGATCTCATTTATGCAGAGGTCTTTGATGAGATGATTGTTTCTTAGACTTTCGTTACAGATCACGTTTCATAAGTCTAATGTTTATCTTGTGGAAGTATATTTGCCTTAAATTAATTTGACTGTACAACTAAATTTATATCTACTACCTATAAATAATGAGCTTTAATTCGTTGTTATTGGCATGATTTATATCAAATAAATTACAATCATGATTACCTAGGCAATGATAAATCGATAATATATTTTATTGTATTTTATATTGTAAATAGCACGCACACATGTAATCTGGATTTTACATTAATTGAACAAAATGATACCGTAATAACATGTTTCATCGATGCTGCAAGTTGAAAAGTTTGTTTAAAATATACTTGAAATTCCAATAATTGGTCAAAGCTATCCATGTTGTAGATCATGAAGCAATGTTAAGGAGCAATATACACACATAACATAAGGCTTTAGTAGTGTAGGAACTTAGTTTGTGAGTTCGTGATTGTAACAATTTTGGTAAAAAAGGATCGATAGCTCAAAATTTGTAATTCTAAATTGGTAGAACTTAGTCGATTTTACGTTGGACACTTGAATAAATTTGGAGATCAAAATCGAAAATGAAAGAAGAATACACGGTTCTTTTTCTTTTTATGGAGCAACGTAAAAGTGTAGGTTGAAATAGTGAATTGACAGAGGTATACAAAGGATTTCAACCAATATCTCGGTCAATTAGCTTGATGGAAATAAAGTTTAAAAGAGGTTTTGTCAGTTTTTTGATTTCATTTGTGTGCGAAAACATGATCTCAACCTTGATCTCAATTGTGGTAGGCAAAATTTAAAATGGTGATTTTCCTTTTTAGGAAACAATGTTGATAGTTCATTACACAATTTGACATGTCATTTTTTTTTAAAAAAATTGGTTTGTTTTTATTTTCCCTACTAGTATGATAAATAGTTGACTATTTTTTTTACTTGTATTGGATATTATAGCCAACTATTGTCATTCATAACATATAAAATAATTAAAATCTAGCAGCTAAAATAATCAGAAGTTATCAAATAAACTCACTGGAAAACATTGACCTAACACCAAGGTTTTAAATCTCGAAAATCTCGGCCGAGATCTCGTTTTCAAGGTTAAGCGATTCAAAGCAAGAAAAATCGGATATATTTCGGTTTAACTAAATCTCGGGCGAGATATTCAAATCTCGGATGAGATCTCGACCGAGATCAATTTACGAGATCTCGACTGAAATAATGTATTTTTTTTTGAATTTTACATTTTTAAGTGGGTTGGACTTGGAATATATGTCTTGTTGTTTTGTAAGATTCACGCTTTATTTCAATAAACAAGTGGACTGCCAATTTAATTTCCAGCCATTTATTTATTTCTACTCTCAAATCACGAATACATGTTTAGAATTTCTAGTTCTCATTTGGAACGTCGCTTTTTTCTTGAAATATAGATCTATTTTTTTTTTTTTTTTTATAATTTCTAGTTCTAAACCACGAATACTGCCAATTTAACTTATTTGTATTTTTCTTTTCTTTTTGCAAAAACTTTCTGAATCCAAATTTGTAGAAATATGTATTTGTGTTTTAAAGAACGGTACCAGTGATATTTGTCTGGTTAAAATAGTTTCCTTATATACGCTCTATTAAAAGAAACTGAGCAATGAATTTAACATTTCATCTTTTTATATAAAGAGTATGTTTGCTTAATTGTAAATCAGTATCAAGAATAAATAGCAAGTCATCGTTTTCTATATAACTACTATGTTGAACTTTCTAACCTGCTAGTTAATAGTAAAAAGCTTGCCTTGTTATTTATTAATTAATATATGACTTGTTGTTTATTAATACAAAGCCCAGGGCTTGTTGTCTACTGATATAAAGTTCAGACTTTTTATTTATTAACATTCAATATGAAGCCTAACTAGTGAAAGTTTAGAAAAAAATCATTTTCTATTACCGATTAGTACTTATAGTCTGGATGGATTTTCAAGTTGTAAATAATTAACAGCCAGTGCGCTCTCGACGAATATCAAGTAAGTTGATTTATTTTTGTAGTTAACATTTAAACTTTTAGCTGCATCCTTAAGTGTATACCAATATTGAAAGAATCATGCAATCCGAGATCGTTCCGAGATGTATTTAAGGTCCGAGAGACACAATTCCGAGATGAACACCGATATACGTTTATCTCGTCCGAGATCTCACCTGATACGAGACTAAAGGTGTATACCCAGTGCCAAAGGCTCCCGTACTCAAGCGCGAGAGGACTTCACAGGTCAATCTCCCGTCCCGGTGTTATTCTCACTACTTTCCGGGCTCTGGGGGTGGTCGATTAGTGCGTACAGCCTTTCCCTCACATATGTGAAGAGGGCGAGACTCGAACCTGCGTGCTCCAGATTACCAGCCGGGTAACCTTACCATTGCGCCAAACACCACCTTTCACCCGATACGAGGCTAGGTCTCAAAAAATTTCTGAACGAAGCGTGATCGAAATCCGAGATTTAAAATCTTGCCTAACACTATGTGTGACTTATTATCCTATATTCCTAGTTTTGTCATAGAACTATAAAATCTTTTTAAAGAATAGTCAAATCAAAATTTTCTTCCCTAACTAAGTATTAAATGATCATCTAGAAGATGTGCAATTTCCAAAAAGGATAAAACCGAATGTTGTTTAATCTCCAGATTTACTTTTATTTATCACTATCAAATACACGTTGTCAATATATCGTACTACGGAGTTCATGGAAAAGCATAAAGGCTTTGAGTTTGTATAATGAAATGCTTGAACAAGGATTTCGACCGAATTTAATAGTATCGATTCTATACTGTCAAGTTGTGATCACTTAGATCTTGTTCACAAGGATGGTGAATTATTCTAGTTTACGATGCAAATATCATGCATTAAAACCTTAGGTTGAACACTATGCTTGTATGGGGGATACTTACTAGGTCGACCAAAATCATATAAGTGATAGGATTATTACGAGGTATGAGAACAAAGCTAAATGCAAATATTTGAGGTGCTTTTCGCAACCATGTGTAACTAGTTGTAATGCTGAAATTGTTATGTGTACGTTATTTAATAGGAGCCCAAAAATAGTAGTAAGTAGTAACTGTATTACACTTTATGATGTTTATCACATATGAGATGAATGTAATGTTGAATAAGGTAGCTAAAACTCTAGCTAGAATGAGTCACTTGGGTATGGGTGTAGATACGAGGTTGCAGTTGGATTAACTGAAGTTACTTGTTATCAGCGATGGCGAATATACTGTTAAGTAAGAGTGAATAAATTTTTTTGATTGTACATTTATATTTTATTAAACAGATTACTCATTTGTTTTAATCAATACAAGATCTACTAGTACATATGTCACTATATAGATATACGTTTCAAATGCTATTGTATTTTGGATTGATTCAACTGGTATAACTTATAAATGCATTCGTAAAAAATAAAGGTCAAAATAGTCGAACGATAGAAAGTTATAAAATAAGCCTGCTATTATTCTAAAATATGTGTTAATTGTTAAATAAAAAATTATTTGAAGTTAATAAGAATACGGAATGGTCGGTAAATTTAACATCACCACTAGTTTTAATATTACTGTAACAATACCATGGTATATTCCCCTTTTAATTTTTGGTTACCAACTGTTATGATATCCTCTCCCTTTCCTTTCTTTGGTGCTAATCACTTGGCTACCCTTTTAATACTGTATATACGAATTATATTCAATGTGATTACTAAATTTAGCACTACTTTTATATGATCATGTCCATTGTACTCATGGAGTTGGTGACTATTTTATATTACATTATTTATTGTTATTATCTTTTAACTTCACATCAGGTCCTTTTGAGCTTAGTGCTCTTGCTTTTGGCCATACCCCTTTATGGATTTTTATATGCAAAAAATTCAATCAAGTCTACTTATAGTTATGGTACTTATAGTTATGGGCGAGCATTTGGTTGTTTGGTTTATCATATCAAGAAAATTGCTAAATCGAATTAGAACCAGTAAAAAATGAAAAACAAACCAATCAAAGTAAGTTTAGTCGGTTCGGTTTGTTATCTGATTTAATCGAACTAAATATGTTTTGCACTTTATGTTTGGAATTTTGATTGTAATTTGAAATAAAATATAAATATATGATTAAAATATTTTTATGTATCAGCTTTATGCTTTCTAAGAGTAATTTTGACATATATGTGTGTGTGTGCGTGCGCGTGTGTGTATATAATAAAGAAAATTCATTTGAATCATTAAACTATCTAAATGTTTTATCAGATCATCAATAATTTTGAAAATATGATAAAAACTCAGATAATTTGGTTAAATTGATAATCAAATTTAATTTTTTTATGGGCCGAGTATAAATCAATCTAGTTTCAAAACCTTTGCAAATCGATCAAAATGAATTGGTTTAACTGATTGATATGTTTAACCAAATAATACTCGCCCATACTTATAATGTCATTACTTTAACATCATCTCATTATTATTTATTATAGTCATGTCATGATTGTTAAATAATAATTATCCAAATCAATTCGATGGATCACATTTGTGTTAATGAAACTTGTGATGTTGAAAATTAGAAGCGTGCGTGCGCACGCACATGCATGCGTTGTATGCTTGTGTGGTAATGTCCTCGAATTGCAGCAATTCATGTACATCGAAATTGGTCCAATAGATTACCACATTCAATAGTGATGTTGATATATATATATATATATATATATATATGTATGTATGTATGTATATATACATATCAGTTGCTTATGTGAATTAATGTAGTTAACTTAAATAACAGTCGTCATTATATGAATCCGATCGATTGCATGCATGTGTGTATGCGAGTGCACGTGCATCCATGTGTTCATATCCATGTTACACAATTCACATTTAATTATTGTATTCCGTGTTGTGCGTGCATTCCAAAACGCAATACACCAGCGTTTCGAAACACTATACGTGCACGATTTGGTACACCAATTTTGACGTTTTGAAATGTTGAATTTAGGGTTCCAAAACGTTTCAATGTTCCAAAATGTTGATTCCAATGTTACAAAATGTTAGTTTTCCAATTTTAAGTGTTAGTATGAATGATATGATTTTCTATTAAAAACATAAAATATCAAATAATTCAATGTTCCAAAATGTTGATTCCAATGTTACAAAATGTTAATTTTCCGATTTCAAGTGTATAAGCATGAATGATATGATTTTCTATTAAAAACATAAAATATCAAATAATTTCATATTGAACACGCAAACAAGTAATGAAGAATGATTTCAAAACCAGTCTTAGGAAGACTAGAAAGCTCTGTTTTAACTTTTAAAACATTTTTCACTCTCAGTTACAATAGTAAAGTTATGTATAATAATGATCTCTTTATTTATACATATACGTACATATATATATATATATATATATACACACACACACACACATATATATGTATGTATGTATGTGTTGCATAACTATCTTTCAAATGTTCAATTTCTCCCCGTACTTTAAAAGAATGCTCAGTACATTGAATAAAGTATTTGGAAAAAACAAAAACATGGATGATTATGATAATATGTTTGAAAAATCTATTGTTGTATCAATATATGAAAACTATTCCAACTTCAAGGTTCACGCAACAGAGAGGGTCATCATCAAGAATTGACAAGGGAAAGAACATAATGTAACTTGTTATTATTCTTAACTACTTGAATTATAAAAAGAAGAAGTATCTAAAAAAGAAGAGAAACTAAGACATGATGTTAATACTCATGGAATAATATTTGAAAATTGTACAATTACAATTTTGTGTAGCTTCAATTGATGTAAGTTATAGTGTTGACGCCAAAGTTGGTCTAATGGCGATCAACCCCAACGTGTGTTAATTACACACGATAATATTCACAAAAATGCGAGAAAAAGGTAAATAAACACATAAGACAATATTTTATAGTGGTTCGGCTTAATCCAAGCCTACATCTACTTATAATCTGTGTTTATACTGCCGATTATAGGTTACAGTGGTTTTTCAGTGGAAGAAAGTAGAAAAAGAAGTGATTTGCACACAAAATCTTTGTGTTGTACTTAGAATATATGACATGCTATTTTTTGATGTCGAATAGTAGACTTTGAGTAGCAGATTCAAGATGTTTTCCATTTCGGGGAGGGGTTGTATTTATAGGTGAGCCGGTCCGCTGAGGTGGTGTGCGGCGTGACATATATCTTTTTCAGCTTTGGACACGTGCAACTCGATCCAATAAAGTAGTTGTAAGCGGTGGGACCTGGTGTATTACTGATGAACAGTTCTTCTTGAAAATAGTTGCTTACGTGGAGCCTGAATCCTGACGTATAAAAAGCTGTGTTTGATTAAAGTTGACCGGTTCTGTAGCCTTGGGAGTAGTACTCCGTTTTGTAGCAAATAAGTTTGGTCTGGTATTCTCGATCCGATATTCTAGGTTTGACCCGATTCTTCAGGAACAACCCGACCGATCGATCGACTTGTCTTTTGTCTTTGGAAGAATGTTGTCTTTTGAGGTAGAGCTTTTTCTTGCTGCGACGCTGTTTCGGGTCGACCTATGATTGATCGACCTAAGATGAAAATCAGTTATGAAGGCCTGGAACGGGCTGATATCTGGTAGCAAGATTCGATCTTGAGTTGTGACGGCTTTTGCAAAAAAACTGGTCAACACTTTACCCTGTAGAACATATCTTTTTTGGTAAAGGAATATGTGTTCTGGTTCTTTCAGATAATATTAAACTGTAGTCCGAAGCCATAGTTATGCCGGCCCATATTATGAGAAAGACCAGAAAACCGACGATCGTTGATGATTGTATTAAGATCAGAAAACCGACGACCGCCGGGGATCGTATTAAGGCCGGAAGACCGACAATCACCACCAATCATATTAAGGCCAAGTCTTCAAGAGTGCCAGAGAATTAGTTGATCGTTCCGAGTCGACTCTAGAGAAGTGTAGTAGAACCGGGGTCCAGAATTTCTAAGGGAGGCGAGCATAAACCTTGCTCGGCTTTTGTAAAGGGGAGTATGAACCATACTCGGCAAAATTTGGGGTTTGAGCATCAGCCATGCTCGTGACTTTTATTGTGAGGACGAGTATAAGTCGTACTTAGTTTTGTAAAGTTTGGTAGGTATTAACCATACTTGGCTTAAAAGGGATGACGAACATTAACCATACTCGGCTTAAAGAGGTTGGCGAGCATTAGCAATGCTCGGCTTAAATGGGTTGGCGAGCATTAACCATACTCGGCTTAAAAAGGTTAGTGAGCATTAACCGTACTCGGCTTTGAGGCATTTGCCGAATCCTGGCAAGATATTTGAATCGATCAAACATAAGCCATGTTTGAGAAATAAAGTTTATTGTAGCTAGTGAGTTATTACAGAAATTAAAAAAAAATCCTAATGGGTTTATAATTGAATCCAGAGCACACATAGGGATTAAATCCTAACCCCGTACTGGTGTACTTCAACACAACCCCATTATTGAAAATAAAAGATAAAAGTACATTTCTTATATCATAAGAAATGAAGTGTTTCCACAATGATCTAAACCAAATCAGCTAATGATGATGCCGTGATTGCTGGGCTCAGGGTCCTTTCCGCTTCGAGGTGTTCGGGACCGACCTGAGGAACTTGGGCAGAAGGTTGTGGCGGGGTGCATGTCCAGTGCAGATTTCTTAACATACTTGGGTAGCTCTCCACGTCTAACCCTATCTTCGATGAGATCACGCAAATGTCTGCATTCATTGGTGCCGTGACTTGCCATGTTATGATACATGCAGTGCTTTCCTGATTCAAGTTCCTTTTGAGTCGACAAGCTGAGAAGTCTGTGAGGGAGGTTGCATAAGACGGGTCTGCAGTAAGACGTTGGGTCGAACCGGAGGTTGTATTGATCTATGTTCTGGTCGACCCAATGGTTGCACTAGTTGAGGAGCTGTTTGTCCAGTAAGACGTTGGGTCGAACCTGGATCATGGGAAAAATGGTCGACTGGTTCGGAACTTGGCCATGGTCGACCTGAGAATCTGCAGCTATCTCAGCTCCAATAATTGCCTGAAGTGATGGCATTAAATCTAACCGTTCGGGTTGTGAAGTGGAACCAGAAGGAAGCAAAGGTGTAAATCTATCTGGGCTTGGGTCTCAACAGATCTTCGATCAGTTGTTGCCCCAGCCTCTCCCGGTGCAGGAAATTATATTGGAATGTGAGGTCTCTTTTCTATCCCAGCAATGAAGTTGTTTATCGTTTCCTCCTGCTTTTTAGGAGTCCATCCTGGTGTGCCATCTGACCTCTGAGTTCGACAAGACTTTATCTATCTCGTCCCCAGTGAGGTATTGGGACGGGTCTTTATGAGAGGAACCCTCTTGGCTTCCCTTCGTTGCTGCTGCTCCTGCTGCATCGGCAGGTTGAGATTGCACGTGAAAAAGTGCTGAGTCCTTTCGTTTAACCATTGCTTAATTAAGAGAAGCCGAAGGTCGTAGGGTATATCTGTGCCCCCACCTGGCGTGCTAAAGTGTTGACGCCAAAAATTGGTCTAATGACTGTCAACCCCAACGTGTGTTAATTACACACGATAATATGCACAAAAACGCGAGAAAAAGGTAAACAAACACAGAAGACATAATATTTCTGTAACGACCCGTATTTTTAATGGATAATAAATAATTTATTTAATTATTTAAATGATGGTTTGGTAATTTAAAATGACCAAAATTAAATAATATTGAATATTTAATTAATATTAATAATAGAATAATTTATTTATTTCCGAAATAATCGGAAATAACAGAATTCACAAAATTGTGTGAATTGGACAATTTAAAAGATTTAATTCAGTTTAGAATTGAATTATATTAACGAATTTATTATATAAACGAAGTTTGAACGTATAATTATATTATAATTATAATGGAGCTCGAAATGGTGCGGCAATTCGTAATTTGACGATTTGAACTTTAAACGAATATACAAAATCCGTTTTAAGTCGGATTTCTGTGAAACAAGAAACATTCGGTGCTGGTGAAGTATATTTTTCTAATGGAAGAGAAAAATCAAGATTTCGTTGTGTAGATTTTGAGTTATGTCCAAATCAAATTTTTGAAAAGTCGCGATGGAATTCGTTTATAATTTATAACGATTTATTTATATTATAAAAGGATTTTTAATATAAATCGAATATCGATATAACAGGGAACTTTGAAATATCGGGTTATAAATCCCGATATGTTTATTTTGGAGTTGGATAATATTTTGTGTGAATATATATACGATAATATTAATTTATTAATATTTAATTTAATTATTTTTAAATATATTAATATTTAAATGAGTTTATTTAGAGCTTTAAAAATAGCTAATTTTGCAAATGAACTCCGTTTCCGACGAAACTAACTTTGTTGGATCCGGAATATTAAATTATTGTTAGATTTCAATTTTCGTGATTTTTGGAGTCAGTATGTGGCCGTACGAGAATTTAATGTGAAAAACAGTCAATATTTTGACTTTAAAAATACGCTGTGTGAGCAAACGGAGTCGAAATTCGACGAAACAAGTTTCGTTGGGTCCGTAATGTCGAACTGTAGCTGTATATCCATTTTCGTCGAATTTGGATATGTTATGTGACTGTACGGATTTTTAAACGATAAATACATACAATGGTTGATTAAAAATAAATAAAAAATTCAAATATTAAAATATTAAAATTTCTCTATAAATACTAACACATTTTCCTAACCCTTATTTCACTTCTTTGGTCAAGGAAAAAAATGTGCCGCCACTTCTAATCATTTCTCTAGCAAAAACGTGAATAAGATCCACTTTATAAATCAAAAGAAATTGAAATAAAATTCCTAAATTTATAAAACTCATGTTTTTGAGTTCCTCATAAGAAAAGCTTCAGCTTGACGTCAATATCGCTAGATGCGATCAGATATTTGAGGGCTCGATATAAGCCTAGCAAACTAGGGCTGAATCATTTGAAGATTCTGGTCTTCGAGCTCAGAAACCGATGAGGTCATTGAACTTGCGATGGAGTTTGGCTTTGTTTATGTTTTTCTGGGATTTTTATAAAAAACAGTGTCGATCATTTATTGGACAGCGCACGTCAAGGCTGGTTGTCGTAATCACTGTATTGAGTTCGAGTTGTACTTCATTGGTATAGTGTTGTCGAGAGTCGAACGAGATGATGTATGGTGATTTTTTTTGCAAGGATTGAGGGCGGAAAAGTTCGCACTTTTCCTGTCATGCTGCGTCGAGGCCCTGGAGTCGCCACACAGGAAGGAGATCCGAGTTCTTCTTTGAGGGGGTGAGTATGAAGAGAGATTGACGAGAAGTTGAATGGAGATTGTAGTGTTGAATTTCGTTGAATAATGAAGGAGTTAGGAGGCTTAAAAAATGGGTAATGGCCATGTTTTCTTGCATTGGGGGTGTTTACTAGAGGAAGTGATTTTCGGGAGAGAAGGAAAGGGAGGAGCGGGTATACCGTGTATAGGTTCTGGGCTGAAAGGAAATGGGTAAAGCCCAATTACTAATTAATGTAAAACTATATATATTGTTTTATTTTCATGTTAGCTTGAAAAATTCATAACTTTGTCATACCTTATCGAAATTGGACGAAACAAGATCCGTTGGGATCGTATGGACGAGTTCTACACGATGGAACTGTCTGTGAGTGAATTGGAGCTCGTTACAATTTATAGCGAAATAATTGTCTGATCTGAATCGACGATCGATTTTCGTTATTTAACGATAACTGTCCAATGTGAGTAAATCTCACTAATTATGTACAGTTTATATTTTTTTAAATATAATCTAGTATTGATAAATGATGATTGATTGTTGTGTGTTGATTGTTTGGTTGAATTGCTGATTTATTGGTTGGATTTGTAGATAACGATATATATATAAATCGTTAGTCAAATATTGATTCTGTTTATCAGAATATTTCATATTGAAATGAAATCGATGTTATTTATATTGCTTAACATCTATGAATGCAGAGAGACAGGTTGGAGGGATCCAACTGGATTCCTCAATATTATAATACTGTTTGTTTTTATATATTTTAATATATGATGTGATTATAAATCTGTGATTGATTATGATGACACTGGTCATGTTATTTGGTATTTTAAATACCATATGAAATACTGGAATGTAAAAAGGAAATTTTCAAAGTGAATATTGAAAACGAAATATTTATATATGAAATAAATAGGATATTATAAAAGGTAATATTTGAAAAACAAATATTGGAAAATATAATTAAGGAAATATTTGGGAAATAAATAGAATTATATAAAAGGATTTATATAGAATAAATATAATTATATAAAAGGATTTATATAGAATAAATAGAATTATATAAAAGGAATGATAAATGAGATTTAGGTGTTAGAAATAAAAAGGAGATTTGTATGAAAAATTCTACAAATAAAATATAAATATAATTTGGGTTTGAGATATTGTTTTAAAATACGAAATCAAACTGTTTTGATTTTATAAAGAAATATTATTCACATTCTATGTGAATAAAGGATTTAAGTAAATATTTTGCAAATAAAATATTATAAAGGAATTTGGGGTTTAGGAATTTAAATGGAATTACTGAAATTAGAAACTGACTGGAAATTAGTTAAATGACTTTCTGGGTATCGATCTGATGTTGGTTTCGGCCTTCGGGGTTTATATTTGGGAAGTTGTTCTCTTACTAGTTTACAGTTAGAGACTGATAGAGGTGGGAAGATATTGATGCGTGAATCAGAAATGGAAACGTTTTCCAAAGTTAATAACGTATATTTTATAGTTTTAGAAAATAAGGAATTTATGAATATATGGAAATGATAAATGGGAAATTGGGAAATGAGATGATGATTGATCGGTAAGATTTCCATTTGGGAATACGACCGTTGTTTGTACACATGTTTTCCTTTGATAGTTAAATCACCGACTATCAAAGATTTTGATCCATTTCCGTTGTCAATACGGAGAGACCGGGATCAGATATATTATCTGAAAACCACTCCGTATGGCATTAGCGTTGCGAATCAAATATGATGAAGATAATTGAAGACGGTGTTATACAAGGGCTGTTCAGTAAGTCCTAGGTAGAAATTGCCTAAGATGGATTTACAGAATAGTACCTACGGTCTGTCCAGTCCCAGGACGACCTGTATGGAAGAATGTCTCATAGAGTATATTCAATAGATCACGTAAGTTGATCTCTTTAAACGTATTTACGTTCGGTGGCGGAGGAATTCATTTCTCTTAACTGTATACCCGTGGTATTTTTGGGGAAATCAATTTGTGATTTGGCGGGTATGACGATGTGACATTCAAAGTAATTAAAGGTGTGATCTATACGTTATGGCCTCTAGCTTCACAACCAGGAAATGATATTAAATCGGATAGGTCGCATGACTAAGTGGTTAGCTGCCAATTAGGGTTTATTGTCACCTGATTTAGAGAAATTCTATTTACTTCTATAATCTATTTCGATGCTGTCCCTTTTGGGAAACAGTTGATGATCCCAACCGTTGGTGATAATACATTCGATACACTCAAGCGAAATGAGTGACCGGTCATGTTTAGCCTGGGTTACAAGATGTTCTTGTTGAACCCGGTATATTCCTCTCTAGAGATACACTGTCGGAAGGTGGTCCCATACCTTGCCAGTTGAAATTCATTACCCAATAAGCGCCCATGGTTTTTTATTATACATTATGTATGTGGAACGTGAGATGAAAGCGTTCTGCTAGATGATTATTATATTTTGGTTGATAGACATTATTATAATATCAAATGAGTTTGATATAAAGATTATCGTTCCTTTCGAAAGGTTTTTGAATGTTGGACCTAGTGTTTTAGATTCTCATACGGGAAAAACTCGTTCCGTTATACGGCGTGATCTTATGAGATACCGTTTAATTGCTCAAATTGTTTTAAATGGTTTTACTCATACCAGTCTCATGACTGACTCAGAGTTTGTTTTGTTTTGTTTTCCCTAAACTCTTGGGTGTCCAATTTTGTATGGACAGTCAAGTTTTCAGGATTTTACAGATATACTTGGAGAGCTTGGAGCAGGAGGCTTCAGGAATATATAGCTATTGTTTATTTCCGCTTTGTTGTAAGTGTTATACTCTGATAATGTTACTGTATACATATACTGATTTTATTTCAAAGTTATGTATCTATTATATATTGTTCGTTACGCTGTGAGATTCGTGTTTACTCTGATGTTGTATATTCTTCTTCTTCTATTCTAATTTTCTATCTTATCTATCATTACCCTCTAATTTATTTCTATTAACTATCCGGTATTTTCGATGCTTGGATAGTCGACATTGAGTTTATGTCGATAACCAGGATCACGAAAGCCCGGGTCGTTACGATTTCATAGTGGTTCGGATTAATCCAAGCCTACGTCCACGTATAATCTATGTTTATACTGTCGATTACAAGTTATAGTGGTTTTTCAGTGGAAGAAAGTAGAGAAAGAAATGATTTGTACACAAAATCCTTGTGTTGTATTTAGAATATATGACATGCTATTTTTAGATGTCGAATAGTGGACTTAGAGTAGCGGATTCAAGATGTTTTTCCATTTCGGGGAAGAGCTGTATTTATAGGCGAGCTGATCCGTTGAGGTGGTATGCGGCATGACATATATCTTTTTCAGACTTGGAAATGTGCAACTCGATCCAGTAAAGTAGTTGCAGGCGGCGGGACCCGGTCTACTGTTGATGAACAATTCTTTTCGGAAATAGTGGCTTACGTGGAGCCTGAATCTTGGCGTATAAAAAGCTGTGTTTGATTGGTTCTGTAGCCTTAGGAGTAGGACTCTGTCTTGTATCAAATAGTTTGATCTGGTATTCTCGATCCGATATTCTAGGTTTGACCCGATTCTTCAGGAACAACCCGACCGATCTATTGATGACCAAATCGATCGACTTGTCTTTTGTTTTTGGAAGAATGCCGTCTTTTGAGGGAAAACTTTTTCTTGCTGCGACGTTGTTTCTGGTCGACCTATGATTGATCGACCTAAGATGAAAACCAGTCCTGAAGACCTGGAACGGGCTGATATCTGGTAGCAAGCTTCAATCTTGAGTTGTGACGGCTTTCGCCAAAAAGCTAGTCAACATATAGTTTATATGGTAATGGTTATTTATACACGCGGTTGTAAAAATTGTTAGGCGGATGTTAGACGATAAACATGGAATATGGATTAATCGTCAAGGCGGGGATTAATTTAGAATCGATAGGTGCTAAGCGTTTTTGATAAATTCGTGTATTTTGGATAAATTTTATATATTTTGCTTAGTTTTAGTTGATCCACAACGGAATATCATGGATTTGGTGGGATTTAGAAGTAACCATAGGGAAAAATCGCGTGAAACGAACAATTTGATGCTTATAAAAAGGCATAGCTTAAGTTGGTGCATATATGATGTCTGTGAACCTGTTTATATGCCTAGATAATACGATATGTCTCATTTAGGCGGACTATATGAGGCCTGATTGAAAATCTAGACGGTAAGGCTAGTCTAGTTTCTAGGCAAGGATTAGGCGAGAGTCTGAAGGATTTTTACAAGAATGCTTTTATTTCGTATTCATTCATTTGTAGTGGATTCCGGATTAAATAGTGTACAAAGTTGTATGTAAAGAGAGCGTTTTAAAAATGTTCAACCTTCCGGCTAAGCATTCTGATTAAGTCTATCCCCAACATATTGTGTTCCATGGTATGTTACGTTTTCCGTATCCATTTATGTTCCACGTGCTGAATCGTTCTGCGTACCAGATAACATTGGTTCAAATCCCGTAGACATCAGTTACTAATTTTCATTATTTGTGTGTGCATTTATACAAAGTACATATATAAGAGACTTATGTTGTTTAGATGCGTCAATTGCGTATTGGCAGAATGTTTAATATAGTTTGGTTACATTGTTTTAGAATCCTGTCACAAAATTTTCTAATCTAAAGTAGCTTGTATGTCAGCCCTAGTATAAATTCAGTTTTCTACAAATATAAATGTGAACGATGAAACCTCAAGAATTTTGGACTGTACCATCCTATTTAAAACCAATCAAGGAATCAAATGAGCGAGATACAAATATATGTTTTGTATAAGGTTCTTGAAAACTGCTTTCAATTTATACAGACCGTAAAGTTAAAACTTTTGAATGATACTTGATTTAAATTGTATGTAATAGATTAAAAAAGATTTATCTTTCAACGTGTGCACATACTTTTGTGCTATTAACTCTCTGTGTAGTTTATTAAGAGCAAATCCAGCAGTACTACTGCTATTGAACTTTTGTGAACCTTTAGTTTTTGAGTGGCTGTCTGCACAGTAATACCACTTGAACGGTAACTATGTGGGAAACACCCACGCCTGTGTTGCAATTCTCCACTAGAACAGTTGTGGTAGTATTTGTTAAAACGCTGCATTTTACCCAGTTTTTAGAAAATCATTGCAAATGCTGTCTGAGAATAATGTGCCAGTTTTGTTCCTTTGTTATATTATATATAAAATAATTAATGTCTATCATCGGTGTCCAACTGTTGCATTTTACACTCAAAATCTCTAAATGCTAACGTTCTGGAAACCACTGCGCATGAAACATTTACGTAATTTGCTTCATAAGCTTTTATTTTATTTGCATATTATACTTCATAACTTCTCATGCCTAGTCTAGCACAACGTAAGCACAAACAATTAAATACTCGACACAATGATTTATAGCGAACTTTACTTCATTCATTATCCCATTAGGAGTCAGGAGATTTACCTATAAACTATCACATACTCTGTGTGTGGTTGATCATTAATTTATAGCATAATCTATGCATTGATTTATAATCAACTTTACGGCATTCAGTATTCCGTTAGAATTCAGGATTTTGGAGGAATTAACATTCTGTGTGCTGGTTTTTTACCTAGACACTATATTAAGTTATTAACGTTCCGCTGCACCATAATTGGTACATAAACTGCTACATTTTCCTCTAGTTGTTTGCATCTAAGTTGTATTCAAACTCTACATATGCTGGAGATGCTCTAAATAATTGTGAAGTATGTAAAAACATCAATTTATATTCCACAATAATATATTTGTTTTTGAAGTTAGTGTTGATGTTATAGCTTCTATTTCTAGACCTAAAAATTATTTTCTCTGTTTGTTCATCCTTGCCTTGTTTAGGAAACAATGCATGTTGAATTGTTTATTCTAGTCTGATTAATTATTTCATTTCAGCATAAATCGTTGTGTTTTTCTCATTGCAGTTTTAATTAAGTTTAAATTGGAGTTTGGAAGTCGAACTGAATTCTGAGAGATTCGATTTGAAATGTGACTCAAATCCTAAGACTTTTTTGATATGGTTTACGTGACTCAGATCATAAGATATCAAGATCTTTGATTACAGTATTTTTAGGATGACTAATAAATGATGATAATATTTTCTTTCTGGTTTCTTGCACTTGTCTGATGTTATATCCTAAATTGCTCTCCATACCAAATTATATTTATATATGCATTTTCTTTTCTTCTATGAACATAACTAAACAAGACATATCCCGAATGATCTAACTAAGTAGGTGTTTAAATTCATGCAAGTTGCTGAATCTCTTAAATGGAAATAGTGAATTGCACAGAGGGTTACCAGGGTCTAATTAAATTAATGTCCTTTTCTTATCATATAGCAATACACTTCTTTTTAATCATCTTTGTCGTGGCGAAAGGAATGCTTGCTAACAGAACATTCATGTAAGTTAATCATAAATAATCATATAACTTTGAACCTAGTCTCCTTTTTGTAGAACAAGAATCAAGAGATGATCTTTTTTAACAAATGACAAATATATATCAGGATCACTACCGCATGGAAAATTGCTTGTGCTGTGAATCCTATCTCTAATACTTTATTTACTTTTCAGGTTTGGTTCTTCGTTTTTTGATAATTAATTCTGTTAATAGATAGAATGTTTACTAGTGTAATTATCTTAATCCAGTAGTGCTTTGAGCACAAGCTTGTTAATGGATAGATAGAAAGTTTTATGTCTTGATGGATTTTGAGTATAACTTGAGTTTTTAGTTTCTCGACTAAATTGATTTGTTCAGGTCAATATTAGTTGGTAATAAAATGCTCGTTGTTCAAACTCGATTCTGTTAGGAGCTTGTAAATGGCAGAGGCTTGCGTCACTGAGATGCTTTGAGCATGCAGAAATAAGCTTTGAATACTACCAAATCTGCATATTTGGTGTCTAATAGACCATAAGCCAACTTGCGATAGCTTATATGGTCATAAAAAGATATACTCGCTTAGTAGAACATATAATCTTGATAGCCAATTTGAGGCAGCTGTATGTTATGCGCAATATATTTGTTGCTGAATCATCCATCACCGTGGCATATGAACCGATATAGCTAGGCATTGACATCATTCACACTCAAACTCACTTTTCTTGTCATTTCTGAGATAACATCCTGCATTTATTTATCTAGAAATATTTGCAATGTTATGCTTCAAAACATGCCATATATTTTCTAATGCTTTTGCACTGGTGTGCTAGCCAAGTTAGTTGGTTAATTTTGTCTTATTGGTTTGCATACTATTTATTTCAAGGATACCTTTTGTGTTCCGAAGACGAGCGAAGGAAAGGATCAGCCAATACCAATATATTTGAACATGAAGATGAAATCAACCCTTTCGGTTTGGAGGCCAAAATCTACACAGTCAGGTTCAAGAAAAAAAATTCTAAAATGCAAAATGAACAAATTATTATATTTTTGTGACGGTTCATACTACCAGCTTTGTTCCTTCATTGAATTTTAAATGTCAAATACATTGTACAGCTTTATTGAGCTAGTATGTCTGAATCTCAAGTTCAGTATGCTTAGTGAACACACATGTGATTTTAGTAGTATTATGTGGCTTTGCATAACCACAACTAAAACATATCAGATGCTATTCCATTTTCTAAGTTGATTACTGTAAGCAAAATCTGATGATTTGACAAATCATTGTGGTTCCAAACATTGTTGCCTTGGTTGGGAAAATGAGAGTCAGCCATCACCGAAGGCTGAGTAAATAACATACATATCAAAGATGAGCATAATAACAACTTCACAAGGAAAGTTCTTTAGCTGGTCCATTGTTTCAACTTTAAAATTTTAAGCATTGCCCGGGCATTAAATAGATGTTTTCCCAGGATATCAAATTGTTAGTATGTGTGTGTGTGTGTGTGTGTGTGTGTGTATTCACTTGCTATCACTCACATAACAAAACATCTGTTCATCTGGCATATGCGTATTTACTTCCATGGTGAAAAATTTGAAATTATTTATTTATTCTGTCGTAAAATCTTCATTGAACTCTCAAGTATGTCTACTTGCCGTAATAAGTCTTTGGATCCTACATTTAGACGGTTGAGTGGATACGTCAATATAGCACCTTGATTTCATTAAGAGCTCTAGTATTTCTGCATCTTAAACATGTATATTTCTACTGCTGTAGGTACAGCAGTAGCTGGAACTGCATCACCACCAAGTTCTAGTTTGGCAGATAACGATAACCAGTCCAAACACACCTCAGTAGATACGTCAACCTCTGATGACTGCTCCGGAAAATGTTCAGTTTCTCTCGAAGTAAGTGGTATTGGTGCATATTTTATTTTGGGGTATTGTGTTTTCAGTTGTGCTTGTCATACACTCTTCCTTCAAATAAAAATCATTCTTTTTTTCATACTGATTATTGTCTTCACAATAATTAGGGGCCCATGGAGATTAGATATTAGCTTGACAGTTTTAGTTTGCTACTGTTAACAAAAATTCGAACAACTTGGCCTGATTCTAGTTACGCTAAACAAGAGAATGATACACGTGTATATGCATGCACATGGTGTAGGTATGCAGGTATTTGTGGTACTTCCATGAAAGTTGAATTGACGAACTACCGATGAATCCTGTACAACCAATTTCCTTTATTAACAGTGATATGTGGGATAATTGATTTAGTTTCGTGGGACCGCAGTTGAAATTGTGTATCATAATTAATAGTATATATTTTCTCATATTCATCTACGGATACAGTTATCTAATCTTGTATCATTTTCATGTATACTTAATTATGCTATTATTTGTATCCTTTTAAAAAGCAATTTTTCTGTAGGTTGGGGCTTCATTAATTCGTTTTGTCAAAGGAAAGGGGTAATATAACTTTTATATCACTCTGTGCTTCTTTTTCTTGTAATGCTGCATCCTTGCACAAATTGAGATGGGTCCAGCTTGCCAGTACCTGGCATTTGGGTCTCATCCTTTTCTTCTCTCGTATTGCTGCTAAAAAGCTGGGAAATAATTTTGTTATTCATTATCTTTTGATTGTAGAGGATCTACACAGCAGCAGATTGAAGAAGAGACCGGAACAAAAATATTATTTTCTTCTCAAAGGAACGATGATCATATTGGTATGCACTGTGAATATCTTTATTAAGTTGTTAAATTAACAGATACTTATGCTGGAACAATCAACTACAGATGACTAGGGCTCAGTTAAATATAACACTGTTCGAACTATAAAACTGCTCTATCCTCATTTCAAATTTGCTTGTCTACTGAATTTTGAAATGACGAGGGGAAAAAAGACATAACAAGGATTCTTCTGGTGAATCTTACGTATCTTGAAGGTTGGCTAGAAAGTTGCTTTTTTGCTTTAACTCAGTACAGTTAATTTGAAATTTTAATACAAGATGCTTCCTGCATAAAACAACTGAACTGGAATCTAGCAAACCTATTTCCAGGGATCTGCAGGACGAATGCCCTAGATATTTATTTACTCGTAAAATGAGTAGCCTAGCAAGGCAGAAAACGCTTTGATAACATTTCAAATTTATTTTCATAGATTTGCTGCATGATTTACCTATGGATACAGTTTGGTATGTAACACACTGGTCTTACAGAAAGGTGTTTGCCTCTTATTCATATTCCATGTATACACATAATCTGCAAACTGGAAAATGACTTCAATTGCCAACACACCTAGAGCATTGCTGAGTCTGAACCTAATAGAAATGCTGTTTCTTATGTTTATTCCAAGGTTCGAGATCTCGGTTTTGGTCTTGCATAATTTTAGGATATACGATCAAATTTATAAATCTCACGAATTTCGGTTCCAGTTTCGGTTTCGAATTTCATTGTTTGTTATTCATATGTATGCATGCATTTGTTTAAAATATTGAAGTAAAATGTATAATTTATCTTTAATTGGAAAAGAAGATATAAACAAACAATACTGGTTAATTATAAATATTATAACACTAATAAATGTTTATTTGTTGATTCGTTTTTGATGTTTTTTAGTTGCATCATTTATATAAGCTATGATTTTGTCTATTAAGATTTTGAAGGTTCATATATTTGAAACCCAATTTTTTTTGAGTTTGTTCTTTAAAATTCAAAGTTCGGTATTCTTTTTTTATTGAACTGCGGCTTCGGTTTGGTTTGATTCCCTATTAAAACCAAAACGGAACGGCCGGAATCTCGGTGTTTCGGTTGACACCTCAACGCGGTATATTTTTAAAAAGTTCGTATTTAGAACGACGTCTGTTTATTTTTGCGAATCTAAGTTTTTATTTTTTAATTGTATAATCTTTAATCACATCCTTAGTACTCCTGTGTTATCACCTTATTTTACTGACAGTTCACATTTCATGTGTGTTTCTTTGCAGTGATTGAAGGAACCACCAATGAAAGTATAACAAAGGCATCAGAGAAAATAGCAACTGTGCTAGAAGAGGTTGGTTGATTTTTCAAAATATAAGATGTTTAAACATGTCATTCCAGTTTTATCCTTGATCCGTAGTAAATGTTAAAGACTTAATAGGTACATCACGGTTTTCTATGCATGAAAGTAGAAGTGATAATTATGTTGCACATGAAAAGAGAACTTAATTTGTAGGGCCTACTTAAGTTAAGTATGGTCTAAAATGTCAATTAATTTTTTTTTTAATTTGTGTGTAAATTCCTAAAACATCTTATATTGTGAATCGGAGGGAGTAATTTAGCAGTAGAGTTTTTGGTTAGGTTAGAAATGGTGCACTGATTTAACGGTTGAATCTTAAAACTCAAAGAATTTAGGCTATGATATTTCTACTCCTGATTGCTTGGTAGGCATGGTTAACTACTTCTACTGATTACAAGAATTAATCTAAAACATAATCATAACCCTGTTTTGGTTGATTAACTACTTGTGTGTTTTGACTATTAGCAGAAGCTTAATAATTCTATGCAACGTATGGTTGTTGGAATCATCCTTGCCTTTTTATGACAGAAAAGCCTTCTTCCTTCTGATATTTCCTACTACGCTTGTGAAGCAACTCTTTTGCAGGAAACACTGCAAATAACAATAAATTATCTGTCTTCCTTTTCAAAAAGTGCTCTTATTTTATCATAGGATCAATTTTTTTTTTTTTTCCTTTTCTTTATTGGTATTGCCCACTGTTTGCTACTTTTCTTTTTGACTCCATGAGGCTTGATGATTTTGTTAAAAAAAAAAAAAATTCTTTTAAATTTATTTTTTCAGGCAGTAAAGAGTTCAAGCCTTGATTACTCTCATTTTGTATCTCTTCCGTTGGCTGTTCATCCTGAACTTGTAGATAAACTTCAAAATTTTCAGAATGCTATTTTGGGGTGCAGTGATAATTTAAATGAAGGAAATTCAGATGACAAAGCTGATGAAAAAAGTACCTCATGCAGTGATGCTGGTTCTAATGCGAGTGCGTAATGTTTTGTCAGTCATATATTTTCATGTAATAGTAAAAGTAATTTTTTTTTCTTCCATATATAAGCTATTATGATTTCTGGCAGTTTAGTCAGGTTTGACTATTCAACAGTGTAAATACCAAAAAAAAAAAAAAGTAATCTCATCAAGTGTGCTTCAAATTTGAAAAATCTTGGTAAACATGACATTCCTACGTTCCTTTCAACTATTCACAGAACTAGGCATTGACAAATCCATCTTTATCAAGCCGAGAACATTTCATTTAACCGTTGTTATGCTGAAACTGTGGAATAAAGATCGTGTTGCAGCAGCTACTGAAGTTCTGCAGGTGAAGATTTTATAACAAATTTGAACTTTGTAGAACGCACTATGTGTCTGAAATAATATTTTGGTTGTTTATTATCGTAGAAAATATCTTCTGAAGTTCATGAGGCATTGGACAACCGACCTGTTTCTGTCAGGCTTCAGGGACTGGTATGTTGTTTTCCAGTTAATTTGTTGTATTACCTTATAATAAGTGACATTCAGTCCTACAGATACGTTTAGCGATATATGGCTTCCAATTTTTTATATTTGGTTTCTAAAACCAAGAAAATAATACACTCAACTTGTAATACATTTTCTATTATCATCATTGCTCAAATTATTCTATTTTGCAATCTAAATCTTCTGCACACATGTAGGAATGCATGCAAGGTTCGCCGGCTAAAGCGCGTGTGGTATATGCTCCAGTTGAAGAAATTGGTGCAGAGGGTCGATTGTTAAATGCTTGTAGTATCCTATATATTTGAATGACTATTTGGACTTATTGTCAGAAACACTGTTATCATATTGGGTGTTACCTGATGATTGAATGTTTTTCCTTGACCTGCTACTTCAGAGGTTATCACTGAAGCTTATATTGAAGCAGGACTTGTCCTACAAAAGGATGCCCATCACACACTGAAAGTAAGTGAAATCCGTGAGCCATTCCATCCTTCCCAATGTTTTGAACCATCCTTGGGGAATGGGATCTCCAAGTTACCGATCTTTTTATACAATTGTGTATGATGTAGTCTTTCAGGTTCTACCTCACATTTTAATGCCTCTTTAACCGCTGAATTTCAGTTCCAGCATGTATCTTTTAGTCCATTTCTTCCCATCAATATTTTCTTCCAATATGCTTGGTAATATTTCATGTAATTTTCTTTTTGGTTCTAAATGCAGCTTCATGCGACAATTATAAATGCTGGACACAGGAAAAGGTAGTTTTTGATACAATTTTTAGCAGGACTTCTCATATTTTCCGTGGATTATTATAATTTTTAATACTGATATTAATATACTTCTGACAACAATCTCAGGAGCTATAAACATAAGAAACGTGGTACTTTCGATGCACGAAACATCTTCTCCAAATATGGCTCGGAGAACTGGGGAGAGTATATAATCCGAGAAGCGCATCTTTCAGAAAGATTTAAGTACGATGAAAATGGGTACTACCACTGTTGTGCTTCATTGCCATTCCCTGACAGCGTGCAAGTTGAATAATATCGCTGGTTGATCCTCAGATGTCTGGTTGATTCTTCTTCTTCCCTTTCATGTGATTCTACAAACTTCGGGTTTTTGTATGTTTGTTTAGAGAACGACGCATTATATAATTCACCATGCTACAATGGAGCCCAAAAAGAAAAAAGAAAAGGAAAAGATGGTCCACAGCTTATGCTCGTGTAAGATGATAGTTTGCACCAGTCATGCTTATGATTGTTGCAGATGTGTTGAACTTCATTTGTCTGTGACATCCCAAACAATGCTCAAGTTTCAATTTAATTAATAGTGCATTTTCTTCTCCTATTTTGGAGTACTTAAAAAATAGAAATAGTTTCGTGTTTTGTAGAGATTTTTTTTGTAGTATCGAACATCTACAAAATCTATGTCGATGCTGCGTTGATGAGTATACGGCATTGACAAAAAGATCATTGGAAATTTCTTCTCGATGCTAAGTTGATATCTTTTGTGAGCGCTTATGGGTGTCAAATTGATGCTATCGGTTGAGGTCATATCTAAAACATGCCAACATCTGTAAAATGTCCTTTGTTAATGCTTAATCCATACCAGTATCTAATTATGATGTCTGAAGTTGAAATTTCCTGCGTTTAGTTGATGTCTTGCTAAAGCGTTTTGGCAACATTTTTACCGTCTTTTTTAAGTTAAGCACAAATTCATATATAAACGATATTAATTCACATGAATATAAACAAATAATATCTAACACATGTATTCTAAACATCTATATATAACAATACATGTTCAAATCACAAGTATAGACACATTCAAATATTTTTCATTAACGAACATGTTCATAGACAAATATCCATTGAGTAACACCAAATCCATTTTACATCATTATTAGTTAACACATAAGTTTATTCATTAATATGAATAATATCTAACCAACGCCGCCTACAGACAAATAATAGCAATGATAAATAATCTTCACCTGCATCATCATCGTCCGCTATTAGAACTACAGTGTATTACAACGTTTATTTTCTAACGGCCGCCGACTTTTTTTTTTTAAGCAAGCTATCTGGTGTCGTTGGATACCAATGGAGTAGTAGCCGTTTGCAACCGTTGGAATTTTCTGGATTATTTTCAGAGCCCGTAACCCGAAGCTTCATTCTCCTACCTTCAACGTTTTTTTTTCTCCATTTCTCCACCTCCAATTTCGCTGGCACCACCCCCAACCACCTCCGACGCCATCTACAAGCAGCTTCAGCCCGTCTTCACGCTCCTAGCTATCTGAATCGGTAATTTTCCTAAATCTATTTTTTAGGTTTATTTATTTAAGGTTTAATTTAAACTGTGATTGATTCCTACTTATTAGTGTATGTATATTACATCATGTTACCCTCTAATTGCTATTATTATCACCATAATGATCAAATTATTACCGACTGATTTTTTTTTAATTTAGTATATTTCGTTAGTTTATGTTGATTTAGTTAGTATTGAACGTATGTGTGTGATAGAGTTTGCAAATAGTATAATTTATGCAAACACGAAGTATATATTATGTTATGAGTGATCTTAGTTTTGGATAATTTGTGCGAACACGAGTTTTGTGCTTATGGCGCGAACACACGAATTGATTTTGTGTATAAATGATTTTGATAGGAATCGTCGTAGTTAGAATTCAGTAAATTGTAAAAATAAATAATTTAGTACATATGTAATAAAACGGTATAATATAAACAAATATTTAAACAAATTACATATTTAATTTTAATATAAACAATATTTAAACTCTTAGATATTATTTGGCTTCGTCTGAAAAGTGTTGTACATGATCGTTATATGAATATTCATTTTTTCTACAAAACGGGCATCTCTATTCATCTGATACATCATTTGTCAGATTTGTCCCTATATTGGGCAAGCTACAAACACTATAAAGTAAGGGGTATTTAGTTTTAAGGACAACTTTCAAAAAAAAAATTAGATCAAAGGACAATCAAGTTTAATAATTAAATTAAGGACAGAGGCCAAATTTTATTACGCAACATAAAATTCATTTCAACTCTCATTATTAACAAAATAAAAAACAACCCTCAAAATTGAAAGAATAAATATGATTTTAAAATTATTTTAGTCAATTTATGCATATAAAAATAATCAGTTCGGAAAGCTAAATGAATATAGCTTTATAACTTAAAAATATAGCTTTATATTGTATCATCCAAATACAGAACTAAGTCATTTTAAAGCTAATCTCATTTACACCATAAAAAAGCTATACCGTAAATAACGAAGCTATATGCATTTAGCTTTCCGTCCAGAATTTTCTTATATTGCTTTTACTTTCATATTTACAACAAAAAAACATTTCATAATTAATTTTTATTATTTTTTAATTTTATAATCACAGAAAAATACTTTTGTATTAATTTTTATTATTTATGAAATGCAAACACATGTCCTTAGTTTAAAATATTTGGACTTTTTCCAATTAAAACATGAAAGTTGTCCTTGATTTACATAGCAAAAGTCGTTTGTCCTTTGATCTAATTTTTTTCTAAAATGCGTCCTTGAAACAAATATCCACATAAAGTAATTATATTTGTAAACCATATCACTTTAAATGATTCACAAAATTTCGACGGTATTTCCTTTATGTTTCTTGTGTACACACATTTGTGTACGATACAAGGAACATGGGGGAGAAATGGTGCCAAAAATTTGTGAAATCGTTTAAAATGATATGATTTACGGGATGTAATTACTATTGTGTTTGTAATGGGAAGTAGGATGACCGACCATCAAAGACGACACATGTGTGTCAATGAACCAAGAATGGTTTATTTAAAATAAAATTTGTAAAAAAATATATAAAATTTAGTACTAGTTTACTAAATCAGTAAATAAAATTTAAACAAAATATAAAACGAACGATTAATTTTTTTAGTTCATCATAGGTTTTAAAGTAGGAGAAATGGTCAATTACTTTATTAATCGGAGCTGGATGTATCAAAGAAGGGAAATTAGTGGTGCAACAAATGAACATTTTCAAAATGGGGGTACAAGTGTTCATTGAACATGCTTTAAGTAATATTTGAAACGATGAAGAAATTCGTTGTCCATGTAGTAGGTGCAAATTGTTGAACTATTTAATATCGAATATGGTTAAGGTTCATTTGCGCCAATACGGTTTCATACTCAATTATTTGCTGTGGGATCGTCATGGAAAAATTGTAGCCTTTGATAATCAAGAACAATCGGTGGAGGTCATTAGTGATGAAGTTAGTACGAATTGTTAGGGATGAGAATCACGAATCTTATGGCAAAACTAACACTAATATAGTTAAGATAGGTATAGTTTAAGGGGGAGTCGGGAGAAATTCGTGGTGAAAGGGGGAGTATTCAAGAAATCAGACCAACAGGTGTATCAGGTATGAATATTTTATTAAACCAAGGTTGTCATCATAAAAAAAGGGGAGATTGTTGGGGAATGAAATTTTGATGACAACTACTTTGTTTCAAATATTAACATTATTAATTATAAAATATACACTAACATCTTTACCCAGAATACATATAAAAATATATACGCAGGAATAATATACAAGTGATATAGAAGACTGTACAGTTTAAAAAATTCAAGATTTCAAAGAAGATACAAGATTCAAGACCCATGAGAATCAAGATATCAAGATTTCAAGAGTTCAAGAATTTCAAAGTAATAGAGTCTTAATATGTAAAACTCCGGTTAGCAATTTCAAATTCAAATTATTTCAAATTCTGTTTTCAAAACATTTTCTCAAATTATTTTCCAAACTCCTTTTTAAATGATTTCAAATTATTAAAGGTTTTTACTTGTGTTTTTAAATATATGTCTATTATATAGTTTATATATATTATAAAGTTTTATAATTGCATTATATATGTTTATAATTATAATATAGTTATATATATATATATCATTTATATATAAATATAAGTTTTATATCATATTTTTAATATGTTTTTATACTTTGAAAAAAAAATCATTTTAACAACTAGTTTTGATTCAAGAATTTCCAGAATATATACACTAGTTTAAAGACTTGAAAAAATGATTTAAAAAATTCAAAAATTATATATATGTCAACATACAATTTTTGACATGTCGACATGTAACCTCATATTTTCAAACTTCAAAGGAAGTGTCTTTTATTTGAAACGTTTCAGAACTATTGCAACCTTTGGAACTCTATATAAAGGGGTCATTTTCGAATTTTTAACCAACTTATCTTCTCCTTCTTCATCCTTGCTCTTACCACCATTATTCTACTTTCATTTCTTGATTTCTACACTTATACTCTGCCATTTTCAATACAAATTATATCCTTCTCTTTCTCTTCTCAATTTTTATCAAATACTCTCTGTTTGGAAGTGCTATTCAAGGGTTCTAGGGCTGTTTGTAATTGTTAAGGAAATGATGTGTTCCTCGTAGCCTGTAAATCAAGGAAAAGAAGCGGTATGAACCTTATAGCCGTGAAATCATGGGTGTTGGATCGGTGTGAACCTTTAACCGTGAAATCAAAGGTGTGGAATCGGTGTGAATCTTGTAGTCATGAAATCAAGGCCGTTGTAAGATTGATACTAGTATTAATAAAACTCTACACAATCTAGCGTTGCGTGGGACTAAACGTAGGAGTAATCCGAACCAGTATAAAATCCAGTGTGCTCTTTCTTTTTCTGCATTTTATTTTTGTTTATATTCATTCGCAGCTGTAATTGTTTCTGTTGTAATATTCATTTTGTGATTCATACAGTTGTTTGAATAATCATTAATTGTTTAAGTTTTCCGTAATCTCTTTAAAATACTATTCTCTCCCTTTAGTGTTAGTTTTGTCTTAAGATCCGTGATTCTCATCCCTAACACGAATCTCAAAGAAAATATGGTCGAAGGTGTTGCACGATCAATGTTCCCTACCATTGGAAATTAACAACAACGATATTAACTCGAAGAGGAACCAAATGTTGAAGTTAAAAATATATATGATTTATTTGATCATGCTAAAAACCCTTTTTAGAATGGATGTAAAAGTGGCACTCAATTATCGGTAGATACATAATACATTGTAATGAAATCAAAATACAACCTTACGGAAGCTGGTTTTACAGCTGTTGTTCAAGTTGCTAAACGCCATATGTCATCCAATAATTTAATGTGTGAAAAATATTATGAAGTAAAAAAATTTACGTCATCCTTCGGTTTGCGGTATCAAAAAATAGATTCATGTTTAAATGGTTGCAAGTTGTATTGGAAAGAAGACATCAATCTTAGAAATTGTAAAATATGTAATCAAGAAAGATACAAACCAAGGAAAAAGAAGAGAAAATAAGTTCCGTACAAATGTATTCATTATTTACCCATCACCCCTAAACTTCAATTGTTATATGTATCATCTGTAACAATGAATCATATGAGATGTCACAGTGTGGGAACACCTTAAAAAGGTACGTTGACACACCCATCCTATGGAGAAGCATGAAAATATTTTGACAAGAAATATCCTGATTTCGCAGCGGAGAGCCGCAACATTTGACTAGGTTTATATACAGATGGTTTCTCACTGTTTTGTGACGATCTCAAAACCCCGTGCTACGGTGTTAAGGATAATCATTGGAATATAACACATTAATCATCATTAGCAGAGTACAGATAATAGCATAAACAAGAATTAGACTAATTTACACAAATATGACAACGGAATCATATATATATCACCACATCAGAGAGCATAGTGCAGGATACAACTTAGTGAATAATAATACATAATCAGTCTACATCGCCTGTGGCGGAATCACATATATAGAGAGTACATAAACGAAACATCAGTCTACATCGCCCGTGGTGGAATCATATACATATACAATAATGGCGGAAAAATCACAGTCATCAACATGTAGTCAAGCCTCGCCATGAGCCAAAAGTTCACCTCTACTGCGGTGCCAAGCCAAAATATGTCAGCTACCTGTAACTAGGCTGCCCGTGTGAAAATAAGGGCACCCGAGTTTGCAAGGTGAAACAAACTACGAGTCAGTCATGAGACTGGTATGAGAAATCTACTTAACTTATTAAACAACAATAATAAGGCAAATCAAAGGACCACGCCACTTCCGCGGAACATGTTTACTCCAGTGAGTGCTAGTGCATGAAATAAAGTAAATGATTAAATCATCGCAATGTTTTTTTTATAAAAATGAAGCTATTATAAGACTCAGGTCCCATCACACAATGCAACGCAAGCCGGAGGATAGAGTTTTTACCTTATAATGGCCAAGAGATGCTTCATATGTATAAACAAAAGCGTTTGATATTATTACTAGTGCATATTGTTTCAAAAGCAAATTCAATCATAAATATCAATCCTAGGCGGCATAGCTACCATCTACTATGTCGCCATACTAGTAATACAATCACATCCGCAATTTCATATTGGAAATTGGATTCCATCATGAGTCGAGGCAAGGGGCAAGCTCCTCTCCGTTCGAGACACTGTAGCAAATGCCTTAGGACCGCACACAACAATCCCTGGATCCTCCAAGGCCAGTCTTCTCTTACTTTTGAGGATTAGCAATTCCTGAACACACGTCTCTCGGTCCTTACAAATATATAATCGAGACGCCTCGCATTCCAACAACCACATAGGTGAAAAGTATATATAAATGTCAGGGCTGGTAGGTCACTGACACCATCGTAGCTAGAAAGAAACGTCGTGCACTCCTTGGGTCCTTCTCCCGTTTTTGACTCATACCGAGGTGTGAGGCTCGCGAATCCACGCTATACACAAAGCTATGCCACACAGGCCATGCTTTGATCATCAACCACAAGACTTTGCTTTGTAACAGAAGCCTTGATCATATGCCACTTAGGCGTGCCACACAGGCAATCCACTCCATGCGACTGATTTCTATCGATGTATAACCTCTGAGCTCGTACGTCTCAGAGAAGGGCGTTAAGCAAGAGAATAAATTCTCCGCCGCCAAACAGATATATATTTAATAGAGATCAATCAGCACAGAACAAAATCCAATGTCAGACACACAGTCCATTTACAAATTCGTTCTGGGTATGAACGAAGCCGGAGGCACCAATTCCTCGCATATCCGCACAATCAACAATATGTCTGGACGACTACCACTTCAGCTCCTTCAAGGTAGCTACTCCAATCACGAGCATCAGTAGCGCTCATCCATCCAATGTGAAGATCGTCGGTCTTGAACCGTCTTCATCTCTTCGACTTCTAACCGTCGATCGATTATTTGAAATGAGAATGAACTCAGCCTTTTCAAATATTCCACGTATATTTAGATTTTCAAATAAATTCTTTACATGGTTCAATCATTCGACATTCACATTTCAGTTCTTTAGTATAGTTTTCATGTCAAACACATTCAACCATCAAATATCAAGCAAACCAAGCAGAATCGGTTTATTTCCACTCTATATCGTCTATAATATTTTATAACGATATATCGCCATTTTTATTTATTTAAAAACGACCCTATTTAATTAAACGACATTTCAGGTCGTGCCGAAGCATTAGCGCTGCTTTTCCCAAAATTTGTTTTACACATATCTGAAAATCTAACCGTTGGATTTCAACAAAGTTTATATCATTGGGAAGATATTCCCAAAGCGAACCCAACGTTTCCAGTTTCGTGAAAATCCGATGGTCGGATCTTTCGGTATAATCGTTTGAAGTTACGATTTCAAAATGCGAACTGCACGGCCTCGATTCATTTTAATTTAATTTTTTTTTATATATATATATAAATATAATTCATTCAACGATTTCAATATCGTTTTCACTTCAAATATTTCACTAACACCTTTATATTTCGAAAAATTTCGCCATTACCTCCTTTGTACGGGAAGGGGTTTGGAAATTTATTGGGCCGTATTAGGTACCCAATAAATCCTAATAAGCACACACATATTTATAGTGATATATTCCGGTGTCCACAGGGGAGTGTGTATAGATCATAACTCCAGAGAATAAATTCTCGTCACCCTATAAATGGTTTTTGTGCCTTAATGACCAGAGAGACGTGTTTATTGTCATCTCTTGACCCGCGTGGGTTTTTTATTAATCTTGCAATTTACCGTTACAATTTATATAGTCCAGATCAGTCATCAGTTCAACCTGTAATATATAGTCATCGCCATACAAGCCTCTCGCTCGTATGGTAAATCTTCAACCTCGTCACACAAGCTCCAAATGCTTATGTGGTATATGATGAACTATGCCTATCATCAAGAAGTATGCCATGTAGTGTAGTTCAAAATTAATTGTTACTATCCTATGGCGATGTTTATTATTACACACAGAACAACTAGCACTCTGCATCCAATGACATTCACAAGAGTTGATATAATAATAAAATTTGCACATCCAACTCATTATGGTTTACCTATTTGTCGGGCACGCAAATAAATTCTTTACTCAACAGCTAATCCATTTCCTGTTCAACACATGTATATATATATATATATATATATGCAAAACTAAGCTAAAAATTATATTTCTAGCGAACAAAGGTTTATCTCCACTTACGGTTATTTTTAACACTTCAGGTTTCACTTAAAAATGATATTTTTGTCGAACTAAAATATATTTCAACACATGACTATTTTATTTAGTTCTTATACATGTTAAAAATAATATTCATGGCAAACAAATATTTATTTCAACACTTGTATATTTTTAGCAATTCACACACATGATAAAAATGATATTTTTATCATCAAAAATATTTATTCAACACATAAACTTCTCAACACATGAGCTTCTCAACACATGAGCATTTCCACACATGGATATATTATATATAGTTTGTACATATAAGAAAGATGTTATTTTTATTGTTGAAACAATTTATTTAAAATACGAATATTTTACATACTTCATATATAAAATAAAATTGTGGTTTTTATTGTTAAAACTATTTATTTATTCAACACATGAATTATTTTTCAACACATGAACTTCTCAACACATGAGTATTTCCACACATGGATATAGTTTCAACACATGAAAATAATTTCAACATATGAAAATAATTCTAACACATGAATATTATTCAAAATTTCGGCAGCATAACGGCAGGGTATTTAAAACCGGCACCGTTCCGCGTACGGCTCCTCGCTCTACCTTAAAACCTCGCGGTTTTTGACAATGGGGATTTCATACATCTAATTCGCACGCAGGCGAGTATGATTTTTCTTTTCCACAATTTATTTCAATCACAAATGGGTATTTTTCAACCACGACCAAACAATATCAACCATAAACAATTCTATCAACCATTCGCATTATTCACCAAATTTTTCACACCAATTCACAATCAATAAATATCGTCCATGGTTTGTGGACGAGAGGAGTGTGTGTGTCTATATATATATATATATATATATATATATATATATATATATATTATTTTCATTCCAACACACATATCATTTATACAATGCATGTATAATTCATACTTCGCTCATATAACTTACACAACACATGTACATGAGGTATACGACACGTGTATAATTCATATTTCGCTTATATGATTTATACATGACATCTCCATTCACATTTCAGTTCAGAAATCTCACATTGGTTTTCGAGATGCAAAAAAATCGTGGCTAGCTCAGAAAAATCCGCAGTCTCTTCTAGATTGTAGAGAGCGTCCTTGCGGTCACGATGTTTCCTGTTTCATCGAATTTCGCCAACACACGATAAAGATACGATTTTTCAAAGTTTGCAACACTTAAAAGTGTTATTTTCAGTTCAAATATAATAAAGCCGATACCTTTCACGATTGTTCAAAACTAGGTTTTCAGCTTTCGCGAAAACCGAGGCTCGATACAACGATCGGAGGGCACAGTGTGGAAGAGCGTCGAGAGTTTTCTGACTTTTTTTTATTTTAATTTATGAAAGGAGAATTTCTATTGGCCTGTGGTTTTATTAAATTTTAAAATAGTGTTTTTCCATACAGACACCAATTCAAACCCAACGACTATCGCCCCTAGCTAAATACCCTCATCCCGGACACAATGGGATATGTTTCGTAGGCCAATTCGACTGTTACAGTCAGTTATTCTTCAAATTAAAATATAAAACATTCAAATTCTGTTTTGAACGTACATTTCAATTTGCCAGGGCCACAAACTGATTCGAAAAATTCCAGAAAAGTAAATCTAGCTATGTTTTGACTCTACGGTCCCAATAAAACTAGTTTCGTCGAATTCTGAGACCGTTTGAAAATTGGCCATTTTCTGGTCGATCCAATTTAACAGAAATTAACCAAACACGTTTTCTTTTTCCATGCTCACATACTAGCTTCAGAAATTATGAAATTCGAAACCTAGCAATAATTTGACATCCCGGATCCAAAAAAAGTGGTTTCGTCGAATTCCGAGGTCGTTTGCAAAATATCCATTTTCAAGGGCTATAAATTCTCTACAGCGACCTTTCTGAAAATTCATTTGGCCATAACTTTTGATTCCCGCTATGAAACTTCAATTTTTCAGATTCGTTAGAAAGATATCCATAAACAGATTTAAATATTTTTGGTTTTACTACAATCACTTATATTTGCGCCCGGTACCGTCAGTCAAAGTTTGAATTCAAATTTTCAAACTGCCACACTATTTCTAATTCATTATTTTATTGAAATATTTTATTTTAATTGTTTAAATTCCTTTAAAATATCCAATTTAAAATTTTTAAATTGGCTCGTATTCTCCGGGTTGTTACATGTTTTCTCAGTTTGATTCTAAATATTCATCTTGATCTATAATAATCACACCTTACAATCTACCCCATAGATGTGTATGAAAACTCTATACATGTTTCTCACAATTGTCTTCCCTGGCCTTGATGATCTGACATAGGGCATTGATGTTTACTTACAACCGTTAATCGAAGAGTTGAAAAATTTATGGTATGAAGGAGTTGAAACATACGACATATCAAAAGAGATTTTTTTTTTGGATATTCAATTCTTTATTATGGACTATTAGCGATTTTCCTGCATATACAATGCTTTCGGATTGAAGTACGACCGGTCGTTTTGCTTGTCCTTATTGAATGGAAGAAACACCAGCATTTTCGTCGCATTGGAAGAAAATTTCATGGTTTGATTGTCAACAATGTTTCCTTCATATTAATCATCCTTTTAGAAGAGACAGAAAAAACTTCACGGCTAATAGACATGAGACTACGACCACCAATGGTTTGGTCAGCGAGGATACGTATGAACTTGTAAAAGATTATCCAAAGATACACGAAATCGGAAAACAAACTGAAATTCAAGGTAAATCGGCTGTTTATAGTTAGTGCAAACATAGTATATTCTGGGAATTGCCTTATTGGAAAAATCTTTTAATTCGTCGTAACATTGACGTGATGCATAATGAGAAAAATGTATTTGATAATGCTTTAATACAGTTTGAATGTGAAGGGAAAGACTAAGGACGATCTGAAATCTAGACGCGATATAGAGGAAATATGAAATCATCCTGAGCTTCATATGAAGCCCAATGACAGTAAAAAACCCAAAGCATGCTATGAATTAGATAACAGCCAAGTTAAAGTACTGTTAAAATGGGTGGAAAAATTACGATTTCCCGATGAAATTTCCCCTAATCTTCGTAGATGTGTCGACTATAAAAACAGAAGGCTGAGTGGAATGAAAAGCCATGATTATCATGTAATGATGGAAAATTTGTTATTCGTCGCTTTCGAAGAATTATTATCCATAAAAGGTTGGAAGGTAATACTAGAACTTAGTTTATTTTACTAGGAGCTTTGTTCAACTACGTTAAAAGTTGACCGTCTACTTAAATTTGAAGAAAAATCCCTATATTGCTTTTCAAACTGGAGAAAATATTTCCTTTGGGTTTCTTTGATGTAATGGAGCATTTACCTCTTCATCTTCCATATGAAGCACGTCTTCGATGTCCTATGCAATATGGATGGATGTATCAATTCGAAAGGTATTTTTCTATATTGAGTATGCAAATGTTAATTTAATTTTAAATAGAAGTTAATATTGAACCACAATATTTTTTATTAGGTACTTAATTCATTTAAACAAAAATATGTGATAAAAAGCTCGAGTTGAAGGTTCTATTTGCAAATCATATATCGAAGAAGAAACTTCTTTCTTTTTCTCTCGTTATTTTAACGATCATGTGAACTTATCATTTGAAAGCATTGCGCGTAATGATAAGGCCATTGAATAAGAATCTTCTTTTGAAGCAATATTATCTATTTTTAAACAGTATGGTCGGCATGCTATAAATTGTGTGGAAATATGGCTAGATGATAAAGATTACCATGTAGCACACACATATATTCTTCTTAATTGTCCTGAAGTTGCACCTTATGTTAGATAATTATCATCTTACAAGTTTTGTTACATTTAAGTTACACGTGTAAATAAATAATAATGTAATATGTCATCTTTGTGTTTGCAGTATTTTTGAATCACACCACAAATCGTGTGCTCGATGAAGGACTGAAACATTTGGCGTTTGGACCGGAAAGAAAAGTAAAAACGTATCCAATATTTTCTGTTAATGGATATAAATTCAAAACCAAAGCATACAACGCTGAAAAATTAACAAACAATACTGGTGTATTTGTTAAAGGCAGTGATGATCCTATAATCATATAAATGATTTTTATGGTGTGTTAACTCAGATTCTGCAATTGACATATTTTACAAGGCCCGAGGATGATGTTTATTTGTTTAGATACAACTGGTTTGGTAACGTTTCATGCTCTGGTATTAACGTGCATCCAAATTATAATCTTATAGAAATTAAACATACCTCGCGTTATCTTAAGTATGACCCTTTTGTACTAACCAAACAACCATAACAAGCTTATTATGTCCCTTATCCATCTCTAAAAAGGGACAAAGCAGATTGGTCTGTGGTTTTTAAAACCAAGGCAAGATTTACGTTCAATTGAAAGAATATTCCCGATGAACAAGCTTATCAAGCAGATCTAGAGGAAAATGTTGAAATAACAATTACAGATGTTCAAACTGATTTTTGGATCTTTAAATGATGAGACAAATGTATTAGTCGAAGCATTTGAGAGTGTAAAGGAAAACGACATAGAACACGAAATTGAGTCTGAATCAGAAAACAACAAGAATTGAGTAATATCAGTAATTTTCACAATTATTCACATTACATTTATCTATGTTTAATATTGCATTTATCAAAGTTATACAATTTTAACGACAACAAGTGTACTCTCACACACAACACATACACAACATGACACATGTGTAGCATGTATTACTTTTTTTAACGGTTCATCATATCATATTTATTATGAATTGTACATATATATATGTGGAAAGTATATTATGTATGGCTCTGGCTCTCGACGGCGTAGCTCTTCCCAGCAGGCGGATGAGAGTAGTGGCGAGCAACTAGCTCTTCTAGTCATTTACTTGAAGCCTAAGGTTGATCATGCGTAAGTACCAAAAATAGCAGCATAGAAATTTAATTTTTTGTACATGATATATCTAAATTTTTCTAAAGTTATATTTTATATTTACGTAGAGGGTTAGAGTTGGAGCCATCTCGAACGGTTATGAATATTTCTAAGGATGCGTATACGGCTAGGATAAGCGACTTTTGGCGTATGTGGAGCAAGATCCCCGACACCGTGAGAGAGGCCATCTGGCAGGATTTTCTGCTAAGTTTATACCTCTTTACAAAATGATTAAATACAAATAAATAATTAGTAATATTGTCTCATTGTACAGGGCGCTGTAGATTTATAGGAGTCTGACATCAGCCTAGTTAAGTGACACTAGAACTCAAATATCTCTAAGAACTACAGGGAGAAATCTCATAGGTTAAAAAATTGGGAAAGAAACCAAGGAGGATGAGGGAGGTGGTATGGAATAATATGGTCCACTGGTGGGGCACGAATGAATTCAAGGTAAATCTATAACGTTTTGCCGATTATTCAATAATTAGTCAATGTATTTGCAGGTGGAGTCAGCAAGGAACTTAGAAAACAGGAGAAGGAATCCGGTAACTTATCGTGGAGGATTCGAGTTTTTTCAGCATCACAGCGAGGATTTGGTAAATTTATCAATTATTACATTTGTATATTGATTATTTCAGTAATTAACTATGTGGAATTGATTTATCCAAATGATCAATTATTGCATGAACGAGCTCGTGGACATCCTATTTCCTACATGGACGTATTTGCTCACACCCACGCATCTAGGCAAGTAGACGAGACTGGCAACATCACAAATAATGGGGTGATCAGGATAGGACGATAAGTGCATATGTATGCATATTTGAGTTCTATTACTCACATCAATAAGTTTATTAATTACTAGCCAACATTCTATTATTTTTCAATTGATTTTTTTTTTGCATTATTGGCAAGGTTTCAGAAGGCACAAACTCATGTGCTTGAGGATCTGGTCGTTATGAGTTGACATCGGAGGAGAAAGATAACATATTGACGTTGTTATAGATCCGGTACAATGGAGTAGACGTTATGGCTTCGGTAACCTAACGGTAATTAATCCTTTTGCATACATACAACAAATTAGCGTTTAGATATATAGTATTATAATATTTTATATGCTGACATAACCCTTTTGCTATTTATTCTATTTGTAGGCTTGACAAGCTTAGAAGGCCCAAGACAAAGCGGAATTAAGGAGCTTAGAACCGTGACCGAGCAGCTGTAGGAGTAAAATCATCTGCAGGCTATATATACAGATGGAGCAACTAAATCAGAAGCTTGCAGAATATGTGCACAATCATGATACTTTTCCTTTGTCGTTCAGTGCTTCTGATAAAGAAAGATGACGCTTGATGTATGTTTTTTCTGTGTTTGTGACTGCACTGTGTATATATTGACTTTGAGATGGTGATGGTTATGTTTTGATGTTGTATATATTGGTACGAAGTGGGTGAGGAAGTATTTTGGATATATTTTGATGGTTTGTATTTGGTTGGTAGACATGTGACGTTGATGAGTTGGTTTTTGAGATGTTTGGATGATTTGTTTTGATTATATTGATGTTTATTTGATTTATGTTGATTGTTTATATTATTATTGGTATATATGTTTGGAACTATTTGGAAATGAAATGGATTGGAAATGGGTTACTGGATGGGAATAGGCTTGTTGTTATTAAAAAAAACCCAGTTTTTCCAACGACTTATTGGTCCTTCATTTGAAACGGTTTCCAACGGCTAGCCCCGTTGAAGGCCGTTGGAATAATCGTTGGAAAAGAATCGTTGGCTCCGTTGAAAACCGTTGGACTTCGTTGATATTATTCCAACGACTATGCCAACGGCTTCGAACGGTCGCCAACGAATTACAGCCTTTGGAATAGCCGCATTCTTTTGTAGTGGTCGTAGAAAGAAATGACCACATACTAAAATTGTTGCATAAATACATCCATGAGCTTACCGAGTTTCTTCTCAACCTTATCGATATATGACTACAAGAGCCAAATTTCTTCTTCTACATTTTTTTGAAAGGCTCACGAAAATTCGCTGCCCAAACACCTGTTCCATAAACATCATCATTGCAATTCTTCTTCTACATTAGTTAATTTGGCAACCTCTCTAATGATAAACTGCACATTTTAACCAAATTTGTTGGTTAACACTAAATGTATATTTATTTTAACTGTTGTATTCGTGCATTAGAGCTAGTATAGAGAAATTCATTAGACTTTGTTTTATTTTTCTTTTCCACACAAAACAAATGTAAAATCCTTTTAATTACACCATATTTAGCACACATAAATATGTTCAACTTATTGAAACAAAATATATGATTTAACTCATATATTTGTTTAATATATTGCTTGTTCTTTTTAAGTTCATTAGATGTTCTAACCAAATTTAATTTAACTTATATACTTGTTTAATTTATTGAAGCATAACATTATAAACATATATTTGTCTACTTTATTAAGATAAAATGTATAACTTAACAATAAGTGGAAAATAGTCATAAGGACAATCCGAATGATGCAAGTTTTATTTTAGGCTAAATAACAAACTTCAAAAGTAAAGAAAAAAGTTGAAGGATAGTGTTAAATGACGAACTTTAGAAGAAGAAAAAAGAATTGAAGGACAATGTTAAATATAAATAGCATTTTGTATAGTATAAAACCAAATATGATGCTGGTTATAACTAGCATTTATGTAAAATATAAAAACTGAATGTAATACTTGTTATATTTAGCATTTTTCTTTGGTTCATTTTTTCATTTTCAAAGTTTGCCCTTCAACCTAAAATGAAATGTGGTGTCTTCCACCTTATTTTTTTTTGAAACTTTTTCCTACTTCCTAATTACCTTTGGACATAATTATATTTTTGTTTAATTTAGAGTACTTATATATATTTTAAAGTAAACCACATTTTCTCTCAAAGCGTGAAACGATGAGTTATAAGATCTAGCAGAAAATGAGAATTAAGTTAAATAAGTATACTAAGCATGCGTACATACACGCACACACTTGCACAGACACACACACGCACAAACGTGCGCGCACACTTGCACACACACACACACACACACACACACACACACACACACACTGTAACGTCCCGGATTTTTCAGCTATTTGATTCGAATATTTAAATTTGTTTTAAATATTATATTTGAATTATTAATGGAATTTAATATCGAATTCATTAATTAAATGGCGAATTAACGTTTGTATTTATATTTAATTTAAAACGAACTCTAAAATGACACAGTAGTTCGTAAAATTGAGTTTAAACTTCAATTGATTACACAAAATCCGTTTTAAGTCGGATTTCTATGAAATAAGAAACGTCTGAATCAAGTTGATAATATCTTTCTAATGGATGAGAAAAATCGAGTTTTCATCTTATAGATTTTGTTTTACGTCCAGATTAAATTTTCAAATAGTCGTCGTGAAATCGTTTGTAGACCATAACGATATATTTAATATAATTAAATATTGGATTCGAATTTGGACAATATTTTTGAGACGCAGTTATAATTTAATTTTAGAATTTTACTGTAATTTTTAATTTGGAGAATAAGCAACTTTTCATTTGAAGTGTTTTACACTTTGTATCAGCATTTTGGGGTTTCACAGAATTAGTTAACTTGTCTATTTTATTATATGGTTGTGATCGTGGCACGCTGCTGAGCGCAAGATATTTTTATTTTTGTCAATAGCAAATCGTATACGAACGGAGTCATATATAGCAGAATATGTTAACTGTATAACTAAAAATCATTGGTCACCATCTATAAACATCTTTGGTCATTTCATATAAAATCAAACTAAGATAAAAATACACACATATTCTATACCTAGCGGGGGATGGACACACTGATAATATATCATGTCTAATACCATACCTTTACAGCTAAATCTACATTTCCTGTAAACAGAAATGTGAAAAATCGTGGAATCTCTCTACAACTCTACCTACGATCTAAATCCATCAGTGAAATGAAACTTCACTACAACCATGCCATACCCAATCAAATGCATGCAACCTACCCTATTAACTAAGTATATAGGCGAGACTAAACATATAGCAGGCCTGTCTAGCGTAACCCTTCAGCTATGGAAATGAAAGAGCTCACCCACGCCTTCTTATCACATTTAAAACATCATGCACTCTGTAGCTAATGAAATGTACATCTCCTGTACAACTATTCTATATCATATTTATTAACTATTATTGAAGGTTGACAAAAACAAAACCATCAGCCTACAATTTCAACCCCTAGCATTTCTTTTTCAAAACCTATAATATCTGCATACCTACTGATGTTTTAGCCCATACCCCTTTTGATTTAACGTGTCCTCTCATATCTCCTCTATAAATATAAAGCTCCAGTCCTTCTCTTTCTCTCAACTCTCCTGTATTCGATTCGAAGATACAACACATATATACCGTTTCTACGGCACCTCGTATCCAAGTCAGAGGGGAGTGACGGCCTGAACGTGGAACGACGGAGAGGAACAGTGCGGCGGTCTGCAGTTGGCCAGGGTGTGAAGCAGTGATCGTCGTAAAACCAAGTTTAAGGGAGGATGTTGGAAATAAACTTAGTTTTAAGGAAACAAATAAATTTGGTTTTAGTAGGAAACATTATGTAATAAAGTTAATTATTGTATTAAGGGAAGGTTAAAATAAATGGTAAGAGATATCGAATGAAATTTGATATGTTAAGGAAAGTAGAAATTAGGGGTTAAGGACAATTCTAGAGAAGAAGACTCTAGAATCATTGTAATGCTATAAATGTAAGTGTAATCTTTCAATTTGTGGGATGAAAGAAAAGTGAATAAATAAAAATGTACTCATTTAATTATTCTACATTTTAATCTATCCTCCTCTCTATATCCAAATTCCAACATGGTATCAGAGCCAGGTTAAAAGAGATGGGAGAGATTAAAATGGCTGACTAGTCAAGTCAGCAAGAGAGTTCAAAGAATAATTTTTCAAAAAGAAAAATAAAACAAGAGAGCATGACACAAGTGGCCACGGAAGAAATTTTATTTTAGAATTATTGGTGAGAAAGTGCACCATGGAGAGAAAGTGCTCCAATATTAAAAAAATAAAATTGAAGGTGATGAGAGAGTGCATCACAAATCGAAGAGAAAGTGCTTCGATCTCAACAACTTTGAAGCAAGGGGGTGTGTTGAATGGTGCTTCAAAGTTGTCCCACATCGGGAAATACTGAACTAAGATCCTGGATATAAACTAAGATGTTCCCCATCACATTGCCAATTGGTTTTGTGATAATAAAGGGATTAATAAAAAAACTCTAACAATGTGTAGCATGGCACTGATCTCATTTTCAAGGGGATGGCCAGCATAGGAAGATGAACGGGAATAGAGGGAAAGGACAGCGAATCATGGAGGAGTCAGCCCCAGCTTTTGTGGAGGAGAAGGTGGGGAGTTGCATACTGGACTAAGTTTGCCGGTGTATAGGAGCTTTACGGGGGAACTGGGTTGACAAGGAGCCGATGTACTGGCTGATGACGTGCGTGAATATGGTGATTGCAGATTGTTTTAACATGCAGGAGAGGGGCACGGTTATGTTCTGTTTTGTTAGTAGTTGTTGTGGTGGAAAATAGTTGAATAGTTAATTGGTTGAAATACTTGGATGAAAAGAGCTTCAAAGATATTGTAATGGAAGAACTTTATTGCTTAGAAATTTTGCTACAACCTTACAATGTGTCTATGTTCATATTTATAGACACCTCATTACAATTGTTTATTATTAGAGTTCTCTAGAGAGAACATTCTACATTCATTAAGTAACTTATTTAATAATAATACATAAGACACATTATTTGTTTCTTTAGAACTCTCTAGAAATTTGTAGCATTTCCAATACTCCTCCTTGATGCAAATTTCGGATACTCCAAGCATAGTTCGAAGTTGCTCAAATCTTGCTCTTGGTAGTGTCTTTGTGAAGATGTCTGCAACTTGATCTTTTGTCCTGCAGTACTTGAGTTGAATTTCTTTTGCTGCTTCTGCATCTCTGATGAAGTGATACTTGATAGCTATATGCTTAGTTCGACTATGATGAACTAGATTCTTTGTCATTGCTATTGCTGATTTGTTGTCATAGTAGATTGTAATAGGTTGTCCTTGATGTTCACTTATATCTTCAAGTATTCTCCGTAACCATATAGTTTGGCTTGTTGCTTCAGCTGCTGCCACATATTCTGCTTCTGCTGTTGATTGTGCAACTGTTGTTTGCTTCTTCGATGCCCACGAGAATATTCCTGATCCAAGTGAAAAAGCATAGCCCGATGTGTTTTTCATGTCATCTACTGAACCAACCCAATCACTATCGGTGTACCCAATCAACTTTGAGTTGGTCATGGTTTTGTACCATATTCCATACTCCTTTGTTCCTTGTAAATATCTCAAAACTCTTTTAGCAACTCCAAGATGAATTTGGCTTGGACTCTGCATGAATCTTGATAAAAGACTTGTAGCGTACATAATATCCGGTCGCGTAGCAGTAAGATATAGTAGGCTTCCAATCAAGCTTCTGTAGCGAGATGCATCAGCTTCTGGGACTCCGTCATCCTTTTGCAACTTCTCATTTGTTACGAGTGGAGTAGCAATTGGTTTGCAATCATTCATTCCAGATTTCTTTAATAGTTCTTCGGTATATTTCTTTTGAGAGATAAATATACCTTCCTTATGTTGTTTCACCTCGATGCCAAGGAAGTAATTCATCAAGCCAAGATCGGTCATCTCGAATGTTTTCATCATATCTTCTTTGAATGCAGTTATCATTTTTGTATTGTTTACTATGTAGATAAGATCATCAACATATAGAGAGACAATGAGAGTATCATACTGACCTTGTGTCTTGATGTATAATGTTGGGCTCACTCTTGCTCCTCCTTAATCCTTGATTAATGAAGTATTGGTCAATTCTATTGTACCATGCTCGAGGTGCTTGTTTCAGGCCATATAAGGCTTTTCTTAGTCTTAGCACTTTGTCTTCATTGCCCTTACTTACGAAGCCTTGTGGTTGCTCCACATAGATCTCTTCTTCTAATACTCCATTTAGGAAGGCTGACTTGACATCTAGTTGAAAAACATTCCATCCTTTCTGAGCTGCAAGAGCAACTAAAGCTCTAATTGTATCAAGACATGCAACTGGAGAAAATGTCTCATTATAGTCGACTCCATATTGTTATGAGTAGCCCTTTGCTACGAGCCTAGCCTGGTGTTTTTGTATTAAGCCATCTGGGTTTAGTTTTGTCTTATAAACCCATTTCACTACAACGATTTCTTTATCTTTAGGACAATCTACAAGCTACCAAGTATTATTCTTCTCAATCATTTTGATCTCTTCTTCAATTGCTTTGACCCATACTTCTTGCTTAGATGCTACTTCATAGCTTTCGGATTCAAATACAGCCATGTTGCAAGTTTCATATATATCTACCAAAGATCTAACTCTTCTTGGAGTAGACTTCATAGCTCTCATACCACTTGTTAGTAGTTGTAGCTCTGATACCACTTGTTAGTAGTGTTGTAGTGGGAAAATAGTTGATTAGTTGATTGGTTGAAATAGTTGGATGAAAAGAGCTTCAAAGATATTGTAATGGAAGAACTTTATTGCTTAGAAACTTTGCTACAACCTTACAATGTGCCCATACTCATATTTATAGGCACCTCATTACAATTGTATATTATTAGAGTTCTCTAGAGAGAACATTCTACATTCATCAAGTAACTTATTTAATAATAATACATAAGGCACATTATTAGTTTCTTTAGAACTCTCTAGAAATTTGTAGCATTCTCATTACTCCTCCTTGATGCAAATTTCGGATTCTCCAAGCATAGTTCGAAGTTGCTCAAATCTTGTTCTTGGCAGTGCCTTTGTGAAAATGTCTGCAACTTCATTTTCTGTCCTGCAGTTCTTGAGTTGAATTTCTTTTATCGCTTATGCATCTCTGATGAAGTGATACTTGATAGCTATATGCTTAGTTCGACTAGGATGAACCAGATTCTTTGTCATTGCTATTGCTGATTTGCTATCCAATCTTTATATTTTACATGTTTCGGTAAAAATAGAGATATTATCTGGATTTTCTTTTTTGTCTTCTTCTTTTGTGGGAACATTAACTTATTATGCAGCGCACACCTATGCACTATACATTTTCTAGCTATACCTGGTGCATATGAGAACCGGGTAGAGCTACGCATCGGAGATCTTACTATGTCTTTCCAATTTCTATTTTCTTTTTTTCCAAGCATCCATCATTTTCCATGATGTTGTATTGTGCTTTACACCAATTGAGAGACTTATTTCCTCCGTTACAGCTTTAGGACTGTCATGTCCAGTTTTGAAATCAATTTCTTCTTTGATCTCTACTGTTGTCTCATGAACATAACCTACAATGTTCTTCATTGCAGTCACTTGCATTTCTTCAGCAGTTACTTTTCCTTTAGCAGGTGCTTCTTCTTCTTCGTTGTTTTGCACTGCTCCTTTTTCTACAGGATCCGTAGCTTTTGCAAGTATGCATTCTTCTTCATCGAATTTCTTCCCCTCTTCTACTCCCAACTTTTCAACATCAATATCAATCTTTAGTTCACTATTCTTCTTGTTTTCTTCTATTATTGTTGTGTCATTCTTTCCATATATTTCGTTCAACACATTCCATGAATCTTTTGCAGTATATTCTCTAATAATATGATTTCATGCTACTTCATCAACGTTCTTACTCATCATAAGACGAGCTTGAAGATCTTTCCGTCTCAAACTTGTAAATGATTCTTTTTCTTCCTCGGTCATATCTTTGATACTTTTTGGCCATTCATAGCCACTTTCAACGATCTCCCATAGCCCTTTGGAGATCAATTCTTTTATCTTTTTGTTACTCCATTCTTCAAAATTTTCTTTTGTCACAACAAACGACGACGAAAAAAGTAGAATTGCCATAGCTTATAATGGTTGGAATTTTTTTTCGTCCAATATGCGAACGAACGAAGCTCTGATACCACTTATTAGTAGTTGTAGCTCTGATACCACTTGTTAGTAGTTGTTGTAGTGGGAAAATAGTTGATTGGTTGAAATAGTTGAATGAAAAAGGCTTTAAAGATATTATAATGGAAGAACTTTATTGCTTAGAAATTTTGCTACAACCTTACAATGCGTCCATACTCATATTTATAGGCACCTCATTACAATTTTTTATTATTAGAGTTCTCTAGAGAGAACATTTATATTAATAATAATACATAGAACTCTTTATATTTTACATATTGCTATCTAATCTTTATATTATCACTTGCTTTGATACCACTTGTTAGTAGTTATGTATCTGATACCACTTGTTAGTAGTTGTAGTAGTGGGAAAATAGTTGAATAGTTGATTGGTTGAAATAGTTGGATGAAAAGGACTTCAAAGACATTGTAATGGAAGAACGTTATTGCTTAGAAATTTTGCTACAACCTTACAATGTGCCCATACTCATATTTATATGCACCTCATTACAATTGTTTACTATTAGAGTTCTCTAGAGAGAATATTCTACATTCATCAAGTAACTTATTTAATAATAATACATAAGGCATATTATTAGGTTTTTTAGAACTCTCTAGAAATTTGTAGCATTCTCAGTATGTTTGCATGGAGTTTAGTGGGGTTTTGTTGGGTGGAAGGGTGTTTGCACGGGTTTGTTGAGGATGGGCGGACTGGTGAAGTCTGGAATGGCCTGTGTTATAAAATCAACATGAATATCTCATGGTGATGTTTTCACGGTGAAGCAAGTTTGGTAGGGGTCCTTGCAGGCAAGTGGTAGTAAGGTGAGGGAGTAAAGTGTTTCTTGCATGGTGAGGCAAGCTTCAGAAATGTGTACTCACGTGTAGTACACGAGGTGGTCGGTTCTCCGAGGAGATGGGATACAAGGCGAATGACAGTTTGATGGGTAAGTTTTGCATGGCTTCTGGCCTTACGTTATTTTAAATAAATTAAAAATCGAATTGCCTGGGAAGGATAAACGAATGGGGTGGCATGACACTTGAGCAATAACTTTTGTCTAGAAGAGCTGAAGGGAACTGTTCGTATAGGGAAAATTTTCTGTAAGGTTGCGGCTCTTAGGTGGCATGGGGGAGTTGTGAAGGAGAACACATTAAGTGATGAAAAGTAGTGTAAGCGTGGAGATGACGGCCTGTACTGTTTTCAGAGGTATCCTCTGGACATTTTCATTCCTAAGGAAGAAGATAATTAAGTACATTAGGAAGGTGGGCCGTTAAACCGGTAGTGGGCTTTGGGCACGATAAATGAATTAAAAAGAGAGAAGAATTCGTTCGCATGGATTGCAAGGACCGAGAAGGGTAGATGCGGGGATGGATAAAGATACTAACAAATTTCAAATAAACCGGATCCATTGGAATCGCGATAAAGAATACTACACTGCTGAATTGATTTGGAAGAGATCGGAGACAACTGGTTTTTCATGCCAGTTAAAATTAAACGGAATAACGCGTGAGGCATCAACTGAAAACAAAGGTGAGTTAATTCTCACAACTTCTGAAATACTATGATGTGATTAAATTCATATAACTAAATATAATTGTTGATAATTGGTTGATTGGATGCCTTGGATGCCTATGGTTGATTTAATGGCTGACGTGAATTATTATGTTATCGTTGTTTAATATAAAATTATATGCTGATATGTGATGCAGGGAAGAACAGGTAGGGGGAATCAAACAGGATTCCTCAAATATTTAGTTGATGTTTATTTCATATATGAACTGATTAAACCCCATTGACTTTAAACCCGTTCGTTGTTGAATATTGTAGAGTTTTGAATCAATACATAGTATTGGTTGAGGAATTTATAGCAGATTGCCCAAATATATATCGTTTTATAAAGATTGATTTACCATAAGGTAAATTGATAGAAACGAAGTTATAAAATTTATTTTATAACTAAAGATCGATTTTTAAAATCTATTATTTGAAATGGAAATTTAAAATAGGAATTAAATATTTATTATTTATTTAATTAAGATTATATGTGATTATCAAAGGATTTCATAAAGATTTATTTCTTAAAATAATAAGATCGATAAGCAAGTGGCCAGAAGTTAACGTAACGATCAATTGTTTTAGAGAACAATTAAAATGGAATTATGTTGGAATTGATTATTGGTTATTTAATACTAATAAAAGTAAAAGGGATTATTCAAATTAATTATATTATTAATTAATTTAAATGAAAGGGCTAATCGGAGTTGATTAACGAATTAATCTGGTTTGAGTTGGTCAAGTCAACGTGTTAACTGAAGTTGATTATTAGGTTGGTTTGTTAAAGTTAATGGAGATAGTAGGAAGTAAAGTAAACATTTTTATTTGATTATTATCTTTAAATAATCAAAGTGCTAATACTGGAATTAAAAATGTATTTAGGAAGGTCTATAAAGTTTAAAGCATTGTTTATAGTTTAATGAGTATTTAAATGATTTGATATTTATAATAATATGACTTATGTTTTGAAATAGAAGTTTAATCAATTTCAGTTAATGGCTGACCGTATAAGGGTATTTGTAACGACCCGTATTCTACGCATCATAGGATCGTAGGATATTTATTTCTTTCACATACGAAGTCGTATGGTCATGTAACTTTGGGAGACGACTATTGGGGTCATTTCCCATGTTCATGATTTTTCCCGATTTTTAAATGACCATTTTACCCCTAGTTGGCACTGTTTTGGCCATAGCTTTTGACTGAAAAGGAATTTTGACCTGAAACCACTTCCATTGGCTTCGGATGATGGTTTCTCTTTCCGTAGAGTGGTCACATTAGCCAAACGGACTTACCGTTTGGGAGATATGGCTGAAACAAGTTTCAAATGGTGAAAAACAGCTTAATTGGGCTTAACCGGGTGATTAGCAGCTAGGCCCAAGGGGAATTTCGGGTTTAGAGGTATAGGAGGACTGATTAGGGTTAGGTTATCACTTTCATTTCAGTTTTGAGCCGCCACAAACCTTCTTGAGACCTTAGTAATGGCCTCCATCCTCTAAAACCACTCCAAAACACATTTTTAGTGAAGATTAAGCCTAAACTACATCAAAGCAAGGCCAAATAGCAACAAAGCAAGCTTGAAGCTGCTGCTATACATAGGAATTCGACCCAAACAGAGGATAATTCAGATTTGGTGTTTCATTTGTGGCCAAGGTGAGTGATTTGCATAGTTTTTGCACTAATTACGGTGATTAAGGGTAATTAGTGAAGATTAGCGAATTTATACGTAAATAAATTCTGGAAAAAATTCTTAAAATTCTAAAATAATGTTTTAAGGCTCTGTTAGAAATTTGGGTTAATTTCGATGTGTTTTGCTAATCGTATGCTTAAACATGATTAAGAGGGATTATAGGAAAATGTGAGGTTTTGGTCACTTTTGATCCATTTTGATTCATTTAAATTGTTGTTTGTTGCTTGTGGTTGCTGTTATATGTTGCTATGACTCTTTGGTATGCTTTGTGATTGATTCAAATAGTTAGATTGGTCGAAAACGCCGTCGAGAGGCGTATAAACAGTTGCTGGAAAGTTGCAGAAAACTGCAGGGTATCTAACCGGATCGGATCGGGTAGGGGATCGGATCGGATATATCCGAACCGGACCGGGGCGTGGTACTTACTGGAGCATGACGTGAAGAGGCAACAAGGAAGGCCTGGTCGGATCGGAGGGGCGTAGCGTGGGATCGGAAGGAACAAGGAGGACTGAGGTGGAAGAAAGAGGAGCATGGATACCATATGCCGAACCGAATTGAGAGCAATACACGAATCGAACTGATGCTGACGAGACGGAGACGGAGACACTCAAGCTATGGGGTATCCGAACCGAACCGCTTCAGAATCACCGAACCGAACCGCATGAGGGAGAGCTCCGAACCGAACCGCCTGAGGGAGAAGGACCCGAACCCAGAGGATGGTGGCACCCCGAACCGAACCGGGGAATGTATCCGAACCGAACCGAGCATGGGGAACCGGACGTGTACTTTTACTACTCCGTGATGACTCTTCTGAAGACCCACTCCAATTCGACCAAACCCGAGATGCAAAGGAAGTCCAAATGAGAAACTAGAGCTCAGGATTCAGATGGGAATCGACGAGTTCGCTTCATGGTTGGACTTTGCTGCGGGACGTGTGCCAAGGAGTTATCGACGTCAATAGCTTTGGACCACTATGGTAGGAGGTACGAAGGCGGATTCAGGGCCATTATGGCATAGGTAGAACCAAGGGCTACGACCAATGAGGTGGGTCATTGAAATGTTTGGTCATGACTCCAAGTGTTTGGCTTGGTCACAACAGGGTTTCTACAAGTCGGGATTCGTCGTTACCTCAGTTTGTCTAGTGTTCCAAAGTGGTAGATGTCGTATGCTTTACGCACTGAATGAGAGATGTGAGGATGGTTGCTATGGATGATTTGCTTGCTATCATTGTGACATGCACACCCCACCCCCGTATTCTTACACTATTTATTATGGCACCTTGGAGTATTGTACGGTATGTGGTACTAACTCTTTGGTTGCAGGTCCAGGTTCAGGTATGGTTTAGTATACCTGTTATTATTCTGTTTAGATGCTTATCGCTCATACCAGGCTTTATGTCTGACCCAGAGTTTTATGTCTCCTCTTATTACTCTGGGTGCTCACACGAGCAGACTAGAGACAGGTTAGCTGGTGATGCACGGGTAGATGATCCGGAGACGAGCAGGAGGCTTCCACGTACTATATACATAATATTCTCCCTGTGTTGTTGAAGATCACTGCTTGGGCATTGGTGGTGTATCTTCTATTTTGGCTTTCTTTTGCTTAGAGACAGTAAATTTGGAAAATTGTAATAAGCTGTATTTGGATTTCCGCTGCTTTGAGATTGATGTTGGTTTTAGTTATCAGCTTATGCACTGTCTCGCCTGTTTTATGTCAAGTATGTTATTATTATATTTTATTCCATGCGCTGTGAGACATCCTACAGGTTCCTTGATTAGTTTCATCCTTTTCTTCCCTTTCTCCTGACGACCGTCCCGTGCTAGTTGGGCATGTGTACAGCGCACTTTCGGAGGGAATGCAGGCTGGTGCGGGGCGGGCCGTCACACTTGGTATCAGAGCTCTAGGTTGCGTAGTTAACCTAGGGAAGTTATCAGGGAGAGATATTATACGTATACGAGAAAGCGTATTTGTGATTACTTTGGTTTTAAAAGCTATATATATATATATATACACTATTAGTAGTATAAGGATGAAGTCGTACTGCACTAGCACCACTATGGAGTCGTTAATCATTTCCTTTTTCAGATTGACGATGAGCCGAGATACTAGAGGTGCTGGTAGGGGAGCCAATAATGGGAATGCTGCTGACATGAGGACGATGTTTACTGACCTCATGAGAGAGATGCTTAGAGATGTACAGAGGGCAGCTCCCAATGGTGGAAATGGTGGTGGTCCAATAGTGCAGGCGCCAAGAGTCGACTTCGCCAAGCTGAATAAGGATTATACTAGTCTTGGTGGGAAGCCGTTCCACGGAACGGAGTCGGCTACGGATGTTCAGGATTGGTTGGATAGTTGCGAACGTATCTTCGAGGATTTGGGTATCGAGGATGCGATGAAGAGAAAGCTAGCGTCCCGTCAGCTGCAAGGGCGGGCAATGAATTGGTGGAATGCTATAAAGGCAGCTACTCCCGAAGATCAGATTACTTGGGAGCAGTTTAAGGCTCGCTTTAGTGAGAAGTTCATTCCAGCCGCTCAGAAGTCAATGTTGTTTAAGAAGTTCTTGGAGCTCAAGCAGAATGGTAGAGCTGTCTCGGAGTATATTGCTGAATTTGACACTTTGTCAAAATATGGATTATCTCTTATTGATACTGCCGAGAAAAAGAATGAGAAATTCATAACTGGTTTGGATCAGTACTTGGGGGAAAAACTTATTAACCACATCGATGAGACGTTTGAATCGATTGTGGGGAAAGCGTTAAGGTCGGAAAGTCTCTACCCTAAGTCGAAGACTGAGGTTGCATCCGCAGATGAGCCAAAACCACAAGCTAGTGGTGGAGGCAAAGGTGGTTCCCAGAATAAGAGAAAGCATAATCAGGCTAAGGATGGCCAGAAGAAAAAGAATAAGCAAGATGTGGAGTGCTTCAGCTGTGGTAAGAAGGGCCATTATGCTAGTAATTGTCGGGCCAAGCCAGCGGATAGGAAGTGCTTCAATTGTGGCCAATTGGGACATCACAAGGACAAGTGTCCACAGCCCCCTAAGGAAAAGCAGATGGTGAAAGCGTATGCCCTTAATGCTATTCCTTCTTCGTCGAATGCCCCAACTGCGGCGGAGAAGGGAAAGAACGTCGTCATTCAAGGTATGCTTTCTGTTTATGATGTTCCTATTAGAGTTTTGTTTGATACCGGAGCTTCCAGTTCTTTCATATCTAGTGACCCGGTAGATAGGTTGGGATTGGAGCCCGAGATTGTCGATAGACCTTTAGTAGTGACGAACCCGATTGGTGGTTCGACTAGTCTTAGCATGATTTGTCGTAATGTGGTTCTATCGAGTCATGGATGCATGTTTGTTTGTGATTGCTTTGTTTTGGGCTTTACTGGGTTTGGCATTATTTTGGGAGTAGATTGGCTCCAAAGATACGGGGTGGTGGTAGACTGTGAGGGCTTGTTGGTGACAGCTAGAGCGGATGATGGGCGGAGGATAGTGTTTGGTGGTCTACCCAGTAAGGGGGTATTGGCTAGTTTTCTAAACTCCCTCGATATTCCGCATAGTGAGTTGTCAGGTTTGCCCGTGGTTGGCCAGTATCCGGATGTTTTCGAAGAAGTGACCGGACTTCCACCACACCGAGAGATTGAGTTTCGTATTGATTTGGTAAAAGATGCCAGGCCTATAGTGATGCCACTTCGTCGTATGGCACCAAGGGAGCAGCGAGAGCTCGAGGTGCAAGTCAGCGATCTTTTGAAGAAGGGATTTATCAGAAGGAGTGTTTCTGAATGGGGAGCACCAGTTGTGTTTGCTACCAAGGCGGATGGTTCCCTTCGTTTGTGTGTAGACTACCGCGAGTTGAATAAAGTGACGAGGAAGAACAAGTATCCTCTACCGCGGATAGATGATTTGTTTGATCAGTTGAGTGGCGCGAGAGTATTTTCTCAGTTGGATCTCGCGACAGGTTTTCATCAGCTTAGAGTGGAAGCTGAGAGTATAGCAAAAACGGCATTTCGAACGCCGTCTGGATTTTATGAATGGTTGGTTATGCCATTTGGGCTGACTAATGCCCCGGCATATTTTGTGGATCTTATGAATAGGGTATTCAGAGATCAGTTGAATAAGTTTGTCCTTGTGTTCGTCGATGATATTTTGGTCTATTCGAGGACAGAGGAAGAACACAAGGAACATTTAAGAGTAGCGATGGAGGTGTTGAGAAAACACCAATTGAAAGCAAAGTTTTCTAAGTGTCACTTCTGGAAGAGGGAAGTGAGGTTCTTGGGCCATGTTGTATCAGAGAGTGGTATTGCCGTGGACCCAGCGAAGGTGGCTACGGTACAGGATTGGCCTACGCCCAAGAATGCAACAGATGTAAGAAGTTTCTTGGGGTTAGCGGGATATTATCGTAAGTTTATCCAAGGTTTCTCCAAGATAGCAGCACCATTGACCCAGTTGACCAAGAAGAATCAAGCTTTTGTCTGGGATGAAAGGTGCGAGAATGCATTTAAGAGTCTAAAGGACAAGTTGACAAGCACACCAGTGTTAGTCATTCCTAAGGGGGATGAAGAGATGACGGTATACACGGATGCCTGTGGTACCGGACTGGGTGCTGTATTGATGCAAGGCGGTAGGGTTGTAGCTTACGCAAGTCGGCAATTGAAACCGCACGAGAGAAGATACCCTACCCATGATTTAGAATTGGCAGCGATCGTGTTCGCGTTAAAGATGTGGAGACACTATCTCTTGGGAGAAAGATTTGAGCTATTTACAGATCATAAGTCGTTAAAGTATCTATTCTCCCAGAAGGATTTAAATCTCCGTCAGCAGAGATGGTTAGAGTTCTTAGCTTCCTATGATTTTGACATCACATACACACCAGGAAAGGGCAATGCGGTGGCTGATGCATTGAGTAGAAGACATGCCAGCTTAGGGGCTATGTTCCTTGAATGGAAGCAACTGGAGTTTATCGCGGGGTTTGATTTCAGACCAAAGTGCAAATTGGACCCAGAAATGTTAGCAAGCTTGACGATCAGACCCACTTTGATTGAACGGATTGGCTCTAGTCAGAGGGACGATCCTAACCTATTGGAAATCATCTCCAAGTTAGAGATGGGTATCGATGAGGAGGTGAACAAGTATGGACTTGATCGAGATAGATGGCTTAGAAAGAATGGAAAGCTTGTTGTACCCAATGTCAATGGATTGAGGGATGAAGTGCTTAGAGAATGTCATCACTCAAAGATGACTATACACCCCGGTGGAAATAAGATGTATCAAGATATGAAGCAGACCTACTACTGGGAAGGGATGAAAAGAGACGTTGGGGAGTTTATATCCAAGTGCATGAATTGCCAGCTAGTTAAAGCCGAGCAAAAGAAGCCTAGTGGGTTGTTACAGCCCTTAGAAATTCCCGAATGGAAATGGGAGCAAGTCTCGATGGATTTCATCGATGGTCTACCAAGGACTAGATCGGGATATGACAGCATTTGGGTAATTGTAGATCGACTAACTAAAAGTGCAAGATTTATACCAGTTAAATCGACCAGAACGGCAGCTAAATTAGCAGAATTGTATATGAAGTGGATAGTGAGATTTCATGGAGTACCTAAAAGCATTGTGAGCGACCGAGACCCGTTGTTCACTAGTGGGTTTTGGAAGAGCTTGCAAGAGGCGCTAGGGTCAGAGTTACATCTCAGTACCGCATATCATCCTCAGACCGACGGTCAGACAGAGAGGGTGAATCGTATTTTGGAAGATCTCTTGAGAGCGTGTATATTGGATTTTGGTGGATCATGGGATGGCCATTTGCATCTAGTAGAGTTTGCATATAATAATAGCTACCAATCCAGTATCGGTATGGCTCCGTTTGAAGCTTTGTACGGAAGACCGTGCAACTCACCATCATGTTGGATAGAGACTGGCGAGAAGTTTATGCTTGGACTAGATGTGGTGAGGGAAACTTCAGATAAGATCAAGATCATTCAACAACGAATGAAGGCAGCCCAAGATAGGCAGAAAAGTTATGCTGATAAGAGAAGAAGAGACTTAAAATTCTCCGTTGGCGACTTGGTGTTTGTCAAGATTTCTCCGTTGAAGAGCGTAATACGATTTGGCAGGAGAGGCAAGTTGGCACCAAGATTTGTTGGCCCATTCCCTGTTGTTGAACTAGTCGGGAATTTGGCATATAGAATTGACTTACCAGAGAAGATGGCGGGAGTTCATAACGTATTTCATGTTTCCCAACTAAGGAAGTTCGTTCACGACTCAAATATGACTATTTCACCTGATCAGTTAGAGGACTTCGAAGTAGAACCCGAGGCGGTTGGGAACCGCAAGCAGGCCCGTATTGTCAAGGTTCAGTGGAGCGAGGACGAGAGTGATTGTACTTGGGAGACAGAGGAGGACATTAGGAAAACGCACCCAGAACTCTTTACCTGGTAAGATTTTGACTTCAATTTAGTTTTCCGCATGCTAGGATAGGCTTGTTTTGCATATTTGATTGTTGTATATGGTTGTTAGGCATGCGGGATCCCTTGTATGTTTTAGGTTAAGGAATTTCGGGGACGAAATTTCTTAAGGGGGGGAGAGTGTAACGACCCGTATTCTACGCGTCATAGGATCGTAGGATATTTATTTCTTTCACATACGAAGTCGTATGGTCATGTAACTTTGGGAGACGACTATTGGGGTCATTTCCCATGTTCATGATTTTTCCCGATTTTTAAATGACCATTTTACCCCTAGTTGGCACTGTTTTGGCCATAACTTTTGACTGGAAAGGAATTTTGACCTGAACCCACTTCCATTGGCTTCGGATGATGGTTTCTCTTTCCGTAGAGTGGTCACATTAGCCAAACGGACTTACCGTTTGGGAGATATGGCTGAAACAAGTTTCAAATGGTGAAAAACAGCTTAATTGGGCTTAACCGGGTGATTAGCAGCTAGGCCCAAGGGGAATTTCGGGTTTAGAGGTATAGGAGGACTGATTAGAGTTAGGTTATCACTTTCATTTCAGTTTTGAGCCGCCACAAACCTTCTTGAGACCTTAGTAATGGCCTCCATCCTCTAAAACCACTCCAAAACACATTTTTAGTGAAGATTAAGCCTAAACTACATCAAAGCAAGGCCAAATAGCAACAAAGCAAGCTTGAAGCTGCTGCTATACATAGGAATTCGACCCAAACAGAGGATAATTCAGATTTGGTGTTTCATTTGTGGCCAAGGTGAGTGATTTGCATAGTTTTTGCACTAATTACGGTGATTAAGGGTAATTAGTGAAGATTAGCGAATTTATACGTAAATAAATTCTGGAAAAAATTCTTAAAATTCTAAAATAATGTTTTAAGGCTCTGTTAGAAATTTGGGTTAATTTCGATGTGTTTTGCTAATCGTATGCTTAAACATGATTAAGAGGGATTATAGGAAAATGTGAGGTTTTGGTCACTTTTGATCCATTTTGATTCATTTAAATTGTTGTTTGTTGCTTGTGGTTGCTGTTATATGTTGCTATGACTCTTTGGTATGCTTTGTGATTGATTCAAATAGTTAGATTGGTCGAAAACGCCGTCGAGAGGCGTATAAACAGTTGCTGGAAAGTTGCAGAAAACTGCAGGGTATCTAACCGGATCGGATCGGGTAGGGGATCGGATTGGATATATCCGAACCGGACCGGGGCGTGGTACTTACTGGAGCATGACGTGAAGAGGCAACAAGGAAGGCCTGGTCGGATCGGAGGGGCGTAGCGTGGGATCGGAAGGAACAAGGAGGACTGAGGTAGAAGAAAGAGGAGCATGGATACCATATGCCGAACCGAATTGAGAGCAATACACGAATCGAACTGATGCTGACGAGACGGAGACGGAGACACTCAAGCTATGGGGTATCCGAACCGAACCGCTTCAGAATCACCGAACCGAACCGCATGAGGGAGAGCTCCGAACCGAACCGCCTGAGGGAGAAGGACCCGAACCCAGAGGATGGTGGCACCCCGAACCGAACCGGGGAATGTATCCGAACCGAACCGAGCATGGGGAACCGGACGTGTACTTTTACTACTCCGTGATGACTCTTCTGAAGACCCACTCCAATTCGACCAAACCCGAGATGCAAAGGAAGTCCAAATGAGAAACTAGAGCTCAGGATTCAGATGGGAATCGACGAGTTCGCTTCATGGTTGGACTTTGCTGCGGGACGTGTGCCAAGGAGTTATCGACGTCAATAGCTTTGGACCACTATGGTAGGAGGTACGAAGGCGGATTCAGGGCCATTATGGCATAGGTAGAACCAAGGGCTACGACCAATGAGGTGGGTCATTGAAATGTTTGGTCATGACTCCAAGTGTTTGGCTTGGTCACAGCAGGGTTTCTACAAGTCGGGATTCGTCGTTACCTCAGTTTGTCTAGTGTTCCAAAGTGGTAGATGTCGTATGCTTTACGCACTGAATGAGAGATGTGAGGATGGTTGCTATGGATGATTTGCTTGCTATCATTGTGACATGCACACCCCACCCCCGTATTCTTACACTATTTATTATGGCACCTTGGAGTATTGTACGGTATGTGGTACTAACTCTTTTGTTGCAGGTCCAGGTTCAGGTATGGTTTAGTATACCTGTTATTATTCTGTTTAGATGCTTATCGCTCATACCAGGCTTTATGTCTGACCCAGAGTTTTATGTCTCCTCTTATTACTCTGGGTGCTCACACGAGCAGACTAGAGACAGGTTAGCTGGTGATGCACGGGTAGATGATCCGGAGACGAGCAGGAGGCTTCCACGTACTATATACATAATATTCTCCCTGTGTTGTTGAAGATCACTGCTTGGGCATTGGTGGTGTATCTTCTATTTTGGCTTTTTTTTGCTTAGAGACAGTAAATTTGGAAAATTGTAATAAGCTGTATTTGGATTTCCGCTGCTTTGAGATTGATGTTGGTTTTAGTTATCAGCTTATGCACTGTCTCGCCTGTTTTATGTCAAGTATGTTATTATTATATTTTATTCCATGCGCTGTGAGACATCCTACAGGTTCCTTGATTAGTTTCATCCTTTTCTTTCCTTTCTCCTGACGACCGTCCCGTGCTAGTTGGGCATGTGTACAGCGCACTTTCGGAGGGAATGCAGGCTGGTGCGGGGCGGGCCGTCACAGTATTAGAAGCCGACCCTGTCGTCATACATAATAAACTTTTTATAGTTAAACAACGGGATCCCAGTTTGAGTAATGTTGCCAATAGCGTCAAAACTATTCCAGTATGGATCAAAATATTTAACATCCCGCTCGTAGCTTGGTCTAAGAGGGGTATTAGTTATATGGCCACCAGAGTAGGTAAATTTTTGTGTATGGACTCCAATACAGAAAGTTTAAAAAGGCTCGAATTCTCCAAGTGCATGGTCGAGGTATCAGCAAACACGCCCTTACCAGATGCTTTTCCGGTTCATAATTTAGATGGTACCATTCAGAAAGTGAAAGTTTACTACCTATGGAAACCGCAAGTTTGCAACCAGTACATGTCAAAATCAGAATGGAAAGGAGGCAAATAAAAATGATAAAGTGGTAGACATCCATGACAACACATTAAAGCTTCAAAAGGTTAGGGATAATGCCTCTGTGTGCAATAACATTGTTGAGAATGCTGCTAAGGACGACAAACCGAACAGAGAGCACCAGCGCTCACATTTTGCAGGACCAGAGTTGTTACGAAGAAGAGACTGATTAGTTATGCCGCTAATGGTAAAGAAAAGGGTAAGCAAGTTCTGAATGACATTGGCACATCGAACTTCTTCTCGTCGATGCAAGGTGGCGATGTAAACTTTGAAGCATATAAAATTAACTATGAAGTTGAAGACGGGGAAATTGAGAGTTTACAAGTTAACGAGAACGGTAAACATACTACATTCAGTGAACAAGTGTTAAATGAGAAGGGGGATAAGGTTCAGTACCAAGAGGAGAATGCACAAGCGAGCCTTAAGGAAGATGACAGCAAAATAAAGGAGAAACGTGCTAGTCAGTTGGCTCACGTTGATCATGTTCTAAGGACAACCTTTGGAAACTTAAATGAAAACAAAAAGGTCGAACCTGCAATGCTAAATCACGAGGCTTGTGACCTTAAACTCAATCCAGGTACGCCAGTCCTTAATAAAGGAGAAAATACTGAAGTGCAAACTCCCACATCAAAAAATAAAATCTGCAAATTAACTGCCGTAACTAGTGAGTCCTCTAAGGATATATTAAGTCATATTGAATCTGTAAGGGCAGCGCATATAAGAACTATCACCGAAGACATTCTGACTATCAATAGCGTTCTCAAAGTGGAGTTAGCACAGCGGGAAATTAACTCCCCGGAGTATCATGCGACGGTGAAGAAGATGGAAGACTTTAAAATTTTCTGTTCTGGTCTAGTTTACGAGCAATTGCACATTGACCAGCTTGACAATGTGTCAGCAGTTTTACAGAAAACTATTGCAAGTGCAAAGAAGAAAATACGGAAGTCTCTTACCGTCAAAGACAAAGCGTCCAACCCTTATGCTCATATTGCACCACCAGCTGCCTTCAGGGAGAGACCGCGTGACATCAATATCAACCATCATACCTTGAGCTCCAACGACAGAGCAGGACCAAAAACTCCTGTGACTCAGAGCATGAAGAAGGAAATGCTAAGGAATCTACATGACAACGGCTGGAAGTCAATTTCTATAGGTATAGAGTTAGGAGATAAAAGAGGCAATTTAATATGTGATGTGAACATGAAATCCCAGCATTGTGAAAGTAGTACCTGTCTTCCATGTGTGGAAGATTTAGCTGATATGTATTTTACATATCACCTGTTCTCTCATGTTTCTCCTTTTTTGTATTAATAAAAAGTGTTACGGAACACTATAAAAACCGGTAAGCCTTGCAAAAAAGAAGAAGTTTAATTAAAATGATTATTTGAAATTATATATACATAAATATATATAATTGTATTTTTTTAAAGTCCAAGAATTCGAAGGAGTTATTGAAACCAAGTTATAATGATTTCAATTATTGAATGAACTATTAAAGTTATAAACTTTAATATGACCGGTAAATGGAATAATGTCCAAAATTCGAAATATAAGAATTGGAACCTGACTGGAGATCGGTTGAGTTAAATGATTTTCTGAATATTGATGTGATGTTGGTTTCGGCCTTCGAGGTTGATATTTAGAAGATTATATTCTTAACTGATTTACAGTTAGGGATTGGTGAAGGTATTGAATGGAAATCGAAACGAAAACCCGAACTTGAATTAAATTGGTGGGACAAGTTAGGTTAAAATGTTGTGATCTGAATTCGCTATATTAACTAAGGAATGAGAATTTATCGAAATATAAAAGAAATAGATTTTGAATAAACTTATCAGAAAATTTAAATAAAGGATTCTATTTTAGAATCGAGGCTCGTATGCGATGTTTTAAAGGGATTGGTAAAGCTATTTGAAAAGAGTGTAAACGATAGTTACTAATTATTTAGTTAACTTGTTTAAGATTGTAATAAGATTTTTTAGGAATGAGTATGGTATTATAAACCATAATTTGGAAAGTTTTATAAGTTGAATAAGACAAGTAGAGTTAAAAGGATGCGATATAAATTCGTTATATTAATAAGAGATGAGATTTCATTAAATATAACTAAAATGGGATTTGATTTGATACTGGGAATGAATATTGGTTTTTGTATTACAACTGATATTTATCTTAAGATAAGAACGTTGTTGATCAAGGTCTGAGAGTAATTAAAATACCCCAACTTGAACAACTTCAGGATTATCGAAGGATGATATTAGTTGTAATAGGGGAGATGTTGGAAGTAAATGTATTTTGATAAATAATAATGTAACGTTATTTGAAAATATTGGGAATATATATATATATATATATGATGGGATTCCAAATATAAAAGGAAATAAAAGGGGCTTGAGGATGTGAAATTATATTTCCATAATAGAAATATATAAAAGGAGATTGGTGAGAATATAACGACATTTTCAAAAGTAAGAAATGAGATTTAGAATGAGTTAATTCTAAATCAATAAGCGACGATATTGTGTTCGAATAACAGAACAAAAAGGAGATTTGTAACGATTGTTTTACGCTGATGTGTTGAAACGATTTCCAATTATAGATAATAAGTAATGTTATAGCAAATGTTTTGAAATGGTAGTTAACAAGAAATTTGATATGGGTTTAAGAAAATTTTCCAAGTGTATAAACAAAATGATTTAAGAATATTAATATATTAGAACTGATATATTATTTTAAATGGCTAAGTGATGCTGTGTAATAAACCAATGGATCTGTTTTATATTTATGGTTGTTTATTTTGATAGTTAAATAACCGACTATCAAAATATGGCCCAACGTTATTGGTATGGAAAGACCAGGATCGAATTTATATTCGAAAACCATTCCGACCAATAAATACGAATACGTTGGTGATGCTGATCGAGATGGAGCAATTGAAGACCGTAGATCTTCATAAAACAGATGAGTTACTTACAATCTCTGGCTGATCCCTAGATATATATTGTGGTTATGTCGTGGTTGAAGTCCACAGATTGCAAGGACTACTCGCTACCGATCCATGGGGTGATTCCTATATTGGATGCAGTAGGAGAGTACCTTCAGTTCATCCTATTCCTGGATGAATTATATGGACGATGTGAATGGTGGCCAGATGTTTCAAAGGTCGATTATAACCTCAAGCCTCACAACTGGGAAATGACAAAAATCGGGCAGCCAGCATGGCTATGTGGATCGCACCCATTAGGGTGTATTATCACCATCTAGAGAATATTCATTTTGTTACTTCTTTCATTTATTGTATCTCAGCGGACTACGGTGGCTGCAGCCATAATGTGACAATATATTCGATACACTCAAGCAAAATGAGCGGTCGATCATGTGTGGTCGGGTTGCAAGACGTTCTTGTTAAACCAAGTGTATTCCTCTCTAGAGATACACTATCGGTAGGTGGTTCCATGCCTTGTCACAGTCGGAATCCAATCTCCAATAAGCGCCCGCGGTTTTGTTTGTATACTATATATGTGGAGCGTGATATGCGAGCGTTCTGCTAGATTTTATCTACTTGTATTTAGAAACTATTATAATATCACAATAAGATATTGATTTCAAAATGTTTTGGGTTATAGTAAGGTAAAAACCATCTATGTTTATGTGTGGACTGGTCTTATTATTATCCTTTTCTTTCAAAAGGATTTTCAAAGTTAAACAAGTTGCTTGTGCTATGAGTTTATCACTGAAAGTATCCCAGACTGATCCTGGTGAATTTTGCTTTGCTTCAAATGAGCTCCGATCAGACCGTGTATATTATCAGGTTTGGTATCGCTTGGAGCTTCAGAAGAGGAGTTGAAGTCGAGACGTACTCCATATATTTACCGGTACTAGTTTATTTCCGTTGTGTGTTGTACTAATCTGAATGTATACTTTGATGTTGCAATCATATATATATATATATATATATATATATACAGTTCTTTTGTATAAAGTGTTTTGATATATTATATTTTGTTCGTTTCGCTGTGAGACTCTGATCTTCTTATTCTTCTATTCTAATATTTCTTCCTTTCTGCTTTTCATCCTCTATTTTCTTTCTATTAAATATTAGTAATTTCGTGCAATTTGGGTTTGATGTGGGTTGTAATACGTCAGCTCAAAGGGTATGGATTTGCGGGCCGTTACACACACGCGCATGCATGCGCACACACACACACACACACACACACACACACACACACACACACACACACACACATATATGAGAAGCGTTTCGGGAAACCCCTGTTTTGCAGCACTCCTACCGTACCGTGAGTTACATCAATCCAAATCCAACAAAATTTTGTAGATGTTCAGTCCACATATATATGTTATCATCTATCCAAAATTTGAGTTCGTTCCGACAATAGTAGAATAATATATTTGATGTTTAAATTTAATAGTTCAAATAAATGTCTGGATGGTGAATAATTGAGATAAGATTTTGAAAATGATATGAATGTCAGAACAAGCTCAAATTTTGGATAGATGATAATATATATGGATTAAACATCTACAAAATCTTGTTGGGTTTGGAACAATCTAGCTCACGGTATTAGAGATCGTTGGAAATCTAGGATTAATTAGCCTGCAAAATCCATCGATCGCCGTCAGAAATTTGAGTGTTTTTTATCGTGAAATACCCTACCTCATTCGCCTACCACATAAACCATAATCACTATTGCAACTCCATTTCAAGCATATATATGTAAGCCAATTCCATTTTGAGGATAGGTACATAAACAAACATCAATATAAATATAACACAAAATTTATCACAAATTTAACTAGAATAATCTAACACACAACAAAAACAACAAATCATCTCTAAATCTAAGTCTAACATCCATCTTGTCCATAAAATAAACAAAACAAACCCAAATCAATATCATACAATATCAAAATATACCAAAAAGAGGAGTAGATATACAAAAAAAAACAATGCCTTTTACGACTCATTATTCTCTCCAAAATCACTCGACGAAGGGATTGTCTCATGCTACTACATATACTCTACCAAGCGCAGGTTCAACTGTTCCATCTCCACAACATGAGATGGCCGTTCTCCTACAGCTCGGCGATCTGGGCTTATAGCTCTGCAATCTCCGCTTTATCTTGAACTTTTTGATATGCCTTCTGCGCGTTTTTAGCCTGCAGTTAAAATAATTTATTATAAAATACATATCTTGAATTTAAAATGTGCAAGATTTAAAGTTAGTTATGTTTTAAAATTAGCTATCACTTGGTTCCTAAATCTATACCATCTGTTTCGGGATGGTGAACCCATGACAGACTCAAATATCGCATCATTCTCAACGGCATCAACTCATCTCGTCTTGTATCATCCATAATATGTGCACATGTCTTTTATAACTTTTGCTGTAATGCAAAATATAATAAAATTTTACATAATATTATTTTAATTCTTATTAGTACAAGTTAGAACTAATTAATTATATATAGGGGCATTTTACGATAAGGGCTTACTTCCCTCAACCAATTAATTTCTAGGACACACCCGTTAAATAATTTTTTTTCAGAACATTATTTACAAAATTAATTTGTAAAAGACACGTCCTCTTTCCGCCATTTTACAATGACACCTCTCGATTCATTTTTGTTTCCTCCATTTTTCATTCAAAAATTTGAAAGAATCGCAAATTAGGTTTTAGCCAAATTCGATTTTCGGATTTTGCTGCGATGCATTTTATTACCATACTCTGATCGATTTTCGGATTTTAATTGAATCTTATTCTAATCGTTTTTTTACTTAATCTAGGGTTTACTTTGGATTTTCTTATCAATTACAACATTGCTTGGTAGACGAAATCATCTTCTTCTATCGATTACTAGACGAGTAAGTTTTCTAATACCTAGGATTTACTAAATTTAAGTTTATGTTTACTTTTTGTTATATGTTGTGGTTTAGGTGATTAAAAAGATATTCAATTATGTCCTTTTATTTTATATTATGCAACTTGTTCTTATGTTGAATGATTATTTGGTTATAAGGCCTTTTGAAATTTATGCTGTGTTATGTCGGATATTTATTTGATTACTTCGTTTTATCAATAGTAAAGGTTTGAAAAAATATTGTATTAATATTTTCATGTAAAGACAATATTTGAGCTTTGTTGTTTGTACTAAATTTAATAGGTTGCTGTTATTTGAGTATGTATGTTATGTAATGTATTTTACTTTTAAAAAAGTAGTAAATAATTACATAATGCTTTCACTGTTAAATTATTATATTATGTGGTTTACGGGATGAAAAAATAAATATTATTATTTTTTTAATTTATATTATGCTAATAATAGTTATGAAATAATAATTTCTATGATTTACAATTATCTTTTTACACAAATATGGGGTAATTTTTATCACTCAATAAATCGTGTTTTGTAATAATTAGGATTTACTGTTTGTTGCTGATATTGCTTGAAAAAAAACATTGAATTGCTAACTGTATGTACATGTTTACTAACATATAACTATACTTATCTTTTTAATGCAGGATAAAATATGAAACCAAAAAGAACCTTTAGATTGTTTAAATAACATCCACTGTGCATTTTTTTCAATGAAGGAGGACATCAATGCATAAATTTCAGACCTATATTAAGTCCATACTGTGAAGAGCATAGCCAATCGAGAGTGTTATCAATAACTCCTTTGGTAAATTTTTCTTTATCTATATTTTGTTATTATAATTATAATACATAATTCTTTATTATATTACATTTCAATCATGTCAATTTTCAACATTTAATATATGTACGTCTATTTTAATAAAAATACATATCTTTTTCATAAAGTATGAGCGTTGTGTAATTAAATATGTTAAAAATATTATTATCTGTATACTAGACCTTATTTAAAAAAACTTAGCAAAAAATATTACATGAAAGATTTAATATTAACACACTAGTCAAAAAAGATAAATAGACTTATCTTTGTAAGTTTTTACAATATTTATAAAGTTTTATTACTAGTTAAACTAATTTACAAAAAATATATTTATAAATTAGATTTACTAAACTCAATTTATCTCATGTTAATTGTTAAAAAAATAGGATAATTCTGAGTCAAGAAACAATATATCACCTACTGGAACAAAAGAGAACAACATAGATAATTCTGATGAAAAAAGGATAGGCACACAAGAATATGATGGAGAATCTACTGATATAGATGAAGCCAATAACTATGAAATTCAACAAATACCGAAGAAGTCAATAAAAATTCAATATTTAGGGACGTATAAATGTAATTTAGATGATGTTTTCAATATAATGAAAACAATTAATAAAGAAAAAATCCTCTCTACGTACGCAAAAAGATACTTGGAAAAATCACCTTTCAAACACTTTTTCAATGTTTTTCTCGAAGATTCTATTTCAAGGCAAGATTTGAGAAAGAGTGCAGCAAATTTGGATGACATGATAACCTCTTATGATACCACAGAACAAGCTTTCCGAATTGGTAACAAATTGATTAAATTAAAACCAAAAGAAGTTAGTCTTATATTTGGAATGCCAATGGATGGAGAGAATTTATTTCCAATACCTATATCAAATAAAGCTACTACAATGGAAGATTATTGTTTTTTGGGATAAAGAACTTTGAAGAAGAAGACATTATAAGTCAAAAATCAGTGACAAAAAGATTGAATAAAATGATAGAAAACAAAGATGGTAGCGTTGATTTAGTAAAGCTACTATTTCTGCTGCTAATCATAACATTCTTGTTTCTGAACAATCAAAGCTACTTGCTGTAGCGATTTCTTCCTAAGATCCTCAATTTGAAAAAAATCAGTTCTATTTCTTGGCCAAGAGCAATATGTGAGAATGTTTGCAAAAATGTTCAAAAACATCATACTGATCCAAGAAACGTACCTGGTTGCACTATGGTTTTACTTGTAAGATTTCTTACACTTAACTAATATTTCATTATTACAAAAGTATATATGTATATATCTTTTTATTACAGTATTGGTGTTGTGAGAAGACAGAAGTAATATAAGAAAAAGAACACCTGAAGAAATATTTTCCAAGAATGATAAAGTGGGACATGTTTAACTTGAAGGACATGGATCTTACAACAATTGACAACAATAAGGTGTAAATGTAATACTTTACTATATATTTTATTTAAAAGATATATGTTTTTATCTTTTCTAGTTTAGAAGGAATATTAATGATTAAATAAACAGTTGCTTACACAATACATAATATTAGTAATAATACTTTTGAAATAAGTTATAATAATGATCGTATAATAGATCGAAAACAAATTAAGTTCAATGTGTCAATATATCATTTACCTTAAAATATAAATACATTTATCCTTTTAAGCTATGCAATCAAATATATATATATATATATATCATTGAACTGATTGTAGGATTATTTAATGATATTTAACAATATTTAATTAGAAATATCATTCATGGCTTCATGCAGATTTCGAAGTTTTTTTCAAATATTACTTCAAAGGAGAAAGAGTTTCTTTCTAAAAAAATTAAACCATCCACTACTAGAAGAAGAAAGACCAAAGAAAAGAAAATTGTCTGAAAATGAAGAATTAGAAAGACTGAAAGAGTTAGAGACAAAAGTCAGATTTTTGACTGATGAGATGATTAGTGTAGTAAAACAACTGGATGATGAGAAGATTTTAAGACAAAAGTCTGACCAAAGACTCAAAGAAACTGAAATGACACTTCAAAAAGTGAAAACTTTTGAACTGCAAAATGTGGCCAATACTACTGAACCTGAAAAACATTTCAAGCAAGGAAAAATAGTTGGTATGGTACATATAAATTGTTTTGCTAATTTTCCTTGTTTTGATTTGTTTGAAACTCGAGATTTAATTATAGATAATAAAGAAAGTTCAAAATCTGAAGACATCGAAGAATTTACTGAAGAACATGCTATTCAAATTCCTATTTGTGTTGAAGATATCATTATTAAAGAACCAAAAATAAAAGAAAGAATCAAAAAAATACTAAAAATTGCACACTCCTGAAGCATCTTTCAGAGAAACAACAACAAGATGTCAAACTTTTCTTCAAGGTAGTTGGAGATAACAAGTAAGTACTGAAACATTATTTTTTTTTTTCGAAAACAACCTGTAAAGTTCAACTCAATTTTCTACTTATTACTTTGTTATAGTACACTGTGTGGTATTACACTACCATAAGCAAGCGGTTAATTAAAGTATTGTTTTAAATATCACTACCAACTCATATTTTACTGAAACGACCCGAACTTCCCCGTGAGGGTAAGCACATATTGAATTGAGGACACGATAAACCAGAACACAAACAAAAGAACATTTCATTATATATTACAACAATTCCATCAGATATAAGAATATACAGAGTATGAACAAATATACACAGAAAATATCAGAGATTTAAATTACATTTAAATACATCGCAGCGGAAAATAATACAAAAACACGACTAGAAGTAATGCACGGATACAGAGCTTTCCGAGCATCGTTCCAGCTGTAAATCAGGATCATGTGAATATAAATATGCAAAACCAAAACTACTAGCTGCCCGTGACGAAAATAGGGGCACCCAGAGTTTAGGTTAAAACAATAAACTCCATGCCAGTCATGTGACTAGTGTGAGAACTAAAACAGTTATATAAAACTTTACTTTAAAAGAGAGTAATTCAAGGAACCACGTCGTATAACACGGAACGGGTTTCCTCCTAAGAATACCAATGCTTAGAATAAACAACGCAATGCTTTTTCAAAAAATGAAGCTATTATAAGACCCACGTCCCATCACACAATGCAACGCAAGCCGGAGGATAGGGTTTTACCTTATAATAGCCAGACATGCTTGGTACGTTTAAAACAAATCATTTGATACTATTATAAGTGTATAGTGTCAAAACAATTTCAAGCATAAATATCAATCATAGGCGGCATGGGTACCATCTATCATGTCGCCATACTAGCTCTACAAATAAAACTGAAATATCTCGTATTGCAAATTGGATTTCCGTCATGAGTCGAGGCAAGGGGCAAGCTCCTCTCCGTTCGAGACACTCTAGCAAATGTCTCAGGACCCCACTATGATCCTTGGAATCGGTTGGGCTGGTCCTCACCTAACTTTGGAGAATTAGTTATTCCTGAACACACGTTTCCCGGTCCTAACAGACCTATATCTGAGGCGCCTCGCATTCCAACAACCACACAGGTGAAAAGTATATAAATGTTAGCCAGTTCAAGCACTGACACCACCACTAGCTAGAAAGAAACGTCGTGTTCTCCCAACGGTTCGTATTCCGTTTTTGACTCATACCGAGGTGTGAGGCTCGCGAATTCACGTTAGACACAAAGCTATGCCACACAGGCTGTGCTTTAATTATCAACCACAAGACTTTGCTTTTCAACAGAAGCCTTGATCATCTGCCACTTAGGCGTGCCACACAGGCAATTCACTCCATGCGACTGATGTCCATCGATATACAACCTCTGAGCTCGTACGTCTCAGAGAAGGGCGTTAAGCAAGAGAATAAATTCTCCGCCGCCAAACAGATGTATATTTAATAGAGATCAATCAACACAAAATAAAATCCAATGTCAGACACACAGACCATTTCGTTCTGGGTCTGAACGAAACCGAAGGCACTTCCCTCGCATATCCATCGATCTCCAAGTACGTCTGGACGATCACCGACTGATTCCCTCATCTTGGGTGTACAGCCCAATCAAGATCATCAGTAATCACCCAAACGATGTGAAGACTTTCGGTCTTCAACCACCGTCTTCATCTTCGACATATCGTCGAATCGGTTATTCAGAATGGGTATAAACCCGGCCTTTCCTAATAACCCGCATATATAATAAACACGTGTTACACAATCACAACATACGTCTCGTTCCAATTCAGAATATTCTTTTATTCAAATTTTCACATTCTTAGGGAAAGGTTCCCATTAATTTTATCAAAGATAAATTCTTCTATATTTATTCTTTAATCCTCCTTTGGATATCATTTCAAACCATTTTATGGTTTTCCAAACTAGTCGGGATTAGCGAACCACACCGAAGTAATTATTTCTTTTATTTCCCAATCCCAACCTATTCATCCCATGGAGCAAAACTGGTAATACTCCATATCTAACACCACGGTGTTATCGGTAAAGTTAATTACCATTTCACGTTCAAATCTGATTAAAGATTTAACTATCGCTTTGGAGCAAAACTGGTGACACTCCATGCTCGATCATTTCAATCTAATTAAAGATTCATTAAAACTCCACTTAGTTTTAATCTTCTCAAAAATCAATATTCTGTCTTTAACTGGGTTAAAGAACCAATGTCACCTAAAACACGATTCACGACAAACCCAAATCACATTAGATATTAAATACAAGGCTCTGAATAGAAAATATACCGGCTTATATTCAATATCAAATTCTGAAACCAACAAATATCGTATTGGAAATAACGATATAAATATATCTTTCGAATTCCCATAACAATATCTGTATAATCACGAAATCCAACATCGAAATATTCCAAAGACAATTTCGTTTCAAATCCACTTCCACTTTATATATATTGGAAATTCTGGTTATTTTCAAAACCAATTCAAATTCAATTCATTTATTTCAAAAATAAATTGATTTTAATTCTAGTTCAAAACTAGTTCATTTCGATAAAAATCTATTTTTATCTTTTCAAACATGGAAAATTTTCATCCCCGTTCTTTTCAAATCACTTCTTATGATTTTACACTAATTATTGATATTTTTAATAATTTTATCAAGGCGCGTACAGTCGATTTCCATCAACGGCCATCGAACTGCACTTACAACGACCTTTTCTAAACTTGATTTGGACATAATTCCAAATCCAACTGTTAGATTTCAAATTTATAATATTCATCGGAAAGCTCTTTTCGATACGAACCCAACGGTTCCAGTTTTAGGAGCATCCGACGGTCGGATCTCCTGCAATGTCAATTCGAAGTCAATGGTCGAAATTCGCGAACTGCCGCGGCACGGCGCGTTTTATTCAGGCTATTATATATATATAATATAATATATTATATATATTTCGTCGATTTCCTTTTAAAACGTATTTTATAAATCGTTTTAAATTCGTTTTCAAAACCATTTCAAATCAAAATTGAATATTTCACATCATTACTATATAAATGATAATATTTTCAAAACGTTATATTTGGAAATCACTACATTTTCTATACTCATTGTAAAAACGAATATAATCGTTATAAATATCGTTCACGTCAAAATAGCGCAACTCTAATCAACACGGCTTTATATATTTCAATAAATTCGTTATTCTATTCAACAAATGAATATTTATTCTATTCAACACATGAATCTATATTTCTTCTTACTTACAATAAAAGGGTAAATTTTATTGTATAAATATTTTATTCAACACATGAATACACTTTCAACACATGAATTCTCAACAGATGAGCATCGCCAACACATGACTATTTATTCCATTCAACACATGAATATTCTTTTATTATTATTCATTATTTCCCAATTGGAATGAGGCCCAATCAATCACCATATAATGTTAATTATATGGATTCCATACAACACACGTATATAAATAGCAACCATAAATAATCAACCATCATCCAAAGTGCACTACACAACTGCATAAGCATTAAATATAAATAATTAACGCTTACACAGTCTGTCGACCAATCGATCGACATAATATTAAATAATTGGGATTAGTGTACGCCAAATATCATCCCAACACCCGTGTGGGGTTTCAAATCAACAAACACAAATTTTTATTGGTGCAGTTGGGCGATGTGTAAAATTTATCATCTCAATCTATATCCTTCAAATATGTGTACATAAACAAACCGTCCGGTTTGTAAATGAATATTTTATTTTATTCACACACGTTAAAAATTATATTTTTAACGATAAAAATATATATTTATTTCAACACATGAATTTCTATTCAGTTCATTTACACAATAAAATGGTATTTTTATTTTCTAACTTATTTTAGAAAATTTCGGCGGCATAACGGCATGATACTAGAAACGGGACAAGGCCTAGCCTTATTCCCGGTCTAATAATGGCCCATGCCATACACATATCAATCAAATCAATTTCATTATTCACAACACAAACCAAATTCAAACAACTAATCAATTCAACTACACAACCAAAACAAACAAGTCCATGGTCTATGGACGATGGTGTCGGGTGCTACTAAACACCGTCTGCATCCTAGTATGTATTTTTAACTAGAAAAGAAAGTTTAAAGTGAAGTTCTCACAGAGGGTTCCACTCCGTCGTGCTTTGCTTTTGAACTGCTGAACCGTCTGGACCGGTTTGAAATTCCAATGCAGTTCTTTTCACGCTGTTCAAATAAAAGTTATATTTTTATTGCTTCATTTCAATAAATAAAAATTCTATTTTTATTTCTACTTCATATATTTTTACAACGCTTCTTTCTGTATAAAAATTATATTTTTATATTTCTATTTCATATATAAAGATCGAATTTTTATTTCGCTAACCATATAAAAATCGTATTTTTACTTCACTAAAAATCATATTTTTATTTCGCTACATATATAAAAGATCAAATCTTTATATTCTCTATTATATAAAAATCATATTTTTAATTCTTCTACTTTATAAAAATCATATCTTTGGTAAATTCAAAAAAAAAAAAATCATGTCTTCATTTAATAAAAGATTATATTTTTCTTTCGATGAAAACAATATGTAGATCGAATTTTTATCGCCAATTCATATATATAAAAATCGAATTTTTACTTTGCTAATGAATATATAAAAATCATATTTTTACTTTGCTAATGAATATATAAAAATCAAAATTTTACTTTGCTAATGAATATATAAAAATCATTTCTTTACTTTGCTAATGAATATATAAAAATCATATCTTTATGATTCACTTCATACGATAAAAATCTATTCTTTACATTAATAAAAATTGTTTCTTTTTCTATTTAAAAATTCAAACTTTCCTATTACAAAAATTCGAACTTTTATATTATAAAAATTCAGTCTTTTCTATTATAAAAATATATAAATAAAAATCTAATTTTTATTTTAAAACCATTTTATGATAAAGATAAATAAAAGTGAATTTTTTTATATTCCTAAAACTAATTACTTTAATAAATTAAAATAAATATAAAAACTCACATAGGGAGCGCAAGAAAATGGAGAGCGGCTTTGGTCTACGGGTTCAGCGCACAGATTCTGAAAGCGATGAGCTGGAGGTGGCTCCAGGAATGGCGAAGGCTGCGAACTGAAATGGAGGAGGGGAAAATCGTGTTGACTGGCGAAGAGGGGGTTCCACTGTTGGCGGCGGAGCTGGATGGTGGGCCGGAGGTGGCGCCGGGGTCTGAGGGGGGTGGCGCGGAGGAGATGGAAGAGGGAGAAGGCGGAGCATGGGGGTGGGGGGGGTCGCGATTTGGTTTAACAGCAGAGGGGGAGGGCGCGGAGGAAGAAGAAGGGGGTAGGGAGGAGCGATGGAGGTGGTGGGCCCGTTCAGGGCGGCGGCGCGGCTCCTTCCCCCCACCTTTTTTTATTTTCTAAATCGATTCTGAAAAGTCAAGGGGGGGGGGGGGCGCTGAGGGTACAATGAGAGAGGGAGAGTTTTTATTTTAATTATTTAATTTCGAAAAGGTACTTTTTATTTTGACCTCGAAACGGGACCCACCGCCTGTCGTCTATAGCTAATTACCCCCATTGCGAACACAATGGGATATGTATCGTAGGCTGATTCGATCGTTTCGATCAGTTTTCGTCAAAATCAACATATAACTATATATATTGAATTTGAACGTGCATTTCAATTTACCGGGGTCACATACTAACTCGAAAAATTCCAGAAAAATATTTTCTAGCTTCGTATTGACGATACGGTCCTAACAAAATTAGTTTCGTCGAATTCTGAGACCGTTTGAAAAATGGCCATTTTCCAGTCGATTAAAATCAACTAAAACTGGTCAAACGCGTTTTCCTTTGCCACACTCACATATTGATTCGAAAAATTACGAAAATTGGAATCTAGCAATAACTTGACATCACGGATCCAACAAAAGTGGTTTCGTCGAATTCCGAGGTCGATTGCAAAATTTCCATTTTTAAGGGCCTGAATTCCATAGCGACATTTGTGGAATTTTTCGATTCCCGCTATGAAATTTCAATTTTTCGGATTCGTTGGAAAGATATTCTCAATTAGATTCTATTATTTTTGGTTTCGCTAAAATCCGGTTTATTTTGAATCCTGTACATTCATTTGAAGTTTGAAATCGAATTATCGAACTACCGCGCCATTTTCAATTCCTTTAATAATTATAAATAATTATTTATATTCTAACAACGATCTATATAAATATATACATTCGAATTCTATTAAAAATAAATTTCTCGTCGATATTATTTAAAATAATTCATTTTAAATATTCAAACTTCATTAAAATTGCCAAAATAAAAATTTTAAACTGGCCTAGAATTTCCGGGTTGTTACAATCTTCCCCACTTAAAACTTTTCGTCCCCGAAAAGGAACAAAGCCGAAAGTTGTTTAACAAATCCACTCAACTTTCATTATTTTCTTTACGGCTTAAGTTCTTCAACTTTTCAGTTTCTAAGAACTTTTCAAAATTTTCAAAAATTTGGCTAACACCCTAAATTTTCGAAAAATTTCGCCATAACCTCCCATGCACCGGGGACTTCGAGATATTTCATATAGCCTCCCATGGCCTTCTTCAATCCAAAAGAAAAAGAAAAAGCCAATCGGCTCATAAAATCACCCAAAACTCAAGAAATACAATAAACATGTACTTATTTGTCGGGCAAACAATTTTATTCCTCTGCTTAGCCTCTTTGCTATGATCTGTTCAACAGATATACATGTATATGCATGCTAATGCGGCTAATTTCAAACAATTTTCAATACCGTTTCCTATTTGGTTCAAATTGGCTATATGGTTAAAATTTTAATTACTCAACCAATAATCAAACAACACAACCATCAATCAATTAGTTGGTTATCATTTCAAATTCATAACTTTGATATATTGTCAAAAATCAGATTTTTGATGCCAAATCACAACAATAAGCCCTATCTAGTTTTGGTTCTCACACCAGTCTAATGGAAATATATAAATATCACACTTTCATCACTCAAAGATAAATTCTGACGACGAGTACTCAACCATCAGAATCATCTTCGGGCCACTAGAGTATGATTCTATATCTATCCTGTATATTAAAACTTCGAATATACGTTCATGACGCGTATATGCAAAATCTTTATATACTCGATTGTCCAAATTCAATACAAATAAAATATTCATGTACGTATAAAACAATTTAAATTTCAAAACAAAATTGTTTTCATTTGAAAAACATACCCTTCACACTCGTTCTAGGATACTACTGATCCCATCTCTAACGAGTTATTCTAATTGGATATTACTAATCCAATATCTGATGAATTCTTTCGTATGGTTCTAATGTATCTTGTTCTCGAGCTCTGTAAACCAAAGCTCTGATACCAAATGAAACGACCCGAACTTCTCCGTGAGGGAAAGCGCGGATTGAATTGAGGACACGACAAACCAGAACACAAACAGAAGACCATTTCATTGTATATTACAACAATTCCATCAGATATAAGAATATACAAAGTATGAACAAATATACACAGAAAATAACAGATATTTAAATTACATTTAAATACATCGCAGCGGAAAATAATACAAAAACACGACTAGAAGTAATGCACGGATACAGAGCTTTCCGAGCATCGTTCCAGCTGTAAATCAGGATCCTGTGAATATAAATCTGCAAAACCAAAACTACTAGCTTCCCGTGACGAAAATAGGGGCACCCAGAGTTTAGGTTAAAACAATAAACTCCAGGCCAGTCATGTGACTGGTGTGAGAACTAAAACAGTTATATAAAACTTTACTTTAAAAGAGAGTAATTCAAGGAACCACGCCGTATAACACGGAACGGGTTTCCTCCCAAGAATACCAGTGCTTAGAATAAACAACGCAATGCTTTTTCAAAAAATGAAGCTATTATAAGACTCAGGTCCCATCACACAAAGCAACGCAAGCCGTAGGATAGGGTTTTACCTTATAATAGCCAAACATGCTTGGTATGTTTAAAACAAATCATTTGATACTATTATAAGTGTATAGTGTCAAAACAATTTCAATCATAGGCGGCATGGGTACCGTCTATCATGTCGCCATACTAGGCTCTACAAATAAAACCAAAATATCTCGTATTGGAAATTGGATTTCCATCATGAGTCGAGGCAAGGGGCAAGCTCCTCTCCGTTCAAGACACTCTAGCAATAAATTGACATCACGGATCCAACAAAAGTGGTTTCGTCGAAAACAGAGGTCGTTTGCAAAATTTCCATTTTCAAGGGCCAGAATTCCATAGCGACTATTCTCGAATAGATTCAAATATTTTTAGTTTCGTTAAAATCCGGTTTATTTTGCACCCGGTATGTTCAATTGAAATTTGAAATCGAATTTTCGAACTACCGCGCCATTTTCAATTCCTTTTATAATTATAAATAATTATTTATATTCTAACGACGATCTATATAATATATATACGTTCTAATTCTATTCAAAATAAATTTCTCGTCGTTATTATTTAAAATAATTCATTTTAAATATTCAAACTTCACTAAAATCGCCAAAATAAAAATTTTAAATTGGCCCGCATTTTCGGGTTGTTACATTTACTCAACACCAATTAGTAAATAATTAATTACACAACATCTATCGTTGTTGGCTTTTTTGTAGTGATTAATGTTAACAAGTGATTGAAATTATGAAAGTTTAGGTTTTCTTATATGCTATGGTTTAGGAGATTAAAAAGATATTCAACTTTATCTTTTAATTTGTATTATGCAACTACTTCTTTTGTTGAATGATTATTTCGTTATATGGCTTTCTGAAATATATGATATGTTATTTTCAGAAGTAATATTTCATGATTAATTTTTTTTCAGCATTAAAATTTATAAAAGATAAATGCATTTATCTTTTTATGTTTCACTTAATTATTAAAAATAACAGAATAAATTTTTAAAGATAATTGCTATTATACAAAAAATTTATTTACATATTATATCTGTATTAACAAAAGATATAATAAATGCAAACATCTTTTTTTTTTCCAGCAACGAAGCATTTAGTTGTGATGATGAAAACAACATCACCATAATAAAAGACATGATAGAAGATCTCCTATTTGAATAGAATACTTCTGGTCAAGTAAGTTTAAAAAAACAAAACTTTCCTTTAGTATAAATTGTGTACTTTACCCATATTATTTTTCAAATGTAGATCATTGATTGGTTTTGGTTTCAGAAAGCAAAGCAACTAGATCAAAGCAATAGTATTGTGTACATTAACACAACAATGACAGTAAGTGAATTATATTCTCAAATTAACTTATGTTATTACAAAATACATTTTCCGAATCATTTTTTAAATAGGTAAGTGCAGCAAATGGAAACTGGGAAAATATATTGACAAAAAAGTTCAACCCTTTTATCAAAAAATACTTTTAGATCCATTATGTATCAACGTCTTATTCCCAATAAATGGAAATGACCATTGGAGCCTCCTTGAACTAGATGTCGTAGAGTGAACTTGGAAACACTACGACTCACTATACTTAACCACAAGATCTAAATCCCGTAGAAGTGGACATACAAAATTTGTCATTAATGTGGTAAATAAATATTCTCAAAAATTATATTTCATTTATTTGTTTATATTTATTCTAACAAACAATGACTTTTTTTTTGTAGAAAACAGCAGTGAATAACCTAAATGACGACTAAAACAAGATGGTCACAAAACAATTATTAAAAAGAAGGCACAGCTTGTGAATGTTGATTATGCTAAACAAATCAATGGGTAATTATACAAGTAGATAATAATGTAATAAACAATTTCATAATACACATTAAGATATAGAAGAAACGTAGTACAGTTCATTATTATAATAAAAAAAGATAATATGCTTTATCTTTTGATGCAAAGTACTAAATTTCATAATTTTAGGTACGATTGCGGAATTTATGTGATGATGTTCATGAAAAAAATTGCACATGGAATGGAGAGTACATCAAATATTACTCCTGAAGAAGCTACTGCATTCAGAGCAAAGATAGATGCAGATATTCTCAGTGATGAACCTTACTATTGGACAATTGAATTTTTTGCAGCTCTGGTCCAGCTCTTAAAAACGTTTGAACTAACACAAAATTTCGTAATTTGTAATAATTGATTATAACAATTAGATATTACAATTGGTGATTAATTTGTAAGGGATTATACCAATATTTCAATAATTTGTACTGCTTAACTTTTTAGACAGTAATTTGACAATGCTTATGGACATGATGATTTTTACTTTTACTAAAATTATCATTCAATACATTTTTCTACTACTATGTTTGAAAAGATAAATCCTTTTATTTTTTGTTTATCATTTATACGTAATATGTTTTCTAATTTCATTTTTTTACACAGCAAACAAATGCAATATGGGCAACTTTTCCTCGACAAGAAGAAGCTTTAATATTTGTCTAAACACATGCAAACACTAACATCTTTGCTACCAAGATCATTTGACCGGACAAAGAAGGTTCCTAGTTTCTACATATGAGGAATTTTGGAGAAGGTACATGAGCATAAATCCTAAGCTACGACACCATTACGAAATTATTCAAGTTGGACTGCCTTGCCACTTGTACTATGATATGGAGTTCAACAATAATACTAATAGTATACAAAATGGCAGTGAAATGGTAAATATTTTGATTTCCATCACATTCAAAACTCTGAATGACATATACAAAATAAAGGGAAATGAAGATTGGGTTATAGAACTTGATTCATCTAATGAAGACAAGTTCTCTCGACATTTGATAATTCGAATCCCAAATATTACATCCAAAGACAACTTGCATGTTGGAGGATTCATCTCTAAGGTATGCTCATGTATAAAAAAAATTCAAGGTTAACTGATTCACACTTTGAAAAACTTTGCATCAAGACAGATTTAAGCTCGTCAGAAAATACAGAGAGTATATTCATTGATACTATAGTTTATACCGTAATCGTTGTTTTTGTTTTCCATTCTCAACAAAAGCAGGAAAAAATTCTATACTACTGCCAAGTAGACACTTCAGACGTAACATCTAAATGATGAACAAGTGTTTAAAAAATCACTTATTTGCAACGTAGAAGATAATTTAGATAAGCTATTAGGGTGTGATATGGATTTGAAATCTTACAAAAATATTCATTTTAAAATTGAGGAGAATGATAACAAGTACAACCAAAGTGAGAAGTCAGTAAATGTTTACTCTTGCAATGTACCTAAGTCCTATAATTGAGGAAAATCTCTCTTCCTAGAATTGGATAAAAAATTTCATCATTAGCATCTTATGGAAATGTTTTGGGTAAAATCAGAAAGTGGTACTGGTTTTTTACACATCGCTATATAATTTATAGCATGTCCAAAAGTCGGTATTGTGAACGAATTGGAAGAGAACATAAAAGTAATAATGTTATGTACATTATTGATTTCCAAAGAGGTGGCTACTATCAGAAATGCTACGACCCTGATTGTAGAGGCTATCGATCTCCTGTGCGACCAATACCATGGGATGTATTGTCCAACTGTTATGATATTGTGAAACAAGAAGGCAAAACTGTGTAGAAGCAATGCTTCTATCAAACAAAATATCAACTACATAGTGACAGTAATGAATGTGGTAATTTTGTTTGTATTCTTGTTAGCAAAAACATGTACAAAGTCAACAACATGTATACATGTTTTTTTTCTCTTACATAATTTTTTCTTCTCACTAAAATGACGAAAAGCTAGTATGTAAAAACAAAACTAAAGATTACACTGTGGTTTGATAAAAATGTAAAACCATATATCTTTTTCAAATATGTCATATACTATTTGTATATCTGTTATGATTATGTTGCTGTATATGATTAATTGATGGATTTGTTACTGTGTATGATTATTTCATATCAGAATTGTAATCATATCAATAATTATTTCACTACTGTTATTAGCAAAAAATAATTTAAAAGAATAAAAATATTTATCTTTTTCATCATGAAATGAAATAAAATAATAAGTTAAGATTGAAATAATTATGCAACTAATTTCTAATGTAATGAAAGAAAATTACCTTATAGAACAAACAAACTCAGACAACATCAACCTATTAAATTTAATACATACAACAAATTTAAAATATTGCCTTTACATGAAAATGAAAATACAATTATCTTTTCAAACCTTTGCTGTCGAAAAAACAAAATAATCAAATAATCGTTTAACATAACACAACATCAATGATTCTTTAGCTTCAATTTAAACCATACAACCATCACATATATATAAGACTCGCAATTTAAAACATAAATATGCAAATAACTATACATTCCATAAAGATATAACCAGATATGTTTTTCGCTCCTGTTGTGATGTTGAATGAAAAACAAAATTATACAACAATTTTTTGACTACTAACCAGTTATCATTTTCACTCCTGTTATTTTCCATTGAAGCACTCATAAGCATTTATCTTTTTTTAATACAATTTTTTAAAAAGATATAGATATTTATCTTTTTCATCATGAAACAAAATAAAATAATAAGTTAAGATTGAAATAATTGTGCAACTAATTTCTAATGTAATGAAAGAAAATTAACTTATAGGACAAACAAACTCAAATAACATCAACGTATTAAATTTAATACATAAAACAAAATTAATATATTGCCTTTACATGAAAATGTAAATACAATTATCTTTTAAAACCTTTGTTGTCGTAAAAACAAAATAATCAACTAATCATTTAACATAACACAACATAAATGATTCTTTAGCTTCAATTTAAACCATACAACCATCACATATATATCAAACCTGCAATTCAAAACATAAATAAATAGAAATAACTATACAATTTTTACCTTTTTATAAGAAATTTTCCATAAAGATATAACCAGATATCTTTTTCGCTCCTGTTGTGATGTTGAATGAAAAATAAAATTATACAACAAATTTTTAACTACTAACTGTAACGATCGGGAATTTTGTTCGATCCAAATCAGTCGCTAAACCGACCCAGACCGTTCGAAACGCCTGATTGTTTTGAGAACACGACAAATTAGAATGCAGACAGAAGAACATTTCATTGTATATTACAACAATTCATCAGAATACAAGAATATACAGAGTATAAAAAAATAATGTACATCAGAAAAATATCAGAGATTACAATACATTACATAGCAACGGAAAATAATACAATACACAACTAGAATTAATATAATACAATACACAACTAAAATAATACAAACCAGTTATTTTTTTCACTCCTGTTATTTGCCATTGAAGCGCACATAACCATTGAGTTCATGTGCTTAAGTATATTGAGTCATAGTGTTCCCAAGTGCACTCTACAACATCTAGTTCAAGGAGGCTTCAATGTTATTTTCCATGTATTGGGAATAAGATGTTGCTGCATAATGGATCTAAAATTAATTTTGTGATAAAACAGTTTAACTGTTTTGCCAATATAATTACCTTTTCCTTCTACTGCACTTGTCTTTTTAAAAAATGGTTTAGAAAATTTATTTTGTAATAAAATAAGTTAATTAACATCAGTTATACAAATCCAACAGAGAAAATCAATTAGCCTATCCAGATGAACAAAATTGCCTTACGATTTCCACAATTAAAGCCAAATTTGATTTCAAAAAAAAATAACGCCTAATTTTTTTCCCTAAAAACATATGATCACTTTCATTGCAGAAGAAACTACGGCTTAATTTTGACATAATTTCGACAAGAGTCTGATTTCAAAAACTGATTTTTAAGAAGACGAAAACGTGCGCCTAGATTTGTGTCCTGGAAAATAATTATTTCAATCTCGTGTCCTACAAACTAATAAGGCTGAAATAGTAAGCCCTTAACACAAATTTCCTGCTATATGTACTTATGTTAATCGGCTTTTTTGTCCAGTTCCCAAAAGTGTACCAGACCCGCTCGACTCAACACATCGCGTGGCACCAAAGATCGAAGTGTTTCCAAAGCACTAGGATTCAGTCCCGAGAGAAGCTGTGCGCGCGTAGGCCTCACAACTCTTCAAAACAGTCAATGCTATGAATTTCGAATCCCTTACTTCAGGGATTTCGAATCCCACACTGCATATAATTCGAACCCCACAATACAACACATCACCAAAGTTTCAAATCCCTTGTTTCAGAAACTTCGAATCTCTCTGGAGCCACTGAATTTTGACTCCCTAGCCTTATGCCTTACTAACTTTTCGAATCTCTATGCAGTTCGAATCCCTCAGGATTTGAATCCCCTCCATCTTCGACCCCCTCCAGTCCAACACAAAAAAAATTGAATCCCTTTGTTATGTGCCTACTAGTTCGTATCCTCTCCATGTAAAATGTTTTCAACGTATCCCCCAGGGGATACACAAAACTTGTACCCCCCAAGGATACAAAATTACCGTATCCCTCTGGGGATACACTGTTTCGTATCCCCAGAGATACGAATTTCGTATCACTTGGGGATATGATATTCGTATCCCTTAGGGAGATACAATATTTTCAGTGCGATGCAAGAGGGATTCAAAATTCTGTGTGTGGCCTTCCAGGGATATGAAATTCTGCCGTGTGGTCCCAATATCTCACGTACTTCCACCTAAACCACTACCTATAAATACCTTTTTGCTCATTCTTTACAAGGGTGGATATTGGATGATTTGACATCTCTTCAAGCTCCCGAACTCATTAATGGCTGCCTAGCTCTTGAGGAAGAAGGAGCACAAAATCACCTTTTTCCCACGACTTAGAATATGACAACTATGACTCAAACATACATGAATGGACTTGATAAACGAATGCTTTGATGACATTCAGTGCTTGTAACCTATTTTTATGAATAAAAAATCAGCAAACTCCTTCAAAGTGGACATAGGCCCCTCACGGACCAAACCACTATAAATCTCTATGTTATTTATTGCATTTACACTTCATTTTTCCCACGCGTAACAATATTCTCAAGTAATTGAGAATATTTAGGTGGGATGACCATTTTTGCTGTCAACACTTTGATGCTTTCACTGTGAACTTAGATTCAATGATTATCATGCACTTCCATCTCGACTTCGATGCTCTACTCTAGTTTCATCATAACCTATCGCTCGAGTCCGCTTAGGATGGTTAAGCAATCAAATAACCCATTAGTCGGAACCTCTGCCGCAGCTGACACTGCTACTTATCAACAATTCCAACCGGCGGGAAACCTGACCGAGATGGATATTATTCCTCCTATGAACCCCGATGCTCCCACAACTCAAGCGCAACTTTACGCACTTAATAAAAAGTTGAAAAATAGATCTTTGGAGCTCAACGAAGCATTGAAAACCAACATCGACCTTATGAGTCAACTCCAGGAAAGTCAACGTCTCGTCGCTTAACTCCAGCTTGATCAGAACAATGCTTAACTACAGCATAATGCCTCATAAAGTTCTTCTTCCAATACTTAGGGCTGGAGCCAAAGGAGGAGGTTCAATCTCAACATAAATGTCGTCGTCCGAACTAATTCTAATGTCAATGACGACGACAATGGCAAAGGAAACGATAATGGGACTAACGTAACTTTCGACGAGGGAACGCGTCAAAGCGACTGTTTCCTATTGGTTATCAATGATGAACCATGTCCGAATAACCGACCCCTTCCCCGAAAGAACCCAACTGTCACTGCACTAACTTAAGGTCTACGCTTCCATCAACTCAACAAGCCCAAGTTCTGCCTAATCAGAATCTACATCAACCCGCTCAACCTCATCATCCATACTAGAATCAGGCGAACAACGCTGATGACATGGATGAGGATGTTCCCGTTGTCCATCACAGAAGACGTCCATAACCAGGACCCCTGAAGTGACCCACAACTGCTCGATTTCTCCATAATATGTTCAACCTGCATGCCTCCCTGACATGATGTAAAGGATTATGAGAGATATGCGAGGAAAACGACATGTGGTTAATCAATATGAGGCGTCACCCTTTTACCTGGGCCGTGCATGAAGCCAAGTGGCCGCAACGCTTCACCATGCCATAACTCGATGTCTACGGGGAAGACCGACCCCTGCGCATTTCTGGACTGCTACGAATGGCACATGGATTCCAGTCGGGCCACTGACGCTATCAAATGTAAATGCTTCCCAGTTTTCTTCGAAGTCACGACTTTGCTTTGGTTCACACATCTCCTAACCGATTTTATCTCCACCTTCAACCAACTAGTTGTAGAGATGGTCAAGTAGTTCAGAATGCATGTTCCTATGCCAAAGAATACCTCCAACCTCTACTACGGTCCCACCGAAACCCTCAAAATCTACCTCAAGCATTTCAACACCGCCCTCGCCAAAATTGATGATCTTGAACCTCACACAGTCCTTGTCCATCTTGCCAAAGGTGTCCTTGCCAGCTCCGAATTTAGAGCATGGATACCCAGAAGGAAACCGAAGACTCTGGAAGTTTCCTAGTAAAGGCCGGACAATTCATGTGTCAAGAAGAAGCTCGGCGCAATTGGGCTACCCAATGAAGCCACCCCCAACAACCCACAAACTGGCACCGTCGAAGACAGTATCAAAGGAAAACAAGTGAGAGAATTTTCCAAAAAGTTAAGGGGGGTCCCTGTACAAGCCTAAGCCAAACAACGGGAAAATCAGTGGCCACAACAATAAGCAAGCTCCTGGAGATCCCAAGAAGCACGATCACTACCTAAATTATAGGGACTACACTCCGATCAATCGAGATTTGAAGGGTATATATGTAGAGACCTTTAACACTCTTCAGTACAAGAAGCCCAACACTAGGGAATCTACCAACCATGAGAAGATCTCTAGCAAGTATTGCAGATTCCATGATATGTTTGGTAACAATACTAATGACTGTCGCCACCTCAAGGATACAATTAAAAACTTATCTGCGAGAAACATCTGGAATAGTACATTCAGAATCTTTCTCCTCCGAAGTAGCCACATGCCCTTCAACGCCCGCTCTTCCTCCACCCAGTACGACCCTAAGGCTATCCAATCAAAGACCACGTTGCATCGTGATCAACACTATCTGCAGTTGACCTCACCCCTCTTATGACAGCTTTCGCAAGATGGAGGAGTATGCCAACTCCATTAAGCATGCCAGCTACAAAGCATGCTCTTCCATGGACAATTCTACCCCCGCCAAGCTTCAAAAAACGATGCGGGATGATATTGTCTTCTGCGAGAGATAGTCTACGAGAATTGGAATCCCAACTATAGACCCTCTCAATATCTTTGCTCAAAGTGTCCCATCTTTTGTCCGAAGAATTCTCGTCGACTCCAGAAGCTCGGTCAACATTATTTTCAAGGCAGCCTATGATCAAATGAAATTAGAGGCCAAAGACTTGAACCCCGCCATGCAACGATCCACGGCTTCAATGGTTCCTCTAACCAACCCATCGACATGGTTGACCTTTCAATAGAACTTGGAGAAGGGAATCAGAGCCGGGTCTGAATCCCCACCTTTGTGGTTCTCAACGTCGTCTCTCCATATAACGTCTTCTTTGGACGTCCCTTTGTTGCATAATTCTGAGTTTGCATGTCACCATGGTCTCTTTGGATGAAGTTCCTAACGAAGAATGGGATTGGCACCGTCAAAGGCGACCAAGCAACGACGGGAGCCTGTTATCTTATCGAGTGGAAAAACACCCGCAACTAGGTGAAAGGAAAGACAATGCCCGCACCTTCCTCCGCCAAGACCGCCTCTGCATAGCAATCAAAGGTGTATGATTCCTAGCTCAGGAGCCACTGCCATCTTTCCTACGATCTTGATCCGAGTGAGGACGAAGAGCCCTACTTGGGAATGGCTACCTCGGTGGAACCAACGGTGGATGTTCAGACCACCCCCCTGACCCGACAAAGGTCTTGAAAGTTGGTATGCAACTCCACCAACAATAATGGAAGAGCAATAAAGGAAGAGCTTGTGGAATTATTAAGGGCCAACCTTGACGTATTTGTTTGGACCCACTTCGACATGTGTGGAGTCAACCCAGGAATCGCTTGTCACATGTTCAGCATCGATCCAAAGCATCTTCTAGTCAAATAAAAGCATCGAATCTTAGGAACTAAAAGATTGTCTTCAATCAAACAGGACGTGGATAGGCTACTCGATAATGACTCCATCCATGATGCCTTATACCCCGAATGGGTCTCCAACCTAGTCCTGGTCAAGAAAGAAAACGGCAAGTGGCGAACGTGTGTTGACTGCTTAAACTTGAACAAAGCCTTCCCAAAGGATAACTTCCCACTTCCAAAGATCGACCGGCTTGTTGACTCAACTGCCGGCTACCAGTTTCTCTCCTTCATCGATGCATAGTCGGGCTACAATCAAATTCCAATGTACCTTCCAAATCAGGACCATACTTCTTTCATATCTGACCTTGGGCTCTACTGTTATGTCATCATGCCCTTCGGTCTCAAGAATTCTGGAGCCACCTATCAGCGACCGGCCAACTACATCTTCAAAGACCAGATCAGAGATCCATGAAGGTCTACGTGGATGATATTCTCGTGACAACAAGGGTATCGAATGATCATGTCAATGACCTCGTCAAAATGTTCGGTGTCCTCCGTAAATATGGCATGAAACTCAATCCCTTGAAATGCTATTTTAGCGTTGCATCGGGAAAATTCCTTGGTTTCACTATCAATTCATGGGGAATCGAAGCCAATCCGGAGAAAATCCAGGCTATTCGGGATATCCAAGCACTACGGGGGCATCGAGTACGTCCAAAGCTAAAATGGGAAAATGGCTGCCCTAAGTCAATTCATCTCTAAAGAACTTCACAAATGCATTCCCTTTTTCAATTTACTCTGAAAAAAGGGAAGCACAAAACCACATGGACACCGGAGTGCATTGACGCATTCTAAGACCTCCTGAATCACTTAGAGCGATCGCTTATCTTGTTGAAACTCGTGGATCACGAAGAGTTATACCTATATTTGGCTATTTCTATGTAGGCAATTAGCTCAGTACTAGTGCGCATCGAGGATCGTGTCCAACGAACCGTTTGCTACATCAGTTAGAGGTTGACAAAAGTAGGAAAAATTACCCGAAACTTGAGAAGCTTGCCTTCTACCTGTCAATCTCCTCCCCGAAGCTACGACCATATTTTCAGTCCCATCCAATCAAAGCCTACACTGACCAACCACTATGACAAGTCCTACAACAACCTAAACTGTCTGGACGACTTTTGAAGTGCAATATAGAACTAAGCCAATTTGAGGTTACTTTCATCCCTCGTCGAGCCATTCTCGGACAAGCCTTCGTAGATTTCGTAGCGGAGTTCACAAATCCTGAAGATCCTCCTTCAAAGACATTGAAACTCCAGACATTGTGCTCATTACTCCTGAAGAACGCTCGATCTATTAAGCACTGAAGCTCGACATCCCTGCTACCAACAATGATGCTGGATATAAGGCCTTGATTGCGGAACTCTGAATTGTAATCAAACCTAACATCAAGTCTCTCCAAATCTACTCCAACTCATAACTCATCATACGCCAGTTGGAGGGCGAATATCAGGCCGAGGGGGCACGACTAACTCCCTATCTCGCTCGGGTCTGCTAACTCCTCGCTAACTTCGGCCACTACACCATCACATACATCTCCCAAGGACAGAATGAGAAGGTTGATTCCTTAGCCAAGTCGAAAAGCTCTGGGGATGCTCAACTCTTGGGGATATGCCCTGTTGAAGTATTCGACTCTCCGAGAATTTATCAGCTATAGACTAATTCGTTAACAACGACGGAGATCGACCCCAAAACTGAGTCCTGAATGACACCGATAAAGAACTACTTGCAAAATGGAATCCTTCCTAAACGCTACAAGGAAAGACGAGCACTCACTCGTAAATCACCTCGCTACACCATCGACATAGTTGACCTTTCAATAGAACGTGGAGAAGGGAATCAGAGCCAAGTCTGAATCCTCTCCTTTGTGGTTCTCAACGTCGTCTCTCCATATAACGTCTTCTTTGGACGTCCCTTTGTTGCATAATTCTGAGTCTGCATGTCACAATGGTCTCTTAGGATGAAGTTCCTAATGAAGAATGGGATTGGCCCCGTCAAAGGCGACCAAGCAATGACGGGAGCCTGTTATCTTATCGAGTGGATAAACACCCACAACTAGGTGAAAGGCAAGACAATGCCTCCACCTTCCTCCGCCAAGACCGCCTCCGCGTAGCAATCAAAGGTGTATGATTCCTGGCTCAGGCGCCACTGCCATCTTTCCTACGATCTTGATCCGAGGGAGGACGAAGAGCCCTATTTTGGAAGGGCTACCTCGGTGGAACCAACGGTGGATGTTCAGATCACCCCCGATGACCCGACAAAGGTCTTGAAAGTAGGATTACAACTCCAACAATAATGGAAGAGCAATAAAGGAAAAGCTTGTGGAATTCTTAAGGGCCAACCTCGACGTATTTGCTTGGACCCACTCCGACATGTGTGGAATCGACCCAGGAATCGCATGTCACATGTTTAGCATCGATCCAAAGCATCTTCTAGTCAAATAAAAGCATCGTATCTTAGGAACTGAAAGATTGTCTGCAATCAAAGAGGAAGTGGATAGGCTATTCGATAATGACTCCATCCGTGATGCCTTATACCTCGAACGGGTCTCCAACCTAGTCCTGGTCAAGAAAGAAAACGACAAGTGGCGAACATGCGTTGATTTCTCAAACTTGAACAAAGCCTTCCCAAAGAACAACTTCCCACTTCCAAAGATCGACCGGCTTGTTGACTCAACTGCCGGCTACCAGTTTCTCTCCTTTGTGGATGCGTAGTCGGGCTACAATCAAATTCCAATGTACCTTCCAAATCAGGACCATACTTCTTTCATAACTGACCTTGGGCTCTACTTTTATGTCATCATGCCCTTCATTCTCAAGAATTCTAGAGCCACCTATTAGCGACTGGTCAACTGCATGTCCAAGGATCAGATTGGAGATCCATGAAGGTCTACGTGGATGATATTCTCGTGACAACAAGGGCATCGAATGACCATGTCAATGACCTCGTCGAAATGTTCGATGTCCTCCGTAAATATGGGATGAAACTCAATCCCTTGAAATGTTATTTTAGCATTGCATTGGGAAAATTCCTTGGTTTCACTGTCAATTCATGGGGAATCGAAGCCAATCCGGAGAAAATCCAGGCTATTCAGGATATCCAAGCACCACGGGGGCATTGAGGACGTCCAAAGCTAAAATGGGAAAATGGCTGCCCTAAGTCGATTCATCTCTAAAGAACTTGACAAATGCATTCCCTTTTTCAATTTACCCCGAAAAAAAGGAAGCACAACTCCACATGAACACCGGAGTGCAGTGACGCATTCTAAGACCTCCTGAATCACATAGAGCGACCGCTTATCTTGTTGAAACTCGTGGATCACGAAGAGTTATACCTATATTTGGCTATTTCTACGCAGGCAATTAGCTCAGTACTAGTACGCATCGAGGATCGTGTCCAACGACCCGTTTGCTACATCGGTAAAAGGTTGACAAAAGTAGGAAAAATTACCCGAAACTTGAGAAGCTTGCCTTCTACCTGTCAATCTCCTCCCCGAAGCTACGACCATATTTTCAGTCCTATCTAATCAAAGCCTACACTGACCAACCACTACGACAGGTCCTACAACGACCTGAAGCGTCAGGACGACTTTTGAAGTGCAATATAGAACTAAGCCAATTCGAGATTACTTTCATCCCTCGTCGAGCCATCTTCGGACATGCCTTCGTAGACTTCGTAGCGGAGTTCACAAATCCCGAAGATCCTCCTTCGAAGACATCGAAACTCCAGACATTATGCTCATTACTCCTAAAGAACGCTCGATCTGCTAAGCTCTGAAGCTCGACATCCCTGCTACCAACAATGATGCTGGATATGAGGCCTTGATTGCTGAACTTTAAATTGCAATCAAACCTAACATCAAGGCTCTCCAGATCTACTCCAACTCATAGCACATCATACGCCAGTTGGAGGGAGAATATCAAGCCGACGTGGCACGACTGGCTCCCTATCTCGCTCGGGTCTGCTAACTCCTCACTAACTTCGGCCACTACACCATCACATACATCTCCCAAGAACAGAATGAGAAGGTTGATTCCTTAGCCTAGCCGGAAAGCTCTAGGGATGCACAACTCTTGGGGATATGCCCTGTCGAAGTATTCGACTCTCCGAGAATTTATCAGCTGTAGACTAATTCGGTAACAATGACGGAGATCGTCCTAGAAACTGAGTCCCCAATGACACCAATAAAGAACTACTTGCAACATGGAATCCTTCCTTAACGCTACAAGGAAAGACGAGCACTCACTCGTAAATCACCTCGCTACATCATTCAAGATGGAGTGCCCTACCAAAGAGGGTTCTCTGTTCCCTTACTCCGATATGTATCCCACAACGACGCCGACTGTGTGCTACTAGACGTGCACGAAGGCGAGTACGGTGACCGCACTAAAGGGAAAACTCTGGGAAGGAAGATTCTCAAATATGGTTACTTCTGGCACACACTTGACCAAGCTGCCACAGACTATGCCCGCAGTGCGACAAATGCTAGAGGTTTTCCAAGATTCCAAGGGTCCGCCTACCGAGCTGACACAAATGGTCAGTCCATGACTATTCACTATGTGAGGAATAAATATCATCAGAACTCTATCGATGGACAGAGGCGGTGCACGTTATGCTAAGTCGATTATTTCACCAAGTAGGCCGAAGCAGAGGCCTTTACTACAATCACTACCAAGAAGGTGATCAACTTCGTCTTACATAATATCATCACTCGATACGAGTCCTCCGAGCTATCATCTTCGACAATGGGACCCAATTCAAGAGCACTGAGTTCAAGACCTATCGAAGACACAACATCGAAAAAAATTCTTGGCAGGATCTTACCCTCAAGCCAATGGGTAGGTCGAGGCTGTCAACAAAGTGATAAAATCCATAATCAAGAAGCATCTGGAAAACGTCGGAGGCTTATGGGTAGATGAGCTCCCTCTTGCCCTATGGGCCTACTGTACCACCCATAAGTCAGCGATTGGCCATACTCCTTTCGCTCTCCGAAGCCATCATTCCTATTGATCTCAAACTCCAATCTCATCGAGTCGCTTACTTTGATCCGAAGACCAACCAAGATCAGTTCTTGGAGTCACTTGATGAAACGACCAAAACTCGCCCTTATGGGAGAGCCCGGATTGAGTTGAGAACACGACAAATCAGAACATAAACAGAAGAACATATCATTGTTATTACAAAAATTACATCAGAGTACAAGAATATAACAATGTATGAATAAAAATATACATTTAATAAATACAATATCAAAGATTTAAAATTACATAGCAGCGAAAAATAATACATAAGTATAATGCATAGCAGAAAATAACAACTGAAAGAGATACACGGATACAGAGATATCCGAATATAGCCCTAGTTGTAATCCAGGATCATGTGAAAAGAAATATCTGCGAAAACTAAAACTGCTAGCTACCCGTGGGGAAAATATGGGTACCCAGAGTTTAGGTTTAAACAATAAACTCTAGGTCAGTCATGGGACTGGTGTGAGAACTAAAATAGTTATTAATCTTTATTTTAAAAGTGGGGAAATCATGGGACCATGCCGTATAACACGGGACGGGTTTACTCCACATGAATCTTAGTTTAAAATAAAACAACGCAATGCTTTTTGAAAAATGAAGCTACTATATGACTCAGGTCCCATCACATAATGCAACACAAGCCGGAGGATAGAGTTTACCCTTATAATAGCCAAACATGCTTGATACATTTAAAACAAATTATTTTGATATTATAAGTACATAGTGTTCAGATACAACTTCAAATATACATGTATCAATCATAGACGACATGGGTACCATATATCATGTCGCCATACTAGTTCGGCAATCAAAACCGCATGGTGTCGTATTGGAAGTTGGATTTCCATCATAAACCATGGCAAGGGACCATCCTTACCGAAATTGAGACAATCTAGCCCATGTCTCAGGACTCAGACTCGGGTGAGCCCCTGGAGCACCAGGGCCGGTCCACAAATACTTTAGTGGATTAGTTATGCCTGAACAATACGTTTCCCTGCCCTATGAGGCATAAAATCTGAGCCACTAGGGACTCAATATCCGAGGTACCTCACTTTCCAACATTCACATAAGTAAAAGATGTTTGGGCTCCATACCATGACTCTACTTCTAGCTAGAAAGAAATGCATGTCCTCCCTGGGGTCCTTCTCCTGTTTCTGGTTCGTACCGGGGTGTGAGGCTCGTGAATTAACGTTATACACAAAGCTATGCTAATTAAAGCTGTGCTTTGATCATTAGCCACAAGACTTTGTTTTTCAACAAAAGCCTTGATCATTTGCATCTTGGCATGCCACACTGACAATTCACGCCATATAACTGATGTCTATCAATATATAACCTCTAAGCTCGTACGTCTCAGAGAAGGGTGTTAAGCAAGAGAATAAATTCTCCGTCAACAAACAGATATATTTTAATAGAAATCAATTAGCATAGAATGAAATCCAATGTCAAACACACATCTATTTACAAGTCTGTTCTGGGTCTGAACGAAACTGGAGGCAACTTATTCCTCTTCCCATATATCCAATACAGGAGAGAGGTCCTCGCATATCCGTCGATCTCCAAGTATGCCTGGACGATCACCAGTTATTACTTTGTCTTGGGTGTACAGCCCAATCAAGACATCAATAATCATCCTTACGATGTGAGGAACTCCGGTCTTCAACCACCGTCTTCATCTTCGACTTTTAATTGTCGTAGTAATTATTCAGAATGGGTTAAACTCGGTCTTTATGAATAACTCGCGTATTTTATAATCAATAATAAAGTGCTATAAAAACACATCATACGCCTCATTCCAATTCAGAATATTCTTTTAATACAGTATTCACATTATTAGGGAAAGGTTCCCATTAATTTTATCAAAGATAAATTCTTTTAAATTTATTCTTTAATCTTCCTTTGGATATCCATTTCAAAAGATTTTATTTTATATTTTATCAATTTTAAACCAAATTAAAGTTTATTCACTAGTCGGGATTAGTGCGTCTTATCGAAGTAATCATTTATTTATTAATCCCAATCCCAACCTATTTATCCCATGGAGAAAAATTGGTAGTACTCTATATCTAACACCCACTGTGTTATCGATAAGTTTAATTACCCTTTTCCGTTAAAATCTAATTAAATATTTAACTATCGCCTAGAATAAAACTGGTGGTACTCCATTCTCGATCATTTCAAGATTTCGATAAATTTAATTATCTCTTTCGCATTTTAATCTAATTAAAGATTCATTAAAACTCTAGTTTAGTTTTAATGTCAAAAATCATTGTTTAATGATTATTCAAATTTAAGAAATTAATCTTATCTTTAACTGGATCAAAGAACAAATGTGATTTAAAAACATTGTCCATGATAAATCCAAAATCTTCTTCCATCAAAATGGAATCTACACGGAAATCATAACAGTATATAATCGATATAAATTCCCGTGTCAGACTAATAATATAAATGAAATAGCGGTAAAGCCTTTTAAATTCCATAAATAGTAGCAGTCTTCATCCACCGAAGCTCGTCTCGATTACTACCCAATCGATTTCCATTCAATTCCAATTTAATATATTATATTGGAATACTTTACTTTGGAAAAATTTCCATTTAAATCTTAATAAAAGATTTAAAATTTTCAAATTATATTTTCAATTTTAATTGGGTTAAAGAATAAATGTCGTTTAAAACACATTTCACGATAAACCCATAATCAACTTTCATTTCAGTTCCAATTAAATGTTAATTAATTGGTAAATATATCTAAATCTTAATTAAAAGATTTAACCTTTTCTCAACTCGGTTTAAGAACAGTGTTATTTAAGACACCATTCACGACAGACCCAAAAATCCAATTTATTTTATTTAATTCTAATTAAATATTAATTAATTGGAAAACTTTATTAAATCTTAATTTAAAGATTTATTCTTTTCTCAGCTGGGTTTAAGAATAGTGTTATTTGAAACACCATTCACGACAAACCCAAAACCCAATTTGACATTAAATAAAAGGCTCTGAAAAGAAATTATACCGACTTATATTCAATACCAAATTCTAAAATCAACAAACATCGTATTGGGGATAACGATATTTATATATCTTCCAAATTCCACAACAATATCCGTATAATCACGGAATCCAATATTGAAATATTCAGAAGATTATCACTACTCAAATCCATTCCAATTCATGCATTGGAAAATTCTGGTTATGTTAAAACCATTTACAAATCCAATTTATTTATTTAAAAACAATGGATTATTATACTAGTTAATAACTAGTTCATTTTAAAAAAATTATATTTTATCTTTTCAAACTTAGATTTTTTCATCTAAAATCTTTCCAAATTATTTATTATGATTTTACATAATTTTTCCATATTTTTAATAATTTTATCAAGGCCCGTACAGTCGGTTTCCAATAACGACTACCGAACTATATTTATAGCGACCTTTTCTGAAATTGATTTGGACATAATCCCAAATCCAACTGTTAGATTTCAATCTCTTATATTCATTGGAAAGCTCTTTTCGATACGAACCCAACAGTTCTGGTTTTAGGAGAATCCGACGGTCAGATCTCCCGTTACATCAATTTGAAGTTAATGGTCGAAATTCGCGAACGGTCGCTGCGTGGCGCGTTCTATTCAGGCCATTAAATGTATATACTATATATATTATATATATTTCGTCGATTTCCATTTAAAGCGTATTTTAAAAATCGTTTATAAATTCGTTTTAAATCGATTCCAACTTCTTTTCCAATTTTAAATCAAAATTGAATATTCTATATCTTTGTCATATTAAAATGATAATATTTTCAAAATATTAAATTTTGAAATCACTTCTTTTCGATATTCATTATAAAATGAATAAAATTGGTCGATATACCCATCCTAGTTTGAAATGGCATTTGACTACATAACTATTTTTATTTTTTCAACATTTCATTTAACACATGAATATTTTATATGGTTTATACATTCAATAAAAATGATATTTTTATTGTTTAGAATTTTTATTCAACACATGACTAATTAATTCACTTCATTAACATGTTAAAAATAATATTTTAACCTATGATTTTTTTTCTTCCTCATTAACATGTTAAAGATGGCATTTTTTTAATCTAACAAAAATGTATTTTAAATATACCTCTTTTATTCTTCATTAACATATTAAATATTACATTTTTTATCTAACAAAAATCTATTCTAACATATGCTTCTTTTATTCTTCATTAACATGTTAAAGATGTCATATTTTATTTAAGAAAAATGTATTTTAACATATGCTTCTTTTGTTGGTTTATACATATAATAAGAATGTGATTTGTATTGTTAAAACATTTCATTTTAAAATATTCTTTATTTAAAAAAAAAATTTAAAAGATTCTTTATTTCTGAATCGGATTGCGACTCAATCAATTACCATATAATTTCATTTATATGGATTTCATACATCGTATGTATTCAAAAATAATGATAACCAATCATTAAACAGTCCATTCATATCCAGAGTGAAATTTACAACTGCGTGAGCATTAAAATAAATAAATAATGCTCATCACAGACTGTCAACCCACCGATTGACATATAATTAGACTCAGGGGAGATGTGAATAAATTATCATCCCCAGACCCATGTGGGGTTTTCAAACAACAACAGTGTATTTAAATAAATTATTGGCTAATAAATTTAACCAATTTCAATTCGCTTTGAATTATTTTCTATTTAACCAAATTTCATTATTCAAATTATAAATGGATATTTATAATTTAATTTCACTATCACATTAATATTAACATTATTTTTAATATGTTAAACATTTCAACATCACAAACAACACACAATACAGTCAATTTAAATTGTCCATGGTCTGTGGACGAGGGAGGTGATCTAACAGGCACAGTATACGATTTATAATGATAAAACTCTACACTGGAAATTCTATATATTGTTATACATGAATTCAATAACATGATAAAATATAGTTTAGTGAGAAGGAGTTCTCACCTTGATTTCCACTCCGTCAGTCTTTATTTCTGAATTTCTGTTTTTAATAAAATTAAACAGCCTATTAATTTTATCAGAATTTCTAATAGCCTCCGTTTCAGTTCTGGTCAGTTCCATGTTATAGAGTTTTTTGTCACGAGTGTAACGCAACTGAAATCATTCAACTCCGTCGCTGTTTGACCAAGATATGATGTTATAAACATTTATTTCATTAATTAGATAATTAAATCATAATTAATTAAATAATTACTCTTTATAATCACGTTTAACAAAATGTTGTTGTTCCCTGTTGGTTTTCTTCATCGTCGACCTTCAGTTTTGAGAAATCCCATTGTCCAGAATTAGGTTTCCACTTTGCGCCTTCCATGCTCGACTAACCCTCGATCCAACACTGCCTCATCGTACCCCTAGCCGTTCTCCATCAGCGCCGGCGAGACTAGCTAACTCGCACCCCCTTGAGCTCTCGATCGGTGTGCGAACAAACGATGTTTGAGGGAGGAAATCTCACAAATTTCTATATGGTTTTCGATCATAGCCTTATGAAATCATAGATCATAGTTTGCTCTTCAATATTTGCTTTAGATCCATGTTGTATTTCGTGGTAATTTGAGAGAGATTAAAGGGAGAAAATATGAGCGTTTCGGTCATTGATTTAGAGGGTGGCGACGGGTCTGTTAGGTTAGGGCTTGGGGTTATAAAGTATGGTATTTATGATAATATTTAATTCTATTTGTTTCTAAAAGGTGAATTTCGTATCTGAACTCTAATTCAAACCCAACGACTGTTGTTCCTAGCCAAATACCCCCATTCCAAACACAATGGGATATGCCCCGTAAGCCAATTCGACTGTTTTGATTAGTTTTTATCAAAATTAAAATATAAATCAATATATATTGAATTTGAGTGCACATTTTAATTTACCGGGGCTACATACTGACTCCAAAAATTCCAAAAAAATAAATCTAGCTATGTTTTGATGATATAGTCGTAACAAAACTAATTTCGTCGAATTTGGAGACCAATGGTCATTTTCTAGTCGATCCAATTTGACTAAAATTGACAAAACACATTTTCTTTTGCCATGCTCACATACTGATTCCAAAAATTATGAAAATTAGAATCTAGCAATAATTTGACATTCCGGATCCAACAAAAGTGGTTTTGTCGAAAATGGAGGTCATTTGCCAAAATGGCTATTTTTAAGGGCTATATATATATATATTTATAATATATATAAATTCTATAGCGACTATTTTAAATTTTAAACTGGACATAAATTTTTATTCCCGTTATGAAATCTTGAATTTTCACATTCGTTAGAAAGATATAATTAAACAGATTCATATGTTTCTGGTTTTACTGAAATCCGATTTATTTTGAATCCTGTACATTCATTTGAAATATAAAATCGAATTTTCAATCTACCGCGCCATTTCACGCTCGTTTTATAATTAAAATAAATTTATGCGTTCTAACTTCGATTAAAATAAAAATTTAAATTGTTATTATTTAAAGTAAATCATTTTAAAGATTCAAAATCCATAAAATAGTTTAAAATAAAAAAATTAAATTGGTTCTGAAAATCCAGATTGTTACAATCTCCCCCACTTAAAATCTTTTCGTCCTCAAAAAGGAATGGAGCTGAATGTTGTTTAACTAACCAACTCAACTTCATTCTGGCTTTCACTCTTTAGCTTTTCAGTTGCTAAGAATTTTCAAGTTTTTTAAATTTTTTGGCTAACACCCTAAATTTTCGAAAAATTTCGCCATAACCTCCTTTGTACAGGGAGACATTTAAAACCTCAACTAGCTACGCAGGCCCCTCACCAATCCAAAAAAAAAAAAGAAAACGCCAAGCGGTTAGCCAATCGGCTCATAAAATCATCCAAACCCAATAAATTAGTAAACATGTACCTGTTTGTCAGGCATACAATTTTATTCCTCTTCTTAGCTTCCCTGCTATGACCTGTTAGATATATATACATGTATATACATGCAATTGCAATCAATTTTCAATTCAGTTCAATATTTTATTTGATTTGGCTAAATTTACTTTCATTTTTCTTATTGGATTTATGGTTCTAATATATTTTTATAAATTAGACTAATAATCGAACAACACAGCCAGCAATCAATTAGTTGATTAAATTTTTAAATGCATAACTTCTACATATACCCAAAAATCTAATTTTGATGCCAAATCACAATAATATATTCTGACTATATTTTGGTTCTCACACCAGTCAATTGGAAATATATAGTGATCCCACTTTCGAAACTCGAACATAATTACTGATGATGACGCGTCAATCATCAGAATTATACCCGGGAGACTAGAGTGAGATTCTATATCCATCCAGTATATTTGAGACTTCAAACACACGTGGATCAGACGTATATTAAAATCTCTATATACTCGATAGTCCAAAATCAATATAAAATAAATATTCCAATACGTACAATAAGATTTTAAATTTTCAAAACAAAATTTGGTCTCATTTTTATTTTAAAAATAATACTCTTTGCACTCGTTCTAGGATACTGCTGATCCTATCTTTAATGAGTCATTCTCATTGGACATTACTAATCCAACCTCTGATGAATTCTTTCATTCGGTTCTAAAGTGTCTTGTTCTCGAGCTCTGTAAACCAAAGCTCTGATACCAAACTGAAACGACCCAAACTCGCCCTTACGGGAAAGCCCGGATTGAGTTGAGAACACGACAAATCAGAACACAAACAGAAGAATATTTCATTGTTGTTACAACAATTACATCAGAGTACAAGAATATAACAGAGCATGAATAAATAATATACAATTGATAAATACAATATCAGAGATTTAAAATTACACAGCAGCGGAAAATAATACATAAGTATAATGCGTAGCGGAAAATAACAGCTGATACAACTAAAAGAGATACACAAATACAGAGCTTTCCGAATATAGCCCCAGTTATAATCGAGGATCCTATGAAAAGAAATATCTATGAAAACCAAAACGACTAGCTACCCATGTGGAAAATATGGGCACCCAGAGTTTAGGTTAAAACAATAAACTCCGGATCAGTCATGGGATTGGTGTGAGAACTAAAACAGTTATTAATCTTTATTTTAAAAGTGAGGAAGACATGGGACCACGTCGTATAACACGGAATGGGTTTACTCCACATGAATCTTAGTTTAAAATAAAACAACGCAATGCTTTTTGAAAAATGAAGCTATTATAAAACCCAGGTCCCATCACACAATGCAACGCAAGCCGGAGGATAGAGTTTTCCCTTATAATAGCCAAACATGCTTGATACATTTAAAACAAATTATTTTGATATTATAAGTGCATAATGATCAAAAACAACTTCAAATATAAATGTATAAATCATAGACGGCATGGGTACCATATATCTTGTCGCCATACTAGTTCTACAATCAAAACCACACGGTGTCACATTAGAAATTGGATTTCTATCATGAACCAAGGCAAGGGATCGTCCTTACCTAATTCGAGACAATCTAGCCCATGTCTCAGGACTCAGGCTCAGGTGAGCCGTTGGAGCGCCAGGGCCGGTCCACAAATACTTTAGTTATGCATGAACAATACGTTTTCCAGCCTTATGAGGCATAAAATCTGAGCCACTAGGGACTCAATATCCGAGGTACCTCACTTTCCAACATCCACATAAGTAAAAAATGTTTGGGCTCCATACCATGACACCACTTCTAGCTAGAAAGAAACGCATGTCCTCCTTGGGGTCCTTCTCTCGTTTCTGGTTCATATCGGGGTGTGAGGCTCGCGAATTAACGCTATACACAAAGCTATGCTAATTAAAGTTGTGCTTTGATCATCAACCACAAGACTTTGCTTTTCAACAAAAGCCTTGATCATTTTCATCTTGTCATGCCACACTGACAATTCATGCCATACAATTGATGTCTATCAATATATAGCCTCTAAGCTCGTACGTCTCAGAGAAGGATGTTAAGCAAGAGAATAAATTCTCCGCCACCAAACAGATATATATTTAATAGAAATAAATTAGCATAGAATGAAATCCAATGTCTGACACATCCATTTACAAGTCCGTTCTGGGTCTGAACGAAACCGGAGGCACCTTATTCCTAGTCCCATATGTCCAATACAGTAGAGATCCTCGCTTATATGGGTGAGCATTATTCAGTTAAACCAAATAAACCAACCAACCCATTTTATTTTGGTTGGTTTGGTTCGATTTTGAAATTAAATTGGTTTGTAATCAGCCCGAAAAAATATTAAGTTTGGTTATCGGTTTAACCAAATTAACCGAACTTTTACTATATATTAAAATTATCGGTATTATAATAATTTTTTTTATTTTAGTTTAGTTATTTAAGTGTGAAAACCCGTAACTTCCCCGTGAAGGAAAGCGCGGATAGTTCGAGAACAAGCCACAGAATAACGCAGACGGAAGAACATTTCATTGTATATTACAACAATTCCATCAGAATACAAGAATATACAGAGTATGAATAAATATTACACAGAAATTGTCAGAGATTTAAATTACATTTAAATACATCACAACGGAAAATAATACAATACACAACTAGAAGAGATATACAGATACAAAGCTTTCCGGATATCATTCCAGCTGTAAACCAGGATCCTGTGAATATAAATCTGCAAAACCAAAACTACTAACTGCCCGTGTCAAAATAAGGGCACCCAGAGTTTAGGTTAAAACAATAAACTCCAGGTCAGTCATGGGATGGTGTGAGAACTAAAACAGTTATTTATCTTTATTTTCAAAGTAAGGTAAATCAAGGGACCACGCCATATAACACGGAACGGGTTTCCTCCCAAGAACACCAGTGCATAAACAACAGCGCAATGCTAAATAAAGAAAAATGAAGCTATTATAAGACCCAGGTCCCATCACACAATGCAACGCAAGCCGGAGGATAGGGTTTTTACCTTATAATAGCCAAGAATGCTTGATACGTTTAAAACAAATCATTTGATACTGTTATAAGTGCATATTGTATAAAATATCTTTAAATCATAAGTATCAATCATAGACAGCATAAGCGCCCCATCCCACTATGTCGCCATACTAGGCTCTACAAATAAAGCTGAAATACACATATTGGAAAGTTGGATTTCCATCATGGTGGCTCCTGATTCGAAAGATCGATCGCGTAGTGCAATTCCCCACGGCTTACGTCCCAGCAAGAGAAAACACCGTAATGCACATCCTCACTTTTGGGACCAGAGTATCACCGCGGCTTACGTCCCAGCGAGAGAAAACACCGCTTACTCTATATATCCCTGAGCACTAAGCTCATCTCGGTCGACCGAATCCATGACACCACTAAGGTGCCCATCCACTAAAAAGCATACTGATCAAACCATCAGTTTACCACCATACCTGGGTGTGAGGCTCGCGAATCAACGCTAAACACAAAGCCATGCTATATCAAAGCTGCGCTTTGATCATCATCGACCAAACTTTGATTTTCAACAAAAGTCTGGATCACTGCATCTCAGCATGCCACACTATCAATCCATATCGTACCACTGATTTCTTCCAATATATAACCTCTGAGCTCGTATGTCTCAGAGAAGGGCGTTAAGCAAGAGAATAAATTCCCCGCCGCCAAACAGATATATATTTAGTAGAGATCAACGAATACAATATAAAGGAATACATTGTCAGACACACCATCCATTTACAAGTCCATTCTAGGTCTGAACGAAACCGGAGGCACTTTCCTCGCATATCCGTCGATCTCCAAGTACGTCTGGACGACCACCAACTGATTCCCTCATCTTGGGTGTACAACCCAATCAAGATCATCAGTAATCACCCAAACGATGTGAAGACTTCCGGTCTTCGACCACCATCATCATCTTCGACTTTTCGTCGAATCGGTTATTCAAAATGGGTATAAACCCGGCCATTCCGAATAACCCGCGTATATAGTAAACAAATGTTACCTAAACACAACATACGCCTCATCCCAATTCAACAGTCACTAACCGTAAATTAGCAAGAGAACAATTCCCCAAATATTAACCCCGAAGGCCGAAACCAACATCAGATCAATACCCAGGAAACCATCCTTCTTAGCTAACCTACAGTTAGTTTCTAAATTTCACGTTCTTAGGGAAAGGTTCCCATTAATTTTATCAAAGATAAATTCTTTTGAAATTTATTCTTTGATCTTCCTTTGGATGTCATTTCAAATCAAATTATGGTTTTCCAAACTAGTCGGGATTAGCGAACCACACCGAAGTAATTATTTATTTTATTTCCCAATCCCAACCTATTCATCCCATGAAGCAAAACTGGTAATACCCCATATCTAATACCACGGTGTTATCGGTAAATTCAATTACCATTTCACGTTCAAATCTAATTAAAGATTTAACTATCGCTTTGGAGCAAAACTGGTGATACTCCATTCTCGATCTTTTCAATCTAATTAAAGATTCATTAAAACTCCACGTAGTTTTAATCTTTAATTGGGTTAAAGAATCAGTGTCATTTCAAAACACGGTTCACTATAAACCCAAAATCACATTACATTTCAGTCAGACCCTAACCATAAATTAGCAAGTGAGCAATTCCCTAAGTATTAACCCCGAAGGCCGAAACCAACATCAGATCAATACCCCAGAAACCATTCAACTCAACTAATCTCCAGTTAGTTTCTGATTTTCTTAACTCATTGGATCTAAGAACAGTATTATTGAAGATACCGTTCACGACAACCCAAAATCACATTCTATTAATTATCGGGTTAAAGAACAAGTGTTATTTAAAACACTGTTCATGATAAACCCAAAAATCAATATCAATTCAATTCCAATCAAATATTATTTAATTGGTACACATCATTAAATCTAAACAAAAAGATTTAATCTTTTCTCAACTGGGTTTAAGAACAGTGTTAATGAAGACACCATTCACGACAAACCCAAATCACATTTGATATTAAATACAAGGCTCTGAATAGAAAATATATCGACCTATATTCAATATCAAATTCTATGACCAACAAATATCGTATTGGAAATAACGATATAAATATATGTTTCAAATTTCCCATAACAATACCTGTATAATCACAAAATCCCACATCGAAATATTCCGAAGACAATATCGATTCAAATCCATTTCCAATCAATATATTGGAAATCATGGTTATTTTCAAAACCATTTCAAATCCACTTTATTTATTTTAAAAATAAATAAATTATTATTCTAGTTCAAAACTAGTTCATTTCGATAAAAATATATTTTTATCTTTCCAAATATGGAGTTTTTCATCCCAATTTTTCCCAAATCATTTCTTATGATTTTACACAAATTATTGATATTTTAAATAATTTTATCAAGGCCTGTACAGTCGATTTCCATCAACGGCCATCGAACTGCACTTATAGCGACCTTTTCCAAATTTGATTTGGATATAATTCCAAATCCAACCATTAGATTTCAAATTTCTAATATTCGTTAGAAAGCCCTTTTTGATACGAACCCAACGGTTTCGGTTTTAGGAGAATTCGACGGTCAGATCTCCCGCAATGTCCGTTCGAAGTCGATGGTCGAAATTCACGAACTGCCGCGGCGTGGCGCGTTCTATTCAGGCCATTGTATATATAATATATATATATATATATTATATATATTTCGTCGATTTCCATTTTTAAAACGAATTTTATAAATCATTTCAAATTTGTTTCAAAATAATTTCAACCTTTATTTCAAATTCAAATCAAAATTGAATTTTCCCTTATAAATTCTTTTTACATTCATTTCTATTTGATTTCAATTCGAATCGATTTCAATTCTATTTCAATTCGTTTTCTATTCAATTCAATTTGAATTCGTTTTCTATCCAGTTCAATTCAAATTCGTTTTCTATTCAATTCAATTTGAATTCATTTTCTATTAAATTCAATTTAAATTCGTCTTTTATTCAATTCAATTCGAATTCGTTTTCTATTCAATTCAATTCAAATTCCTTTTCTATTCAATTCAATTCAAATTCGTTTTCTATTCAGTTCAATTAAAATTCGTTTTCTATTCAATTCAATTTGAATTCGTTTTCTATTCAATTCAATTTAAATTCGTTTTCTATTCAATTCAATTCGAATTCGTTTTCTATTCAATTCAATTCAAATTCATTTTTTATTCAATTCAATTTGAATTCGTTTTCTATTTAATTCAATTCAAATTCGTTTTCTATTCAGTTTAATCTAAATTCGTTTTGAATTTCAATTCTTTTCAAAATATCAGATTTTGAAATCACTTTCGATATTCATTATAAAATGAATAAAATCGGTATAAATATCGTTCACGTCAAAATGGCGTCAATCTAATCAACACGGCTTCATATATTTCTATTTTCAAATATTCTATTTCAAATATTTCTTTTTTCAAATATTTCTATTTCAAATATTGAATGAAGCCCAATCAATTACCATATAATGTTAATTATATGGATTTTCTACAACACATGTATACAATAACAACGATGAAAAATCAACCATCATCCAAAGTGCATTCTACACTGTATAAGCATCGAATATAAATATTTAACGCTCATAACAGTCTGTCAATCAATCGATCGACATACAACTAAACAATCGGGATTAGTGTACGTCAAATATCATCCCAATACCCGTGTGGGGTTTCAAACAATCAAACACAGATTTTATTTGTGCAGTTGGGCGATGTGTAAAATTTATCGTCCCAATCAATATCAGTCAAAGGTGTGTATATAAACAAATCGTCCGATTTGTTTATTTTTATTTCATTTCATAAACACGTTAAAAATTATATTTTTAACTATAAAATATTTTCCACTATATAAATATTTTATTTTATTTCACATCACATCACACAATCAACTACACATCAAAATCAAACAAACAAGCATACAAGCCGTCCATGGTCTGTGGACGACGGGTGTCGGGTGCTACTAAACACCGTCTGCATCCTAGTATATATTATTAACTAGAAAACAAAATTAAAAGGTGAGAAGTTCTCACCGAGGGTTCCACTCCGCCGTGCTTTACTGTTTAACTGCTGAATCGTCTGGATTCCTTTGAAATTCTATTGCAGTCCTTTTCGCGCTGTTCAAATAAAAATTATATTTCTATTGCTTCATTTCAATAAATAAAAATCCTATTTTTATTTCTACTTTATATAATCTTACAACGCTTCATTCTATATAAAAATTATATATTTTTATATTTCTACTTTTCATATAAAGATCGAATTTTTATATCATCACTATAAAAATCACATTTTTACTTCATTATATATATAATAAAAATCAGATTTTTATTTTGCCACATATATAAAGATAATATTTTTATATTCTCTATTATATAGAAATTCTATTTTCAATACACTACACAAGTAAAAATCATATTTTTATATTTCACATATGATAAAAAATCCGATCTTTGATGTGATAAAAATCCGAGTTTTTCGAATATAAAAGTTCAAGCTTTTTACCTTATAGAATAAAAATACCATCTTGTTTATTTCAAGAACCACTTCTTTTTAACGAAATGAAAATCAAACCTTTTAACGAAATAATAATCAAACCTTTTATATGCTTTCATATAGATAAAAATCGAATTTTTATTATCAAGAATAAATAAAAAAAATGGAAAAACTCACAGTGGTTAACTGAAAAAGGGGAGTGCTGTTCGTCTTACGAAGAGGTGGAGTGCTGAGTTGCGAGGTTCGTCGGAGGTGGCTCCGATCAGTGGTGGCGCGAATTAGGGTTACGGTTTGGTGGCGGTTTAGGGTTCTCCGGGGGGTGCGCTCTGGTCTGGAGGAAAAAGGGAGGAGGTGGAGGTGAAGGGGGCTCGTTCAGGTAGAGGAGGGTCGGAGTGGAAGGGGGGCACGTGACAGGTGGCGCGGCAAAGGTGTTCGGGTCCTAGGGCTTCACGGTGAGGTTGACACAAGGGGAGAGGATCAAAGAGGAGAGGGAAGAGAGAGGCTGGGCGTGCTCCGACGAGCGGAGGTGGTGGATCGCCTCCGGGGTGGAGGCGGTGATCGAGCGGCGCAAGGAGGCGGGGGGGGGGGGGGGGGGGGGGCGACTGTAAAAGGCGCGTTTTTTTATTTATTTATTTTGAGATCTGAAAATGGTCAATGGTCAGGGAGAGAGGAAAGTAAAGGGAAGTTATATAATAATATATTTATTATTTTAATTTAATTTTCTTCTTATAAAGCAACTTCTTACTTTGAACTCAAAATCGAACCCACCGACTGTTGCCCCTAGCTAATTACCCCCATTCCGAACACAATGGGATATGTCATGCAGGCTGATTCGATCGTTTCGATCAGTTTTCGTCAAAATCAAAATATAACTCTATATATTGAATTTGAACGCATATTTCAACTTACCGGGGCTACATACTAACTAGAAAAATTCCAGAAAAATATTTTCTAGCTTCGTATTGACGATACGGTCCTAACAAAACTAATTTCGTCGAATTCTGAGACCGTTTGAAAAATGACCATTTTCCAGTCGATTAAAATCAACTGAAACTGGTCAAACGCGTTTTCCTCTGCCACGCTCACATATTGATTCGAAAAATTATGAAATTTGAAATCTAGCAATAACTTTACATCATGGACCCAACAAAAGTGGTTTCATCGAAATCCGAGGTCGTTTGCAAAATTCCCATTTTTAAGGGCCTGAATTCCATAGCGACTATTCAGAAATTTCAACTGGACCTATCTTTTTACCCCCGCTATGAAATTTTGATTTTTCGGATTCGTTGGAAAGATATCATCAATTAGATTCCATTATTTTTGGTTTCACTAAAATCCGGATTATTTTGCACCCGGTATGTTCAATTGAAGTTTGAAATCGAATTATCGAACTACCGCGCCCTTTTCAATTCCTTTTTATAATTATATATAATTATTTATATTCTAACGACGACGTATATAATATATACGTTCAAATTCTATTCAAAATAAATTTCTCGTCGATATTATTTAAAATAATTCATTTTAAATAATCAAAATTCGCTAAAATTGCCAAAATGAAAATTTTAAAATGGCCCAGATTTTCGTGTTGTTACAATCTCCCCCACTTAAAACTTTTCGTCCCCGAAAAGGAACAAAGTCAAAAGTGGTTTGATCAATCAACTCTACGTTCGGTCTGGCTTCCATTCTCCAACTTTTCAGTTTTTGAGAATTTTCAAATTCTTCAAAAATTTGGCTAACACCCTAAATTTTCGAAAAATTTCGCCATAACCTCCCCTGCATCGGGAGCCACGGGAAAATCCCGAAATTGTCATACAGGCCTTCTGATCTCAAAAAGAAAAAGAAAAAGCCAAGCGGCTAGCCAATCGGCTCATAAAATCATCATCACCCAAACAAAATAGTAAATTATAGTGAACATGTACCTATTTGTCGGGCAAACAAATTTTATTCTCTGCTCTAGCCTCCTTGCTATGACCTGTTCAATGTAAGTACATGTATATGCAAGCAAATGCAATAAATTTTCAATACAACTCACTTTTTGGTACAAGTTGACTAAATGGTTCAAAATTTAATTAATCAAACAACACAACCATCAATCAATTAGTGGGTTATCGTTTCAAATTCATAACTTTGATATATAGTCAAAAATCACATTTTTGATGCCAAATCACAACAATAAGCCCTATCTAATTTTGGTTCTCACACCAGTCAATAGGAAATATATAGACGTCCTACCTTCGTCACTCGAACATAAATACTGATGATGCGATCGCTATCATTAGAATTACCCCCGAACGACTACAGTGCGATTCTATATCTATCCAGTATATTAAAACTTCAAATACCCGCGGATCAGACGTATACGTAAAGTCTATATATACTGGACTGTCCAAATTCAAACATAATAACTAATCAAATACGAATAGTTTATTTAAATTTTCAAAACAAAATTTGTTTTCATTTTCAAAATTATACTCTTCACACTCGTTCTAGGATACCACTGATCCCATCTCTAACGAGTCATTCCATTGGATATTACTAATCCATTATCTGATGAATTCTTTCGTATGGTTCTAATGTGTCTTGTTCTCTGAGCTTTGTAAACCAAAGCTCTGATACCAACTGTGAAAACCCGTAACTTGCCTGTGAAGAAAAGCGCGGATAGTTCGAGAACAAGCCACAGAATAACGCAGACGGAAGAACATTTCATTGTATATTACAACAATTCCATCAGAATACAAGAATATACAGAGTATGAATAAATATTACACAGAAATTATCAGAGATTTAAATTACATTTAAATACATCGCAGCGGAAAATAATACAATACACAACTAGAAGAGATATACGGATACAAAGCTTTCCGGATATCCTTCCATCTGTAAACCAGGATCCTGTGAATATAAATCTGCAAAACCAAAACTACTAGCTGCCCGTGTCAAAATAAGGGCACCCAGAGTTTAGGTTAAAACAATAAACTCTAGGTCAGTCATGGGACCGGTGTGAGAACTAAAACAGTTATTTATCTTTATTTTCAAAGTAAGGTAAATCAAGGGACCACGCCGTATAACACGGAACGGGTTTCCTCCCAAGAACACCAGTGCATAAACAACAACGCAATGCTAAATAAAGAAAAATGAAGCTATTATAAGACCCAGGTCCCATCACACAATGCAACACAAGCCGGAGGATAGGGTTTTTACTTTATAATAGCCAAGAATGCTTGATACGTTTAAAACAAATCCTTTGATACTATTATAAGTGCATATTGTATAAAATATCTTCAAATCATAAGTATCAATCATAGACGGCATAAGCGCCCCATCCCACTATGTCGCCATACTAGGCTCTACAAATAAAGCCGAAATACACATATTGGAAAGTTGGATTTCCATCATGGTGGCTCCTAATTCGAAAGATCGATCGCGTAGTGCAATTCCCCACGGCTTACGTCCCAGCAAGAGAAAACACCGTAATGCACATCCGCACTTTTGGGACCAGAGTATCACCGCGGCTTATGTCCCAGCGAGAGAAAACACCGCTTACTCTATATATCCCTGAGCACTAAGCTCATCTCGGTCGACCGAATCCACGACACCACTAAGGTGCCCATCCACTAAAAAGCATACTGATCAAACCATCAGTTTACCACCATACCGGGGTGTGAGGCTCGCGAATCAAAGCTAAACACAAAGCCATGCTATATCAAAGCTGCGCTTTGATCATCATCCACCAAACTTTGCTTTTCATCAAAAGTCTGGATTACTGCATCTCAGCATGCCACACTATCAATCCATATCGTACCACTGATTTCTACCAATATATAACCTATGAGCTCGTATGTCTCAGAGAAGGGCGTTAAGCAAGAGAATAAATTCCCCGCCGCCAAACAGATATATATTTAGCAGAGATAAACGAATACAATATAAAAGAATACAATGTCAGACACACCATCCATTTACAAGTCCGTTCTAGGTCTGAACAAAACCGGAGGCACTTTCCTCGCATATCCGTCAATCTCCAAGTACGTCTAGACGACCACCAACTGATTCCCTCATCTTGGGTGTACAGCCCAATCAAGATCATCAATAATCACCCGAACGATGTGAAGACTTCCGGTCTTCGACCACCGTCATCATCTTCGACTTTTCGTCGAATCGGTTATTCAGAATGGGTATAAACCCGGCCTTTCCAAATAACCCGCGTATATAGTAAACAAATGTTACCTAAACACAACATATGCCTCATCCCAATTCAACAGTCACTAACCGTAAATTAGCAAGAGAACAATTCCCCAAATATTAACCCCGAAGGCCGAAACCAACATCAGATCAATACCCAGGAAACCACCCTTCTTAGCTAACCTACAGTTAGTTTCTAAATTTCACGTTCTTAGGGAAAGGTTCCCATTAATTTTATCAAAGATAAATTCTTTTGAAATTTATTCTTTGATCTTCCTTTGGATGTCATTTCAAATCAAATTATGGTTTTCCAAACTAGTCAGGATTAGCGAACCACACCGAAGTAATTATTTATTTTATTTCCCAATCCCAACCTATTCATCCAATGAAGCAAAACTGGTAATACCCCATATCTAATACCACGGTGTTATCGGTAAATTCAATTACCATTTCATGTTCAAATCTAATTAAAGATTTAACTATCGCTTTGGAGCAAAACTGGTGATACTCCATTCTCGATCTTTTCAATCTAATTAAAGATTCATTAAAACTCCACTTTGTTTTAATCTTTAACTGGGTTAAAGAATCAGTGTCATTTCAAAACACGGTTCACTATAAACCCAAAATCACATTACATTTCAATCAGACCCTAACCATAAATTAGCAAGTGAGCAATTCCTTAAGTATTAACCCCGAAGGCCGAAACCAACATCAGATCAATACCCCAGAAACCATTCAACTCAACTAATCTCCAGTTAGTTTCTGATTTTCACTACTACAAAACAAGCCTGTTGCGTCGTCTCAATTGCGTCAGTTCTACAAACAACAGATGCTAATAGCATTAATTGAGTCGGTTCTTCCTAAACTTTTGAAGCAATTGTCATAGGTGAAGCATTAAAAGAGTTAAAAATGTGTTTAGCGTCGGTTGTACATCATTTTTGAAGCATATGAGCAGAAGCAAATGATTTTTATTGCATCACAACGTTAACAACTAATGCAAGTATATTAAATGTAAAATAAAAAATTGGCACAGTCTTTTAATCCTGTTTCCATGTTTTCCCCGCTTTATTTTCACTTTCGCGGCAGAAATAAAAAAATAACCCCAACTACAGATTCGCCGAGATTTCCAAAAGGGGAAATAAACCCCAATTCTCAACTGCAATTCTTCTCTGCTAAAAATAAAAATCAAAGGGATCGAACCCTAAATCGGCGGATCAGACCTACCATAACAGATCAAATCCCAAAACCAGTTGAATCGACGCTCAGATCTTCACTGTCCATCGCCAAACGCTGCAAAATGCCTCCTTGTACGATGCTGCAGCTAGCTTGGTATTTTAGTTATAAATAATTCTATATTTTATAAATTGTAGCTTGCATATTTGATTAGAATCAATTTTAGTATATATGTCAAATTTGATGTTTATCCTTGTAAATTCGTTATGGTACTGATTCCCACCCTTTCCCTAATTTTCATCCAATTTCACGAGTTTTAATTCAATTGAGTTATTCATAATCAAGTCGAGTTTGCAAATATGGTGTTATTTCGGTCAAGAATTTGTGGGCAATATGACATCAGCCTGCATAAAATTGTTGTTAAGCAGTGTAACTGTGATATCCTTAGCGTGGAAAGCCTATTCAAACAATGATTGAAAGGTGGATGTTGTGGAGTTTTGTATTAATCTACCTAATTGGGATAATTTTATTGTGTATTTAATATAGTGTGCTGCGAAGGGCACATGACTTTACATTTTCTATTTCTATTGGTAGAAAATATCATCAAAATTGAATTTTGTATTAAGGAACCCAGAAATCGATGGGGCTACTGTATTTTAAGTAGGATGTCATTCTTTGACCAAAAAGTATCCTACGTGCTAAGGCTATACGATGCTCCATAGTTGTTTGAACATGATGTTTGGTCATTTTTAGGGTAATTCGTCGCTGGTTAATAATTTCTTATGGAGTGAAATAAATAAATAAAAAAAGTATTAGGGAGTACACATTTTATTATTAAATTTATCAAAGTTTGTACAGTATTAGTATAATTGAAGGTGCTCTTGGGTCCATGTGGTGGATATACGTGAGTTAAATATGTAACAAACACATTCGTACAACATACCCCTCCCCCCCCACCTGGGGGGGTACTATGTTAAATATATTAGCAGCCGCAATGAAAAGTATTTTGCAGTCTATAAACTCTTATGCTGTTTTTCAGGGTATTTAAGTAATGTCGAAGCCATAAAGCAAACTTTAGATGAAGAAAATCTTGGATATTTTGATGTAAAAGGCCAAGTTTATGTCGAGGATTGGATAAAGGAATTAATCAAGCGCAAAGGTTTTCAAGTACAGTTCCTTGCAGCATTCTTATATACACTCATTTTTTTTTGGAATAATCTCTTTCTTCTTTTTACCTGCTTGGCAATGCATTGCTGAGTGAAAAATACACACACTTTGGCTAATATTACATTGTCAAGTGAAAATTAGCATCGCAGTCTATTTTTCTGGCCAAAAGTTGGTAAATGGTTAAAATCACAGTAGTTTTATACATTTTTTATGGTTGTAGAACAGAGAGTACCGCCCAGCTGCGATTTCTTTTTTTTTTTTTTTTTTTTTTTTTTAACATCACATGCGATTAGTTCTCGCACAACACTTGACATACATATCTATGCAATATATGGTGACTACTGCATGTTAAATGCTCTTGTTTATAGGTTATATATTTCATGGTCAACGTGAACGCTTATCTTCTTTGTTAGGTTGCACCAGCTGAGCTTGAAGCAATTCTTATATCTCATCCTCAGATACTAGATGCTGCAGTTGTGCCGTAAGTAGTTATCTATAAATCTATGTCTGTATTTTGACATATATGTTCATGCATAGATCCTTTTCACATCATATGTGTGTGTGTGTGTGTGTATCTTCAGAAAGGCTGATGCTGAAACTGAAGAAGTCCCAGTTGCCAACGAACTGAATCAAGAGGGAGACAAAGCCCACTGTGCACAAAGGAGCTTGCTACGTAGTTGCACATCATCTGAATGTTGTATTGATATTTAAATACAGTGCTTTCATTAAATTCTGTGATATTGGACTAACAAAGTGGTATTTTATTAATTCCTTGTCGCCAGATATAGCCGCATGAAATTTCCTCTTATAAATAGAAGGGCAATTGATGCTCTCGGACGTTGAGCCTTTATGATTCAAGAAGCCCTTTTAGGTTGATTTAATTTACTTATTAATATTTCTGCTTTTGGACCCGACCTTACCCGACTAGATTACCCACGAACAGGCAAAATGTGCCAGGTTGATTCAATTTTGCCAGCCATAATGTGATGCGAAATAGTTCTATAGACAAAAATATATTCTGTTAAACAGTTAAAAGCATATCTATGAAATGGGTAAAAACTTTAATAGTGCTGGTTACTGGAATTGAATTATTGGCTTGTTGTTTAAGTGGGCAATGCCGTAAATGCACTACCTACTGGGGTAAAGCATCATTGTTTTGGTTTTACTCACATGTCATTTTTATTCAACTAATAGCATTATATTTTTATTTCCTTGACTTTGGCCTATTGTCCAAGCACCAGAGATCTCTGGGCTGTCTGAGCGCCAGGCCTACTACTGTGGAATAAACATATATTTATTGCTATTCTTCTTATGGGTTTTGGAACATATGTTAAAATTAGTGGAGGAACCTATTGGCTAAAATAATAGCCATTCTAGTAAGAATAGGAAAGTATGTATATCATTTTCTGTGCACTTGATATGTCTAACATATGTGAATTGTATACATGTCATTTATGTGTTTTTCACTAATATGGCATCTCTTATGTTTTTTGCAGCAAAAGCTACTGCACATACCTTGTTTGTGCTAAAAATTTGCTGAAAGAGCTCAAGGTTAAGTTTGTAGCAATTGAGTTGGATCATGAAAGTAAGAAGTTGTCTCTTGGACGTAATATTGTTGGTTGATGCTCCACTTTTCAATTTTTTAAGCGAGAAGTTGTCAGTTTGTGCTAAGTAATTAACATCGGTATAGGATGGTCAATGTTTAGCATCTTAAACTTCGATTTTATTTTTCTCTGCAAAATATCAGTTAAAAATTATGGTCATCAATATATTGGCTAAAAGTTGCAGATTTAACAGGCCCTCTGAGGCAATTTGCTTGCAAGAATGTCCAAATATTTGGTAGTCTGAAAAAGTCTCTTGAATATTTAATTTGTCAAATAAAAATTCTACTTAATGTTTTGTAAATAAGAACCTTAAACCTTTTACAAATATATCTATCAATGTTTTCGAAACAGGATTTGAGTCGTTAATTGTAAAGTTTAAATTTTAAATCAAAAGTGGGTTAATATCGTCAATTGTAGTATACAAAATCATTGATTACTATTCTAAAGTAATAAGTAGTCTATCTAAACTTAATTACCAAGCTTGAGTTTCTAAAGTAAACCTAAAACTTGAGGGCGTGTTTGACCTGAAAATAAGTTGTGCCCTCGGTTTTCAACATGTATTTCACTTCGTGTGGGGGAAAAGGATAAGTTGGAAAATCCTTGTCATTATAACAAAGGGATGAAAGGAAAAAGAGAACACAAAGTTTGATATTTTCCAGAAAGGCAAAAACAAGAAAATTCTTTGAAAATTATATATATCAGGACCATTTTTATACAGAATGTCATGAACTAAGGATTTTAATTTACATCTCTGGGCATTTGATCACTAAATCATCATCTGTTTTCAAATATTTTGACAATTTTATTTGCATATCAAAGGTGACGGTGCAGAAACTCAAGCAACACTTCTAGAAATAACCAGGCAAAGGACTGTTCCCAATATCCTTATTGGTGGAAAGCATATTGGTGGCTGTGATGGTAATGTTACATACATTCTAAGAAGAATATAACGACTGCAAATTCAATGTTGCAAACTCAAGCATATTGGTGGCTCTAACCTGAGATTTTAAAAATTTTAGATTCAGATCTCCAGACATCATCTAACAACTGCAAAATTTATCTGAAACAAGGCAATTTCAATCCTGTATTGCTTACAAACGAACAAACCTTACTAAACCCATAAAACCGTTCTTCAGCAAATTCAATGTTTCTACATGTTAATGTTTTTGCTCTTTTTGATTGTAAAGCATCTTGTTTTTTCTTTTCTTTTTCCTCTAGGTAGATTCTTCAATCAAATGATAAGTTTGACACATTATGTAGAACTTTTTTTTGGTTCTGAAGCATCTCAAGTAACAGTACAACCTATTAACTTTGATCCTGTCTTTGGAATTCAGTAAGAGTTAGTAAGCGTTTTTTTCTAATTAAAAAAGGAAAAAGAAAAATAATAGCAGTTTGATTTAGAACATTTTTTTTCCAGTTCCTTATGGTACTAAAAACTGTACTTTTTGCTGCTGTGCATATGCTATCATTTAGGCACGCGATATCTTTGAGTGAAGACTAAAGAAATATTGGATTATGCCTACAAATAGTTCATATGTTACTTGCTTACATCCTAATCCTACATAAGAAATAGATAGGTTATACGCCAATGTCTACCCGTGTTGACAACAAGCGGTTTGATTGTGTTGAAAACAAGTTTTAATGCGTAGTGGTAAAATATATAAAGCATTTATCAACCATCTACTTGTTCCATTTCCATTTGCTAAGGTGCTTTGAATGAATTTGCTATCTGTACACTAATGTTGTCCCTCCCTCCTCTCTTTGGAACGATGCAGTAGCTTACCGATCAAGTGCTTTGAGCTCATTATGGCTCCCAGTATAAATATCTATTTAAAAAATTGAAATAACTGATTCTGAGAATAATGATGTGGGGACTATTATAAACGAAGATATCCAGTTCGCCTATGTATTCATTAAATCGAGCACTCAAAAACTTCTAGCATACTTTTATTTTAATGCATTGGGCTAAAGTTAATTAATTAAAGTAAAATATATTTGATGTAATCAATCCTTCATGATACCGTTAAGACGTTTACATTATAGACTAACGTTTTTGTGAAGTCTATCAAAATTCGCACTAACTTTTATGATTGAATCTTAAAGGCTATGATTTTTTTAACTGGTTGATTTTCTGCTTGGGATCAAGTGTCTTGCAAGGAAGAATGTTTCAATTGTATATGCCCTACAGCGGGGTTGGGTTCCTTAAAAATGTCTAGAATTGTAGGAGTTGAAAGAAGATTAGGCAAGATGGATGCAAATGGGGTAGAGCCGCTGGTCACTTGAGGTGACACACCGAGCGAATTGGAATTAGGAAAGAAAAAAAAACAGAGGGGGTAGTAGAAAACAAGGGAAGAGTAGTATTTACAGTGGCAGATGAAATCACAAAGGAAACAGGGCTAACCAAGAGGACACGGTGGTAATGAGAGGTAGGGATTTGAGAAGGATAAGTGGCAGCCATGGGTTTGACATGATAGGACACATCCTTAAAAGGAGCATGCATCTTCTGTTTGAAAGCTGGAGTAACATCTCTACTGGTTTTCCTTTTTCGTTTGTTTATCCATTTTGATGCTTCATCATCATTAGAAACCGCAACATTTTGTTTCACAGGATCTTTAGGTTTGGCCTGAACTGGAGAGGAGGGGCAGTTATTAAGCAAACAAAAATGGGCGAGTCCATCATCCTTCATCCTAAAAGGTCTGCTTGTTTTATCTTAATGAAGGATTGTTGTTATTATTTTTTAAATTATTAATTTTGAAAGCTGGAATGTTTGATTTGAAACAACTGAATATATTTCAGAATTTTGTCCGCTTTGCTAAGCCAAATTCAGAAAAGATCAAACTTGCCGTTGGCTTTTGCTCCTGACATTCAGGTTTGCAATACTTAATTTAGCTGCACTTTCTATTATTGGTGCAATGGCTGATGTTGCTACATGCATACTGAAATATTTAAATCAGTGTTATAGATTTCATGCCATAGCATGCTTATCCTTTTTTTTCGATTTGGCTGTATCGCCTGCTTTTTTTCCCTTTAATCTACAGTCTTAAATTAAAATGATATCTTTTTAGCTTCCACTTTGAATCTGGTGCCAAATGTTTTATTACTTAATTTAGGTAAGAAAACGAGGTAAACCAATAATTAAATTTGATGATTGGTCTACATTCCAGGTTCGCTGCACTTGACTCATATATAAGATAGCTAGAACTCTAGTCTTACGAAGAAGAAAACCTATAACCAAGTTCGTAAAAGTTAGGATTGAAGTTCTTTTATGAAAAATTTATTGCAGTTAGTACAAATTATTTGATTCATGGATCTTTACATGTATCCATGTCCATGCGACCATGAATATCGCTTGGAGAAAAACATATAACTTTGCATGTTATGTATACTTGAAATTTCATATGAAGTGCCTGTTTCCATATTGATGCTGATTTTTTTTTTCTAATGTTTGGGAGCTTCAGTATCCTCTCTGGTATCATTTGGGTTCTCAGCGACTTGATATATAACTTAATCCTTACTTTTATTCGACTACACCTCTCCATACTACAATCAGTTCTCAGTTGGATTTTCCGGTGTCCTATTCGCCATGAAAGTGGTTCTCAATTCACAAGCAGATGACTTCACCTATGTGCATGGCATGATGGTTCCATCGAGACATGCAGCCTGGGGTGAGTTGATATTGATTCAGTTATTTGTACCTGGAGTTTCTTTTCTTGGTCATTTAGGAGGCATACTTGCAGAGCTGGTTTATCTACGACTGAGAGATGCAAGTTCAGGTCAGGACCCGGTTACTAGTCTTATAAGGAATTTTGTATGGATGATCAAGCTTCCTTGTAGGTTTGTTCTAAATTTGTTTCGGAGTGGACATAGAATTTATGGAAGAGGAAGAGTTGGAACTGGATATGGGTATTGGAGATGTAATGTTTGTACATTTGATAATTCTGATTTGTTGGAAATTTGCGAGATGTGCAGTGCAGAATGTGTAGACAGTCGAGGAAATTCTAATGGAAGGCAATTTGGTGGTTCTCAAGAGCTTAGCGCTGAGGAGGTTAGGCAGAGGAGGCTAGAGAGGTTTGCTCGATGAGAAGAATGACACTGATGTTGGTTATTCCGTGTAATTTGTGCTGAAGATGATGGTGAGCAAATCGTACATGGCAAACACTGTAAGATTTTTATCTTTGATTGGTTTACTTCTGATAAAATACAAAATTAGGCAAGCTACAAGCATTATAATTGTTTTGTGACTATACGTAAAGTGATTATTATTTCTTAACATTTTAATGAAAATATTCCTTGGAGAGTGGTACTGTATACACTTCAAAATTCATCTAGAGTTACAGCTATGAATTGATTGTGGCGTACACTATCAAGATTATACACTTAAACAACGTATGTCCAACTTAAGTTCACTTTCTTGTATTGTGTTACCTATCAGTATGGATTAAACGTGTACCTGGGCTGAAACAAGGCCCATCAGAGTAGTGGGAGATACCACAAAAGGATTGTCTGTACTGGAATTAAGAGAGAATTAAAAATTGAATTTTCTTTTTCTTCTTCTTTTGTTTACTATCCCGCTTTTGTTCTGCTATTTCTTTGTTTAAACCCCTTGTTTATCATATATCATCTTCTCCTAAACTGAACTCCTTACACTGTCGCAACTTATAGAATGAGGAATCAGTTTGGATCCTTTGCATATTTTCCAAATGAGATATTCTAGTCGACTAGAATTTTTTTATGCTTAGGCAATGTCACAAATTTGGGATACTTTTGGGGTGTGCGATGTTAAATAGTCTCAACGATCTATAAAAGAGTTGCTCGTACATGGCTCTCGTTCTTGGTTTCAACTGTCACTGTTTTACATAAATTTATTCTTAGCTTTCATCATTCTACGGCATTTAAACATGTTAAGAAAAGAACCAAACCATAGTCTGTTCATGTCTTTAGGGAACTTCAGTGAAGATCCATGATTGATTTTGTCGGTTTGATTTAACCTTGCCTTATGTGATGTGCAAAGGACCAAGTGATGGAACTGGTCGGGAATGAGAGCCCATTACAGTTTATTCAATACAGGTTTTGAATAAACGAGAAATGATAGAAAAAAGGGTAGCAGCAGCAATTCTACTGCTACTGCTGCCTTACTTACTGCAGCCCGTGCTACTTATCCACCGTAGTGGATTCTCTACCCATTCCCCCCTGGTCTGAACCTTTATTATGTTTTTCTTTTATTACTACTACTATTATGTGGAAATTTGGTTGACTTTCTAGAAGTCAAATTAATACATGAGAACACCTCCCCAGTTGTATTTCTTTGGTCCTTCCATCCTGTTTTCTTGATCAAATCACTATTTGTATATATGTGCACTGTCTTTAAATAATGTTTTTTTTTGGGTAAATTTTTGTAGCACCGCTGCATTGGTGCAAATGCACCAAAATGGTTCAGCTGCATCACTGCAAGGGTGCAAATGCACCATGCAGTGGTGCATTTGCACCAAAGTAGTGCTGCTGCACCATTGCATGGTGCATTTGCACCAAAGTGGTGATGCTGCACCACTGTATGGTGCAAATGCACCCTTGCAGTGGTGCAGCAGCACCACTGCATGGTGCAGCTGCACCCACTGCAAGGGTGTAGATGCACCAAAGTAGTGCTGCTGCACCACTGCATGGTGCACTTGCTCCCTTGCAATGGTGCTGCTGCACCACTGCATGATGCAAATGCACCCTTGCAGTGGTGCTGCAGCACCACTGCATGGTGCATTTGCACCAAAGTGGTGTTGCTGCACCGCTGCATTGAGCATTTACACCACAGTGGTGCATTTGCAAAATTGCACCACAGTGGTGCATTTGCATCCTTGGAGATTTAATCTATTATGCATCATTTGCTTTTTAATCCTTTTTTTTTTGAACAAAAAGGTACTTATATAACAGAAAAGGATACAAAGGAAAAGGTTCGAGCTGGAAATAAATACAAGACCACACAGAACAAATACTATACACCAACCACTAAACCAGCTCGAACCCAAACAAGACACACAACAAGACACTTACATACCACAAAAGACACTCAACATAAAAACACAAAACAAAGCCTTGAACATCACTTGCTGAAGAAATAAGAAGCCCGGAAATCCCAACAGCAAAACGCAACAGAAGACCAATATCCAGCTATTAGGAGCAACACATAAGAATAAGCCAAATCCACTCCAGGCCCGGAAAAGCTCAAAATGATATAACTCAAAGGCAACTCCAAGAAGCCTAAAAACTAAGACATGCAAAATCAATAGCAGCCAAGCATAACCACACATGAGTCGAAGCAAATATCCCACAACAAAACTAGAAGATAGCCAACGAGGATCAAGCTTACTGATAGACCAAACAACTAAACTAGTACCCATAACCTTTGAACCCAAGAAACATGCCATTTACTCCAAAAAAGAAATCAAACTAACACAACTAAAAAAACCAACCACCATGCAGAAAGCAAATATCTGAACCCACTACAAATCAACCTCAAACAAAACTCCTTCAAGCACAACCAACACATGCAGAGCATGTAACTTTACAGTACCAGAAAACATAAAGACAGAAGAGAGAATTATTTCTTTGAAATACCATCATTAATAATTCCACCTGGAGAACACCCCCCCCTCATTGATTTTCTTCGACTTTGACCTAGATTGATATTGGGAGACAAGTTTAACCCACTCAGGGTTTGTCTCCACAAATGGCTCGTCATATTTAGCCTTACTCCTCTTCAATTTCCCTGTTTTAATTCTAGTACTTTTCTTCCTAAAGCTACAAGAGGTACTGTCTGACTCATCAATTAAGGAATCCTTACTTTCTTCGTCATCGCTGATACATACATCATTGTAATCCTCCATGTTTACTACTCCTTCTGTTTCCATATTGATATCAGGAGTCATATTCTCTTTAACACTGATTTTACCCATTTTACTAAACTCTTGCATATCTAAACTTGGAACCGTAAACTTATCCCCTAATTTATGACACTTAGACATATTATTTTGAGGAACTTCCTTGACATCCTTCAGGACCATTGGATTCTTTAACTGCCCTGAATAGACCTGTTTATTTGTATCCAGCATCTTTATATTTGAAACATCTACCATGCCTGAAAAATTATCATTGTTAGCAATATTATTCTCCCCATCAGCACATTCTGATCTAATTCCATCATTCTTACCACTATCATTAGAAACCGTCAATGGAAATTTGATCTTATCGTTTGATTTTCCACTGCTTGAAGCATCTCTTCTAACTGTTATCTGTTCTACCTCTTTGTCATCTATATCCATCCCACTAGATTTATTGACATTATCCCTGGGCACCCATACTTTGACTGACTTGCAAGAACTAGTAGAATGACCAAATACTCTACAGTTAGAGCATGTAGAGGGTTTCCATTCATATATGATTTTTTGCCAAAATATACTTCCATCGTGACATACTATAGGCATAGACTCGGGAAATTTAAAATCTATGTTAACTTCCACCAAGATCCTTGCATAAGCAATTCGAAAAGCACCCTCAGTAACATTATCGAGCCTTATAGGACGACCTAGTAAAGAAACTATCCTACTAATAGCTTCTACTGACCAGTATTCTAATTCAAGATTGGGAATTTTTAACTAGATAGGAATAGTATTCAAGAAATCTCGCATTAATCTCATACCTATTTCCCACTTCTTCATAAAAATCAACCTTTTATTGTAGAAATAAGGACCCTCAGCTAAGATCTTCTCGCAATCCTCAGTAAAGTCGCACTTGATGATATACAAACCATTTTCTCTTGAAAACAGCTGGTAATTACCCTTCAAGCACCAATTTCTATCTATATAACTTTTCAGATAATTGTAGTATGGTTTTGCTCCATAAACATAAAAAACTATTGAATTTAACCACTTATCTCTTGCTTTGTTGACTAGCTCTTCACTGATAACAGCAACCCTTAGATTATCCTTGATGTCAGGCTCGTAATAATGGAGTTGAAAGGAGTTTTGGTGCGACTTGTTCTCTTTAACCGCATCTATCCATGATTTTGATTGAATAGCGTTAACTTTTATGAGATTCTCTTTAGTATTCAAAACTAGTTCAGGAAACCCTAGTTTTGAATCTAAATCTGGAGACTGAAAATTCTCATGAGAAGGGGAATTAACTCGGCTTGCATGTTGAAGAAAAGGAGATCGATCAGGAGGACATGCCGATCTCTGATCTGAATCGAGAATTCGAAGTGATTTTGTGTGGAAATTAGGATTCGGTGATGATAAAATCGCTCTTCCTCTCTCTGTCGCCATTTGTTTTTTAATCCTATTTCGCGCAATTTGCAGATTCAATCTATTCTTGTTTAAGTGGGATTGCATGAAATGTGACGTTAAGGTGACTAAGTTTAGATTTAAATATAATCTTTAATGCCTTGATTCTACTAACACTAATTAAGGAGTTAACCTGCTAGTTTAGATGTAAAATAATTGGTAGTTTGAGGCAGGTTAATTTTGGAAATATAATCTTTAGTGCCTTTTTTGTTTCTATTCACATTTTAAACTAACTATTACATTATTTTGTAATATTGCTAGTGTCCGCATCAATCTGATGCAACGGATCGTGTATATTATGTGATGAGGTATATGATGACATAGTAAAACACTACAATCAAAGCATCGAATTACAGAAGGTATTAATTTAATTTGTTTCATTCGCCTAGCAAGCTATTATATATTATTTACGTACATTTTAAAACAGTACTCTTATAAATTGCAGGACTTTGCACCACATGATTCTTATGACTGACAAGAGATAGGCGAAGTTCGGGATTGTTTAGCAACTTATATCATGCATAATTGGATTGGTTATGTTAGTCTTTTGTTATGCATGTTGACTTTAGTTTTATGATAGAGTATGTATTTATGTTTTTTGGGTTTTACACATGAACTATGTTGATTGATAATACAGTTATATTGTTTGTTTCATCAGATTTGTGATAATAATGCGTTTGTAGAATTTTAAATTCTATTCAATATCGCTTCAGGCTTAAAAATCTAAAATAGTGATTTTTTTTATTTATTTCGGCCTAAATTTGCATCAATTGTAATAGCATAGGCAACTGATGCTGTACATTAAAGGTCATAACAAATGTTATTTTTGCATCTGTTCATTAGCGTCAGTTGTTATAAAAATCTGATGCAATAGACCAAGACTTTTAAAGCAAATGTATACATCTGCATCTGTTGTGTAGCATCGGTTGTATTGAACAACTGATGCAAGTAATCGTCATTTGCATCGGTTTTTTAACTGATGCAACAGAAATTTGTCTGTTGCATCATCTTCATTTGCATCAGTTTAACAACTGATGCAACAGGGGTTTAATAACTGATGCAAATGACCTGTTTTGTAGTAGTGTTTCTTAACTCCTTTGGATCTAAGAACAACATTATTGAAGGTACCGTTCACGACAACCCAAAATCACATTCTATTAATTATCGGGTTAAAGAACAAGTGTTATTTAAAACACTGTTCACGATAAACCCAAAAATCAATATCAATTCAATTCCAATCAAATATTATTTAATTGGTACACTTCATTAAATCTAAATAAAAAGATTTAATCTTTTCTCAACTGGGTTCAAGAACAGTGTTAATGAAGACACCATTCATGACAAACCCAAATCACATTTGATATTAAATACAAGGCTCTGAATAGAAAATATATCGGCCTATATTCAATATCAAATTCTACGACCAACAAATATCGTATTGGAAATAACGATATAAATATATCTTTCAAATTTCCCATAACAATACCTGTATAATCACAAAATCCCACATCGAAATATTCCAAAGACAATTTCGATTCAAATCCATTTCCAATCAATATATTGGAAATCCTGGTTATTTTCAAAACCATTTCAAATCCACCTTATTTATTTTAAAAATAAATAAATTATTATTCTAGTTCAAAACTAGTTCATTTCGAAAAAAATCTATTTTTATCTTTCCAAATATGGAGTATTTCATCCCAATTTTTCCCAAATCATTTCTTATGATTTTACACAAATTATTGATATTTTTAATAATTTTATCAAGGCCTGTACAGTCGATTTCCATCAACGGCCATCGAACTGCACTTATAGCGACCTTTCCCAAATTTTATTTGGACATAATTCCAAATCCAACCGTTAGATTTCAAATTTCTAATATTCGTTAGAAAGCTCTTTTCGATACGAACCCAACGATTTCGGTTTTAGGAGAATCCGACGGTCGGATCTTCCGCAATGTCCGTTCGAAGTCGATGGTCGAAATTCACGAATTGCCGCGGCGCGGCGCGTTCTATTCAGGCCATTATATATAATATATATATTATATATTTCTTCGATTTCCTTTTTTAAAACGAATTTTATAAATCATTTCAAATTTGTTTCAAAACAATTTCAACCTTTATTTCAAATTCAAATCAAAATTGAATTTTCCCTTATAAATTCTTTTTACATTCACTTCTATTTGATTTCAATTCGAATCGATTTCAATTCGTTTTCTATTCAATTCAATTTGAATTCGTTTTCTATTCAGTTCAATTCAAATTTGTTTTCTATTCAATTCAATTCAAATTCGTTTTCTATTCAATTCAATTTGAATTCGTTTTCTATTCAATTCAATTTGAATTCGTTTTCTATTCAATTCAATTTAAATTCGTTTTCTATTCAATTCAATTCGAATTCGTTTTCTATTCAATTCAATTCGAATTCGTTTTCTATTCAATTCAATTCAAATTTGTTTTGTATTCAGTTCAATTCAAATTCGTTTTCTATTCAATTCAATTTGAATTCGTTTTCTATTCAATTCAATTTAAATTCGTTTTCTATTCAATTCAATTCGAATTCGTTTTCTATTCAATTCAATTCAAATTCGTTTTCTATTCAATTCAATTTGAATTCATTTTCTATTCTATTCAATTCAAATTCGTTTTCTATTCAGTTCAATTTAAATTCGTTTTGAATTTCAATTTTTTTTCAAAATATCAGATTTTGAAATCACTTTCGATATTCATTATAAAATGAATAAAATCGATATAAATATCGTTCACGTCAAAATGGCGTCAATCTAATCAACACGGCTTCATATATATCTATTTTTAAATATTCTATTTCAAATATTTCTTTTTTCAAATATTTCTATTTCAAATATTTCTATTTCAAATATTGAATGAAGCCCAATCAATTACCATATATTGTTAATTATATGGATTTTCTACAACACATGTATACAATAACAACGATGAAAAATCAACCATCATCCAAAGTGTATTCTACACTGTATAAGCATCGAATATAAATATTTAACGCTCATAACAGTCTGTCAATCAATCGTCGACATACAACTAAACAATCGGGATTAGTGTACGTCAAATATCATCCCAATACCCGTGTGGGGTTTCAAACAATCAAACACAGATTTTATTTGTGCAGTTGGGCGATGTGTAAAATTTATCGTCCCAATCAATATCAGTCAAAGGTGTGTATATAAACAAATCGTCCGATTTGTTTATTTTTATTTCATTTCATAATCACGTTAAAAATTATATTTTTAACTATAAAATATTTTCCACTATATAAATATTTTATTTTATTTCACATCACATCACACAATCAACTACACATCAAAATCAAACGAACAAGCATACAAGCCGTCCATGGTCTGTGGACAACGGGTGTCGGGTGCTACTAAACACCGTCTGCATCCTAGTATATATTATTAACTAGAAAACAAATTTAAAAGGTGAGAAGTTCTCACCGAGGGTTCCACTCCGCCGTGCTTTACTGTTTAACTACTGAACCGTCTGGATTCCTTTGAAATTTTATTGCAGTCCTTTTCGCGCTGTTCAAATAAAAATTATATTTCTATTGCTTCATTTCAATAAATAAAAATCCTATTTTTATTTCTACTTTATATATTCTTACAACGCTTCATTCTATATAAAAATTATATATTTTTATATTTCTACTTCTCATATAAAGATCGAATTTTTATATCATCACTATAAAAATCACATTTTTACTTCATTATATATATAATAAAAATCAGATTTTTATTTTGCCACATATATAAAGATAATATTTTTATATTCTCTATTATATAGAAATTCTATTTTCAATACACTACACAAGAAAAATCATATTTTTATATTTCACATATGATAAAAAATCCGATCTTTGATGTGATAAAAATCCGAGTTTTTCGAATATAAAAATTCAAGCTTTTTACCTTATAGAATAAAAATCCCATCTTGTTTATTTCAAGAACCACTTCTTTTTAACGAAATGAAAATCAAACCTTTTAACGAAATAAAAATCAAACCTTTTATATGCTTTCATATAGATAAAAATCGAATTTTTATTATCAAGAATAAATAAAAAAAATAATGGAAAAACTCACGGTGGTTAACTGAAAAGGGGAGTGCTGTTCGTCTTACGAAGAGGTGGGGTGCTGAGTTGCGAGGTTCGTCGGAAGTGGCTTCGATCAGTGGTGGCGCTAATTAGGGTTACGGTTTGGTGGCGGTTTAGGGTTCTCCGGGGGGGGGGGGGGAGGGGGGGCGCTCTGGTCTGGAGGAAAAAGGGAGGAGGCGGAGGTGAAGGGGGCCCGTTCAGGTAGAGGAGGGTCGGAGTGGAAGGGGGGCACGTGACAGGTGGCGCGACAAAGGGGTTCGGGTCCTAGGGCTTCACGGTGAGGTTGACACGAGGGGAGAGGATCGAAGAGGAGAGGGAAGAGAGAGGCTGGGCGTGCTTCGACGAGCGGAGGTGGTGAAGCGCCTCCGGGGTGGAGGCGGTGATCGAGCGGCGCAAGGAGGCGGGGGGGGGGGGGGGGGGGGACAGGCAAAGGCTCGTTTATTTATTTATTTATTTATTTTGAGATCTGAAAATGGTCAATGGTCAGGGAGAGAGGAAAGTAAAGGGAAGTTATATAATAATATATTTATTATTTTAATTTAATTTTCTTCTTATAAAGCAACTTCTTACTTCGAACTCAAAATCGAACCCACCGACTGTCGCCCCTAGCTAATTACCCCCATTCCGAACACAATGGGATATGTCACGCAGGCTGATTCGATCGTTTCGATCAGTTTTAGTTAAAATCAAAATATAACTCTATATATTGAATTTGAACGCACATTTCAATTTACCGGGGCTACATACTAACTAGAAAAATTCTAGAAAAATATTTTCTAGCTTCGTATTGATGATACGGTCCTAACAAAACTAATTTCGTCGAATTCTGAGACCGTTTGAAAAATGACCATTTTCCAGTCGATTAAAATCAACTGAAACTGGTCAAACGCGTTTTCCTCTGCCACGCTCACATATTGATTCGAAAAATTATGAAATTTGAAATCTAGCAATAACTTTACATCACGGACCCAACAAAAGTGGTTTCATCGAAATCCGAGGTCGTTTGCAAAATTCCCATTTTTAAGGGCCTGAATTCCATAGCAACTATTCAGAAATTTCAACTGGACCTATCTTTTTACCCCCGCTATGAAATTTCGATTTTTCGGATTCGTTGGAAAGATATCATCAATTAGATTCCATTATTCTTGGTTTCACTAAAATCCGGATTATTTTGCACCCGGTATGTTCAATTGAAGTTTGAAATCGAATTATCGAACTACCGCGCCCTTTTCAATTCCTTTTTATAATTATATATAATTATTTATATTCTAACGACGACGTATATAATATATACGTTCAAATTCTATTCAAAATAAATTTCTCGTCGATATTATTTAAAATAATTCATTTTAAATAATCAAAATTCGCTAAAATTGCCAAAATAAAAATTTTAAACTGGCCCAGATTTCCGGGTTGTTACAATAAGTATATATTAGTCATTACCTATGTTCAAAATTAATATTAGTAAGCATAAAAATCATAAATAATAATATTCTAATCATAAATTTATAATTTATTTCAAATTATATTGAATATTCTAAATACAAAGTATAAAACAATTTTTGTTCGGTTTAATCAGATAACCAACTGAACCAACCAAACTTAATTTGGTTGGTTTGGTTTTCATTTTTACTAGTTTTAGTTTGGTTTGGCAAATTTCATCATTGGATAAACCAAACAAACCAAATGCTCACCCCTACTCGCAAATCTGTCGATCTCCAAGTACGTCAGGACGATCACCATTTATTACCTAGTCTTGGGTGTACAACCCAATCAAGACATCAGTAATAATCCAAACAATGTAAAGAAATTCGGTCTTCAACCACCGTCTTCATTTTTGACTTTTAATCGTCGTAGTAATTATTCAGAATGGGTTAAACTCGGTCTTTCCGAATAACTCGCGTATTTTATAATCAATAATAAAGTGCTATAAAAACACATCATACGCCTCATTCCAATTCAAAATATTCTTTTAATACAATATTCACATTATTAGGGAAAGGTTCCCATTAATTTTATCAAAGATAAATTCTTTTAAATTTATTCTTTAATCTTCCTTTGAATATCCATTTCAAAAGATTTTATTTTATCTTTTATCAATTTTAAACCAAATTTAGGTTTATTCACTAGTCGGGATTAGCGAGTCTTACCGAAGTAATCATTTATATATTAATCCCAATCCCAACTTATTTATCCCATGGAGCAAAACTGGTAGTACCCCACATCTAACACCCACTGTGTTATCGGTAAATTTAATTACCTTTTTTCGTTCAAATCTAATTAAAGATTTAACTATCGCATGGAGTAAAACTGGTGGTACTCCATTCTCGATCATTTCTAGAATTCGATAAATTTAATTATCTCTTTCGCATTTTATTCTAATTAAAGATTCATTAAAACTCTAGTTTAGTTTTAATGTCAAAAATCATTATTTATTGATTATTCAAATTTAAGAAATTAATCTTATCTTTAGCTAGGTTAAAGAACAAATGTGATTTAAAAATATTGTTCACGATAAATCCAAAATCATCTTCCATCAAAATGGAATCTACACGAAAATCATAACAGTATATAATCGATATAAATTCCCGTGTCAGACTAATAATATAAACGGAATAGCGGCAAAGCCTTTTAAATTCCATAAATAGTAGTGGTCTTCATCCACTGAAGCTCATCTCGATTATTAGCCAATCGATTTCCATTCAATTCCAATTTAATATATTAAATTGGAATACTTTACTTTGGAAAAATTTCCATTTAAATCTTAATAAAAGATTTATAAATTTCAAATTATATTTTCACTGTTAATTGGGTTAAAGAACAAATGTCGTTTAAAGCACAGTTCACAATAAACCCACAATCAACTTTCATTCTAGTTCCAATTAAATATTAATTAATTGGTAGATTTATCTAAATCTTAATTAAAAGATTTAACCTTTTCTCAACTGGGTTTAAGAACAGTGTTATTTAAGACACCATTATTGACAAACCCAAAAATCCAATTTATTTTATTTTATTCCAATTAAATATTAATTAATTAGAAAACTTCATTAAATCTTAATTTAAAGATTTATTCTTTTCTTGGCTGGGTTTAAGAACAGTGTTATTTGAAACACCCTTCACGACAAACCCAAAACCCAGTTTGACATTAAATAAAAGGCTCTGAATAGAAATTATACCAGCTTATATTCAATATCGAATTCTGAAATCAACAAACATCGTATTGGGGATAACAATATTTATATATCTTCCAAATTCCTCAATAATATCCGTATAATCACGGAATTCAATATTAAAATATTCAGAAGATTATTTCTATTAAAATCCATTCCAATTCATATATTGGAAAATTCTGGTTATGTTAAAACCATTTACAAATCCAATTTATTTATTTAAAAACATTGAATTATTATACTAGCTAATAACTAGTTCATTTTAATAAAATTATATTTTATCTTTCATAACTTAAAATTATCCATCCAAAATCTTTTTAAATTATTTATTATGATTTACGTAAATTTACATAATTTTATCAAGGCCCATACAATCGGTTTCCAATAACGACCACCGAACTGCATTTACAGCGACCTTTTCTGAAAATGATTTGGACATAATCCCAAATCCAACCATTAGATTTCAAATCTCTTATATTCATTGGAAATCTCTTTTCGATACGAACCCAATGGTTCCGGTTTTAGGAGAATCCGACGGTCGGATCTCCTGTTACATCAATTTGAAGTTAATGGTCGAAAATCGTGATCGGTCGCTGCGCGGCACGTTCTATTCAGGCCATTAAATATATATTATATATATTTCATCGATTTCCATTTAAAGCGTATTTTAAAAATCGTTTTTAAATTCGTTTTAAAATGATTCCAACTTCTTTTCCAATTTTAAATCAAAATTGAATATTCTATATCTTTATCATATTAAAATGATAATATTTTCGAAATATTAAATTTTGAAATCACTTCTTTTCGATATTCATTATAAAATGAATAAAATCGGTCGATAAAACCGTTAGGGTTTGAAATGGCGTTTAACTACATAACTATTTTTATTTTTCCAACATTTCATTCAACACATGAATATTTTATATGGTTTATACATTCAATAAAAATGATATTTTTATTATTCAAAAATTTTATTTAACGCATGACTAATTAATTCACTTCATTAACATGTTAAAAATAATATTTTTATCTTAACAAAAATATTTTAACCTATGATTCTTTTTCTTCCTCATTAACATGTTGAAGATGACATTTTTTTATCTAACAAAAATGTATTTTAACATATATTCCTTTTATTCTTCATTAACATGTTAAAGATGACATTTTTTTTATCTAACAAAAATGTATTTTAACATATGCTTCTTTTATTCTTCATTAACATGTTAAAGAAGACATTTTTTATATAACAAAAATGTATTTTAACATATGCTTCTTTTGTTGGTTTATACATACAATAAAAATGTGATTTTTATTATTATAACATTTTATTTTAAAATATTCTTTTTTTAGAAGATTCTTTATTTTAAAAGATTCTTTATTTTAAATGATTCTTTATTTCTGAATCGGAATGCGACTCAATCAATTACCATATAATTTCATTTATATGGATTTCATACATTGTATGTATTCAACAATAATGATAAATAATCATTAAACAGTCCATTCACATCTAGAGCGAAATTTACAACTGTTTAAGCAGTAAAATAAATAAATAATGCACATCACAGATTGTCAACCCATCGATTGACATATAATTAAATTCAGGGGAGATGTGAATAAATTATCATCCCTAGACCTGTGTGGGGTTTCCAAACAACAACAGTGTATTTAAATAAATTATTGGTTAATAAATTTAACCAATTTCAATTCGCTTTGAATTATTTTCTATTTAACCAAATTTCACTGTTCAAATTATTAATGGATATTTATAATTTAATTTCATTGTCACATTAATATTAACATTATTTTTAATATGTTAAACATTTCAACATCACAAACAACACACAGTACAGTCAATTTAAATCATCCATGGTCTGTGGACGAGGGAGGTGATCTAACAGGCACCGTATATAATTTATAATGATTAAACTGACAAAAACTCTACATTGGCAATTCTATATATTGTTATACATGAATTCGATAACATGATAAAATGTAATTTAGTGAGAAGGAGTTCTCACCTTGATTTCCACTCCGTTAGTCTTTTTTCTGAATTTCTATTTTTAATAAAGTTAGAAATCCTTTTAATTTTATCAGAATTTCCAGTAGCCTCCATTTCAGTTCTGGTCAGTTCCATGTTGTATAGTTTTCTATTACGAGTGTAACGCAACTGAAATCATTCCATTCCGTCGCTGTTTGACCAAGATGTGATGTTATAAACATTTATTTCATTAATTAGATAGTGTAACACCCCACCTCCGCCAGGGTAACTCTTGCAAGCACACTAGCTTTGGAGGGGCGTTAAACAAGGTAAACATGCATGCAGATATCACAAGATAGAACATATAAGTAAAACAGAGTAAATAAAACAGCGGATAAAACTACTATTTCAGAACCATAGTCAAGTTACATCAAAGTACTGTCATTGTTTTCCAACTACTACAAGTCTAGAAAACATAAACTGAAAACTGGAAATAACATAAAGTAACTATTCCCAAAGTAGAATAAAGCCATAGCGAGCTCAAGTCCAAACCGTACATGAGCTATCCAGAAAAGCAGCTAAAGATCCAAGCTAGGTTCCAGTGTTCCCACCCTGTAAACCTGAGGGGGGGGGGGACGGAAGAAAAGAGGCGAAAGGAAAACGGATCAGTCATAAAGACTGAGTAAGTCCTACCTACTATTAGTCTAAAAACTAATGAAGTTAACTTAACATGAGAAACAGAGATGAACATGATGATGGTGATTAACTAGCATGGTAAACAAGATAACAGAACATGATCAAAGGTGACATCGCATATACAAGGTTAAGTGTTGCACCAATATAGTACTAGTATCTTAATCCATGTCAAGTAAAATCAAGAATTTATCCCATGGCCCAATAGGCCCAAGTCATGAGGTGACCTAAGTCAAGGTCCAAATACTCGTTCTAGTCGATCGGCTCCCTAGAAGCCTAACTCGTCAAGTGTCGGTGTCATACGGCCTAAAACCGGAATGTAGTCAAACTGTGCTAGGTCCAACCTAGGGTGTATCCGGGCCCTAGGGTGCCAACCACTAACACGAAAACAAGCACACACAGTCCCAACCTACTGGTGCCCATGTCTGTCTTTCATCCCCGGACCATGTGCACGACCATGGTCCGTCAGAATCTACGAATGGCGCACCTACTTTCGCCGTCTTTTTGGTCACTTACAATCCAGCCCAGTAATCGTGCCCCACCCTAGCCTAGTCCCTAGGGTATCCCGATACTCTCTAGTGGGTTACTGCTGAAAAGGACCGCGTAACTAGGATTTCTAACGGGTTAAGTGTGGTTAACCTTATCCAAACATGTATCAAGTTGGTTAAGTGTACCCAAGTGGTTCATGACTTAACCCTACCAACCAATCGTGTTCAAGTGGTTAAGTATATTCAAGTAATCTATAACTTAACCCTGTCAATATTATCTTGCCAATTTGGTTAAGTGAAGGTTGACTTAACCCGATTAAATTATCAAGTCAAATTGGTTAAGTGTAGGTTAACTTAACCCCATTAAATTATCGAGTCAAATTGGTTAAGTGTAGGTTAACTCAACCCCATTAAATTATCGAGTCGAATTGGTTAAGTGTAGGTTAACTTAACCCCATTAAATTATCGAGTTGGATTAGTTAAGTATAAGTTAACTTAACCCCATCCACTAATCGTATTACATGGTTAAGTGTCAATAAGTAAATCAAGCCCGGTTTTACTTAACCTACCCATTCATGTTATATCGGTTAAGTAACCACGTCAACTTAACTTAACCCTATCATGTGGCATTAATTAACTTAATGCGCCCCAACCTCTCACATTAGACCTTGTTGTGGTTACTAGTTAAGCCGGGCGGGTCCGGGTAGGTTTATACCACAACCTAGTCTAACCTCGGGTTTTAGGTGCGGCATGACCAACTACTCACATTGGGTCCTATTGTTTGCAACTACTAGTTAAGCCGGGCGGTTCCGGGTAGTCTTACGTTGCAAACTCAACCCAACCTCGAGTTGGTCAATTTCATGTTTTCTAAGTGTCATGACCATATTTATGTTTATCATAAAACTATGGTTTTCAAGCATAATCATATGTCATGTTTTAAAGTCATGCTTCATGTCATATTTCACGTTCATGTTTCATGTATTTAAGTTTACCCATAACGTAACCCCAATGCTCCTATGTTCGCATCAACACAAGATAGGTGAAAAAAAAGGGAAACATAATGATATGACAAGGTGGGCATAAAGTGATATTTGGCCACAAGTTAAACATGGTGGCTCATGAGACATAGGTGTTCATCTAAAAACTTGCACATATCATATTTGGCCTCAAAATATGCATATTTGTTACTTAGCAAATAGGTAAATGCACAAAGATATAAACTAGCATATAGATCCTATCATGACAAGTTAACATTAAGGTCAAGTGAGAGTCTTTATGTTGCTACATGCAACATTTCTAAACAAAGGTAAGAGCTTTCAACCCAAGAAGACAAGGTGATGATTTCACAATCATACATAGGATAGATCTATGCCTCACATGATAGATTCAAAGCACAAAATGATATTTAAACCCAAACTCAACTTGCAACATGTCATGTTTAAATTCATAGTTTATATCTAGTAGTAGAAGAGGGCTTACAATGCTATGAAGACTAGAATTAATATATATAAAGATTGAGACGAAGCCACTAGCAAATCCGCAAATAAAATAAGATCCAATCCAAGCTTTGAGAGAATAAGATGCTTCTTTGATTTGCTATGAAGAAAGATGGATTCTTTAAGGAAGAAAGAGGGCTCTTTTACTTGATTTGAACACTCAAACTCTCATATGAATGAAGGTAGAAACTTTAGCAAGAGAGTGGAGGCCATGAGAGAAGATTTTGGCATAGTTTAGTTGTAGGAATGATTAATGAGTGATTAGGTTAGGTCTAGGGGTCTTTTTATAGAAGATTAGGGTGTTATTAGCCATAGGATTAACCCTAAAACACATCAGGTCCGTCAAATCCCGTCAGAAACTTCTAGAGCAAGACTCACAGGTCATAAATGGTGCACCAGAAAAACTGGTCCGACCAGGGGGGTCGACCCCTGGGTCGACCCCCGGGTCGACATGGGTGTCGACCCATTGGGGGGGGGGGGGTCGACACTGGTGTCGACCCCTGTGTCGACCCTGCCTGGGGCGGGAAAATTCCCGCCCATTCTGCCTTGGTTGAAATTTAAATCTGAATTCGTATTTGAACTGTTTTCGGGCTTGGAATTTTCTGAAAACTTCATTGGGCCTTAACTTGGTCATACGGACTCCGTTTTTCGAAAACTCGGACTCTATTTCGCGTATTTTTCCGAGACGAACGCAATGGCATAACCCGTTTCCCTTGATTCAGAATTTAGAATTTAATTCTGTCTTGATTTACATTATAACATGTTATTAAAAAAACGGGTTGTTACATTCTCCCCGCCTTAAAGGATTTCGTCCCCGAAATCTTCAAGTTAGGAAGAACGTATCCTACCATCCATCATCCATCTACTCAAAACATCATCCACAAGTAACCATTGTCCTTAAAAAGATTCTAAATGCTGTATGAACATATGCAAAAGGTGTCTGTATATGTACTTATCTAATGAAAAAAATCAGGCGGTTACTGATTCAGTAAACCTCCTTAATGCAAAGTATGTTAGTGAGATGAGTCCATATGTATGCGAATTCCTAACATAACTTATAGTCTCTACATGAGTGCACATAACATCCATCCATATGCAACATCCATGTGATAGCATACAAGTTTCATCCATGAATAAGCATAAACACTCATGCATATGCGGTATGAAAGTGTGTGAGCCGATCTTAGTGCCTAACGTGTATCATGCATCCACGAGTATCCACTTGCAAACACTTGCAACCACTGGCAAACATCAAGCATAACATGTTTCAAATACATGTTTCAACCAAGGATTTCTACCTAAGGTTCTCATGACAAGATTTATGAAATAAGATAAACTAGATAAACATGGATAGCAAAGGAAAGATATACCAACTAGGAAAAGAGATTGAAAATGTATCCTAAAAAAGAAATGGATAAAGCCCACGCATCTTCTCCCCGGTTTCCCAAGTTGCGTCTTCCTCTGCTTCCCTCCATTGCACCTTAACAAGCTTAACTTCTTTGCTTCTTAGCTTCTTTGTCTCCGTCTCCATGATACGAATCGGAGCTCGTCTCAGGGTTGCCTCTTTCTCCACCTCCATGTCTTCAAGAATGCTAGGTTCAACCACCTCAGCGGACTCATGTAGGCACTTTCGGAGATGAAAGGTATTATGCACTCCGGCCAGTTTCTCGGGCAATTCCACCTTATAAGCCACCTTCCCAATTCTTTCTACGATAGGGAAGGGTCTTACGAACCTTGGTGCCAGCTTCCCTACTGGTCCAAAACGAACTACATTACGCAAAGGAGAAACCTTCACGAAAACCATGTCTCCCACTTCGAATTCCGAGTTTGTCCTTCGTTTGTCAGCATAGGATTTCTGTCTGTCTTGGGCCGTCTTTATCCGCCTTCGAATCAACTCAACCTTCTCGGATGTGTCCCTTATCTTGTCGGGCCCAAGTATAAGCTTATCCATCGTTTCCCACCAACATGTTGGTGACTTGCACGGCCTCCCATATAAGGCTTCGAATGGTGCCATCCCTATGCTTGCTTGATAGCTGTTATTATAAGCAAACTCTACGAGAGGAAGGTGGTCTTCCCAAGTACCACCAAAGTCAAGAACACAAAGTCTCAAAAGATCTTCTAGTACTCTATTCACCCTTTCGGTTTGGCCATCCGTCTGGGGGTGATAGGCTGTACTCAGATTCAATCGCGTACCCATTGCTTCTTGCAAACTATTCCAGGACTGGCTAGTGAAAATTGGGTCACGATCGCTAACTATGCTAGAAGGAACTCCATGCAACCACACTATCTCTCGAAGATAAACAGATGCTAGCCATGATACGGTCCTCTTGCTTTTCACCGGAATAAAATGGGCTCTCTTTGTAAGTCTATCAATTATTACCCATATCCCATAAAGCCCAAATAGTTTGGTGACGAACATCTTCACCGCAACTATATATCACAAACAGGCGAGTCATACTCCTTATGGGGTTTGCAACAGAACTAAGATTGAGGATAGGACCGAGAGGATATACTTAAAAGATAGTATGCGAGTAAGCTCTACGGAATAATAGGGATCAAGGATATACTCTTAGAAGGAGATTTAATGCGCGTATCTAGTCTTCAATCTCCTAAGCCGCATTTTCTTGTGCTTAATCCCATCGTGCCTTGACCGTCTTTTAACTTCACAATCCCGTAGCTCTTAATTCTTATTTCCAAAATATGAGTTAGAACTCATTTCACCGTTGCCTCTCGTTCCACTTCCACTTATTCTTTGCCTAAAATACTTGGCTCAAACATAACCGCGTGCTCATGTTTTCATGCAAGCTTTCCAAAATTCGTTAGTGAATCCTGGATCTCGTGTACATACCATACGGTATTCCTCGCAGAAGAACTATCTCTTGAAAACAAATGCCAAAACTGGAGCTGTGGTAAGGGCTCTCTTCTTTCTCGTGGGGCCATGTGCCTAACGGGCAATGATACTGGCTTGGCATTATCGACTAGATAAATGCGGAAATCTATCTCTCATTTAGGGGGTAACCCCTTAACTTCTTCAAAGACATCAGGATATTCTCGGTCCACCCTCACCGATTGAAGATTGTCAAAAGACGAGTCGAGGGATTCAAGATAACAGAACATGACGGGACCCATAGGGTTACAAGAAATCTCTAGGGTATTACCAAGGCGAGTCATAAGCCTCACTACCCTATGCTCAAAATCGAGAATGGCTCCCTAACTGGACAACCAATCCATGCCCAAAATCAACACGTACCCCATAAACCCGAGAACATAAGCATTACACATGAATTCTATGCTAAAGATAGAAATTTTCAAATCCATACAAACCAAAGATAAACGGGCGGAACCCCCAATTGGATTTGAAACACAAACGGGATCCTCAACTAGACTAGCACTAAGGTGCAAACTTTCAACAAGATCAGGAGAAATAAAACTATGCGATGCGCCAGAGTTAAATAAGGTACGAACAGGAAAACCAGAAATGTAAACAAGACTTTCTATAGAAACACTACCTCGATCAAGAGATGGTAGAGCGAGGAGAGCCTGCAACTGCCCTCCAGAGGGTCCTGCTTGCTGAGTTTTCCCTTGCCTCTTGGGGTAATCCTTGCTGAGATGTCTAACTTCTCCACAGAGAAAGCACTCGCCCAACTTCCTCTTCTTCTTCCTACAGTCCTTAACTATGTGTCCAGTGATCCTACAGAAGTTGCACTTCCTCTTCCCTCTTGACTTGTTGTCCTTGCTGTTGTTGTTCTTGCCTCCTTTTCTGGAATCTTCCTTCTTGCCTTGGGACTCATTTTTCCTTGACCTCCTTCTTGCCACACTTATCTTCCTCTTGAAGTAGGACCATATTCACCAAATTCTCGAAGGTCGCCCCCAGGGGTATATGAGACATGGCCAAGCCGCGCAATGGCTCATTCAATCCTAGAGCAAAGTGTAGGGCCTTCTTCCGAGCTGTGTTAACCAATTCTAGACTGAACTGAGCAAGTTGATTAAACATATCCACGTATTCCCTAACTGTCATGTCCCCTTGCTTTAGTGATAGGAACCTCTCCATCTGAAGGTTCTCTTTTGTCGATGATAGAAACCTCAGTCCAAACCTTCTCCTAAAGTCATCCCAAGTCTGAATTGGCCTAGTAGTGGTGGTGACCACCCACCAATATGCAGCTTCCCCTTTCAACAGCCATACCGCCAACAGAACTTTCCTTTGGTCTTCTATATCAAAGATAACAAAGAGGTCTTCAATTTCCTTCAACCAGTTTCTTGCCTCAACAAAAGTCTCCATCCCGACAAAATCCTTACCACCCATCGCCTTAAAGTCCTTGCAAACCTTTGCGAAATCCTCTTGCGGATGCTGAGGAGGAGGAGGAACCTCAGCTACGGGAGGAGGAGAGATGTTATCGATGGGGGAAGGAGGCGGAATGTTCGCGGGGCCGGCTTCATTCGCCCTTGCCTCCATAAATCTCCGGAACTAGACTGGTACTTGTACGCCTTCCGGGATGTTAAAGCGATCGGCCATACTAAAACGAAGAAAAAGATAGATTCAGAACGAAGAAACGAAGGATAGTGCTAATGGCCTTTGGGGAATAGCCTTTTAAAATAAACTAGACTTTTCTTGGAAAATACTTAATTGGTTTTGAAAAATAGTTTTTCAAAAGGTAAATTTTAAAAACCTTTTTTTTTAAATCTTGTAAACCTTATGCTCTGATACCAAATGTAACACCCCACCTCCGCCAGGGTAACTCTTGCAAGCACACTAGCTTTGGAGGGGCGTTAAACAAGGTAAACATGCATGCAGATATCACAAGACAAAACATATAAGTAAAACAGAGTAAATAAAGCAGCGGATAAAACTACTATTTCAAAACCATAGTCAAGTTACATCAAAGTACTGTCATTGTTTTCCAACTACTACAAGTCTAGAAAACATAAACTGAAAACTGGAAATAACAAAAAGTAACTATTCCCAAAGTAGAATAAAGCCATAGCGAGCTCAAGTCCAAACCGTACATGAGCTATCCAGAAAAGCAGCTAAAGATCCAAGCTAGGTTCCAGTGTTCCCACCCTGTAAACCTGGGGGGGGGAACAGAAGAAAAGAGGCGAAAGGAAAACGGATCAGTCATAAAGACTGAGTAAGTCCTACCTACTATTAGTCTAAAAACTAATGAAGTTAACTTAACATGAGAAACTGAGATGAACATGATGATGGTGATTAACTAGCATGGTAAACAAGATAACAGAACATGATCAAAGGTGACATCGCATATACAAGGTTAAGTGTTGCACCAATATAGTACTAGTATATTAATCCATGTCAAGTAAAATCAAGAATTTATCCCATGGCCCAATAGGCCCAAGTCATGAGGTGACCTAAGTCAAGGTCCAACTACTCGTTCTAGTCGATCGGCTCCCTATAAGCCTAACTCGTCAAGTGTCGGTGTCATACGACCTAAAACCGGAATGTAGTCAAACTGTGCTAGGTCCACCCTAGGGTGTATCCGGGCCCTAGGGTGCCAACCACTAACACGAAAACAAGCACGCACATTCCAAACCTACTGGTGCCCATGTCTGTCTTTCATCCGTGGACCATGTGCACGACCATGGTCCGCCGGAATCTACAAATGGCGCACCTACTTTCGCCGTCTTTTTGGTCACTTACAATCCAGCCCAGTAATCGTGCCCCACCCTAGCCTAGTCCCTAGGGTATCCCGATACTCTCTAGTGGGTTACTGCTGAAAAGGACCGCGTAACTAGGATTTCTAACGGGTTAAGTGTGGTTAACCCTATCCAAACATGTATCAAGTTGGTTAAGTGTACCCAAGTGGTTCATGACTTAACCCTACCAACCAATCGTGTTCAAGTGGTTAAGTATATTCAAGTAATCTATAACTTAACCCTATCAATATTATCTTGCCAAATTGGTTAAGTGAAGGTTGACTTAACCCCATTAAATTATCAAGTCAAATTGGTTAAGTGTAGGTTAACTTAACCCCATTAAATTATCGAGTCAAATTGGTTAAGTGCAGGTTAACTCAACCCCATTAAATTATCGAGTCAAATTGGTTAAGTGTAGGTTAACTTAACCCCATTAAATTATCGAGTCGAATTGGTTAAGTGTAGGTTAACTTAACCCCATTAAATTATCGAGTCGGATTAGTTAAGTATAAGTTAACTTAACCCCATCCACTAATCGTATTACATGGTTAAGTGTCAATAAGTAAATCAAGCCCGGTTTTACTTAACCTACCCATTCATGTTATATCGGTTAAGTAACCACGTCAACTTAACTTAACCCTATCATGTGGCATTAATTAACTTAATGCACCCCAACCTCTCACATTAGACCTTGTTGTGGTTACTAGTTAAGCCGGGCGGGTCCGGGTAGGTTTATACCACAACCTAGTCTAACCTCGGGTTTTAGGTGCGGCATGACCAACTACTCACATTGGGTCCTATTGTTTGCAACTACTAGTTAAGCCGGGCGGTTCCGGGTAGTCTTACGTTGCAAACTCAACCCAACCTCGAGTTGGTCAATTTCATGTTTTCTAAGTGTCATGACCATATTTATGTTTATCATAAAACTATGGTTTTCAAGCATAATCATATGTCATGTTTTAAAGTCATGCTTCATGTCATATTTCACGTTCATGTTTCATGTATTTAAGTTTACCCATAACGTAACCCCAACGCTCCTATGTTCGCATCAACACAAGATAGGTGAAAAAAAGGGAAACATAATGATATGACAAGGTGGGCATAAAGTGATATTTGGCCACAAGTTAAACATGGTGGCTCATGAGACATAGGTGTTCATCTAAAAACTTGCACGTATCATATTTGGCCTCAAAATATGCATATTTGTTACTTAGCAAATAGGTGAAAGCACAAAGATCTAAACTAGCATATAGATCCTATCATGACAAGTTAACATTAAGGTCAAGTGAGATTCTTTATGTTGCTACATGCAACATTTCTAAACAAAGGTAAGAGCTTTCAACCCAAGAAGACAAGGTGATGATTTCACAATCATACATAGGATAGATCTAAGCCTCACATGATAGATTCAAAGCACAAAATGATATTTAAGCCCAAACTCAACTTGCAACATGTCATGTTTAAATTCATAGTTTATATCTAGAAGTAGAAGAGGGCTTACAATGCTATGAAGACTAGAAATAATATATATACAGATTGAGATGAAGCCACTAGCAAATCCGCAAATAAAATAAGATCCAATCCAAGCTTTGAGAGATTAAGATGCTTCTTTGATTTGCTATGAAGAAAGATGGATTCTTTAAGGAAGAAAGAGGGCTCTTTTACTTGATTTGAACACTCAAACTCTCATATGAATGAAGGTAGAAACTTTAGCAAGAGAGTGGAGGCCATGAGAGAACATTTTGGCATAGTTTAGTTGTAGGAATGATTAATGAGTGATTAGGTTAGGTCTAGGGGTCTTTTTATAGAAGACTAGGGTGTTATTAGCCATAGGATTAACCCTAAAACACATCAGGTCCGTCAAATCCCGTCAGAAACTTCTAGAGCAAGACTCATAGGTCACAAATGGTGCACCAGAAAAACTGGTCCGACCAGGGGGGCCGACCCCTGGGTCGACATGGGTGTCGACCCATGGGTCGACATGGGTGTCGACCCATTGGGGGGGGGGGTCGACATTGGTGTCGACCCCTGTGTCGACCCTGCCTGGGGCGGGAAAATTCCCGCCCATTCTGCCTTGGTTGAAATTTAAATCTGAATTCGTATTTGAACTGTTTTCGGGCTTGGAATTTTCTGAAAACTTCATTGGGCCTTAACTTGGTCATACGGACTCCGTTTTTCGAAAACTCAGACTCTATTTCGCGTATTTTTCCGAGATGAACGCAATGGCACAGCCCGTTTCCCTTGATTCAGATTTTAGAATTTAATTCTGCCTTGATTTACATTATAACATGTTATTAAAAAAAAAGGGTTGTTACAGATAGTGAAAATTAGGGACACATCCCTAAAACCAAAGTTAATTCATGCCACGTTCCCCCGCTTTTTTTTATATGTTTCCGGTCCCTAAAATTGGATGCCGCCCAAAAATTTTGGTCCATTCGCCTGCTCCTCAAGTCCCCTTCGCCTTTTTCAATTTCTGGCAAAAAAAAAGCGCTCATGCATAAAAAAAAAATCTAAATTCTGGAAATAATCCCAGGAGCCCACGCAAACTGAAAAACAAAAGTTGCATACATGTATGCAACTATTACTGATAGTCGCATACATGTATGCAACTTTTTAAATACACATGCAAAAAAGATCCGCAAGCCTGCTGAATAATTGCATACAAGTATGCTGTTATTCAAAATAGCTGCATACTTGTATGCAGTAATGCGTTGAAAGCCGAAGGCGTGACAATATGTGCATACTTGAATGCATATTTTCTGCATAACTGCATACTCGTATGCACATATGCAAGCATGCGTGCTTTCCATGCAGAAATCGAATAGATGCATGAAATCATGCATGTATTTCGGAAAATCTGCATACATGTATGCATATATGCTGCTGTATGATGCGGAATTGAAATAGATGCATACATGTATGCAACTATTTGAAATATGTGCATGTTTTCATGCATTTTTCGCTGTTTTGTGAATTTTTTGATTTTGCCGTGTTTGTTGATTGATTTTCCACCTGATTTTTTTGGCGTGAACATGTTTTATTTAATTATGAATTTACGTGATTTTTTATATTTTTTTAATGAATTTTCAGAAAATAGGGACCTAATTTACATGAAAAGTTGGACCGGATGTGAGCCTAATTTTGAAACTTAATAGGGACCTGTGACAAACGGATCCAATTAGATAATCAAATTATAATTAATTAAATAATTACTCTTTATAATCATGTTTAACAAAACGTTGCTATTCCGTGTTGGTTTTCTTCATCGTCGACCTTCGGTTTTGAGAAAACCCATTGTCCAGAATTAGGTTTTCACTTCACGCCTTCCATGCTCGACTAACCCCCGATCCAATACCGCCTCCTCGTACCCCTAGCCATCCTACATCAGCGCCGGCGAAACCGGCTAACTCGTACCCCCCTGAGCTCTCGATTGGTGTGCGAACGAACGATGTTTAAGGGAGGAAATCTCGCAAATTTCTATACGGTTTTTGATCATAGCCTTATGAAATCATAGATCATAGTTTGCTCTTCAATATTTTCTTTGGTTCCATGTTGTCTTTCGTGGTAATTTGAGAGAGATTAAAGGGAGAAAATCTGAGTGTTTCGGCCATCGATTTAGAGGGTAGCGGCGCGTCCGTTAGGCTAGGGTTTGGGGTTATGAAGTAGGGTATTTATAATAATATTTTATTAATATTTAGTTCTATTTGTTTCTAAAAAGTGAATTTCGTATCTGAACTCAAATTCAAACCAACGACTATCGTCTCTAGCCAAATACCCCCATTCCAGACACAATGGGATATGTCCCGTAAGCCAATTCCACTGTTTTGATCAGTTTTTACAAAAAATAAAATATAAATCAATATATATTGAATTTGAACTCACGTTTTAATTTACCGGGGCCACATACTGACTTCAAAAATTTCAAAAAAATAAATCTAGCTATGTTTTGAGATACGGTCCTAACAAAACTAATTTCGTCGAATTTGGAGACCGTATGAAAAATGGTCATTTTCTGGTCGATCCAATTTGACTGAAATTGACAAAACACATTTTCTTTTGCCACGCTCACATATTGATTCCAAAAATTATGAAAATTGGAATCTAGCTTTAATTTGACATTCCGGATCCAACAAAAGTGGTTTCATCGAAAGCGGAGGTCATTTGAAAATGGCTATTTTTAAGGGCTATATATATATTTAAAATATATATAGATTTCATAGGGACTATTTTAAATTTTATTCTAGACATAACTTTTTATTCCCGTTATGAAATCTAGATTTTTCACATTTGTTAGAAAGATATAACTAAACAGATTCATATATTTCTCGTTTTACTGAAATCCGATTTATTTTGAATCCTGTACATTCATTTGAAATATAAAATCGAATTTTCAAACTGCCGCGCCATTTCAGGCTTGTTTTAAAATTAAAATAAATTTATGCGCTCTAACTTCAATTAAAATAAATTTTTAAATCATTATTATTTAAAATAAATCATTTTAAAGATTCAACATCCATTAAAATAGTTTAAAATAAAAAAATTAAATTGGTTCTGAAAATCCAGGTTATTACACTCGACATACTCGAAGAGAAAAGATACGAAGTTGAACTCAGGGATGCCGCTCAGCGTCAATGAGTCGCCCGATACTTTAACTCCAGCGTCCGTCTAAATATCCTCGACATCTGCGACCTCGTCCTGAAGCGGATCCTTCCCACATTGATTGGTTTTAGTCCTCGCTGGGAAGGTTCATACGTCATACAATGGAGGCTTGGGGACGGAAAACTTCAAGCTAACGATAGTTGATGGCGCCGAACTCCCATGGGCCTGGAATAGTGAACATCTCCGTCGCTACTTCACATAACTCAGCGTACAGACTTACTACTTTCCAAAAATGTTTTGTTTTCTTCCAATTCAAGGCATTGTAAAGCAAAGACCATTACTGCCGAAATTAACCACAAAGATAGTTCCAAATGTCAATGTTCTTAGTGTGTTTACTTCTTTCGTAGTATATTTGAGCAAATGTTACAACTAACTTACATAACATGAGCGCACAACACTGAATCAACACCTCAAAGCATGGAACCTGTCCTCCTTAACTCTAGCCTCGAATCAACGACGAGGTCGAGTATAAATAACTCCGACTCGATCCTCGAATCAACGACGAGGCCAAGTATAAATAACTCCGACTCGATCCTCGAATCAACGACGAGGCCAAAAATAAATAACTCCGACTCGAGCCTCGAATCAGCGACGAGATCGAGTATAGATAACTCGGGATGCTCATTCCCTTGAGTATCCAACCCGTTCCTAAGTCTCCGGACTTTGGGGCAGCCCATCAGCCGAACGAGTGTGACATTAACTGCTCGTTCATCTCCATCTGACCCGAAGGGTCTAGATTTAGTCAACAACTGGCGAATCAACGACACCATTGAAGTCTAACCCAAATGAACCGATGGGAGAGTCTGAAGGACGAATCAACGACGTCTATGCCTTCTCATGACTTGAGACCAACGGCCTTAGGGAGGTCCCAAGAGGGAAGGCTCTGAAATCGAACTCCGCATGACTCAAAACTCCCAACCAAGGGAAATCACGAGAGCAAAGTCAGCACTTATAATCTTCGTACGACTTGGGAATCCCCAAGAGCAAAGCCATAGACAACGTTTGCTTAAGTATAACGACTAATATGCTTGTGCAAGTGCGGGAAATGGAAATCATAGACGAACATTTGAAAACTTAACACAAATTGTGATATAAGAAAAGTCAACTACACTTTCATTCATAACTAAAAGCAAACTACATAAATCTATCTATCTTTCTTTCTAACGACATGGTGTAAATGAAAACCACACCATGCCTCCAAAAGAGAGGGTTGTACTCGCGTACACTATCAGCCTACATTTTGAAAATATCTATAACATTCACTCCGATGTTTCGTCCTTCTTCTAATTGTTCCTCCTCTTCTTAACATATTGGCACTAGGAGGGTTATCACCAGTCTTCGTCCTCTTCCTCCCAGAGTTGCCTCTGCCCCTCAATCCTTTACCCTTGAAAGATAATGATTTTCCCTTCCCATCTTCGTCCTCACCACTTGTAATTTCAAGGATGTCCCCAGGAGGGATAACTTGCAGCGTTGTCGGAACGACACCGGTGGGAAGAACTATCACGACCTTGGTTCCTTCCTTCTCTCCAGTCCCTTTTTCCTTCTTGGCTTCCAGCTCCACCTTCTTATTGGAGTCCCATGATGCCTTTTGTTCAGCCAACTTTCCAGCCTTAAGCTTTTTAGCTGCATCTGCTTGAAGCTTCTTGAATGCCTCCTCGCCTCTTTTCCTAGCGTCCTCATCAGCCTGCTTCTTCTTGGCCTCATCAACGACACTCTTCTTCTCCACCTCAGTGGTAGCTTTCTTCTTAGCTATCTCGGCATCAGCTTTTTCCTCGGCATCCGGCCTAGCCTTTTCCTGAGCCTCCTATAAAGCGGACTCGTCGGCCCTCCTCTCTCTTCCTGCTCCTCCGACTTGGCCGCTATTTAGATTTTTGCACTTCCACCAAGTCCTGCATCACCTGTTTGCCCGCATTACTCGCCCCGACACTTGGATTCACATTAATTATTCCCCTTCCTCCGAGGGAGATCTATGTAAACACTAGCATTTAAACCCACATCCAAGGAAGTATCCATTGGACCTCCTTTCTTACCAAACTGTATCCCTTGCAGTCCCAGTCCGGTCTCAAGAAATTAGGGAAGCGTCAGGGAAAAGCCGGTTGTCATTTCCACACCAAAGGGGCCTGCACAACAAGGAAGAAGGCTACTTAGTCTCTTTTAAATTAGTGCTTATGTCTTTTTCGAGTATTCGTGATAGCGAGACTTTACCTCAAGAAACCTGTGACATGGGGGAAATGGGTAGAGCACTCATGATTGTGATTAGAGAGGATCTTTCTAGTCCCAACCATGGAAAATCGGGGTGATACTCGATGGTAACGAGGGATGAGACCAATAGATCGCTGGTAGTGGAGGATGGCATAACTTGTTGCTGATGGGAGCTTCCCTCTGCAAATTCATGAGCGACAATCAAACTCTCGGTAGCCGCAAATTTCCCTTATGTAACAGCAAGTTCCGCCAACCTCACCCTCTCAGCATCCTCATGTAACAGTTTTATCCCCTCTTACAACACCCTGCGCTCGTCATCAGTCAGGAGGGTTTCCATCAGGAGAAATTCATCCACTCTCTCCACCTATAGCCTTCTAGCCTCAAATTCTAGCAATCTCTCCCAAGTATGAACCAACATCTAAGGATAGTAATTGACCCACAAGATTCCATGGAATCGCAGTGCTTTAACGTGCATACCCTAAATAGGCTCCTCCAAAGATGCCTCTACTCCATCCTGAGCATCCTCGATCTCCCCCCTACGCTACTCCACCCCTCTCTAATCCCGGGCCTTATCCCGTCCAACGATCTCAACACTTCTTTGTTGCTGGCCTCAGCGGCCTCTTTGTCCTTCTTAGCCACCTCCAATAGTCTTCTCAGCTTGGCGTTCTCTCTTTGTAACCTCCTCATTCTCAGCTTTGAGCCTTTGATTCTCCTTCACCAGGGCATCATTGTCCATTTGAAGCCGGTGCAATCTTTTTTCCTTAGACAAGTGGGTATTCTCCTTCACCAACTCCTAGTTTTCCTTTTTGAGATTTGCATTTTCAGTCATCACTGAGGCCACAGTGTCTTTGAAAGTTTTCTCTACGTGCTGCGCTTCTCTCTCTAGCTTCTTATACTTCTCATCTTGTTCACCTGTTTAAGCAACAAAGAGTTAACATATAATCGTGTTGCTCCAATACGCAGAAATGAGTACATCTTAAAAAGTTTTCTTACCGCATGCCTCCTTCCGATTTCGGACACTCAACTGCTCATCCTTGATCGCCTGCATCAGATTTGTGATCTCCGCGTTCTTATTCTGAACCAGCTCCAAGAGGTGTTCAGGATACTTTATAAACTTATCTGTCTGGTAATAGACGATAGACACTTTCGTTCATACCCCCTCGGTGTCCTCTCGAGAAATCGGGCTAATATCCGGGAGCCATTTTATCTCATCGAAGTAATGTTTGGGAATCGCTCTCTTAGCGCCACCTTCCTTTGTTCAACAGTATGCTCCGAGATTTCAGGTACTTTAAGCAACTGGCCCCTATTCTTCGGCATTCCCTTCTTTCTTTTATTAGTTAGTTCCAAATTCTTTCCTTTGGAAGTGGTCACGAGCGTTGAGGGTGGAATGTAAGGAGGAATCGCCGTTGAAGGTTGCGTAAATTCGCTATGTCAAATCTCGTGTCTGTACCAAATGTCCAAGCAATAGGAGGAGGGGATTCGGAGCGCCGAGATCGTTATTTGTAATGGCGCTCGCTACCATGGTTGCGAGAAGGAGGGGGTTCATTAAATAAATCAGTATTTCTTATGAAACCCATGACGAACCCATTCCTCGATGGTTGGTGACTCTCGGATCTAGAACCTCGACTTCTGCCTCCCTAAACCATTTGACCTGCAAAGGAATAGATTAAAGATTAGACTCGAACGTTCTACACGCACTAACAAATGCTGTGTTATGCGGTGTTTATGAGTGTGTGCTAAGTGTTCTCTCGGCATACCAGATAGCGGTCCGCTCAAAAAAGTGATCTCCCCAACGATAAGCATTAAACTTTATGTACTTGTGCCGCTAGGCTAAGGCGATGTTACAAGCGGGATTTTATTTGAACCATCAAACTGACCCTCTTTTTTAACGAGATGGCGGGCTCAGGGGTAGCTACTGGAGATTGCAGCCCGGGCGACACTTCCGCCCTCGCGTCATCTATCGTAGGCTGGACAGGAGTAGCCGGTGTGCCCTCATCTCTGGCAACCATCTCCTCACCGCCAGTTTCATTCCCACTGGTTTCCTACTAAATCTTCGTTGCATTCCCACTAGTACAATTATAACTTAAAAACTTAGGACACAACGGCGATAACAAGTCCTTAAGACTATAACCATCGTCATCGTTGACCAATATCGTCGGATTTACATCGAGTCACTTCTACGCCACGATTAGAATCGAGAAAACCTGTCCGAAGTTTGATAGTTCAGTCAGGCATTTATGGTATAAGTTTATGCTCTAATTTTATATGCAAGGTTGAGTCATCGACTCAAGTCGAATATAAAATTTAGTTCAATCGTGTAACTCCGCGGAAATGACGTGAATCTAGAGACAGGTCGTCGAAAGTTCAAGTCTTAAATGAGAAATGCGAAATGTAATGAAAATGGGGCTCTAAATGCTCGTGCCAGCAAAGAATTTCTATCCCTCCAGGGATATGAAATTTCGTATCCCCTCCAGGGTGATACAAATTTCAATGACTCAGCCTACTAACTTGGCCCTTCTCCAGAATTTTGCATTCCCAATTCTCCATAAAAATTCGACTCCTGCCCTCCTTTCTTTTTTGCATCCCGTAACTGTCAAAACTTCGCATCCCTGGGATGCGAAGTTTCACATCCCTGGGATGAGAAATTTCGCATCCAAGGGATGCGAGTTACTCCCTCTCTCCTCCGTTCTCTTCCTTCTACCTCCACCTCCTATTCCCCTTGACTTCCTCTCCCTCGAAACTAAAAATCGAACCCACACGACGACTAAACATTGACCTTCGAATCGTAATCAAATCTCACACACAACTCAAAGCTCGATCTCGGGCATGTCTAATATCGAAGAATGGCACGAATCAAAACTCGATTTGCAATTTGAGTTAGAGGCTCGATTCGAAGGATTGATTCCAGATTTGTTTCGATAGGCGATGATTTTGTTACAGTTTCGATAAGCATCAATGATTTCAAGTCCAAATCACCTTCGGATGCTTTCGAGTTTGATGTTCTTGGGGTACGAAGGGAAAGGATGTAAAAAGAGAAGGAGGGTTTCAGAATTAATATAAAGGGAGGGGGATATTGGTCTTAGCTCGTTCGCCTTTTCGTATCCCCTTGGGGATGCAAAATTTCACATCCTTTCAGGGATGCAAAATTTCACATCCCATCGGGATACAAAATTTTGTATCCTTCCGTGGGATACAAAGTTCTAAAAAAACCAAAAATCATGTATACTTTTATATATGTATAGGCATGTTTTATGTATATACGTATATGTATATACGTATATGTATATGTGTATATGTATTATATGTATGTGCCTCTATAACTCGAACAACTATGTACATATACATTTGCATATACACATATATACACGTTCATGAAAATATCGGATGAACGAGAATGAAGTTTCCAAGCTTCGAGAAATTTCCTATTTCCTACTCACGATTCCGACTACGATCACGCGCACGTGTTTTTGATGTTATGATAATCAACATCGATCCGATCCGCTAACTAATAGCATGCTCATAAGTCTAAATGACTCAAGAGCGTACAACAAGCAATTGAATCCACGATTCGACGTCGTTTCTCGAAATCCAACTTGCGTAGTCGTAAAACAACGGCACATTCACTATTCGTAATTTATCTTTCAAATTCTTATTGCATCGTGCAAAATTGCACGAAAACGTATGAGCGTACACGTAACACTATGTCGACAAAAACTCGTGTACTCTACGATGTAAACGAGAGTCGACGACTAACGTCTAAATTCATGAGTAAACAGGAACTAGTCATTCAATAAGGCTATCGATGAATCGACATCCTCGACACGTTCAATAGAAACGATGATTTCAACTCATAGCACGTCATGTCGAGACAAGACATACTTTAAGAAGCAAGTGTTAACCGGCTTTTTTGTCCGGTTCCCAAAAGTGTACCAGGCCCGCACAACTCAACACATCGCATGATACCAAAGCTCGAAGTGTCGCAAAAGCACTGAGGATTCAGGCCCAAGAGAAGCTGTGCGCGTGTAGGCCTCGTAACTCCTCAAAATAGTCAAGTCTATGAATTTCGATTCCCTTACTTTCGGGATTTCAAAACCCTCACTGCATATATTTCGAACCCCTCAAAATAGAACACGTTACAAAAGTTTCGAATCCCTTGCTTCAGGCACTTCGAATCTCTCCAGAGCCACTGAATTTTGACTCCCTAGCCTCACGCCTCACTAACTTTTTAAGTCTCCATGCAATTCGAATCCCTCAAGATTCGACTCCCCTCCGCCTTCGACTTCCTCCAGTCTAACACAACAAAATTCGAATCCCTTTGTTACACACCTACAAGTTTGCATTCCTATATGTAAAATATTTTCAACATATCCCTAGGGGTACAATTTCGTATCTCTCAGGGGATATTGAAAACTCGTATCCCTTAGGGGAAATGCGATTTTTTATCTGCGATGCAAGAGGGTTTCGAAATTCAGTGTGTGGCCTTCCATGAATTCAAAATTCTGTCGTGTTGTCCCGTAATGTCACCTACTCCCATCTAACCAACTTCCTATAAATACCCCCTTCTCATTCTTCACGTGGGTTGGATTTTGGCTAATTTGACGCCCCTTCAAGCCCCTAGAACTCATTAATGGCTGCCTAGCTCTTGAGTAAGAAGAAGCACAAAATCACCTTTTTCCCAGGACTTAGTATACAACAACTATGGCTCAAAAATACATGAATGGACTTGTAAACGAATGCTTTGATGATGTTCAATGCTTGTAACATATTCTTGTGAATAAAAATTTAGCAAACTCCTTCAAAGTGGAGGTAGGCCCTCCACGGACCAAACCACTATAAATCTCTATGTTATTTATTGCATTTAATACTTATTTTTTCTACGTGAAACAATATTATTGGGTAACTGAGAATCTTTGGGTGTGATGACCATTTTTTCCGTCAATAACTTATATATGCACCAATTGCTTTATTACCATGCTGTTAGAAGTATGTGACTGGGCCCTCCTCATTAGTTTGCTTCATGACATGGGTATGAGCAATGACATCCCAGTACGATACGAGACCTTCTTTTCTGACATAATTAAAGTATATACATTTTGTTGTTGGTAACCTTTTTTCGTAGTTTATACCTTAGAATATAAAATGCAACAACCATTTGTAACTATAATTAATAAATTTATTAAGTCCCAATGATGATGCTGGAACAACTTGGAAATACCATAGTGTGTCACTGGATTCTTTTTTTTTTGTTTGCGGAGTTCCTTTCTAACTCTTTATAGAAATTTAGTTTGAAAATCATGTAAATATATGCAACCATTAAAAGTGATATGTAGTAAACTTACCTAGAACTTCTTGTTGCTCCATTACGTAATTCATGCATTTTATACACTGGTGCCTATCTAATTGGTTTTTTCCTTTAATCTTCTAATGCTAGATACTGTATCCATACATTTTTTTTTTGGCAATTTCCACTGCTCTAGTAGCACTGGATTAGTTCAATATCAGCTTCTTGTAAATCTACTACATCCTACACATTGAGAAAATGAAAGTTATACATTTATAATATTCTACAAAACATAAAGTGGTAGTGAACAGTGATATTTTCTTACACTTACAGGGAAGTCATGTCAGATACTCTCTCTGACTTGCAATAGGATCTTGCTCCATTTGGCCCAATAGGAGGTCGTCATACTCACGCATGCCTCCGAAAAATAGAAAGAAGAGTACCAGATGTCTCATGTTATAATCCTTTATGTGTAAAATATGAAACAAGCTTTTAATAAATCATAACTAATATATAATTTACCATACAAAATAAATTAAATAATTGCTATCCATCAACATATGAATGAAATGTCACTACAAGACGAGCTGCCTTCTATGATGGGCAACTGCCATCACCTCCAGCGACATTCTCTCTTTGAGTAGAGAGAGGGAACTTGATTGAGAAAAACCACGTCTTCTAGAAAATGATATAATATTTGTCACAGATATATCATTTATGATAAACATATCATTTAATTATGAGAAATGTTTATTATGCCTGAGTATATTACTCAATTATGAGAAACATATTATGTCGAAACATATCATTTATCAGAATATGACAATTATGAAAACATATTTTGGAAGAACATACCACTTGATGATGCAAAACTTATTAAGGCAGAGTACATCATTTAATTATGAGAAACATATCATTGTACTATCAAAAATGCATAACATAAATAACCTTTGACTGAAACGAGCATTACTAATCATTCTTTGTCATTTTGGTTTAGACTTCGTGTCTGTACTCTATATTGTTTTCATCTATAGTCTTAAAATTGTATACTAATATATTTGATTCATCGTTTAGAGGTCCAAAATCGATTTGATCATTGGTTGTTATTTTCTCAATGTTTTCTTTGATATCTGCTTGGTAAGCTTGTTCATCTAGAATATTTCATCCATTAAATGTAAATATTGCATTAATTTGAAAATGGCCGACCAATCTACTCTATCTCTTCTTAAATGTGGATAAGAAGCATTATAAACTTGTAGAGCTTGTTTAGCCATTACAAAAGGATCGTTTTGATGATAATACAATATACGTTTTATTTTAGTATGATTATTTTTGGATGCACATTGATTTCAAAACCTAAAATATTGTTGAACCAATTGCATCTAAACAAAAAACTTCCTTCATAGATCTTGTGAAATATGTCAATTGCAAAACATTAGTTAACATTCCATAATCATTTATATGATCATCTGGATCATCGCTATCTTTAACAAATTCACCAATAATGTTAGTTATTTTTTCTGCCGTTTGCTCTTTGGTGTTATATTTATATCCATTGATGAAGAATGTTGGATAAATCTTGACTTTTCTTTTGGGTTCCATAGCAAAATGTTTCAATACCCTTGTTGACTGCACAATTTACCGTATGATAAATGTAGTTCAAAACCAACTATCAAAATTGTTAGCCTACTTTGTAAACTAGGCTATACAAAGTCAAGAAGTCAGAAGATCAAGTAAATAGAAAACACTCTGTTACACATCCGGTTCGGATCGGAATTACAGAGATAAGAATAAAAGCATCACAAAGCTAAAAGATCAAGCCGGATCGGATCGGGCGTAATCAAGGAAAAGCAAAGCGAGACAAAGTGAGGAAGGCAAAATTCAAGCCGGATCGGATCGGATGGGATGATCCGAACCCCATCTACTTGCCAATCCGAACCGAACCCAGTGTACCCTGCTACTTCACTCCATGATCTCCTGGATATTCGGGGCAGTTACACCCGCTTTCTATCCATGATGGCCACTTACCTGATGTGCTGGCAACACCAGAACTCATCCGATCCCGAAAGTCAGGGAATGGAGGACACGTGCACCCGATCCGAACCGAATTCTGGAGAAGTTTCCACCTATAAATAGACCTCCAAGGGTCGTTTGAAGGGATCTTTTGGTACTCTGAGAGTTCAAACATCTGTGAAAACCAAATTCCAGCATTCCCAAACAATCCAAATCATCGTTCAAAGTACATTCTGAGATAATTAAGTGAATGCATATAAAAAGTAAGAGAGATTGAGTGAATATCTTATTGTATTTTCATCTACATCATCAAACAAAGTGATATAAAGTGGGCGTAGGCTCTTTAACGCCGAACCACTATAAATCTTGTGTCTCTTTTCTGTTTTTGATCTCATTTTATTATAATTCCAGTCAATTTGGGTGTTAGAACCACTTTTTGGTCTAAAATTTTGGTGCTTTCACTGAGAAGAATTTGAATTCTCTGTTTTTCTGGATTATCATTCTACTTTTTGGACCGTTGAGTTCAAAGAAGTTAATCCCCAATTTTTGACGCTTTTAAATACTCGTTGGCTGATTGTTGAAGAATTATGGCCAAAGGAAAAGGTAAGGAAGTTCAAACCAGTCGAGGGAATGAAGTTGGTGAAGACCAGCAAAATCCGGTCGTGACGAGGTCTCGTGGGCAGAGTTCGGGAGCGGATCAGACAGGTTCAGGAAATCCGAACCGATCACATAGAGAGAGCTCCGATCCGAACCGAGTAGAAGACGTTGAAGAAGTGCACTCCCCCAACCCGAATCAATCCGGCCAGGTTACTTTGCTCCGATCCGATCCAACACTCGGTGATGCTGGAACCTCCACTCGAGCCCCTCCAAATGCTCCGACTCCAGCCACCAGGACCAATAACCAGATCAATCCATCTGCGCCTGTCACCCAAAGAGATTTATCGCACCTTCTTGACATGCTTGAGAGCATTATGGAGGCTATGAGAATCCACGAGCGCACCAATCTTATGATGTAAGAGAATATGATAATCATGAGTAGGGAAATTGGCGAACTCCGCAGACAAAGAACTCCATCCCCAGTTCATCATACTGCAATGGATCAGTCTTCTTCTTCTGAGGAAGAACGGCCCCGTGAAAGAAGGCCGCTCGAACGGCCTCAGAATTCGGAGCAAATGACTTTCGGATCTTTGGGATCCCGCGAGGACGCTGCTCCTATACTAGGACCCAATGATCCGAGCCTGAGAGAGCATATGCTATTACCAATGCGAGGATCCCATGTTTTGCCTAGAGACCCTAACCTCACCAATCCCACTCAGGGACAAATGCTTCAGCCCCTTCCTCCCGAGATCGACCGGGAACGTAGGGAGCAAAGCAAAGTAGAAACCGCTAGAAGAAGGAGGGCGTCCCCTGATCAGGAGCTCAGAGGAAACCCGAACATCAGAGCCAGGGAGCCTGAACGACCCTTGACCAATGCTGACGTATGGGCTATGGTACGCCAGATCATGTCTGAGAGTCGAAACTGCACCAATGAAGATTATGGCATTGAGCGAAGCCATACTCCCTTTACTGATGACATTCTTGACTTTTAGTTCCCCCGACGTTTTAATCTGCCGCAGATGGACAGATATAACGGGAGAACTGACCCGGGACAACATTTGATGCGATACGCATGGCTTATGAACGCTGCCGCTGCCCCTGACGCTGTGAAGTTTAAGGCTTTCCCGATTTACTTAGAAGATGTAGCATTACTATGGTTTACCCGACTTCCTCCTCGATCGATATCGAATTTCAAAGAACTAAGTGAACGTTTTATGAATCAATTCCGACTTCATGACCGGAAGTCGAAGAATGTTATTGAATTATCGAGAATTAAGCAAGCGCCGGGTGAGTCCTTGAAGTCGTATCTAGACCACTTCAATTTAGCTGTAACAGAAGTCAGTGACCCGCATGAGCCTATCATCTTGATGGCCTTAATGGAGGGAGTTGATCCTGATTCAGAGTTTGGAGATTATCTTTCTGGGAAGTCGCCTCCCATAAGAGAATTGTTTTATGAGAAGGCCAATATTCAGTTAAGACGGGAGGAAGCAAGGGCAAACAGAAAGAGGAAGTCCGGAGCGGCTTCAAAAGAAACCGTTCAGAGTAATGTTACCGTAAAGCAGTCTAGAGAAAATTCTGGGAAAGTCGAAGTGAATGTGGGAAACAAGAATGGAAACGATAATAATGGAAACGGGGGCAACAGCAACTGTAATGTGAATGGTAATAGGAGAAATAGGAACCGAGGAAGTAATTCTGACAAAAGACCCCGGTTCTAGACCTTTGAGAGTTATTCACCGTTGAATGACACTTTGGAGGACATTTATTTGGACACGTACAATGTTCTATAATACAAAAGACCGCCGCCACGAGATTCAACAGAGAAAGAAATTGCAACCGGAAAATTTTGTTTATTTCATGGAACTCATGGACATTCAACGAACGAATGCCGACACTTGAGAGACGTAGTTGAGAAGCTGTTGCGTGAAGGAAAGTTGGATGAGTATAAGGCTGCCCCAAGGGATAGGGGGCAAGGAGGACAGGCCCCAAACCAGAATCAGTCTGCTCCCAAGCCTACAGCGCAACAGAAAGGCAAAGATATTGTCATTAACACCATAGTAGGTGGACTCCATCCAGTTATCCACAGTTTCAGAGCAATGGACCAATACGTTAATGCAGTTAAGCATATAGATGTGGACGAGTGCGATGATTTGGAAGACATCACCCCTGTGAAATAGCAGAAGACAATGTTCGATGATGTATTGTTCCGTAGCAGAGACGATACCGGAATCCAGTCACCTACCGAGAATCTGTTGGTCATTACCACTACCATTGGACCAACACTGGTTCATAAGGTACTAGTGGACAATGGAATCTCTGTCAACATTTTGTTTAAGAAGTCGTTTGATCAGATGAAACTCGAGTCTGGAGATTTGAAGCCCTATGAAGGTTGGATCTGAGGCTTCAATGGGGCATCGACAGCTCCAATGGGGTATATAGAATTGCCCGTAACACTGGGGCAAGGGGATCGTCGAAGAGTACGAATGCTTCAGTTCGTAGTACTAGATATCGATTCACCATACAACGCATTTTTGGGAAGGCCTGCCCTTGCAGAGTTCAGGGCTTGTATTGCACCATGTTGCTTATTGCTAAAGTTCCCAACTGAAGCCGGAACAGGAGTAATGAGAGGAGATCAAGTCTCCGGACGAGCTTGTTATATTGCCGAATTAAAGATGCTGATGAAGGGACTCAACATCGAGACTAAAGGTACCTCACCTCCTCCAAAGGAGGGTTTGGCGTAGCAATTAGAGGGATCATCCCCGAAGGAGTTGCCCAAGGGAATGCCCGAAGACCTGGATCCCAGAGAAGATGAGGAATCTGAGGATAGAAAGGCAACTCCTAACGAAAGGATAGTGGATATACCCATTGACGAAGCTGATCCAGCAAAAGTTTTAAAGATTGGATCCCAGTTGGATCCACACCGAGCCAAAGAACTGGCTGACTTCCTGAAGGAAAACCTGGATGTGTTTGCCTGGACCCACGCTGACATGTGTGGGATATCACCATCCATCATGAGTCATTCGCTGAGTATAAACCCAAAACACCCGCCTGTAAAGCAAAAGAGACGTGTGCTGGGCCCAGAGAGGTCGGCAGCTCTGAAAGAAGAAGTGGAGAAGCTGAAAGAGAACGACTTTATTAGAGATTCGACATATCCCGACTGGATATCGAATCCTGTTTTGGTAAAGAAGTCAAACGAAAAGTGGCGGACGTGTATTGATTTTTCTGACTTGAACAAAGCATGCCCGAAAGATAGCTTCCCACTTCCCAGAATAGACCAGCTTGTGGATTCGACAGCAGGACATGAACTTCTTTCTTTCATGGACGCATATTCCGGATACAACCAGATTCCCATGCATGTGCCTGATCAAGAGCACACGAGCTTCATTACAAATTTGGGGTTGTATTGTTATGTGGTCATGCCATTCGGATTGAAAAATGCTTGAGCTACATATCAACGCTTGGTGAACAGGATGTTTTATAATCAAATAGGGAAAACTATGGAGGTTTATGTGGACGATATGCTTGTCAAATCGAAACAGTCCTCCAGCCATACGCAAGACTTGGCAGAGATGTTCGGTATCCTGCGAAAGTATCGGATGAAATTGAATCCTTTGAAATACTCATTTGGGGTGGCATCTGGAAAGTTTCCAGGATTCATCGTGAGTTCTCGGGGGATTGAGATCAATCCCAGTCAAATAGTAGCGATAAGGAACATTGAGGAACCAAGGAGAATCAAAGACGTCCAAAGTCTTGTGGGGAAAGTGGCTGCGTTGAGTAGATTTATCTCCAAAGCAACGGACAAATGTGTCCCGTTTTTCGACTTGATAAAAAGGGGAAAGAAAATTTTTGAATGGACTCCGGACTATGTTGACGCCTTTCGAAATCTATTGGACTTACTAGAGAGACCACCGATTTTGTCAAAGCCAGTGGATCATGAAGAGCTGTTTGTTTATCTAGCAGTATCGGCTCACGCCGTTAGCACCGCCTTGGTCCGGGAAGAAGACAAAGTTCAAAGGCAGGTATACTATGTAAGTAAGAAATTGGCAGCTGCAGAACGTAACTACCCAATGATTGAGAAGCTCGCTTACAGCCTTCTAATCGGCTCCCGAAAACTTCGCCACTATTTTCAAGCTCACCCAATAACCATATACACTGATCAGCCTCTGAGACAGGTGTTGAAAAGACCCGAAGCATCGGGACAGTTGATCAAGTTGAATATTGAATTAAGTCAGTTTGATTTAAATTTTCAGCCGCGAAGATCGATCAGGGGGCAAGCTCTGGCAGACTTTATAGTAGAGTTCACAATTCCGGAGGAAGAGATGATCAACGACAAGGTGGTCAAGTCAGAGGAGGAATTAAAATTAGATCCATGGAAGTTGTACACAGACGGAGCCAAGAATGACCGAAGGTCCGGAGCTGGAGTCGTCTTAGTTACTCCTGAAGGACGATCGTTATATTATGCTCTGCGACTAGAATTTTCAGCTACTAATAATGACTCTGAATATGAAGTTCTGATTGTCGGGCTGAAACTTGCTAAGGAATTTGGAATAAAGGCATTGGATATATTCTGCGACTCCAAAATAGTCGTCTACCAAGTGCGAAAGGAGTTTGCGGCCGGGGACCTCGACTTATTACCTATCTCGGAAAAGTGGAGGAGCTATTGAGCAACTTGGAACGGTATAATATAACGCATATCCCAAGAGCTGAAAACCAGAATGTAGACCGGCTAGCAAAGCTGGCTAGTTCCGACAATCCAGAGGAAACCGAAATGGTTCCAATTGAGACGTTGGGATCGCCTAGCTTTGAGTCAATGGAAATTGAATTAGCTTTCGAAGCAGAAACGGAGAGGAACTCGTGGATGACCCCAATCTAGAATTTCCTTAGAAATGGAATACTCCCGCCGAAGAAGAGTGAAAGGCGAGCCATAGTTCGCAAAGGCACCAGATACATCCTTCAAGATGATACCCTTTATCGGCAAGGATTTTCTATGCCCCTATTACGATGTATAGTGCACGACGACATCAAGCGTGTACTAAGAGAAGTACAGAAGGTGAGTGCGGAGATCATACGGGGGGTCAGACTTTAGCAAAAAAGGTATTGCGGTATGGGTACTTCTGGCCCGCTATTAACAAAGATGCAGCTGATTACTCATGATGTTGCGACAAATGCCAGAGGTTCGCCAAGATCCCCAGAGCACCACTGACCCAGCTCAAATCGATGGTGAGTCCATGGCCGTTTTCCATCTGGGGAATTGACATCATCGGAGTTCTACCGATTGCCAAAGGAGGAGCGAAGTATGCAATAGTCGCCGTGGACTATTTTACGAAGTGGGTGGAAGCTGAGCCCTTAACCAAAATCACAGCGGGAAAGGTGATAAGTTTCATGGTTAGAAATATCATATGCCGATTTGGGATTCCAAGGACCATTATAACTGATAATGGAACCCAGTTCGATGGTGCCGAATTCAGAAATTTCTGCCAGAAATACAAGATCGACAAGCGGTATACTGCAGTCGCCCATCCGCAGTCGAATGGGCAAGTAGAAGCAATAAATAAAGTCATAAATTCCATCCTCAAGAAACGATTGGAACGTGCAAAAGCAAAATGGGTGGATGAACTGCCCTTGGCTTTGTGGGCATATCGGACAACGTTTAAAACAACTACCGGTCATACTCCTTTCTCTCTCTCATTCGGCTCAAAAGCAGTAATCCCAGTAGAGCTTGAAGTTCCCTCTCACAGGGTGACATATTATGATCCGATGACGAATCAGGCACTCCTCCTCGAGTCCCTTGATGAAATCGAAGAGAAAAGGGACGAGGCAGACTTGCGTGCGTCAAGACATCGATGTCAGATGGCATGCTATTATGACAAGAAAATTCGTTTTAGAACCTTTGAACCAAGAGACTTGGTCCTAAAGCGAGTTTTTTCAGCCCTTCCTGACCTCGGTCCAAAGTGGGAAGGACCATTCGTCATCCAATGGAAACTTGAGAGAGGAGCCTTCAAGTTAACGACCGTAGATGGCGAAGAAGTGCCTAGGGCTTGGAATGCCCAACACTTGATGTGATATTTGAATTAGGGATGTTGAATTTTCTTTTGTTTTTCTTATGAACTCTGTAAAAAGGCACGACTTGCCTTAAAAAAGTCTGTTGATACGAACAAAGAACTATAAAGGCGACTTAGCCGAACCACTATAAAAATATCGTGTGTCATTTACTTTCCTGCATTATTTATATCTTCAACTATTATTCTATTGTGACTGTGGAATACGAGACATTAGTTTAAAATCTGAAAAGTTGAAGATGGCTTATATGCAGGAATAAACACAACAACTGTTTGTGCAATAAGACATAAAAGAATGGGAAGACGACATTCTTAACTCTAACTCTCAAGAATTGAGAGAGAGTATAAAGGACGGGAATACGACGTCCTCTGAGGCGTGAAGGTGCACCCAGATGAGAGACCGCTTCAGCAAGAACTCTAACCTGAATATAAGACATGAGAGTATAAAAGATGCCAGAAAAGAACAGGAATCAATGACAAAAGGAATGTGACCCCCGTCAAAGAATCGGGGACATTCAGACTTTTTAACTTAATCTTGAATAGTTTTTCAAGATTGACTAGGGGCATATATGTACACATATATTTCCCCCCCACTGTGACTCCACTACACAATTTTAGTAGGACATGCATTTGCGTTTTTACATAAGTACTGAACTAACGACTAACAGACATTGCAGGAAATGAATTATTTTTATTTACAAATGCATGAATTTGTACAGGAAAACAGGCAAAAAGAAGATGCGAGGGCCACACTCGCTGCAACAATTGTGGGCCAACTAAATGCTAAAATAAAGCAAAGCACTTCATCACTTAGACTTGGAAGTGGACTTGGATTTCTTAGTAGCCTTCTGAGCATCCTTCGCCTCTTTTTCAGCATCAGTTAAGATGCGCCTTGGTTTTTTCTTCCCTGAGGCTGAAGTGCTGGAATCGGTTGACTTGTTCTCGGGAGGCGGAACGCTGGAATCAAGAGAAGACTTTTTAGCAAGTTCTTCTGTAATAGATCTAGTCGAAAGCTTAAAAAATAACCTTGATCCAGCATCCACTACTGCGAGAGGCTTAAGGTTTTCGGGGTCTAGGTCTTCAACTTTAAGCTGCATGCGTTTGTCTTGTTCGACTTTCAGTGCAGCTAAAGTAATGTCATCGGCGCTTTTTGATTCCCCAACTATAGCCACCTCAGGGTCCTCCTCATGTCCCTCATCGCCACCATCATCCTTTAAGGCGTCTATCATCTCGCCGTCGTGAGGAGCGTCAGCCTTACCCTTGTCTTCTTCATCCTTCTTTGCTGACTTTGCTTCGATAGTGGTTCCCTGGGGCACGTCTGCCTTCTCGGACGGTTCAGCACCTGCGGAATGAGAAGCAACAGTTATCAACTCAGGAGAAAATAAAGGGTCCTTCATTGATTTCCAAACAATGCGATGGAAAGTGGAGACAGATTTGATGAATTGGGGTGAAAAGGTAGAAATACCTTCCGATGATTTTTCAGCTGGAGTAGCTGCCGCCTCTGAAGCCGATTCAGGAATAGGAGATAAAAGAGATGTCTAAGGGATCGCCGGGTTTTCAGGGTCGTATCCCTCTACTTCAAGAGTTTTAGCGGCAGTGGAAGAAGAGCCAGCCTCCAAGATGTCTTTTTGTTTAGCCTTCCGTTTTTCCTCATCCATGGCGGCAGCGATCAGGCGACGCCCCTCGGCTAGACTCGCCGGCTCGTCATCTCTTAGATACTTTTCCATAAGTTTATCCTCGTCAATGAAATCTACCTTGAGTTCTTCTTTTTCCCATTCAACAATTGGGCTCCATACATGAACCAAGGTAGTCGGGTAATCATCGATCCATGAGATGTTTCGGTGGCGGATTATATGTGCAAAAAATTCAATCAGTAATTCACCAAAGCCCTGCACATCCTCCTGAGCTTCCGCTAGCTGCTTGCGGGATTCTTCGGCCGACTTGATGATGCTTTCAACATTACCCTCCGCCAGAGCAGCCCTGTTCTCGGCCTCCATCTATTTGGAAGCCAAGTCAGCATTTTTCTTCTCCAAGCCGGCGTTCTTCTTCGCCAACTCAGCCTTTTCTCGCTCAAGGTCGGCATAAGCAAGTTGCATTTTGGCAACATCTAACTTGGCATCCTCTGCTTGCTTTTTCAGCTCTGAACGCTCTTGAGTATGGGACTCGAGCAAGTCATGATAGCATTTTTGTAGATCTTCAAATTGTTGCTTGAAGCTAGCAGTGTCCTGTTGAGCAATAGCAAGTTGAGCCTGTGTATCCTCGAGGTCTTTTCCTAAATTTTTAAGGCCCTTGCATCATCTTCTGCGGTCTTCTGCATCGAGTTAGTATTCGTGATTAGAGTTCGGATGATTCTGGAAAGATTGCACGAATACTTGAACATCTCTGAATATTGTTTCTCGACCGCGTCTATTTTTGCTTTGGCCTCACCTGCCCACCTCGAGGAGATAGGCTCAAGAGCAGGCAAAAAAGTCAAGTTTTCAAAGTAGTGATCGGGAAATTGCTCCTCCAGATACGCCCGCTTAACTGCAGTTTTAGCATCCAACGGTGGAGGTGCAGGGAATGTCAGCTCGGTATCCTTATGTATGGAGGGCTCAATGGTCTCCTCATCCCTTCTGGGCCGTTTAGTAGGAACCTTGCGCTTGCTTCGTGATTCGGTATCTCTCGGCGGGCTCCTTTCCCTACTGCGCTTTTCTTGAGAAGAAGTTGAGTCTTTTGATTGCGGCCTATCATCTTCTCGACGACCTTGGTAGCCCTTATATCACTCTAGATCTGACCGAACGGGAGAGCGAGAGCACGAGGACTGCAAATGATAAGAATCATAGGGCCTTCTGTCCTCCCTACCGCGACCTTCGCGACGATCATACTCAACATCGTGAGGGGTCTGGTCATGCTGCGGCGTAGCTTCTTGATATCATGGTAAGCACGAGATATTGTACCTGCACAATAATGCAAGTGGAATCCAGAATCAGTATTCTCATAAGACGTAAGTGATGTGAAGTGGAGTGCAAGTGTGTTAAGTGCATCCTAAGTAGTGTCCACCCTCCAACAAACCAGAGTCTAAAGCCGAGCCAGTGCAAGAGGGCTCTTTGGCCTTAACAGGAGTGGCCTCCTCCGAAGAAGTAAAAACTAAAGGATTTGTGCCAAAATCCTCGGAAGTGTAAATAGTGTCAGGAAGAGGAAGATCTCCCAAGCCCTGAAATGTAGGATCATGAACAGTAGGGGCATCTCTTTGGGAAGCGCCTGTTGGCTGTTCTTTAGGAGATGGTGATTTCTCAGGAGAAACCACATCGCCAGGAGTGATGTACCCCTCTCGGTGCTTCTCAGGTAAATTAGCCAACTCATCATCTTGAGTCGAACTTGGAGAAGGTGAAGTTCGAAGTGGCATGGTGGGACCTTTCGAGCTCTCACCCATTTCTGGAATTACATCCACTGGGGGGATATACACATATGGACCTGACCCTTGACCTATACTACGGGTAATGGATAGCAGTCCGTGGTGATGAAGATATTCATCCTTGAGGACTTCATCAATAGTTAAAAACTTTTGATCACCATTAAGGAGCCGATGCATCCGATCAAAGAACACTTGACCCGATACTTGTTTTGGATTGTCAACTGCAAACAAAAAAAATGGATTAGTGTGGTGGCGTGGACATTCAGAGTCGAGGTTTAGAAAACCAATGCCTTACTCGATTTTGTCCATCTCCTAGCACACGCCGGCTGTTGCCTTATATAAAACCATTCCAGCCTGGAGTCGCCGGCCTTACTGCTGAATGGCGCCGGAATTATTTTTCTTTTTGGGACAGACTCGAAATAAGAGAAAGAAGGAGTTTCTCGAGTCCGGTGCTTGAAGTTATAAAAGAAATGAACGTCATTAAAAGTGAGCTCTATGCCTAAGATCTCGCGGTATGCTACATATAAAGTATACAGGTAAGCATAGGAATTGGGATGCAGCTGCATGGGGGCAATCCGCATTTGTCTTAGAAAATCGACGACAAAAGGAGAAAATGGAGGAATAGCCCCAACCATGCACATTAATCGGGTAATTTCCATAAACCCCTTCGGAGGATTATGAGGACGATCAATCTTCGACGGCACTAAGGTGTCCTTTTTCAGTATCTCGTGCTTTAGGCATATTCGAGTGAGTCTGTCGTTGTCAATTGTCGATTCAACAGAATCTTGAGGTGATTCCAATATGACGGCAGATTTAAATTCGTCAGGAGCTCGGGTATCTCCAACCCCTCCTTCCTCTTCGTAACCCATAGAAACTTCACTGTTAGAAGACGTCCCGCTGCTATGCGCCACCACTTCATAATCTGATCCCTCGTCACGCCATTCGGGGTCTGAGGAAGAAGATATGTCGTCAAGAGTAACTTTGTCGGATGTCTCTGGGACCTCTTTCTTTTCTGCCAGTCTAGAAGAATGTCTCTTGGCCATGATCACTAAACTATCGAAGAAGTAATAACAGAAGTTAGAGTAAATTAGCCCGTGTCCCCCTGTGCACATGTGTGAAATAAAGTGTGTACGGTGTGTGCAGAAGGTGTAAAGTTAACACTCAAAAGTGTAATGCAAAATCTGGGCAAAGTAATGATGTTCAGAGCAGTTCTTGATGTTCATGTATGTTCGCAGGGCAATATCCTAACTGTTCATGAAGGTGGAATTTATGTCATTTTAGCCAAATGAACAAAGTATTGTGCTCTAAGTTGGGTAGCCATGGTTCGGTTCGAGCACACATGGTGGGATCGGATCGGGGGTAAGGTCACGCTTCGGTCAAAAGTTAACATCCAACCAGATCGGTTCGGGAGCATGCTTTTAGAGCGGATCGGGTAGGCTTAAATGTCAACACCCCTTTCTCCTTTGTTCTTCCCTCCGACCCGATCCGGTCAAATAAACCTCGTTTCCCTTTTTTACTTTTTGCTCCGACCCGACCTGATAGAGTAAGCCTCGCCTTCCCTCTTTTCCGACCCGATCCGATCTTGTGAACCCCTCACTCCTTTCTTCTCCTCCATCTCCTATGCTTCCTCGCCCGAATCGATTCCCTATGCCCTTCGTCTTCCTCTTCCTCCTCAGTCACAACCGAACTCAATCCCATCTCCAAAACCCTAGTTAGAACTGAACAGGTACCATCTTCCAACTCCCAGCGCTTCGAGGTGATGGCGGATCCACCAACAACGACGGCGAGGGAGGAAGGAGTCACGACGTCGAAGCCAAGCAATAACCACACTCAAATCATTCAAATCGACTGCAAATTTCAGTTGAAACCAATTATTATGGAGTTAATTGAGGATTTAAACCTACCAAGGTGTTTAATTTGGAGATCAGCGAGAGAATTGTAAGAACTTTCTTTTTGGGACCTAGGGTTTCAGAGCGAGGCTTATCAAATGAATGCGATGAAACAAAAAGAAAGTGAAAAGAAGATGGAGGCTGAGTTTATATAAGTATGTATGTGGTGACCATTCGTATCCCTCTCCTCCTTTCCCGCTTGGACCGGATCATAGCCTACCAACTCATTTTTTGGCTTGCTAGGCCAGTGTAAAGCAAAAAAGAAAGAAGAAACGGTACGGGTCGGGATCCGGGCCGAATGGATTGAATACGATAGCTTGACGTGCAAATCGAACTCAAAAGAAATCAAGAAGAAAATCACCTGGAAGAATAACTAGATGTTAACAAGAATTCTCCAAATTGTTTGAAAATAAAGAAAGGGATCCACACACTATGCAACATATATATAGACATCAAGAGATGCAACTTTCTGAAACAACGTATCTTTATGTATCGATGGAAACGATTTCTCAATGATTCAAAATGAAAAGTTGATGTACAGATAACATCAAAGCACGCTTCGTCTTCAACAGAAGCATCCTTTGAGGGGGCAAAATGTTAGCCTACTTTGTAGACTAGGCTATAGAAAGTCAAGAAGTCAGAAGATCAAGTAAACAGAAAACACTCTGTTACACATCCGGTTTGGATCAGAATTACAGAGATAAGAACAGAAGCATGACAAAGCTAAAAGATCAAGCCGGATCGGATCGGGCGTAATCAAGGAAAAGCAAAGCGAGACAAAGTGAGGAAGGCAAAATTCAAGCTGGATCGGATCGGATGGGATGATCCGATCCGAACCCCATCTACTTGCCAATCCGAACCGAACCCAGTGTACCCTGCTACTTCACTCCATGATCTCCTGGATATTCGGGGCAGTTACACCCAATTTCTACCCACGATGGCCACTTACCTGATTTGTTGGCAATACCAGAACTCATCCGATCCCGAAAGTCAGGGAATGGAGGACACGTGCACCCGATCCGAACCGAATTCTGGAGAAGTTTCCACCTATAAATAGACCCCCAAGGGTCGTTTGAAGGGATATTTTGGCACTCTGAGAGTTCAAACATCTGTGAAAACTGAATTCCAGCATTCCCAAACAATCCAAATCATCGTTCAAAGTACAATTTGAGATAATTGAGTGAATGTATATGAAAAGTAAGAGAGATTGAGTGAATATCTTATTGTATTTTCATCTACATCATCAAACAAAGTGATATAAAGTGGACGTAGGTTCTTTAACGCCGAACCACTATATATCCTGTGTCTCTTTTCTGTTTTTGATCTCATTTTATTATAATTCTAGTCAATTTGGATGTTAAAACCACTTTTTGGTCTAACAAAAATCTTTGTTGATATCGCCATTTGGATGTTGTAGTTCATAAATACTGCGACACAGATAAAATATTGCATTATAACATGTACATATAATGTGTGTATGTACATGTATATAGGTATATATTGTATGAATAAGAGTAGATATGTATCTAACAAATGATGCAGCTTCAGCGTAATTAAGAACATATGTGTGTGCTAAGCGATAATCTTTATCATTCAACCAAACTTCCACACATTTTCCAACAGATCGACTATGTTTTAAAAAAAGTAGATAACGCTGTTTGAGAATCATCTTAATCAATGTCTACATCATTACGTGTATCACTTTCAAATGATAAGTTCACATGGTTATTAAAATAATGAGAAAAAACGAAGCTTCTTCTTCGATATATAATTTGCTAATTGAACTTTCAACTCAGGCTTTAAATGAATTAAATATGTATTAGGAATTATTTGAAATTAAAATTTACTCATGTATATAAATAAACTAATATTTAACATACTAAATATTAGTGCCTTTCAAATGGATACATCCATCCATATTGCACAGCCTTTTGAAGGCGTGCTTCGAATGGAAGATGAACAAGTAAATGCTTTATTACATTAAAGAAATATAAGCGAAACATTTTCTCTTGTTTGCAGAGCATTTTAGGGGTTTCTTCTTCAAGTTTACTTATTTAATCAACTTTTAACGGAGTAGATTAAAGCTTCTTATAAAGAAAACTAAGTCTCATTATAACAATTCAAACTCTTACCGGTGATAGTTCTTAAAAGTGACGGGTAACAAAATTTCCATCATGACATGGCAATCTTGGCTTTTTATCCAACTAAATTTGTTATTTTTATGGTTGACGCATCTATAAGATTAAAAGAATTATCATCACAAAATCTTTATCCTTTCACCCATTCTAAAAGTATTTTAACATGGATATTTTCTAACTCATGGCATGCTTTTGGTTTTCTATAATGTCATTTGGCTTGATATAAAGCTTGCGATGATTACATATTACTTCTATATCATGTCTTGATTCCAAATAATCATCCTTCTTCCTCTTAACATTCAAAATATTAAGCTTATTATCGAATATGTATTTCTCATTGTGCATCACATTAATATTATGATGAATTAAGATATTTTAGCAGTAAGGCAACTCCTGAAATATACTTTATTCGCATCAATTATGAATTGTTGATTTACCTTGAAGTTCGGTTTGTCCTCCAGTTTCATGTATTTGAAGATAATCGTTTACAAGTTAATATATATCTTCACTTGAGTAAACAACCTATGGTCGTAAATTCTCATGTCTATTAGCTATAAAAAAAATCTCTTCAAAAAGAATGATCAATATGAAAAAAACACCGATGAAAATCAAACTATGAAATATTCTTTCCATGTAGTAAAGAAAATGCTCATGTTTGTTCCATGCAATAAGGACAAACTAGACGATCGGTCATACTTCAACTTTAAAGCATTACATAAGTAGGAAAATCACTAACAGTCCACAATAGATAAACAAACGTACAAAGAAATATCATATATTCTAACTCTTTCACACCATAATGTTTTCAATTCTTCGATCACGATTGTAAACATCGATTCCTTTTATTAGAACATCAGGGCTGGGGACGATAATCATGAGAAACATACACAAAATTTTCATACACATCCATAGAGGTAAATTATATGGTGTATTGACTATAGGTCAAGATAAATATTTTGAGCCAAATTCAGAAAATGAAAAATATCCATCCATACATAAATCATGTCTAACACTACGACTCTCTGCTAAAAAAAGGATATTTTTGATCAAAATGCTTTAATGCTCCTCCGTCAATATGATGTGTTAATGTATCTTCTTCCTGTGTTTTCACAATGTGCCATCTCATATGATGCGTAGTTACAGAAGATTCATATAACCATTGAAGCCTACGAAATTAGTAAGTCATACATTCGTTTGTATAAGACTACTTTTCCCTTCTTCTTTCTTAGTTTATATCTTTCTGATTACATATTATACAATTTGATATTTTGATATCTTTTTTCCAAAATAATGTATAACAATTTAAACATGTATCTATTTTTTGATATGGTAACCCGAAAACCGACATAACTTTTTTCACTTCATAATGATTCTCATACATTAAATTATCGGGAAACATATGCCATTTTGTAGCTTATATAAGGGCTGTAATTTTTTGCTTCTATAAGGTTTTGTTTCTATAGTTATTGATACTTGAGTGTCACTTGTACAACCTTACTAAAGAGGTTTCTTAGCACTATCCAATAAATTATAGATTCTTTTGCTTCAATATTCGGTTCTTCTCCGACATTAACATCGTCATCAACAAATTGGATAGTAGAGAACACAGAAATATAGAAGTGATGCATCTCTAACCATATATTCTACGAGATTCACGGTAACAATTCCAGTACTTACCACCTTCTCTGACTGTACGTAATGACCCGTATTTTACGTATTGACCCGTATTTTACGTATCGACCGACCATAAAATAATTATATTTTATTCCTTATTGGTTGGATCATTCTCAGATTTTAATATGGTTTTCGTGTGGATGTGAGACATATCCATGATTTTTACCGAATTCAAGTATGACCACTTTGCCTTTGAGTTACTTATGGAGAGAACTAGGGTTACTCTCATCATTCTAAGTTTTAGGTTGGGTGTCTGTGATTCCTCGGTTCAACCTAAAACCCTATTTTTCCATTTTCTTTAATAAAATTCATTGTAGATTGCATCTAGAAGGTAGATCATCATTAGGGAAGAGTAGAACATCATCAAAAAGGATTGGATCACATTAGACTGCATGATGCTTGGGGGATTTCATTGATGTCAATATCTAAATTCATCAAATTTGCATCAGATCTAGAAATTGGTGAGTATAGCTATCTCTCACACGAAAGCTATAGATTGTATGGGAAAATTAGGATCATATTCATATGTTTCATTTTAAAATCACCTTAGATCTGATCATATATATTTAACTTAGGTTTAAAACCCTATGAAACCTAATTTGATCATATTAACATGGTAAATGTTAGAATAATCATGTTTATTCATATATTTAGATCCAAATCATGCTAGATCATATGATTCTGATATGTTTATGCTATGTTTATGAATTTTTCATGTTTTTATGATCATTGCTATATGGATTGATGATTGTTTTGATTGAATTGATTGTGTTGCTTGAGTTGTATGTTAGATTGTTTGTCGTAGAATAATAGGATTGAAGAATGGAGGAAATCAGAGGTACAAATGATCGGATTCAGACGAAACTTGACGAAGGCGCTCTGGAAAATGAAGGAAAGGGGAACAATAATTTTCATGTCTAAATATTCTAAGGACATGGGTCAACACTGACCCATATGGGGTGGCCGAGTGGCAGTGATTTTGATGTCGTATCTTTCTGTTGGTAAATCGAAGCTTCCTACAAAATTTTAAGTCATTCGGAGTTGATTTGTGATTGGTCAAAGGTTTATTTCTCGAGATGTGAATGGACCGGCAGAAGCTTTAAAAATGAATGGAGAAACAATTGGAGAAAGGTCAGTAAGATGCACTTGAGGTAAGGAAGGAACAAAGCATGACACTTAGCCAAAGCTGGCTAAGTGCATGGGTCGGCAACGACCCGTGGGGGGAAGGTCGGGTCTGCTTGTGTTTTGATGAGCATGATGATGGTGGCTTCCTGAAGTTGTTGGAGAAGTTTGGATTGGAACTGACGTCAAATGGTCCATGTGCAACTCAAAGATGAATGGTGCTTCAATTGTGAACTCAGGTAGGAGTGATTAAAGCTAAAGTTGATGCGATACTAGTCATGGGATGGTATACGATACAATTTGAAGATGGGTTGACTCAGGTAGGAGTTAACCAGGAATGATAATGGAATTAGTTCAAGAGGCAGCTTGACTAAAGAAGTGAAATCGCCTAGTAGGCTCAACAAATTTGATGAGCCAAGGAATTATTGGTTATCGAAGTTTTCTAGCGGACTCAAAGCAGGGGTATCGTAGGGATGCCCATATGGATCAGGTAGGATCAAATACCTCCGATCGCTCAGTTAGGAGTGATCTAGTTGTCTCTAGTGTTTGGGGAAAAACATAGAGTCATGATAGCATATGGAAGTTTGGCTAGAACCAGGGTTTTTCCATTAGCCCTTTTGATCGGTGAAATGAAAGTTCGATAACTGATGGATTACAGCTGTAATCGATGATGGCTAGAACATTGGATGCCATGGTCGACTTTATGTTTTCTTCTCTAATTCCTCTGGGTAGGCCATCACCGTAGGATGTTGAAGAGAAGTGGGATTGGGGGTAGTCCTTTCCTATTTCTGATGTGACATGTAATGGATTGTTTTCACATGTTAACTTAATGGTTGTTTGGCAGATCGGAGGACCGATCCTCCTATACTCATATTATCTTATGTATCTGTTGTTAGCTATTTTATTGCTCACTGAGACTATTGTCTGACTCAAGGTTTTATGTTTCCCTTTGATTACCTTGGGCTGTTTACCAAATTGATGATGGACAAACTGAGTAGCAGGTAAAAGGTATGGTATGGGTGTTGCTGTGTGATGATGAGCAGGAGGCTGGCGTTTTTTTGGCAAAGGCAGCCGGTTTTATAGTGGATCGTACCATTTTTTCATTATAGCAAATAATGAGAACAAAATATAAAAGGAGATAAGCTGAAGGCTTATCTGCTGCACACATTCTGATGTAAAGTTAATGGACAAAGGAGATAAGCTGAAGTGAATGTGCAAAAATTGAAGTGGAAGTACATAATTTGAAGTGAAGGTAAGGCAATGTGTAGCAGCTAGAGAAGATATTGAATACTAAGTTAACAGCACAAGAAAAATATATAAACCGCTTTGAGCCAAGCAATAGGACAAAGATAGATCCAGGAAGAAGCAACAAAATAAATAACCAACCTCGCAGAAACCAATAGCTACACTCAACAAACCTATAAAGCTCAAAGACGACACACACGTAAAGTTAACGTACACTCACAAGCACCAAAGAGTAAAAACCAACTGATTCAACATCACTAATCATAAACCAGCAAAAACTCAAAACTAACCTTACTGCACAAGCTACTACCAAAAGTTGCAAGAAACTACGTGGTCAGAAGGGGAGAAGGAGGCAACCAAGGGTGGACTGAAAGAAGCAGTCAGCATAATAATGACACTAGCATCATCAATAGCCAGCGGAGCCTATGAGCAGCTATCGGTAAAGGTAGAGAAGGGGCAGAGGCCAGTAGATTGGAAGTACAAAGGTTTCAGATCTAGGGTTAGGGGATTGGTAGAAGGTGAGGAGCGTTTGCGCTGTCAGAAATGAGAATAGCAGTGAGAGAGAGATGTTGCTGGGACTGCAAAAATTGATTGACATGGGCAAAGTTGCTAAACCTAGATCTGAAGAACAAGCAACTAAACCACACGGCGAAAGCTAGGGCTAGGAAAGGGGATAGCGTTGAAAGGAGAAGAAGATACCGTAAGAAGGCAGAAGAGAAAATAGACGGAGAAGGAAGATCGAAGAGAAATGGGGGAAGACAGCCCTAGTCGCTGATGAGAAATTAGTATGCCACCATTAAAGGGATCTTTTACTGTGACGCCCATCATATAATATAGGCTGGCGTATTATTACTATCTAATATATAGTTATGTCCTTTCTATTTCCACTGTATGTTGATGTTATTGAAACTCTGAGGGATGTAGTGAGGCATATTGTATTCAGAGGTTCTTGTATCGAGAAGTATATTACCCAATATTCTATGCTTTTATGGAAATTTGATTCTCTGTTCAGTTGTGCTTCATTACTATATCATATTGTATATTTTATTATTATATGTTATCCATGCCCTGTGAGTTATACGATAGGTTCTGTTTTTGAATTATTCTACCTCGATGATCATCCCATATCGGCCTAGAACGTCATACAACTCACATCTCCTTAGTTTGGTGTGGGAGGTTCGGCGCGGTTGTCACATTTGGTGTCAGAGCTTTGGTTAATCGATTTTACCCAGAGTTCGCAAGCGTATAAACGTATGAGTGACGTATTTGTAATTTCTAATGGATGATCATTATATTATATACATATATAGCATAGTATAGTAGGTTAGTAAGCACTTGAACACCAATGCGGCTTTCTCTAATGTGAATTGACTCTCATTTCAGAGTAAGGATGAGTCTACGAACTTCGAGACACGTTGCTAGGAATGATCCGACAATTGAAATGGTAGACGAGGGTAGCCACTCGGGAGCCGTAGCTGCTATTCCTGATTATCCTGCTATGATCGAAGCCATGATGGTAGCGATCATGAGAAGGATGCCCACTTTAGGAGAGGTAGTAAATAGTGGTGTTCCCATGGAGGCGCCTAGGGCAGTGGATTTCACTAAATTGTGCAAGGACTACACTTGTCTGGGTGGCAAACCGTTTGTTGGGATGAAACCTACTGTTGAGATTCAGAATAGGCTGGATACTTGTGTTCAAACTTTTGGAGACTTGGGAATTGACGATGCTACTAAGAGAAAACTTGCATCAATGTAGTTGCAAGGACGAGTGATGGATTGGTGCAATCCTATTACTTTGGAGACCGCGGAGGACAGATCACTTAGGATCAGTTTAGACTAAGTTTGAAGAGAAGTTCACTACTTTAGTCCAAAAGTCAATAACGTTTAAGAAGTCTGTTTATCTAAAGCAAGGTAGGAGGCCTATTCCTAAGTATGCGACGGAGTTTGAAGATTTATCCAAGTATTCTCGGTCGTATATCGAGACTCCTTACCATAAAAACGAGAAATTTATTATGGGTTTAGATGAGAGTTTGGGAAGCAATTAATAGACCATATTGACGACCTTTTTGAGAAATTGGTCGAGAAAGCTTTGAGGAAGGATAATTTGTTTCCTCAGAAGACGGAGGTTGTTGTTAGGGGTATGAAAGAATTGAAACCACAACAAAGTGGTTGCAATAAGAAAAAGTGGAAAGGAAAACGAAAATAATTACAAGGGAAAAATGGAAAGAAAAAGCAGAAAGGAGAGGTTACTTGTTATAACTGTCAATAGAAGGGCCATTATTCCAATGAGTGTTAGAACCTTAAGGTGGAGGAAAAGTTTATAACCGTGATAAACCTGGGCATGTGAGGAAGATCTGTCCAGAACCTCCAAAATGTAAGTGGATTGTGAGGGTGTATGCTTTGGATGCTCTTCCAACTTCCTCGAGGGTCAGATTGCGGAAGGGAAGGGGAAGAATTTCATTGTACAAGGTAAGCTTTCTGTTCGAGGTATTTTTGTTCGAGTTTTGTTTGACACTGGGGCATCACATTATTTTATCTGTAATGAGCTTGTTTGCAAGTTAGGTTTAGAACCTGAAATCCTTGACAGACCATTAGTTGTGACTAATACAGTAGGGGTTCATCTAGTCTTTGTATGCTTTGTCGTGGCCTAGTTTTATCGAGTCATGGTTTCTCTTTTGTGTGTGATTGTTTTGTTTTGAATTTTGCTGGGTTTGGAATTATTTTGGGTATGGACTGGCTCAAGAAGTACGTAACTATTTTTGATTGCGAGAGGCTCGAGGTGACACTTGGGAATGTGGAAGGGAAAACGATTGTGATACGTTGTCTACCAGAGGATGGAGTTCTAATTATCTTTTTATATTTGCTTGTGATTCCATGGGATGGGTTGTTATCTGTGCCAATCGAACGAGAGTTTTCTTGATGTGTTTGATGAAGTCAGAAGGATGCCCCTGCAGTGAAAGATTGAGTTTCAGATTGATTTAGTGGATGGAACCAGACCAATTGTTATGCTTGTTAGGCGGATGGCGCCTAAGGAACAACGAGAGTTAAAGGTGCAAGTGAACGATCTTTTGAGTAAAATATTCATTCATAGAAGCGAATCCAAACGGGGTACACCAGTTGTGTTTGCAACCAAGGCTGATGGATCATTGCGATTATGTGTGGATTATCGTGTGCTGAATAAGGTGACCAAGAAGAATAAGCATCCATTACCGAGGACAGATGACTTGTTTGACCAACTTCACGAAGCCAAGATATTTTCCCAAATGGATTTGGCAACAGGATTTCACCAACTAAGAGTGGCTAGGGATAGTGTGTCGAAGACTACTTTTAGAACACCATCCTGATTCTATAAGTGGTTGGTGATGCCATTCGGATTGACTAACACACCAACATTGTTTGTGGATCTTATGAATCATATTTTCAGGGATCAGTTGAACAAGTTTGTAACACCCCGGATTTTTGAATAATCAAATTAACTAAATTAAAGAATAATAAATCTCAGACGTGAGAATTATGGGGATTGGGTTGCGCCATTGTGTTCGTCTCGGAATTCTAGTGAAGATAGAGTCCGAGTTTGCGGGAAAAGAGTACCGGATGAAAGAGTTATGGACGAACGAAGTTTGGTGGCAAAGTAGAAAAAAAATGCACTGGCGCACTTGGGAAGTGCGCCAGTACATATTTACACTGGCGCACCTGCCAAGTGCACCCAGGCCGAGGCTGGAGCCTGCACAGATTTCTGGTTCAGGCTGACCTGTGTTGTTGAGTCCATTCTGACTCCTTGCTGAGTCATTAGGGCTGACTCATCACCCTATCATAATTGAATGGTTTTGATTAACCCTAAGAACATCCGACGGCTTAAATTAATTCATAACTCTATAAAAAGACCCATAGACACAAACCCTAAATCAGAATTTAAACAAAAACTACGGCCGTCATGCTGTTGTCTTGAACCCTAGAGCAGCTGCCACCAAAATTAAGAGGAAGAATAGCAACCAAATCAGAACTACTCAACCCTAACAGCGATTCTTCATCAAAGGAGCGCTAATTCAACTCCAGAAATCAGAATTCAGAACTCAAGACTGCTTTTGACTTGTGAGTTCGATAATTTTAGCAAAATAATTAGTAATTTAATTAGATTAAGTTACAACGCGGATTTGTATGGATGTGATATGAAGTATTGATTGTATGTTGTAATGATGTTGTAGGATTATGATTGAAATATCTATGATGTTATGTTGTGATGCAAAGTTATGTTGCTATCATCCATGTTGTAATTATATATATAATCAAATCGTCATGTTTCTTATGCTAGTTTGTGGTATTGATTCATATGATAATCCATATGTAGGGAAGTTTAGATGTTGATTCAAACATGAACCATATACAAGTTTGGGTAGAATTACATGTGACCTTACATGATTATGGTACCTATTTTATGTGAGAATTTAATTGAAAGCTAGGCTATGACATGATACTTTACATGTTAGATATTAGTTTACACCATTATTGTGATGAATAAATCACATATGTGAATTTATGAGTTGGACATGAATCATGTTATGTTATTACCTATGCAAGTTTGACCCCTTTAGATATAGGTTTATGACATATGATGTTTATGCTAGTTTAACCCCTTTAGATATAGGTTTATGACATATGTTGTCTATGCAAGTTTGTGGCCAATTTCTCATCAAGTTCACACCTTTAAATTTGGAACCATGACATATGTTGTTATGCAAGTTGTAATCTTGGCCTATGCAAGTTTTAGATGTAGAACATCAATCACATATGCAAGTTCAACCCTATGTTAGATCCATGTTTTAATTATGTATGTGATGTTTTCTTTTATTTCATGAGTTAGACTATTCGAGTCTAACGTATATCTTTATGTTAAACGAACAAACATACTACGTGGGAAAAAAGGGGATAATATTAATATTTAATTGGCATAAATGCCTTAAAAGGCATAAAATAAAATTGTGGTAAAATTGGTATGATTTTACATACCATAAATGGATGGACATAATTGAGTCAATTATGGACATCGCTAAATTTGGAATTGATTGATAATTTGAATAGGGAAAGTAATTCAAATTGGGGTTGATTAATTAGGGGTAATTAATCGTCTAAGACACGAGGTTAGACTCTTTTGTGGTGTAAGACTGCCCGCACCCGCCCGGCAAATCCAGCTGCCACAAATGTCAGTCTAATGTGAGAGGTCTTAGGCATAAACTAAATACGTAACAATTGTAAAGACACGAGGTTAGGCTCTTTTGTGGTGTAAGACTGCCCGGACCCGCCCGGCAAATCCAGCTGCCACAAATGCCAGTCTAATATGAGAGGTCTTTATGAGGTTACGGTCTTAATAAATTAAGAAACACTTAACCAGATAAGCATGTAGTAGGACATGAGGGGGTTAAGTGGGTGCCTTGGGTGGCATGTGGAATCTAGTGGATGCCTTGGGTGGCATTTGGAAATACGATTAGAAACACTTAACCAAAATATGAAACATGTAATTGAAACATGAATAAGAAGTGGGTTAAGTGGGATGTACTAGAGGGGACCAAGCTTAGGTGGATAGCTTGTGTCAAGTAATGGGGGCCCGTTTCAGCCGGTAACCCATACGTATCTTTATGGGCTCGACCCAAGTCGAGGACGGGACACGCATACTGGGCTTGACTGTAAGAGGCCAAACCGGGTTAGCGGTGGCAACGCAAGTCGAACGGGTTCATATGCGTGTGTGGACTCGGGCTGGTAGGTAAGACGTTGTTGCATCGTGTAGGTATAAGCCGTGCATTCTTTGTTGTATCGGGTTGCCACTTTGGGGAGTGATACACCCCACTGTGGGGCCAGCACGGGTATCTACGAGTTAGGGAGCCGATCGCTTGGGGGTAGTGGGTACACCTAGTAGAGATAGGGGCAGACGGCACCTATGAAGGCAGCTAGGGGTGCACGAAACTACCAATATCATTGTTAAGTCTGTAGGCGGGATCAATCTTAGGGTGACTAGTAGTGGTGCAGTATACTTGTGGCGGTGCAATTTAGGAATTATCCCATAGTGTTGGTGTAATTCAGTAATTATCCTATAGTAGTTTAGGTGCGCTTTAACGATATCGTAATACATCTTGTTTCCTTGTTTACTCTGTTATACTCAATGGTTCATGGTCATTTCCCTATTTTCCAACTTATGCCTTAGCCTAGTTACTTTGTTAATTATATTGTTAGAATTATCGCACTCGCCAAACTTTATGTCTGACCCCCCCTTTTCCATCTCTTTCCTTTTCCCCCCTCCAGGTGCTCAGGTTGGAACTAGCACCAGTGGAGCTTGATCTTGGACTGCTTTAGAAGATTTCCTGGACCGCGGAAGTAAAGTTCAGCTTCTCTTTATTTATGGCTATTTTAATGTTGGGGATTATGTCTTTCAGTTTATGTACTTTGTTTTATCAAGATGGATATGATGTACTTGACTTTGGTTTATGGTTTTGATGATGTAATCAAACATATGGGTTTATCCACTGCAATGAAATAAAGTTTTAATTTTCAAGTACTTCTTTATATTTGTCTTGTTGTGATTTTCTGTTCTATACTTACTTAAAATGCTCCATGGAAGTTAATGCATTCCCTTTGTGAGTGACATTAATGGACGTGGGGTGCTACAAAGTTCATACTTGTGTTCGTGGATGATGTATTAGTTTATTCAAGGGACGAGGAAGAACATAAGATGCACTTGAAAATTGTTTTGGATGCGAAAACATAAGTAGAAGGCTAAGTTTTCAAAGTGTCACTTCTAGAAGGAAGAAGTTAGATTTTTGGTTCATGTCATATCGAGACGAGGAATTGCTGTAGATCCCGCTAATGTAGCAGCAATCCAAGATTGGGATCGACCCAAGAATGCAACGATTGTAAAGAGTTTCCTTGGTTTGGTAGGATATTATCGATGATTTATCAGGAATTTCTCTAAGATAGCTGCATCATTAACATGATTAACAAAGAAGAATCAGGTACTCACATGGGATGCGAAGTGTGAGAAAGCCTTTGGAATTCTGAATGAAAGATTGATGAGTGCTCCAGTGCTGACTATTCCAAATAGGAATGAAGAGATGGTAGTATATACTGATGCATGTGGCGCTGGACTTAGAGTAGTGTTAGTGCAGAAAGGTAGGGTTGTGGCTTATTCGAGTCGACAACTGAAGCCACACAAAAGGAATTACTCGACTCATGGCTTAGACTTAACGGCGATAGTATTTGCTCTAAAGATTTGTAGGCACTATTTTTTGGGAGTTAGATTTGAGTGGTTTACGGATCATAAGTTGTTGAAATGTCTTTTCTCCTAAAAATATTTTCCTCTTTGATAGCAATGGTGGTTAGAGTTTCTAGCATCATACGATTTCGGAATAGCCTATACTCTAAGAAAAGGTAACGCGGTGGCCAATGCATTAAGTAGAAGACATGCGAGTTTGGAATCCATATTCACAGAATGGAAACCTCTTGAGTATTTGGCCGGATTTGATTTTAGACCTCAGTGTGAGTTAGGACCCGAGATATTAGCTAGCTTATCGATTAGATCGACTCTCATCGAAAGGATCTGCGAAAGCCAAAAGTGAGATGATAAGCTAATCGTTCAAAGGTTAGAGATAATAGTAGAACCAGAGGAGATTATGGATTTCGAAGTCGATCGAGGTGGTTGGCTTCGTAAGAATGGATGATTGGTAGTTCCTTATATAGATGGATTGAGAGATGAAGTTCTAAGGGAATGTCATCACTGTAGATTGATGATACATCCAGGAGGCAATAAGATGTTTCGAGATATGAAGCGAGTTTACTGTTGGTAAGGTATGAAATGGGATGTTGGAAAATTTAACTTGAATTGTATGAACTGTCAGTTGGTTAAAGCTGAGCAGAAGAAGCCGAGTGGTTTGTTACAACCATTAGAAGTTCCCATATGGATATGATAACAAGTGCTGATGGATTACCTAGGATAAAGGCATGAAATGATAGTATTTGGGTTGTCTTCGATCGATTGACCAAAAGCGCAAGGTTTACTCCTGTCAGATCAACTAGGACTACATTAAAGTTGGATGAGCTATATCTTGGATAGATAGTTCGACTCCATGGGGTTCCAAAGGGCATAGTTAGTGATCAAAATCAGTTGTTTACCAGTGCATTTTGGAAGAGTTTGCAAGAGACGTTAGGAACCAAGCTATGTTTGAGTATGACTTATCATCCCCACATAGATGGTCAGACCGAGAGGGTTAATCAAGTATTGGAAGATCTTCTTAGAGCTTGCGTATTGGACTTTGGAGAAACATGGGAGGACCATCTGCATTTAGACGAGTTTGCCTATAACAACAGTTACCAGTCGAGTATTGGAATACAACATATGAGGCATTGTATGGTAGGCCCTATAATTCTCCATCTTATTGGTTATAAACTGGTGAAAAATTGGTACATGGGACAGAGATGATAATAGAAACTACAGATAATGTTAAAGTCATTCAACAACGAATGTAGGCAGACCAAGATCATTAGAAAAGTTATGCCGATAGGAGACGTAAGGATTTGGAATTCTCAGTTGGAGATATGGTGTTTGTTAAGATTTCACCTCTAAAGAATACCATTCTCCTTGGAAAGAAAGGAAAGTTAGCACCAAGATTTATTGGCCTGTTTCCAGTTATTGAGCATACTGGAGAGCTCGCTTATGGATTGGACCTACCTGAGAAGATGGAAAGTGTGCATAATATGTTCCACGTGTCGTCTCTATGGAAGTTTGTGCACGACTCGAACGTTACAATTTCTCCAAATCAGTTTGAAGATTTCAAATTCGAGCCTAAAGTTTCTAGACCTCATAAGCCGCTTCGCGTCATGGGGAATGACACAAAACAACTTAGGAGGAAGATTGTTAAGCTAGTCAAGGTATAATGGAGTAAGAACGATGACGATTGCATGTGGGAAACAGAAGAGAGTATGAAGTCGACCCATCCAGAACTCTTCGAGTAGTATGTCTCATATATTGTATCTTACTTATACCATTGTGTCTTGTGCTATTAGAATTCCACACACTAGGATAGGTTTTGATTGTGTGGACGGTTGGATGCCTGATTGCATGGTAGATTGGCTAATCGTGGACGGTAGGCATGCAAGGTATTATGTTTTCACGTGTTTTCTTGGGGTTTTGGAGGTGAAATTCCTAAAGGGGGGAGAATGCAACGACCCGTATTTTACGTATCGATCGAACGTAAAATAATTATATTTTATTCCCTAATGGTCAGACCATTCTCTTATTTTAATATGTTGTTCATGGGGATGTGAGACCTGTCCATGATTTTTACCAAATTCAAGTACGACCACTTTTCCCTTGAGTTCACTATTTAGGCCATAACTTTTGATAAAAACCAAATCAGGTGTTGAGATTGATTTCGAAGGATCAGAAAGATGGTTTACGATTTCGTAGAGTGGTCACATGAAGGATTTGGTTTAGCAGTTTGGGAGGAATCACTGTTTTAAGTTTCAACTTGTGTTTAAACAGACTGGTCAGCAACCAATGGGTTGATTAGCCAAGCCCGCTAGACCTATGATGTAATAACCCGGAAATCCGAGCCAATTTAAAATTTTTATTTTGGCAATTTTGATGAATTTTGAATATTTAAATTGAATTATTTTAAATAATATCGACGAGAAATTTATTTTGAATAGAATTAGAACGTACATATTTATATTGATAGACGTTAGAATATAAATAATTATTTTAAATTATAAAAGGAATTGAAAATGGCGCGGTAGTTTGATAATTCGATTTCAAAATTCAAACGAATGTACAAGATTCAAAATAAACCGGATTTTTGCAAAACCAAAAATATCAGAATCTAATTGAGAATATCTTTCCAACGAATCCAAAAAATTGAAATTTCATAGCAGGGTTAAAAATTTATGCCCAGTTGAAAATTCATAATAGTCGCTATGGAAATTATACATGGCCCAATCAATTACCATATTTTGCATACGGATGAATTTGGCCTCGAAACACTTCCATTGAGTTCAAAATGCCGTTTACAACTCCAAAAAGTATAAGCTTCGATATATTTCGAGATCAGGAATAGTGGCAATTGGCTGGGGTTTTCGGTTAGCAATACACAACCCTTAAAAAGTGAAATTTTGCATATGAGCTTAGAATTCGACGAGATAAATTTTTCTGGATTCATAATGACAAATCACTGTTGAGTTCCAAAGGGCGCAACGAACGGAGTTAGTATGTGGCCCTGCGAGCTAAAATAGTTCAGGGTAAAACATGTAGTCATTTTACAAAGGAACGTTATTGACACGACCTCAGAATTCGATTTCATTTTTTTGGATTTGTATCGTCTAATAATGGTTAAATCCAAAAGGGCATGATTTTTGGAGTTAGCATGTGAGTGTGCAAGAAGAAATGGTGCGCCAAAATCGCATTTTTAGAGCTTATCTGAGCATTTTTGAGAATTTTAACGGACGGTCAATCGAACTCGGAATTCGACGAAACTTGTTTCGTTGGACTCGTCTTCACGTCTACTATGTCATGTCCGAAATTCGCGACAATTGGATATCGTCGGCGTTCAGACGATACGCGAGAAACTAGCACATAATCACTTTTACTCCATTTCTCTCTTCATTATTTCACTTCTCTCTTCCTCTTCAAAAAACTCAAAAATGGCCTTCTCCTCCACCGTGCCGCTGCCGCCCCTCCTCCACCAGCCATCCCGCCGTCGCACGCCCCCTCCACTTCCTCCTCTCCTCCTCTTTCTCACTTTGATTTTGCAAACCCTAGGAGCCAACCACAACCACCGCGGCCCCACCGCCGCCACCACCCCCACCATGCCCCACACCAGGCGGCGGCGCACCTCGCCGGACCTCCCCACCCCTCTCGTCGGACCCCGTTCTCCTACCTCAGCCCCTTTTCTTTCTCCAAACCGCTACCCCAAGCCTTCCTTCGCCCAAAAGCCCGCAACACCACATCCTGGCCCACACCACCGCCTTCTACCACCACCTCCGACCCTCCACCAACATCCGGCGAACAACAACCTCCCCCCTGCCCCCCCCCTCGCTGTAAGTTCTTGTCCTCCTTCGATTTTACGTTTTTGTTTATCTATTTAAAGTAATTAAGTTCAAAAAGATTTTTAAATCGAGTTTATAATACTGATTTTATTTCAGTTTTAAACATGAAAAAAAATATATGAAAATAAGAATAAAAATATGATTTTTATATTATATAGAGAATAAAAATTTAATCTTTATATATGTAGCGAAATAAAAATTTGATTTTTATTATATAAATGTTGAAATAAAATTTTTATTTTTATAGCGATATGTAAAAAATCGATCTTTATATTAGAAGTAGCATTATAAAAATATAATCTTTATAATGAAAACATCGTGTTAAAGATGCTATTTTTATCATTTTGAAAGTGAAATAAAAATATAAATTCTATTTATAAAGATCGTTGTTTAAAAATAGGATTTTTATCTATATAGTAGCGGTATAAAAATGGGATTTTTATATACATAGCAACAATATAAAAATGTGATTTTTATATATGTAGTGGCTATGGACAACGAAATTGACAAAAGGCGAGCACGACGAAGATTTCTACATATGAAGAGTCGTGGCGTTTGGTTTATCTTATCGGTGAGAACTTCTCACTTTAAATCTTGTTTCCTAGTTAAAATATATACTAGGATGCAGACGGTGCTTAGCAGCACCCGACACCCGTCGTCCACAGACCATGGATGACTTGTATGCTTGTTTGATGTGTTGTGAAGTTTGTTTGTAATGTTGATATGAAATGGATAATAAAACATTCATGTGTTGAAATAAATTAATTATCGTTGAAAATATAAATTTTAACGTGAATGTGAATAAATAAATATCCATTTACAAACCGGACGGTTTGTTTATGTACACCTATCTGAAGGATATTGATTGGGATGATAAATTTTACACATCGCCCAACTGCACGAATAATATTCAGTGTTTGTGGATTGAAACCCCGCACGGGTGTTGGGATGATATTTGACGTATACTAATCCCAATTGTTTAGTGGTATGTCGATCGCTTGATTGACAGACTGTATGAGCGTTAATTGTTTATATTTAAGGCTTATGCAGTTGTGTGGTGCACTTTGGATGATGGTTGATTATTTATCGTTGCTATTATATACATGTGTTGTATGAAATCCATATAATTAACATTATATGTAATTGATTGGGCCTCATTCCAATCGGAAAAATAAAGAATATTATAGAAATAAGATTCATGTGTTGAATAGAATAAATAGTCATATGTTGATGATGCTCATGTGTTGAGAATATTCAAGTATTGAATAAAATATATATTCATGTGTTGAAAATATTCATGTGTTGAGTAAAATATTTTAAACTATAAAATTTACATCTTTATCATAATTTTGTAAAATATATTGAATAACAAAAATAGTCATGTGTTGACGAATACTTATGTGTTGAGGATATTCATGTGTTGAAAGAAATATAGATTCATGTGTTGAATAAAATAAATATTCATTTGTTGAATAGAATAACGAAGCTATTGAAATATATAAAGTCGTGTTGATTAGAGATGCGCCATTTTGATGCAAACGAGATTTATATCGATTATATTCATTTTTATAATGAATATAGAAATGAAGTGATTTCAAAATATAACGTTTTCAAAATATTATCATTTGTATGTCGACGATGTGGAATATTCAATTTCGATTTGAAATTGAATATGAAGTTGAAATTGTTTTGAAAACGAATTTAAAACGATTTATAAAATACGTTTTGAATTGAAATCGACGAAATATGTATAATATATATATATATATATATATATATTAAATGGCCTGAGTAGAACGTGCCGCGCCGCGGCAGTTCGCGAATTTCGACCATTGACTTCGAATTGACGTTGCGGGAGATCCGACCTCGGACTCTCCTGAAACTGGAACCGTTGGGTTCGTATCGAAAAGAGCTTTCCAGTGAATATTATAAATTTGAAATCTAACGGTTGGATTTGGAATTATGTCCAAATCAAATCTGGAAAAGGTCGTTGTAAGTGCAATTCGGTGGCCGTTATTGATAACCGACTGTACGGGCCTTGATAAAATTATTAAAAATATAAATAATTGTGTAAAATCATAATATATGAATTAGAAAGAACTGGGATGAAAAATTCCACATTTGAAAGGATAAAAATATATTTTTATCGAAATGAACTAGTTTTGAACTAGATTTGAAATGGTTTTGAAAATAATCAGAATTTCCAATATACGAATTGGAATGGATTTGAATCGAAATTATCTTCGGAATATTTCTGTGTTGGATTTCGTGATTATTCATATATGGTTGTGGAAATTTGAAAGATATATTATTATCGTTATTTCCAATATGATATTTGTTGGTTTTAGAATTTGATATTGAATATAAGCCGATATATTTTCTATTCATAGCCTTGTATTTAATATCAAATGTGATTTTGGGTTCGTCGTGATTGGTGTCTTAAATAACACTGTTTTTGAACCCAGTTTAGAAAAGAATAAATCTTTTAATTAAGATTTAGTGAAATTGTCCAGATAATCAGTATTTAATTGGAATTGAATTTAAATTGATTTTTGGGTTTATCGTGAACCGTATTTTAGATGACATTGGTTCTTTAACCCAGTTAAAGTCAGGATATTGATTTTTGGAAAGAATAAAACTAAGTGGAGTTTTAATGAATCTTTAATTAGATTGAAATGATCGAGAATGGAGTATCACCAGTTTTGCTCCAAAGCGATAGTTAAATCTTTAATTAGATTTGAACGTGAAATAGTAATTAATATTTACCGATAACACCGTGGTGTAAGATATGGAGTATTACCAGTTTTGCTCCATGGGATGAATAGGTTGGGATTGGGAAATAAAATAAATAATTACTTCGGTGTGGTTCGCTAATCCCGACTAGTTTGAAAACCTTAACATTGTCTGATATGATATCCAAAGGAGGATTAAAGAATAAATTTTGAAGAATTTATCTTCGATAAAATTAATGGGAACCTTTCCCTAAGAATGTGAAATTTGGAATAAAAGAATATCCTGAGTTGGAATGAGGCGTATGTTGGGTTTGTGTAACATTTGTTTATTATATACGCGGGTTATTCGGAAAGGCTGGGTTTATACCCATTCTGAATAACCGATTCGACGATAAGTCGAAGATGAAGACGGTGGTTGAAGACCGGAAGTCTTCACATCGTTTGGATGATTATTGATGATCTTGATTGGGTTGTACACCCAAAAGGAGGGATCAGTTAGTGATCGTCCAGACGTACTTGGAGATCGATGGATATGCGAGGAAAGTGCCTCCGGTTTCGTTCAGACCCAGAACGAACTTGTAAATGGACTGTGTGTCTGACATTGGATTTATTCTGTGTTGATTGATCTCTATTAAATATACATCTGTTTGGCGGCGGAGAATTTATTCTGTTTCTTAACGCCCTTCTCTGAGACGTACGAGCTCAGAGGTTGTATATCGATGGACATCAGTCGCATGGAGTGAATTGCCTGTGTGGCACGCCTAAGTGGCAAATGATCAAGGCTTCTATTGAAAAGAAAAGTCTTGTGTTTGATGATCAAAGAACGGCCTGTGTGGCATAGCTTTATGTATAGCGTTAATTCGCGAGCCTCACACCTCCGTAGGAGTCAAAAACGGGATAAGGACCCAAGGAGTACACGACGTTTCTTTCTAGCTATGGGTGATGTCAGTGACCTACCAGCCCTGACATTTATATACTTTTTACCTGTTTGGTTGTTGGAATGCGAGGCGCCTCGAATATATGGTCTATAACTGGCACTATGTGAGCCGACATACATACCATTATATAGGTCCTATAGGTCCGGGAAACGTGTGTTCAGGAATAATTAATCCTCAAAAGTAAGAGAGCATCATCCTTGGAGGTTCCAAGGGATCGCTGTGTGTGGTCCTGAGGCATTTGCTAGAGTGTCTCGAATCGGAGAGGAGCTTGCCCCTTGCCTCGACTCATGATGGAATCCAATTTCCAATACGTGATAATTCGGTTTTATTTGTAGAACCTAGTATGGCGACATAGTGATGGTAGTTATGCCGTCTATGATTGATACTTATGATTGAAATTGTTTTGACACTATACATTAATAGTCATATCAAAATAATGTGTTTTAAACGTATCAAGCATTCTTTGGCTATTATAAGGTAAAACCCTATCCTCCGGCTTGCTTTGCATTGTGTGATGGGACCAAGGTCTTATAATAGCTTCATTTTTATCTATTTAGCCTTGCGCTATTTGTTTTATGCACTGGTATTCTTGGGAGGAAACCCGTTCCGTGTTATACGGCGTGGGCCTTGATTTACCTAACTTTAAAAATAAAGATTAATAACTGTTTTAGTTCTCACACCAGTCACATGACTGACCTGGAGTATATTGTTTTAACCTAAACTCTGGGAGCCCTTATTTTCGACACGGGCAGCTAGTAGTTTTGGTTTTGCAGATTTATATTCACAGGATCCTGATTCACAGCTGAAACGATGCTCGGAAAGCTCTGTATCCATGTATTACTTTCAATTGTGTTTTGTATTATTTTTCCCCTGCTATGTAATTTATTGTAATCTCTAATATTTATCGAATGTGTAATATTTATTCATACTCTATACATTCTTGTATTCTGATGGATTGTTGTGATAAATAATGAAATGTTCTTCTGTTTGCGTTCCGATTTGTCGTGTTCTCAAAACGATCAGGGGTTTCGAACGGTCTTGGTCGGTTTAACGATCGATTCAGATCGAGCGAAATTCCTTACCATTACATTTAGTATCAAAGCTTTGGTTTACAGAGCTCGAGAACAAGACACATTAGAACCGAATGAAAGAATTCATCAGAGATTGGATTAGCAATATCTAATTAGAATGACCCGTTAGAGATAGGATCAGTAGTATCCTAGAACGAGTGTGAAGAGTATATTTTTAAAATAAAACCAAATTGTTTTGAAGATTTAAACATTATTCAACGTATTTGAATATTTTGTTTATATTGATTTTGGACAATCGAGTATATTAAGGTTTTGCATATACGCATCATGAACGTGTATTCGAAGTTTCAATATACTAGATAAATATAGAATCACACTCTGGTCGCCCGGAGATGATTCTACTAATGACGTACGGCATCAGTAGTTTATGTTCGAGTTTCGAAGGTGGGATTTCTATATATTTCCATTAGACTGGTGTGAGAACCAAAACTAGATAGGTTTATTATTGTGATTTGGCATCAAAAACAAGATTTACTGTATATATATATCAAAATTATGAATTTGAAAAGATAATCCACTAATTGATTGATGGTTATGTTGTTTGTTTATTTGTTTGATAGTTTTGAACCATTATGCCAAATTGAATCAAATATTGAACTGTATTGAAAATTGTTTGAAAATGCATGCATATACATGTACTTACATTGAACATGTCATAGCGAGGAGGCCAGAGCAGAAGAATAAAATTGTTTGCCCAACAAATAGGTGCATGTTTATTGTATTTATTGGGTTTTGATGATTTTATGAGCCGTTTGGCTACCCGGTTGGCTTTTTCTTTTTTCTTTTGGATTGTTGAGGGCCATGGGAGGATATTTGAAATATCCCGAAGTCCCAGGGGCAGGGGAGATTATAGCGAAATTTTTCAAAAATTTAGGGTGTTAGCCAATTTTTTTGAAAAATTTGAAAAGTTCTTAGAAACTGAAAAGTTGAAGAACTTAAGCCATAATGAAAATAATGGAAGTTGAGTTGGTTTGTTAAACAACTTACAACTTCGTTCCTTTTCGAGGATGAAATGTTTTAAGTGGGGGAGATTGTAATAACCCAGAAATCTGAGGCAATTTAAAAATTTTATTTTGGCAATTTTGATGAATTTTGAATATTTAAAATGAATTATTTTAAACAATATCGATGAGAAATTTATTTTGAATAGAATTAGAACGTATATGATCGACATTAGAATATAAATAATTATTTTAAATTATAAAAGGAATTGAAAATGGCACGGTAGTTTGATAATTCGATTTCAAAATTCAAATGAATCTACATGATTCAAAATAAACTGGATTTTAGCAAAACCAAAAATATTAGAAACTAATTGAGAATATCTTTCCAACGAATCCAAAAAATTGAAATTTCATAGCGGGAATAAAAAGTTATGCCCAGTTGAAAATTCCGAGTAGTCGCTATGGAAATTATACAAGGCCCAATCAATTACCATATTTTGCATATGGATGAATTTGGACTCGAAACCAATTCCATTAAGTTCAAAATGCCGTTTACAACTCCAAAAAGTATAAGCTTCGATATATTCCGAGATCCGGAATAGTGGCAATTGGTTGGGGTTTTCGGTTAGCAATAAATAAACCTTAAAAGTGAAATTTTGCATATGAGCTCAGAATTCGACGAGATAAATTTTTCTGGATTCATAATGACAAATCATTGTTGATTTCCAAAGGGCGCAACGAATGGAGTTAGTATGTGGCAGTGCGAGCTAAAATAGTTCAGGGTAAAACATGTAGTCATTTTACAAAGGAACGTTATTGATGCGACCTCAGAATTCGATTTTGTTTTTTTGGATTCGTATCATCTAATAATGGTTAAATCCAAAAGGGCATGATTTTTGGAGTTAGCATGTGAGCGGGCAAGAAGAAACGGTGCGCCAAAATCGCATTTATAGAGCTTATCTTAGCATTTTTGAGAATTTTAACGGACGGTCAAACAAACTCGGAATTCGACGAAACTTGTTTCGTTGGACTCATCTTCACGTCTACTATGTCGTGTCCGAAATCCGCGGCAATTGGATATCGTCGGCGTTCAGAAGATACGCGAGAAACTAGCATATAATCACTTTTACTCCATTTCTCTCTCATTATTTCACTTCTCTCTTCCTCTTCAAAAAACTCAAAAATGGCCTCCTCCTCCACCGTGCCGCTGCCGCCCCTCCTCCACCAGCCATCCCATCGCCGCACGCCCCCTCCACCTCCTCCTCTCCTTCCTCTCCTCCTCTTTCTCACTTTGATTTTGCAAACCCTAGGAGCCAACCACCAACACCGTGGCCCCACCACCACCACCGGGCCCCACACCAGGCGGCGGCGCACCTCGCCGGACCTCCCCTCCCCTCTCCACGGACCCCGTTCTCCTTCCTCCGCCCCTATTCTTTCTCCAAACTGTTACCCCAAGCCTTCCTCCGCCCAAAAGCCTGCAGCGCCACCATCCTGGCCCACGCCACCACCTTCTACCACCACCTCCGACCCTCCAGCAACCTCTGGCGAACTGCAACACCCCCCCCCCCCGATGTAAGTTCTTGTCCTCCTTCGATTTTAGGTTTTTGTTTATCTATTTAAAGTAATTAATTTCAAAAAGATTTTTAAATTGAGTTTATAATACTGATTTTATTTCAATTTTAAACGTGAAAAAAAAAATATGAACATAAGAATAAAAATATGATTTTTATATTATATAGAGAATAAAAATTTGATCTTTATATATGTAGCGAAATAAAATTTTTATTTTTATTATATATGTTGAAATAAAAATTTGATTTTTATAGCGATGATGTAAAAATTCGATCTTTATATTAGAAGTAGCGTTATAAAAATATAATCTTTATGATGAAAACATCGGGTTAAAGATGCTATTTTTATCATTTTGAAAGTGAAATAAAAATATAACTTTTATTTTTAAAGATCGTTGTTTAAAAATAGGATTTTTATCTATATAGTAGCGGTATAAAAATGTGATTTTTATATACACAGCAACAATATAAAAATGTGATTTTTTATATATGTAGTGGCTAAGGACAACGAAATTGACAAAAGGCGAGCACGACGAAGATTTCTACATATGAAGAGTCATGGCGTTTGGTTTAGCTTATCGGTGAGAACTTCTCACTTTAAATCTTGTTTTCTAGTTAAAATATATAATAGGATGCAGACGGTGCTTAGCAGCACCCGACACCCGCCGTCCACAGACCATGGACGACTTGTATGCTTGTTTGATGTGTTGTGAAGTTTGTTTGTGATGTTGATATGAAATGGATAATAAAACATTCATGTGTTGAAATAAATTAATTATCGTTGAAAATATAATTTTTAACGTGAATGTGAGTAAATAAATATTCATTTACAAACCGGACGGTTTGTTTATGTACACCTATTTGAAGGATATTGATTGGGACGATAAATTTTACACATCGCCCAACTGCACAAATAATATTTAGTGTTTGTGGATTGAAACCCCACACGGGTGTTGGGATGATATTTGACGTACACTATCCCAATTGTTTAGTTGTATGTCGATCGCTTGATTGACAGACAATATGAGCGTTAATTGTTTATATTTAATGCTTATGCAGTTGTGTGGTGCACTTTGGATGATGGTTGATTATTTATCGTTGCTATTATATACATGTGTTGTATGAATCCATATAATTAACATTATATGGTAATTGATTGGGCCTCATTCCAATCGGGAAAATAAAGAATATTATAGAAATAAGATTCATGTGTTGAATAGAATAAATAGTCATGTGTTGATGATGCTCATGTGTAGAGAATATTCATGTGTTGAATAAAATATATATTCATATGTTGAAAATATTCATGTGTTGACTAAAATATTTTAAACAATAAAATTTACATCTTTATCATAATATTATAAAATATATTAAATAACAAAAATAGTCATGTGTTGACGATATTCATGTGTTGAGGATATTCATGTGTTGAAAGAAATATAGATTCATGTGTTGAATAAAATAAATATTCATTTGTTGAATAGAATAACGAAGCTATTGAAATATATAAAGCCGTGTTGATTAGAGATGCGCCATTTTGACGCGAACGAGATTTATATCGATTATATTCGTTTTTATAATGAATATAGAAATGAAGTAATGAATATAGAAATGAAGTGATTTAAAAATATAACGTTTTGAAAATATTATCATTTGTATGTCGATGATGTGGAATATTCAATTTCGATTTGAAATTGAATATGAAGTTGAAATTGTTTTGAAAACGAATTTAAAACGATTTATAAAATACGTTTTGAATTGAAATCGACGAAATATGTATAATATATATATTATATATATTAAATGGCCTGAGTAGAACGTGCCGCACCGTGGTAGTTCGCGAATTTCGACCATTGACTTTGAATTGACATTGCGGGAGATCCGACCGTCGGATTCTCCTGAAACCGAAACCGTTGGGTTCGCATCGAAAAGAGATTTCCAGTGAATATTAGAAATTTGAAATCTAATGGTTGGATTTGGAATTATGTCCAAATAAAATCTGGAAAAGGTCGCTGTAAGTGCAGTTTGGTGGCCGTTATTGATAACCGACTGTACGGGCCTTGATAAAATTATTAAAAATATTAATAATTTGTGTAAAATCATAATATATGAATTAGAAAGAACTAGGATGAAAAATTCCACATTTGAAAGGAAAAATTTATATTTTTATCGAAATGAACTAGTTTTGAACTAGATTTGAAATGGTTTTGAAAATAATCAGAATTTCCAATATACGAATTGGAATAGACTTGAATCGAAATTATCTTCGGAATATTTCGGTGTTGGATTTCGTGATTATTCATATATGGTTGTGGAAATTTGAAGGATATATTATTATCGTTATTTCCAATACGATATTTGTTGGTTTCAGAATTTGATATTGAATATAAGCCGATATATTTTCTATTCAGAGCCTTGTATTTAATATCAAATGCGATTTTGGGTTCGTCGTGAATGGTGTCTTAAATAACACTGTTTTTGAAGCCAGTTTAGAAAAGAATAAATTTTTTAATTAATATTTAGTGAAATTGTCCAGGTAATTAGTATTTAATTGGAATTGAATTTAAATTGGTTTTTGGGTTTATCGTGAACCGTGTTTTAGATGACATTGGTTGTTTAACCCAGTTAAAGTCAGGATATTGATTTTTGGAAAGATTAAAACTAAGTGGAGTTTTAATGAATCTTTAATTAGATTGAAATGATAGAGAATGGAGTATCACCAGTTTTTCTCCAAAGGATAGTTAAATCTTTAATTAGATTTGAACGTGAAATGGTAATTAATATTTACCGATAACACCGTGGTGTCAGATATGGAGTATTACTAGTTTTGCTCCATGGGATGAATAGGTTGGGATTGGGAAATAAAATAAATAATTACTTCGGTATGGTTCGCTAGTCCCGACTAGTTTGGAAAACCTTAACATGGTTTGATATGATATCCAAAGGAGGATTAAAGAATAAATTTAGAAGAATTTATCTTTGATAAAATTGATGGGAACCTTTCCCTAAGAATGTGAAATTTGGAATAAAAAAATATCCTGAGTTGGAATGAGGTGTATGTTGGGTTTGTGTAACATTTGTTTGTTATATACACGGATAATTCGGAAAGGCCGGGTTTATACCCATTCTGAATAACCGATTCGACGATAAGTCGAAGATGAAGACGGTGGTTGAAGATCGGAATTCTTCACATCGTTTGGAAGATTATTGATGATCTTGATTGGGCTGTACACCCAAGAGGAGGGAGTCATTTAGTGATCGTCCAGACGTACTTGGAGATCGATGGATATGCGAGGAAAGTGCCTCCGGTTTCGTTCAGACCCAGAACGAACTTGTAAATGGACTGTGTGTCTGACATTGGATTTTATTCTGTGTTGATTGATCTCTATTAAATATACATATGTTTGGCGGCGGAGAATTTATTCTCTTGCTTAACGCCCTTCTCTGAGACGTATGAGCTCAGAGGTTGTATATCGATGAACATCAGTCGCATGGAGTGAATTGCCTGTGTGGCACGCCTAAGTGGCAAATGATCAAGGCTTCTGTTGAAAAGCAAACTCTTGTGGTTGATGATCATAGCACGGCCTGTGTGGCATAGCTTTGTGTATAACGTTAACTCGCGAGCCTCACACCTCGGTATGAGTCAAAAATGGGATAAGGACCCAAGGAGTGCACGATGTTTCTTTCTTGCTATGGGTGATGTCAATGACCTACCAGCCTTGAAATTTATATACTTTTTACCTGTGTGGTTGTTGGAATGCGAGGCGCCTCGAATATATGGTCGATAACTGGCACTATGTGAGCCGACGTACAGACCATTATATAGGTCCTATAGGACTGGGAAACATGTGTTCAAGAATAACTAATCCTCAAAAGTAAGAGAGGATCGGCCTTGGAGGTTTCAAGGGATCGCTATGTGTTGTCCTGAGGCATTTGCTAGAGTGTCTCGAATCGGAGAGGAGCTTGCCCCTTGCCTCGACTCATGATGGAATCCAATTTCCAATACGTGATAATTCGGTTTTATTTGTAGAACCTAGTATGTCGACATAGTAGATGGTAGCTATGCCGTCTATGATTGATACTTATGATTGAAATTGTTTTGACACTATACACTTATAGTCATATCAAAATAATGTGTTTTAAACGTATCAAGCATTCTTTGGCTATTATAAGGTAAAACTCTATCCTCCGGCTTGCGTTGCATTATGCGATGGGACCTGGGTCTTATGATAGCTTCATTTTTCTCTATTTAGCATTGCGCTGTTTGTTTTATGCACTGGTATTCTTGGGAGGAAACCCGTTCCGTGTTATACGGCGTGGTCCCTTGATTTACCTAAATTTAAAAATAAAGATTAATAACTATTTTAGTTCTCACACCAATCACATGACTGACCTGGAGTTTATTGTTTTAACCTAAACTCTGGGTGCCCATATTTTCGACACGGGAAGCTAGTAATTTTGGTTTTGCAGATTTATATTCACAGGATCCTGATTCATAGCTGGAACGATGCTCGGAAAGCTCTGTATATCTATGTATTACTTTCATTTGTGTTTTGTATTATTTTTCCCCTGCTATGTAATTTATTGTAATCTCTGATATTTATCGAATGTGTAATATTTATTCATACTCTGTATATTCTTGTATTCTGATGGATTGTTGTGATAAACAATGAAATGTTCTTCTGTTTGCGTTCCGATTTGTCGTGTTCTCAAAACGATCAGGGGTTTTGAACGGTCTTGGTCGGTTTGACGATCGATTCAGATCGAGCGAAATTCCTTACCGTTACATTTGGTATCATAGCTTTGTTTTACAGAGCTCGAGAACAAGAGACATTAGAACCGAACGAAAGAATTCATCAGAGATTGGATTAGCAATATCCAATTAGAATGACTCGTTAGAGATAGGATCAGTAGTATCCTAGAACGAGTGTGAAGAGTATATTTTTAAAATAAAACCAAATTGTTTTGAAGATTTAAACCTTATTCAACGTATTTGAATATTTTATTTATATTGATTTTGGACAATCGAGTATATAAAGGTTTTGCATATATGCGTCATGAATGTATATTCAAAATTTTGATATACTGGATAGATATAGAATCACACTCTAGTTGCCCGGAGATGATTCTACTGATGACGTACGGCATCAGTAGTTTATGTTCGAGTTTCGAAGGTGGGATTTCTATATATTTCCAATAGACTGGTGTGAGAACCAAAACTAGATAGATTTATTGTTGTGATTTGGCATCAAAAACATGATTTACTGTATATATATCAAAATTGTGAATTTGAAAAGATAATCCACTAATTGATTGATGGTTGTGTTATTTGTTTATTTATTTGATAAGTTTGAACCATTATGCCAAATTGAATCAAATAGTGAAATATATTGAAAATTGTTTGAAAATGCATGCATATACATGTACTTACATTGAACAGGTCATAGCGAGGAGGCTAGAGCAGAAGAATAAAATTGTTTGCCTGACAAATAGGTACATGTTTATTGTATTTATTGGGTTTGGATGATTTTATGAGCCGATTGTCTAGCCGCTTGGCTTTTTCTTTTGGATTGTTTAGGGCCATGGGAGGCTATTTGAAATATCCTGAAGTCCCCGGTGCAGGGGAGGTTATGGCGAAATTTTTCGAAAATTTAGGGTGTTAGCTAATTTTTTTGAAAAATTTGAAAAGTTCTTAGAAACTGAAAAGTTGAAGAACTTAAGCCGTAATGAAAATAATGGAAGTTGAGTTGGTTTGTTAAACAACTTACATCTTCGTTCCTTTTCGGGGACGAAAAGTTTTAAGTGGGGGAGATTGTAATAACCCGGAAATTTGAGCCAATTTAAAAATTTTATTTTGGCAATTTTAATGAATTTTGAATATTTAAAATGAATTATTTTAAATAATATTGAACGAGAAATTTTATTTGGATATTTATGATAATAATAATTCACTGTTATTTAATTTGATTATTTTGGAATTTATATAATATTTTATTGACATTATATAAGACTTAAAATAACAATTTTTGCGAACGGTCTCCGTTTTCGATGAAATTAGTTTCATTGGAACCATAATGTTAAATTATTGTACGGTATTAAATTTCGTGGCAAACCGATGTCATATGTGATAACAGCAGCCGTAAACGCCCAGTCATTTTCTATAGTGCATAATTAAATTAATTTAACAGAGGGGTATTTGAGTGTGACTTAAGCAGACAATCAAATTATTCAATGAAACCAATTCTATTAAGTTTGTATCGACGTTTAGAGTCAGAATAGACATGTAATTTGTTATTTTTGGACATCGGCTATTTTGGTGTCCAAAATAGTGTTGTTTAGCATATAAAAATAGCGTACCGGGAAATAGTCTCAGAATGCAATGAAAATTGTGCCATTGGATTCGTATTAATTATTATAAGATTTTGATTTTCGTGTCAATTGGACTTACCGTTTGATCGTGGTGGCGTCAAACGCCCTTGTTTTTATTTAATCGGTTATATTATTTGACAGGGGTAACTTTAAAGGAGTAAATGACTGGCCAAACGAACTCCAATTTTAACGAAACAAATTTCATTGGATCCGTAAGGAAAAGATATAATAGAATTTCAAAGTTTCAAGTTGATTGGATTTATTTTGTGAAAGTGGGAAATTTAAACGTGTAATTTTTAGCTTGTGATTTATAAAGGACTTTTCACAAACGACCTCAGAATTCGACGAAACCTATCCCATTGGGTCCGGAATATTCTTTTATGCTAGGATTAGGAGTCTCCTCTCGAATGGACATCATATGTGCTTGTTTTGAAGTATTACTTCATCATAAAGTTTCATATATAATAATAATAATAATAATAATAATAATAATAATAATAATAATAATAATAATAATAATAATTCTATCCATTCTCTATATAAGAAGCAGTTGTAACACTATTTTTTCTTCGGTCAAATCTCCAGTGTGGTCAACCTACAGAAATGCGCCTCCACCATATTTTTTGATCCTTTCTTTCTTTCTTTCCCTCAATTCGCTCATCTATGGAAGGAGTGTCCAATGTCAACTTGTCCATCTCTCTGAGCTCGACATTTCAAGCGGCGGCGATCAACTACAATGGCTTGTAGTGACTGGATTTTCCATCCGTTGCGGGTTCGTGGGGGAAATACTATCAAATGGAAAATCTGGAGCAGTCGAGTTTCCAAGTGACGAACAGTGGGGTTGAGGCAGTTCTTCTGGAAGTCCCCGATCAAGGTCTGATGGGTGGTGGATGTTGCGGTGGCGCAGGGATGGTGCGGTGTGAAAGTTCATGTGTTGGTAAAGCTCACTGAAGGGTGCGTGCATAGTCAATGTCTTCGGGACCCAAGGCAACGTGTTTTTGCAAATGATGCAGATGGGGTTTTGTAATAACCCGGAAATCTAAGCCAATTTAAAAAAATTTATTTTGGCAATTTTATTGAATTTTGATTATTTAAAATGAATTATTTAAATAATAACGACGAGAAATTTATTTCGAATAGAATTAGAATGTATATATTTATATAGAGCGTCGTTAGAATATAAATATTTTATTTTAATTAAAAAGGAATTGAAAATGGCGCGGTAGTTCGATAATTCGATTTCAAATTTCAACTGAATGTACAGGATTCAAAATAAACCGGATTTTAGTGAAACAAAAAATATTTGAATCTAATTGAGAATATCTTTCCAACGAATCTGAAAAATTGAAATTTCATAGCGGGAATCAAAAGATATGTCCAGTTGAAATTTCAGAATAGTCGCTATGGAATTCTGGCCCTTAAAAATGGCCATTTTGCAAACGACCTCGGTTTTCGACGAAACCACTTTTGTTGGATCCGCGATATCAAGTTATTGCTAGGCTTCAAATTTCGTAATTTTTCGAATTAATATCTGAGCGTGGCAAAGAAAAACGCGTTTGACCAGTTTCAGTTGATTTTAATCGACTAGAAAATGTTCATATTTCAAACGGTCTCAGAATTCGATGAAATTAGTTTTATTAGGAACATATCGTCAATACGAAGCTAGAAAATATTTTTCGGGAATTTTTAGAGACTATACGTGACCCTAGTAAATTGAAATGTGCGTTTAAATTCAATATATAGAGTTATATGTTGATTTTGACGAAAAATGATCGAAACGATTGAATCAGCTTATGATACATATCCCATTGTGTTCGGAATGGGGCTAATTAGCTATAAACGACAGGCGGTGGGCCTCGTTTAGAGGTCGAATAAAAAAGTCAACTTCTTGAAATTAAAATAATTAAATAATATATATTTCTCCCTTTAAACCCCCCCCCCCACCCCCACCCCCACCCCCCGTATATCTTTATTCCCCAATTCAGTTTCATTCGAGATAAATAAATAAAAAGAGAAAAGGGGGGATCGCGATTCACGCCGCCGCCCCCCCCAATCGTTCGCCGCCGCCAGGAGGCGCAGCGCCCCCCTCGCCTCCCTTCTTCTCTTCCTCCTCTCACCTCTCACTTCTTGAATCCCCTCCACTTCCTTCATCGCCCCCCTCGAAGACCGCGCCCATCCCACCTCCGATTGCTGCACCGCCCAGCCGGAGCCCCCCCTGAACCACCGCGACCCCCCTTCCTCCAGCCTGTCGAACAACACCCCCCATCGAAGAAAAGCCGCCTCCGCCTGTAGACATCACCGCTCCACTCGCCGACCCCCCTACCGTCGACGACTTCCGGCCACACCCCCTTGCTGCATCGCGCCTTCCCCTTCTTCTGCTTCTTCGACTGTAAATCCCCTCCAATCGTTAACGTTGTAAGTTTGTTTACTTTATTAATTTCTTTTATTAATTTAATCATTTTCAGTTTATAGAAGACAACATTTTTAGATTATAAAATATACCATTTTCAGTTTATAAAAGGTGCAAATTTTGGGAGAACAAAAGTATGATTTTTATATAGTATAGATAATAAATATATGATTTTTATATAGTATAGATAATAAAAATATGATTTTTATATAGTATAGATAATAAACATGTGATTTTTATATGTAGTGGCTACGGACAATGAAATTGACAAAAGACGAGAACGACGAAGATTTCTACATAAGAAGAGTCGTGGCGTTTGGATTAGCTGTTTGGTGAGAACTCCTCACTTTTAATTTATTTCTAGTTTAAAATATATACTAGGATGCAGACGGTGTTTAGTAGCACCCGACACCCGTCGTCCACAGATCATGGACGGCTTGTATGCTTGTTTGTTTGATTTTGATGTGTAGTTGATTGTGTGATGTGGAATGGAATAAAATATTTATATAGTTAAAAATATTTTTATAGGTAAAAATAGAATTTTTAACGTGTATATGAAATGAAGTAAATTAATATAAACAGATCGAACGATTTGTTTATATACGCACATTTGATTGATATTGATTGGGACGATAAATTTTACAAATCGCCCAACTGCACAAATAAAATCTGTGTTTGATTGTTTGAAACCCCACACGGGTATTGGGATGATATTTGACGTACACTAATCCCGATTATTTAGTTGTATGTCAATCGATGGGTTGACAGACTGTGTAAGCATTAATTATTTACGTTTAATGCTTATGCAGTTGTGTGGTGCACTCTGGATGATGGTTGATTATTTATCGTTGTTATTTTATACATGTGTTGTAGAAAAATCCATATAACTAACATTATATGGTAATTGATTGGGCCTCATTCCAATTTTGAAAAAGAAATATTTGAAATAGAAATATTTGAAAAAGAAATATTTGAAATAGAAATATTTGAAATAGAATATTTGAAAATAGAAATATATGAAGTCGCGTTGATTACATTGACGCTATTTTGACGCAAACGATATCTATATCGATTTTATACATTTTTCAATGAATATTGAAAGTGATTTCGAAATTCGAATTATATTGAAAAGAATTGAAATTCGAATTAAATTGAAAAGAATTGAAATTCGAATTAAACTGAAAAGAATTGAAATTCGAATTAAATTGAAAAGAATTGAAAAGAATTGAAATTCAAATTAAACTGAATAAAATTAAAATTCGAATTAGATTGAAATAGAATTGAAATCGTTTTGAATTGAATTTAAAACGTATTGAAATTGAACTAAAATCGATTTGAATTGAAATCAATTTGAAATGAATTTAAAACGAATTTATATTGAAAAATTCAATCTTGATTTGAATTTGAAAACGAAGTTGAAATCGTTTTGAAAACAAATTTAAAATGATTTATAAAATACGTTTTAAAAGGAAATCGACGAAATATATGTAATATATATATATAAATATATATATATATAATGGCCTGAATAGAACGCGCCGCGCCGCGGCAGTTCGCGAATTTCGACCATTGACATCGAATGGATATTGCGTGAGGTCTGACCGTCGGATTCTCCTAAAACCGAAACCGTTGGGTTCGTATCGAAAAGAGCTTTCTAACGAATATAAGAAATTAGAAATCTAACTGTTGGATTTGGAATTATGTCCAAATCAAATTTGGAAAAGGTCGCTGTAAGTGCAGTTCGATGGACGTTGATGGAAATCGACTGTACGGGCCTTGATAAAATTATTAAAAATATCCATAATTTGTGTAAAATCATATGAAATGATTTGGGAAGAATTGGGATGAAAAACTCCATATTTGAAAAGATAAAAATAGATTTTTATTGAAATGAACTTGTTTTGAACTAGAATTATAATTCTATTTATTTTTAAATAAATAAATTGGATTTGAAATGGTTTTGAAAATAACCAGAATTTCCAATAATTATATTGGAATGGATTTGAATCGAAATTGTCTTTGGAATATTTCGATGTTGGATTTCGTGATGATACAGATATTGTTATGGGAATTTGAAAGATATATTAATATCGTTATTTCCAATACGATATTTGTTGGTTGTAGAATTTGATATTGAATATAAGCCGGTATATTTTCTATTCAGAGCCTTGTATTTAATATCAAATAGGATTTGGGTTTGTCGTGAATGGTGTCTTCATTAACACTGTTCTTAAACCCAGTCGAGAAAAAGATTAAATCTTTTTATTTGGATTTAATGAAGAATACCAATTAAATAATATTTAATTGGAATTGAATTGGTATTGATTTTTGGGTTTATCGTGAACAGTGTTTTAATTAACACTTGTTCTTTAACCCGATAATTAATGGAATGTGATTTTGGGTTGTCGTGAACGGTATCTTCAATAATACTTTTCTTAGACCCAACGGAGTTAAGAAAATTAGAAACTAACTGGAGATTAGTTAAGTTGAATGGTTTCTCGGGTATTGATCTGATGTTGGTTTCGGCCTTCGGGGTTAATATTTAGGGAACTGCTCACTTGCTAATTCACGGTTAGGGACTGATTGAAATGTGATGTGATTTGGGGTTTATCGTGAACCGTGTTTTAAATGACACTGATTCTTTAACCTAGTCAAAGATTAAAACTAAGTGGAGTTTTAATGAATCTTTAATTAGATTGAAAAGATCAAGAATGGAGTATCACCAGTTTTAATCCAGACGGTAGTTAAATCTTTAATTAGATTTGAACGTGAAATGGTAATTGAATTTACCGATAACACCGTGGTGTTAGATATGAAGTATGACCAGATTTACTTCATGGGGTAAATAGGTTGGGATTGGGAAATAAATAATTACTTCGGTGTGGTTCGCTAATCCCGACTAGTTTGAAGTGATATTCAAAGGAAGATTAATGAATAAATTTAAAAGAATTTATCTTTGATAAAATTAATGGGAACCTTTCCCTAAGAATGTGAAATTTAGAAACTAACTGTAGGTTAGCTAAGCAGAACTGTTTCCTGGGTATTGATCTGATGTTGGTTTCGGCCTTCGTGGTTAATATTTGGGGGATTATTCTCTTGTTAATTCACGGTTAGTGTCTGATGAATTGGAATGAGGCATATGTTTTGTTTGTGTAACACTTGTTTATTATATACGCGAGTTATTCAGAAAGACCGGGTTTATCCCATTCTGAATAACTGATTCGACGATTAATCGAAGATGAAGACGGTGGTTGAAGACCGGAGGTCTTCACGTCGTTTGGGTGATTACTGATGATCTTGATTGGGCTGTACACCCAAGAGGAGGTAATCAGTTGGTGATCGTCCAGACGTACTTGGAGATCGATGGATATGCGGGGTACTAGGTGCCTCCAGTTTGGTTCAGACCCAGAACGAACTTGTAAATGGACTGTGTGTCTGACATTGGATTTCAGTCTGTGTGATTGATTTCTATTAAATATATATCTATTTGGCGGCGGAGAATTTATTTCTTGCTTAACACCCTTCTCTGAGACGTACGAGCTCAGAGGTTATATACTGATGGATATCAAACGCATGGAGTGAATTGCCTGTGTGGCATGCCTAAGTGGCAATGGATCAAGGCTTCTGTTGAAAAGCAAAATCTTGTGGTTGATGATCGAAGCACGGCCTGTGTGGAGTAGCTTTGTGTAGCGTTGATTCGCGAGCCTCACACCCCGGTGGTGAACCAAAAATGGGAGAGGACCTCAGGGAGGACATGCGTTTCTTTCTAGTTAGAAGTGGCGTCAGTGGTTTTACACGCCCTGACGAGTTTGACTTATGTGGTTGTTGCTGTTGCGAGGCGCCTCGGATATATCGGTGACTGTGTGGAGCCGATGGAGTCATTTGGCTCATTTACGCCCCAAAGGGCGGGGAAACGTAGTGTTCAGGCATAATAATCCACATCGGTGGACCGGCCCTGACGATCCAAGGCTTGTCTGCACGCTTGCCTGAGACTCAGGCTAGACAGTCTCGAATCGGTAGAGGACTATCTTTTGCCTCGGTTCACAGATGGAAATCCAACTTCCAATACGTGACGTTTCGATTTTAAGTGTAATCCTATATATGGCGACATAGTGGGATGGGACGCTTATGTCGTCTATGATTGATGCTTATGATTTGAAGTTGTTTTATACACTATACACTTATAATAGTATCAAATGATTTGTTTTTAACGTATCCATCATGCTTTGGCTATTATAAGGTAAAACCCTATCCTCCGGCTTGCGTTGCATTGTGTGATAGGACCTAGGTCTTATAATAGCTTCATTTGTCTTTATTTAGCATTGCGTTGTTTGTTTTATGCACTGGTATTATTGGGAGGAAACCTGTTTCGTGTCATACGGCGTGGTCCCTTGATTTACCTAACGTTAAAATAAAGATTTATAACTGTTTTAGTTCTCACACCTGTCACATGACTAACCTGGAGTTTATTGTTTTAACCTATACTCTGGGTGCCCTTATTTCGACACGGGCAGCTAGTAGTTTTGGTTTTGCAGATTTATATTCACAGGAACCTGATTAACAGCTGGAATGATATCCGGAAAGCTCTGTATCCGTATATCTCTTTCAGTTGTGTATTGTATTATTTTTCCGCTGCGATGTATTTAAATATAATTTAAATCTCTTTTTTTTCTGTGTATTTTATTCATTCATACTCTGTATATTCTTGTATTCTGATGGAATTGTTGTAATATACAATGAGATGTTCTTCTATCTGCGTTCTGATCTGTCTTGTCCTCAAAGTAATTCGTTCTTTCACTTCTCTTCGGAGATCGTGGAAGTTCGGGTCGCTTCAGGTTTTCAAAAGGATTGGGTCCATATCTTTGAACAGTGAAAGATTTGCAAAGCGGGCCGAATTTTTTGAAAGAAAAGAAAATAAATAAAAAATTAACGAAATAAAGAAATGGAGTTTCAAATGAAATAGCATGACGCAAGGGAAAAGGTGAAACAAGTTGGAAGAAACGATGATTAAACAAAGAGCCGTGGACATCAGGGAAGAAGCGTCGCAGTAAGGATCAGTCGAGTGTTTTTTAACCTAAATTAGCTTAAGTTAACTACAACTAGACAACAATTAGTTTTAATTTAGGAAAATCTACTGTTTAATAATTTAACAAAAGTGGGTTAGGGATATTGAAACAACAAGATTAGAGAACAGACAATATATAGGACTCGGACCTGATAATTTCGTTTTAAATTAGTAACAGGAATAGTCGATCTAGTTTAATTGTTAATAAAACGTAATTAGACTAACCTAATTATAATTTAAAGAATTATTTAATTTAAGTGTGAATACTTAAATCGTGTATTGTAACGTTGATAACTTCTTACTATGTTATCAGAGTCGGAAAATCCCAGAAGCATTGTGGTCATACAAACGAGCAGAACATTATGGAATAGAAATGGAGGGAATTGGGATCAACCGAAATTTTCAGTTAAATTAAAAGTTGTTTAATTTAATTGAAGCAAGCCATTTTAACCGCGAATCAGATCAGGGTGAGTTAAACTCATCCAGTTCTTCTCACTTATATTTTATATAATTCGGGTTTTTATTTTATGTGCTATGGTTGCTAATGGTTGATTGTTTGTTAATTATATATTCATACATTGACTGAACCAATGAAATTAAACGTTGTTAATTTTCGTGGAAAAACCAAATCATTATTTTAACAATTGGACCTAATGGAGGTAACTTACCTTGATGGTCACGTTTATTAAATAAATGTGTTTAATTGTTTTAATTGTTTTGTTAATTGGTTGATGTTAAATAATCGTTATTTACTGTTATAGAAATTACCAGTTAAATTGAATTGAATAAATTTATTTGGGATAATCTATTTTAACGTAGGGAAGAATAGGTTGGAGGGATCCAACTGGATTCCTCAAATATATTAGATGTTAATTATTCTCATATTATCATCATATGAACTGTTCTGATTGGACAGTTGATTTGGTTATTGACCGTTGACCTGGAATTAAACATTTGTTTTGTTTAAACCAATGGGTGATATTGGTTGAGTAATTGGCAGTATATGGCCTATAAATAATCGTTTTCTAAATATTGATTTACCATCAGGTGAATCGATAGAACTGAAGTTATACAATATATTTTATAAACGGAGATAGATTTTTGAAATATATTATTCCGAATAGAAGTTACTAAAAGGAAATAAATATTTATTATTTAAGTTTATAATTATTACTAAAAGAAAATTCTTATGTTAAGAAGATTTATAAACAAGTAAGCAGAAATTAATCTGACGGTTAAGATTTGAATAACTGTTTATGATAAATAATTAAATAAAATTATTTAAATTTATTATATTATTAATTAATTTAAAGGAAAGACTAATTGGAATTGGTTAAAGAATAATTGTGTCTTGAGTTGACTAAGTCAACTGTATTAACTGGAACTGATTATTTTATCAATTTGTTTTGAATTATTAATAAAATAGTTTAACGAATAATTGTTTTAACTTAAATAAGTTTTAAAAAGGAATTTACTATTTATTTTGGTAATTAAGAAGTTAACTACTACTACTGTAGTTAATAATTGAAGTAAATTATTATTTTAGTTAATAATAATTTAGGAGATTACTTTTTAATTGGAATTCATTTAAAAAGTAATCGAAATTGAAATAAAATCAAATTGAATTATGAAAGGAGTTTATGAACGGTTTATATTAAAACCTGAGTTTTTATAACAAAGTTGGAAAAAGGAATTTACGCGAATACGATAGCTTAAATTAATGTTTACTTAATGTTTGAATTAAGTAAAAGGAAATTGAGCATACAAGGGTATAATAAACGAAGTTATATAAAGATATAAGGTGTTATAGTTAATTTTAAGTTAACATTACTTAATAATTGAATTAAGTGAAACGAAGGAAATTGAAATAAGATTTTCAAAGTGGGAAATGGTTGAATGGATTAGAAAAAGGAATTATCAAAAGTGAATTTGGTAAAGAAGTGAGTAATAGGATTTTTAACAAAAATCCGAGTAATAAAATGAATTGTTTTAAAGAAGTAAAAGGAAAGGTAATGTATTAGTAGGTAATTTCTTAATCATTGAATTAAGAAATAAAAGGTGTACTTGAGAAGGAGATTTCAAATGTAAGAAGGTTTTATAAAAGTCATATTTTAAATAAAATAGTGAAATGAGATTTGTTTTAATGTTAAAATGAACATGGGTTTCTGAATTACAACTCATACCTATCTTAAGATAAGAACGTATTTGATCAAGGTCTTAGAGGTAAATAAATAGCTCAATTTGAACGCCTTCAGGATTATCTGATGGTGATATTAGTTTGTAATGGGAAAGAGGTTAAGAATAATTTATTATTTCCGTATGTGAAATAATAAAGCAATGTTAATCGCAAGATTTCAGAATATATGTAATGAAATTTCCAAGGTAACAAAAATGAGAAGATTCAAGAATATATATATATAATAATATTTTCCCAAGTAAAGGAAGATATAAAAGAGATTTACGAGAAACCGTAACGATATTTTCGGTGTAAAAGGAAATGGAAAGTGGAGTTTTAGAATCAGTTTATTCTAAAAAGAATAAGGGTTAATTATTATTTCAAATAATAAAAAGAGATTTTGTAAAATTATTTCACGAATATAAAGTTGAATTGATTTCCGAATTATAGAAAATGAGTAATGAGGTAGTAAATGATAGTAAGATAGAAAACTGGACATGATTATAGAATATTTTCCTATGTATGAAAATGTAGTAGTTTTGAAATTAATCTTATGTTAAATAAGCAGTCAAAAGCTTTATTCATAATAGTAAAAGATTTAGAGTTTTAAAATAACTATCGTTAATCGTTTTAATTAAAAGGGATAAGTACTGCTAAGTACTGAACTAGTAAACTCATTTTATTCTCATGATTATTTATTTGATAGGTAAATAACTGACTATCAAATCTGACCAAATGCGTTGTTGGTATGGAAAGACTGGGATCAAATTTATATTCGAAAACCTTTCTGAACTAACAAATACGTGAAGATGTTGACTGAAGATGGAGCAATTGAAGATCGTGAATCTTCATAAGCGGAAGGACTACTTGTTGAATTTCTCTGGTGACCGCCAGAGATATTTGACTTGTGATTTTGTCATTATTGAGATTTGATGATTTCAAGGACTACTCGCTACTGATCTATGGGGTGATACCTAGGATGTGGTAAAAGGGTGCCTTTGGTTCATCCTGTTCATGGATGACTTGTATGGACGAGTGTCTGACAGAGTATTTTCAAAGGAGTCACATACGTTGATTTCTTCAAACGTATTTTTGTTAATGGCGGAGAAGAGCGCACTTCTCTTAGTTTAACAACTAGATATTTTTGTGGACGTCAATTAGTGATTTTCAGGCGGATCTGACGGTGTGGCATTCAAAGTGAATGATGATATGATGTTCTAAAGGTAATGTTAACCTCAAGCCTCATCAACCGGGAAATGGCAAGGTCTCATGGCTATGTAGGTTGCACCCATCAAAAGGGTATATCATTGTCTGATCTGGAGAAATCAAATGCCTTCGGTTGTCCCTTTACTTTATTTATATGCTATCGGTTCGGTTGTTTGGCCTCCAACCGTGGTAATGATATATTTGGTACTCTTAAGAGAAGTGAGAGTTCGGTCATGTTTAGCCTGGGTTGTAAGATGTTCTTGTTGAACCCAGTGTATTCATCTCCAGAAATACATTGCCGGGAAGGTAGTCCCATAGCTTGCTAGGAAATCTATTCTCCAATAAGAGCCCGCGGTTTTGATTGTAAACTATGTATGTAGAGCATAAGATGCAAGAGTTCTGCTAGATTGATATTTATTTGTATTTTGACATTATTATAATATCAGGATAAGTATTGTTTTCAAAAATGTTTTAGGTTATCATAAGGTAAAAAAATCATCCGTATTTATGTGTGGATTTGGTCTTACGATTATCCTTTTCTTTTGAAAAGATATTGACTTAAAAATCAAGTTATGTGATACCTTTAAACTTAGAGTGTTTTTCTCACTCTGGTTCACCAGACTGATCCAACGTTTGTAATGCTTGGGTTAGACCAGGTTGTACAGGTTTAGGTTATCGGATACTATGAAGAGACGAGCTGGATGTGTTCAGACGTATGATATTATATAATATTTTTCCGTTGTGTGTTGTATATGAGGACATGTTAATATAACTATCCAGATGTGTTGATGTACTCTGATGATTGTAAGTATTTTTAAAGCTCCCAGTAAAGATTTATTTCTATACTATATTTTGTTCCGTTGTGATATGAGACTCCATGTTGTGTGTTGGTTCTTTTCTCTTCTTCTATTCTAATATTTCTTTCTTATCTCACCCTTTAATTTCTTTCAAATAACATTCCTGGGTTTTCGGTGCTTGTGAAGTTGGCACTTTATACGATAAATGCATTTATGTCGATTTTCAGGGTTGAAAATCTCGTGGGCCGTTACAGCATCAGATATAGAAATTGGTGAGTGATCTATATCTCTCAGATGGAAGCTATGGATTATATGGGTAAATTAGGATCATATCCATATATTTCATGTTAAAATCACCTTAGATCTGGTCATGTATGTTTAACTCAGATTTAAACCATAGGAAACCTAATCAGATTATTTAAACCCTAGGTTAGATCCAAATCATGCTAGATCTTATAATTATGTATGTTTATGCTATATTTATGAATTGTTCATGTTCGTATGATCATTAATGTATGGATTTATGTTAGTTTTGATTGAATTAGTTGCGTTTCTTGAGATGTATGTTAGATTAATTTCTGTAGAATCATAGGATTGAAGAACAGAGCAAATCGGAGGTTCAGATGATCAGATTCAGGTGAAACTTGGCGGAGGCGCTTTGGAAGATGAAGAAAAAGGGAACAAAATTTTTCATGTCCAAATATGTTAAGGACATGGGTCGACACCGGCCCATGCGGGATAACCGAGCGGCGACGATTTTGATGGCGTGGCTTTGTGTTGGTAAATCGAAGCTTCCTACAAAATTTCAAGTCGTTTGGAGGTTATTTTTGATGGGTCGAAGGTTGATTTCTGGAGATGTGAATGAAACGACAGAAGCTTTTAAAACGAATGGCGAAACGATTAGAGAATAGGTCAGTAAGATGCACTCAAGGTGAGGAAGGACTGAAGCATGACACTTAGCCAAAATTGGCTAAGCGCGTGGATTGGCACCGACCCATGGGGGAAGGTCGGGTCGGCTTGTATTTTGTGGAGCATGATGGTGGTGGCATCCTAAAGTTGCTGGTGATGTTTAGATTAAAACGAACTTCAGATGATTGATGTGCAACTCAAAGATGAATGTTTCTTCGGTTGTGAACTCAGGAAGGGGTGGTTGAAGCTAAGTTGATGTGATACTGATCGTTGGATGGTATACGATACAGTTTGATGATGGGTTGACTCAGGTAGGATTTAACCAGGGATGGTAATGGAATTAGTTCAAGAGGCAGCTTGACTAAAGAAGTGAAATCGCCTAGGAGAAAGGCTCAACAAATTTGATTCGCCAAGGAATTGTTAATTGTCGAAGTTTTCTAGCGAACTCAAAGCAAGGGTATCGTGGGGACGCCCAGATGGATCAGGTAGGATCAAGTACCTTGGATTGCTTAGGTAGGAGTGATCTAGTTGTCTCAGGAGTTTGAGGGAAAACATACGAGTCATGATGGTGTATGGCAATTCGGCTAGAACCAGGGTTTTTCCATTAGCCCTTTTGATCAGTGAAATGAAATTTTGATAACTGATGGATTCACAGCTATAGTCGACGATGGCTAGGACGTTGGATGCTATGGTCGATTTTATGTTTCCTTCTCTATTTTCTTTGGGCAGGTCATCACTGTAGGATGTTGAAGAGAAACGGGATTGGGGGTTTTCCTTTCCTATTTCTGATGTGACATGTGATAGACTGTTTTCATATGTTAACTTAATGGTCGTTGGGCAGATCATAGGGTCAATCCGTCTATATTCATATTATCCTGCGTTATTAATGTCAGCTATTTTTTCACTTACTAAGACTGTTGTCTGACTTAAGGTTTTATGTTTCCCTCTTCTTACCTTGGTTTGTTCACCAAATTGATGGTGGACAGACTGAGTAGCAGGTAGCAAGTTTGGTGACGGTGTTGCTGTGCAGTGACGAGAAGAAGGCTGACGTATTATTACTATCTACTATTTAGGTATTTCCTTTCTATTTCTGTTGTATGTTGATGTTATTAAAACTCTGAGGGATGTAGTGAGACATTGTATTTAGTGATTCTTGTATCAAGAAGTATTATACCTAAGGTTATATGGTTTTATGGAAATTTGATTCTCTGTTCAGTCTGTTTTCGAATTATTCTACCTCAATGATTGTCCAGTACTGGCCTGGCATGTCGTACAATGCACATCTCCTTAGTTTGGTGTGGGAGATACGGGGCGGTCGTCACACTGTATACGATTAGGTGATACAAGTTCTTCGTAATGATTTCATACTAAAATAACTTGGGTTAAAACCGTTCCGACGTAAATGAATTCTAACCGTAAGCAATATCAAGTGCTTCAACAGTTTGCATTTACTACATAGACAACAGATTTCTTTGTCTTTTCCGTTATTACTTAGGGAAAATTCAATAAATATGTGTACACGATTATTATTTTCACTTATTGACTCTCTCATTTTTCTGCGTTGTTGATACATGTAGCTTCGATCAGTAAAATTGTTGATCATTTCTCCTAATTTAAAACAATAAATTAAAAAATCTTTTACATCTTATTTTTCGATTCAGCCATACAGTTTGCTGTTCGATTAATTTAATAATATTATTCATTTAAACTTTTTTTCTTTTTGTTTATACACCACCTAATATTTCTTTAACCATGCTTTTACTATTAATTTTCATTTATAGATTTTACGCTCAACATTATGAATATAATATTATTTTTTTACGTTATTGTTTTCTACTTTACCGGAAATTTATCATACTTTCTATTACAAATAAAGTAATTTCATCTCGTAAACCATTTTCATTTTAAACAATTCAGCAAAATTTTGGCAGCAATTACCTTTTGTTCCCTAAACCGTACACAAATGCATGTACGTAGGGAACATAAAGAAGTGCTACCAAAAGTTGTGAATCATTTAAAATGAAAATGATTTACAAAATATAATAACTTTATTGTGTTTGTGACTTTTCAATACAGGGACAAATCCAACAAATACCATATACAACGAATATAAATGTTCATTCCATGGCAAAAACAATACCTATATAATGATCATATGCAATATTTATTAGACAAGGCCACAAAGTCTCTAAAAGTTATACGAAAATATATAATATATAACATATTACATACAATATACTTTATAGAAAAATTGGTTTTATGTACAACTACATACTAAATAAGCTTTACATTAATTAAACTACGATATATATACACCAAATCATAATTTCTAACCATTATACAAATTTAATTATCGTTTTCGACTTTTTACAAAACACATACAATAAATCACGCTCATCCACACTTACTAACCCAATTAAGACCTGAATGCATAGACTAATCAATAGATAAACACTAATTACTTATTATATGAACTAAACAAATTAATATTTTTGACATTTAATAGGTAATAATAAAATTTACATGCAATAAACCATTCAAGACAATCACTCACATAATCTAAAAAATCATATTAACAAATCGATGCAACTTAGGATTATGTTAAATATATACTCTACAGATGAGTAGGAGGTTAGAGGTGATGAGAGTAATGATTGGCGGATTTAGAGGAGTTCTCAGAGGCGCATTGGCCAAAGTGGAGGTGGAGGAGTAGGAAAGTTTTATTTTGATGCATGGGAGAAAGAATGGTTAGAGAAGAAGGTCTCCGTTTTGTTAATCCCGTAATTTTCCCATGGGGACCAATAGTCGCTGACGGAATAGATTATCACGATTTCTAACTATTCATTACTTTATTTACCAAAATATCAAAGGAAGGCATAGCCATCAGAAACTGATGGCGAACGTCGGAACCCAGTCGTCGGCATGCACTATTCTCATATATATACATATACGTATGAGAAAGATTATATGACACTCATATTTGGAAGCATCTGTTTTACATCTTAACTACAACCACTTGTTTATATTTAAATAATGAGTGAGTGGGAGCAGTGCTGGTCCTAGGACGTTTAGTGCCTAAAGAAAAAAATGAAAATGAGGCCCTTCCATAGAAACCAATGTACTATATCAAAACATAGTGTATTATTAAAACATAACCATAAAAGAAAATAATAATTTATTTGTATACTTTATCATAAATGTAATCATTGAAAAAACAAGTAAACAAAACAACTGGAATCTACTAGTATACTTTATCAGAAATGTAATCGTTGACAAAACAAATAAACAAAAATATTATGAATGTGTAACCTACCAGTACACTTTATCCGAAATGTTTCTAACGATTATTTGAAGCAAAAATTCTTTTAAACTAAACAATTGGACTAAAATCCTTTAATCACAACTTTCTATGAAAATTTCAAAGATAGTTACTTGTCAACTGGTTGTAATGTACATAATCATTAAAAAAATTCATTATCTATTACCAATTTTGAACTATTCCTAATTAATTACGATGAAATGTTGAAACCATTAATTAGTTTTTAAGTTCCAAAAAAATTACAACTTAGGACAACATACATGTTGTTGTTTACAATTTGATCAATTTAATTTTACGACTCAGGTTAGCAACATCAAGCAAACCATATACAATTTGTAATTTTATTTATTTAAATCAAAGTCTAATTATCCAAAAACAATGAAAACCCAAATAGCCAAATCACATGTAACAGAACATAGGTGATGAAGGCTAAAGCCTAAAGGAATAACAAAATTGTTGCTTATTGACCACAAAAAAAATCGAAGATTAAAAAAAACCAATTATTCCAAACCAATCGCTTATAACGACTATAGACTTCAAGCAACTGCACTGCTATAAGGCTAATTGCCAAAATCATATATTGATATATAATTAACAATTGAATACTTAAAATAAAAAAAATCTAGTTATTCAAATTACGAAAATGGTATCGTTCACCTGAGGCTGAAACTGCCTTGCCGGTGCAGTGTTGTTCCTGCGACCTTTCAGCTTTCAACAAAACCTTCGTTGGTTGGAGAATCGTCGCCCTAATGATCATCGTCGTTTGTGGGCTGATTTTGATTCGGTGGTTTCTTCTATCAGCGATTACGAGATCGTGGCTCGCCACTCCTAGTTTGCAAATCATGATTGTTTTTTTATTCGGCGTTCTATATTTGGATTCTAGTGCCCCAAATTTAACGATGCCCTAAGTGGTCGCTTCCCTTACTTGTGCAAAGGGCCGACCTTGAGTGGGAGAGAGTAGGTAGGTGGAGAGAGGCGGTTGTGACATGGAAAACATGGATGCAGCATTGTTTGGGATGCAATGAAATGCTTATATGTATATGTATATATACCAATAGCCGCTGACATAATAGATTATCACGGTTTCCGACTATTCATTACTTTATTTACCAAAATATCAAAGAAAGGCATAGCCATCAGAAACCGACGGCGACTGTCGGAACCCAGTCGTCAGCATACGCTATTCTCTTGTAGTATATATACATATACAATTAAGAAAGATTATATGGCACCCCTATTTGAAAGCATCCGCTTTACATACGAATTACAAGAACTCGTTTATATTTAAATAATGAGTGAGTGGGAGAGAGTAGGTAGGTAGAGAGAGACAGTTGTGACATGGAAAAAATAGGGCATTCATGGATTCTACATTGTTTGGGATGCAATGAAATATACATACATACATACATACATACATATATATATATATATATATATATATATATATATATATATATATAGGTGTGTGTGTGTGTGTACACATATCAACATGGGAGTTCCTCTCCCATGGGGAGAGATTATCAGTAAACTTGCAAATTTGATTTACACTAACTCCCACTACAAATCACTACGCTAAAATGTATCCTGATGAGAGCGAAATACAGAAAGGACTTTTCGGTGAAATCGATTTACAATTTATATCTCCTCTGATCTCCAGCCCCTCGGTAGATCGAGATCTGGTTCATTCCAGTTTAAAAGATCAAGATATAAGAGCGAGTGATTTGGCAAAACCATTTCCATCGCTTCTATCTTATGTTGATGAACTTGATTCTCTTAATCGAGCTTCTAAACAGGTAGATTTGCCATGCCTATTTTGATTTACAAGGGAGGTAACATTTCAATACTTGTTCCTTACCTTCAATATTTGGGATGATTTTGTGTGTAATCACCACAGAGCTTCAATTAGTCATTTTACGGGCTTGTCTTTGATTTTAGGGTCTGGCTATTCGCACCCCGTTATTTGGTCTTCACCCCTTGAATAAAATTTTAAATTTTCATTTCCAAATTTGTCCTTTAACAGCCGATTAGATTGTTTGTCTAATTTTGCAAAATGATTAAAAAATAATAATTCCAACTATATATATGAGTGTTCGATGCTAAATTGCAAACTATAATTAAATTTAAAATCAGCATTGTACATGATCTTTATAAAAAAAGATAGAAATTACAAATATTGATTAAAATAAATTAAAACAATTATTAAAAATTTAAAACTTATACTATCAATGATGTGTATCGTTATGCATTTTGAGATCGAGTATGTTAGCAGTAACGGAAATTGAAAAGATCTAAACAGTAAATAAATAAATCATTAATATAAATGATATTGTTCAAATAAATCGATGCTGAAATAATATGCAATAAGGGTATTTTGGGCTTAAGCAGGGTAGGAAGAGCAAATGAAGGGGTGCATATTTTATTTCCTAGTTAGTGGGGGGTGAAGAGCAATTAACAGGGTGTTAATAGATGCACCCTTGATTTTAAAGGTGGTTTACAAAATCTGGGAAATTAAAACTTCTTAGTTTACTAGACCAAAGCGTTTCAAGTATTTAACTTTTACGCGTGAAGATTTCAACAACAATTTGATCTTTTGTTTCATTTATATGTTATTCAGTTGAACTTTCAAGTTATCAACCGCTTGGTAAACTATTGAAAACGATCAACTACCAATAATAATTTTGGATTTTAACTGAACCAGATCTATTGTTCGCCTATTTCTATAACTGTCTCTCAAATCCATGCATACTCAGTTTATGGTTTTGAGAAGTAGGTCTTTTAAATTTTGCAGAAGATGGATACTGTTCTTGTGTGGGCCTTTCACAAATTTGTATCTGGAAAGATGTACGTCCTTTTTAGATTTAGGGTTCAAAAACATTATGTTATGCTAGAGAATATGCAGGTTATAGGTTGCAAGTTCACTCTGTTGAGATTTGTGATACGCAAATCACAAAATTGTAGGCAACAAATTTTCTATGTGGATCCATTTTTGGTGGAGATATTTGTTGCTACTTTTGTGGGATATTTGAAAATAAAGGCAAGGATTATTTGGTGCTTATCCAAATAGATTTATTTGAGATATATGAGGATATATTTGAGATATATGAGGATAATTTGGGCGACAAGTTACTCTATAAAAGGCCTACATGATATCTTCATTATGTTGTGGAAAAATTTGCCATTGTTCTTCATTATCTTTCTCCTCAAATTGTTTAGCCATTTGATATTCTCTACCTATTTCTCAATAAGGTTATTGATTCAAGTTGTGTTTGTTTAACGATAGTTGAGATCGGTTGTAAACAATATTTTGGTGAATCAATAAAGAGGGTGGTTAGGTGGAATATCGTGTGTTCATATTTCCGATATTTTTTTGTGTTGTTGTTTGTTATTCAATCACATTCATCTTCAAGTGATTGGGTGAAAAAGATTCATTTTGTTTTTGGGTGTTTTGTCAAAACTTCCGCTGCGCACAAAACACCAATAGTTGGTATCAGAGCTCAGATCACCGCATAGCTTGGAGTGTTTGTTGGATTGAAAAAAAAAATTGATTTTTTTGTTTGAAAAAAAAATTGATTTTTTTTTTATGTCGGAGATGATGAAGTTGTCAAAGATGGCTATTTTGAATGGGAGGAATTGGGGTATATGGAAGCCGAAGATGGAGGACGTTCTATATCTCAATGATTTGCATGATCCCATTGATGGAAATGGGGAGAAGCCCTCGAATATGGATGAGGGAAAGTGGAAGAAAATGGACAAAAAGGCGATTGCGTTGATTCGCCAATATTTGGATGATTCTGTGTTCCACCATGTGGCTAGTTGTGAATCCGCAAAGGCGTTGTGGGACAAATTAATATCGCTGTATGAGTCAAAGAGTGCTACAAGTAAGGCTTTTCTAGTTCGAAAGTTGGTGCAACTTCGATTGGATGAGGAGAAGTCTGTTGCAGAGCATTTGAACAAATTTCAAGATGTCATCAATCAATTGGCAAACATGAAGGTCAATTTTGATGATGAGTTGCAGGCTCTTTTGTTGATGAGTTCTCTTTCGTAAAACTGGGAGACTTTGGTTGTTTCATTGAGTAATTCCAATGCTAATGGAACTATCTCTTTGGAAACGGTTCGAAGCAGTCTTTTGAATGAGGAGCTAAGGAGAAAAGGGTTGGAGTTGAAATCGGTTCAAACTGAGGCGATGGTAGCAAGGGACTCGAGTAAAGATACAAGGAAGAAGAAAGGTGCTATCTTTTGTCATTATTGTGGTAATAAAGGCCACAAGCGCAATGATTGCTATTCATATATACGAGATATGAAGAAGAAGAAGGCGCAAGGTGATAATAATAATGATGAGGCACAGGCAGGCTGGAGCCAGTTTTCACATATGTCGAGATGTGAAAAGTTTTTCTTCGTATGAGAAGAGTGTTGGCATGATAAAGACGGCCAATGGAGTAGAACTACCAATTTGTGGAGTTGGAGCTGTTAGGTTTCGGATGCATGATGGAGTGGAGAGAGAAGTTGCTGGTGTGAGGCACATACCCACTTGTTCACATAACCTCATATCTCTCGGTCAGTTAGATTGCCGCGGTTGCACTTATGAGACTCGAGGTGGAGTTTTGAGAGTGAAGAAGGGTGGTCGTGTGATGATGCGAGGAGTTTTGGAGGAGGGGAACCTATATAGTTTGGTCGGTTCAGTGGTCAACAGTGGAAGGCGGGTGACGGTTGAAGAACCTAGTCCATAGCAAGGTGGAGAGGTTAATATGGTCACTGCTGATGGTCCTAAGGTGGAGGATCATGGTATCGACAAGGGTCTAGATGTTGATGATGCTCGAGGGATCCCGGAGATGAAGAGATCATGTCAAGCGGAAGACGGATGTCGAATTGTGAAATCCACAAAGACAAGATGGAGGTCTTTGTGGTATTACAAACGCTTTTGAAGATCGCTATTGGTGTGGTGCACGGATGAGGGAGGTGCACCATTAGTGGGCGATGGTGGAGGTTTGTAATGATGTTAATTGAGAAAAGAAGGTTGAAAGTGAGAGCTAAGTTGGCTAGTGTTGAGTGGAGGAGATGTTGTGATTTGGTATCAAGGTGGAGTGTTGATATTTGTGATACGCAAATCACAAAATTGTAGGCAACAAATTTTCTATGTGGATCCATTTTTGGTGGAGATATTTGTTGCTACTTTTGTGGGATATTTGAAAATGAAGGCAAGGATTATTTGGTGCTTATCCTAATAGATATATTTGAGATATATGAGGATATATTTGAGATATATGAGGATAATTTGGGTGACAAGTTACTCTATAAAAGGCCTACATGATATCTTCATTATGTAGTGGAAAAATTTGCCATTGTTCTTCATTATCTTTCTCCTCATTAGATATTCTCTACCTATTTCTCAATAAGGTTATTGATTCAAGTTGTGTTTGTTTAACGATAGTTGAGATCGGTTGTAAACAATATTTTGGTGAATCAATAAAGAGGGTGGTTGGGTGGAATATCGTGTGTTCATATTTCCGATATTTTTTGTGTTGTTGTTTGTTATTCAATCACATTCATCTTCAAGTGATTGGGTGAAAAAGATTCATTTTGTTTTTGGGTGTTTTGTCAAAACTTCCGCTGCGCACAAAACCCCAACACACTCATGTTGTTTACTTACTAGAGATGAATTCATGTTCTTTTAACTGAATTTTTTTCATTTACACTTGAAGAAGGTGGATTTACTTGTGCTAAAATTATGGAGAAAATTTAGATATATTTTGGCAGTATGCCACTTGACAAATTAGGTACTTAGTAACTGCTCAACTTGATGAAGTAGAATTATAATGTGGTGTAAGTGTATTAGAAATATGAAGCAACTTTATTGCTACCGTAGTTGCTATGTGTTCATTACAGAAACTCATGGAGTTATAGGCAACGTGGGATATCTATGCAAAAACATAGAGAAAATGATTTGAGAGTATAAGTGCAGGGCTGGATCACACTTGCGGGCTTGTGATCCTTCTTTGTTTATTTCGCTGTTTTTATGCTTGTATTTGGTCTTACGTATGTTCTTTTCGTGCATGCTTAATTTAGTTCATCCGGGTTAGTATGTTATCTATGATACGTATTTGTTTGGAAGTTAACAAAAGCATACCAATTTTCCGTAAGGACCATCCTTTTCATATCATTTCAAGTCGATAATAAAACCAATTCAAATTGTTTGAAACAACAGATTGTTTTAACTATGAGATTCAATAAAATCAAATCACGAAACACAGATAGATCAAAGATACAAAATAGCAAAATAAATCTCAATGGAATAAATAAATTAGTAGTTCATGAAGCTACTAATTACAAATCTCAAAATACATACTATTAGAGAAATAAATTAATACGTCAAAAAAATTAGATACAAAATGCCTAGTATATATATCAATATATGATAGAAATGGAATGATTGAACTACTAAGATAGCAATAATAAATAGATAATAAGCTGAATCTTCAATAGATCTTTAGTTCTCAAAAGACGAATCACTAAAGTAGAACCCGAACATTATGTAAAAAAACAAAACACTTGAGCTAGGATTAGCATTTTCAATAGTAAATCAGCACAAGTGAAATGCTCAAATAAAATGCGCAAGTAACTTAAAGAATGTTTGGGATTCCATTCTTCAAGGATCCGTTGAACTATATATCATATTATACAGTACGCCATTATAACGGTGTTTATGGTTAAATATAATTTTGAAAATAGCACAAGCAGGATTATGTTTTTATCCTTACACCATTTATAATATCATAGTCTAAACAAATACGGTAAAGTCCACAATAAACTAGTAGTTATTGGACGATACTCCATGGGCACGATACAAATCAAAATTGCAAAGGGCTCGATCAAGATAATATGACAAGACACACGAGGCAATACCCAGGGTAGGATTATACTAATTGCATGCTTGGACCGGTGGTAACGCATAGCCGCAGCTACAGACCATCTCGGACAACACTCCCATAATCAAAGAGCTCTAATCAAATGACAAAGTAATAAAAGGTATCGAAAAAGTGTGTCCGATACGAGGTGTTACCTCTATTAATCATGGTATTGCTCAATTTTTAGTCATTTAATTATGGTCCGAAGGTCAAGGCTATCCACCATCGTTCACTTACTTCATTCCAATAGTGTTTACCAAACCAGTCTACTTCATTCTGGATTCTCCACCACGTGAACATTTGTTAAAATGGTATCAGTATTGATAGAGAACAGGTTAATATCGAATTCGGTCTTTTTAAAACCAAATGCTTATCTCACACTGTTGTCATTTATATTTAAAATCATGTTTAAAATATCATAACCTAAACAATAGCAATATACTTATATTCAAATAATTACGATCAAATATTTCAATGTCACAAATCAATTCATTATTTGGTTAAGTTCAAAATCTAGATTTCACATTTACAAAATGGTTTATTTACAAAATTTCATTTTGGTTTCACATTTCTATATCTCAAATGCCATTGTCTAAAATCTTTATATTCAACATTTGGAATTAACAGCTTGGATTGAACATAGATTTTTATTTAAAATAGTTAATATAACATAAAATAGTTATATTTACAAATAATTATATTTATGTAAAATAATTTAATTTAAAATAACTAAAATATATAAAATAGTAAAATTTAAGATAAAATGGTATAATCTAAATAGTTATTGAAAATGTAATAAATTTTTTGGCAAGGCTGGCCGGTTTTTATAGTGATCCATAACACTTATTATTATAATATATAGTAGTTACAATAAGCACAGGAGATTTGCGGATCTCTAGTCCATACAAATAAATTTTTAAGGTGGACCATCCACCACTATCGATTTTTAGAGTGGTTCGACCACTATAACTAAGCTAGCTTACAACAACGCTAGAGCTAGTTAATATGACTAGACTACACATCACACTCCATGTAAGGAGCAAAAAATATTCCATTCTTCGCACAGGAAGACAATTTACATCACTATAACACACAAGTTTTATAATGTTAAAACCAACACAAAACTAAAGGTATGTCAAAACAAACTATCTAGATGTACCAAGTACAACAACACAAGCCAACCTACAAACAACAGACAAAGTAGCACAGAGGCATAGCATGAATAGTGTACACAAGGTACATACTTCTATCAAGAGTCAACACAACACACCTATCACATAGCTAAACCATGTCCAAAAGTAACAATGGTTGCAAGGCAGCATGGCAAACACAATGTACCAATAAGGTTCATCACATCCTAAATGGAACTTGCAACAGTACCCAATCGCCTAAACCACGGCAGAAAGCACTACCATCTCTCATAGGATATCATAACAAAGCCCAGGTGACCATCACAATTAACATAGCAAAATGACTCGAAAAGAAATAACATCACAATTGCAGTAGGCCCTCCAAATAAACACAACAAAGCAAAACTAAGCAGTAGTGATGAACCAAGAGGAAACACCTACAACAACATAAATGCAGCCACAACTTAGCCATGACAGTCACAAACTGAGCATTGCATAACCAAAGTGACGGATAGGAGATGGATAGCAATAAAGGGGGGATCCACTACCATCAAATTAGTAAAACAGAGCCTGGCTTCACAAGATACTGAGCATGATGGAGGTGGATGTAAGAAAATAGGCCAGCCATCTCCAAAGTAACTCCATTCGCACCATACAAGAACAGCTCCAATGAGAACAAAACTCCAATTCCCAAAAAACGAAAATGTAAACCACAAGTCATAAATAATCACATCCAACATAGATAAACACCTAAAAGACCAACACCTGAAACCAACCAAACCCTTGTCAGTTGTATACAGTTTCGAGTGAGGGTTAGTAGTTTAATCGATAGGCCTAGAAGGATTTCAAGGGAACCGTGTAACTGCGCAAGACCTATGCTCATGAATCATCAAATGAAATTGGGAAATTGAGGAAAAGGACAAATTTGTTCTGTGATATAGGGAACGAGGATTGAGTGAAGAGCTTCAACTATGGTCCAGGCGTGAAGAAAACAAGTACTGAAGATGGATGAGGAAAGGGTAGATACATAATCGAATTGAGAGGAGGAAGGAAGGAAGAAAATAACGGAAGGGAGGAAATACTTGTTGCCGTTTCCAAACTGAGCTAAAGCATTTTTCTAATAAACTACATAATTAAATATAAACGACAGTAAAATATAATAATTAAGTTAAATATAAAATAGTTGCATTAAAATAGTTTTAAAATAATAGTTAATTTTTAACAGTATAATTTAAATTAGTCTAACATAACATAAAACAATTTCAAAAAGTTCAAAATAGTCCAATAAAAACCACTCATCCGCATTTCCAAACTTCAGCTTATTATCAATTTAGATTTTCAAATTTTAATTCAATAATTTAACTTTAAACAATATACACTTAATTTCAGTTCATCTTCAAAATAGTATTCAGTTTGGGTTATCTAATCCAATTCTTAAAATTCATACTATCTTTTAATCACACCTTATTAAATTCATGTAAAAAAATCTAAACTTTTAATTTAATCGATTACAATACTTTAATTTTAATTATATATAGACTCAAAACATTTACTTTGTAAATTATTATCTAGTCAGTTTATTAAGTTTTATAATTGTAACAACTTCATATAGAATCCATTTCCTTATTTTCCAAATTGCATTTTAAGATATGTTTAACTAACTTGGTAAATTTCATTTCAATAGTTTTCATTTAACAAATACGGTAATCATTAAGTTTCTAACTATTCTTTAAACCTGTTGTATAATTATATTTTATAATATATATATAATTTAAAATTTAATTAAATAATATTTATGCTATATTAAAAAAAATCATTAACTTACTTTCAAAGTAATTTAAACAATTTGAATTTTAAAACTAATTTTTTTTTTGCATAGCAAGCGGGGTTGAATGGCCCTTACCATCTTTATTATAAACCAAAAGCATTATAAGGAACTACAAGAAAATCAACATATACATCGAGTAATAGACCGAACATTACATGTTTAGGAATAGAATTACCACTAAACACCCTAATGTTCCTCTCCATCCACAAAAGATATAATGTTTTCTTCAAAATCTTCAATAGTAGACATCCATTTATATTTTCCATCTGATGTACTTAAATATGAGAAACCATTCCTCTGCCGATTCACGTCGAGGATCATGAAGGCCAAAATGCTGCAAAACATGCATCCATACAAATCTAGAATAATCACATTCAAAATACAAATGACGAATTGTTTTAGATTGTAATCCACTAAACGTGAAAGATTCATCCAAAATCATGCCAAGTTCCTTTACTTTTTTCCTAGTATAAACACCAAACCATCAAAATTCTCCACATGAGTAAATTTTCTTTGGGAACTGAATTGGACATCCAAACCCTCTTGTGCCAAGGAAAGTTGTTAAGATTTATAATCAATCTTTCGTACACAGAAGCAATATTGTGAACATTATCATTCCAAAGAGCATATACAATATTTGAAGGAAGAGAAATTGTCATTACGTTAGACCATACAGTTCGAACCAAGCTTGAACTGCAATGAGGAAGAGTTAGTATTCCATTAACACAAATATTTACAATTTGGGATCTTTCATTAATACCAGACATACACCTACTGTCATAGTCAACAAGATTTCCAAGAATTATTCCTTTAGCACTCCGTGGATCAAACCAAAAAGATAGTCTATGTTTAAATTTCAAGCCATTTGATACATAGGGAGAAGTTTATCCCTGTACTTCAACATGTTCCTCCATGACAAGCTACAATGAGGAGGGATATCCATTGTCCAAAAATGATTATCCTTTACTAGATTAATCCTACACCAAGATGCCTATATTTTTGAATCATAATTATTTATCTTATCTATTATGGAAGAAATAACAGCTCTATTCCAAGATTTCAAATTCAGAACTCCTAGCCCACCATTTGAATAAGGATAGCACGCTTTCTTGAATGAAACAGGGATAAGTTTTTTGAATATGGGTTACCATGCCATAAAAAATGACCCAATGTAGAAGTGATCATATGATAATTTTGCACGCAGAATAAATATCCTGGCATAATAAATTGACATTGAAAGAGCCACAGATTTAACAATAACTATTCTAACTATTATAACACCCTACGTCCGTTAATGTTACTCACAAAGGGAAAGAATTAAGTTTCGTGAAGCGTTATAGGTAAACAGACATAGAATTTTACAAGACAGATATATAAAATAACAGCGGAATAAAAAACTTTATTTATCATAATATACAGTGGTCCAAAAAAATCACATGTCTGAAACATAAAATCCCATTAAAACATAAAAGTTACTGTCTTGTACTTCAAAAATATCAGAGTACATAAAAGAAGTAAAATTCCCTAAGAACAAAATATAGCCATAGCAACAAGGATAGGAGCTTGAGCCATACTGTAACACCCCACATCCGTTAGTGTCACTCACAAAGGGAATGCACTAAGTTCTGTGAAGCATTATAGGTAAAAGATGCAGATATACTACAAGACAGACAAAATTAAAACAGCGGAAAATAAAACTTTACTTTATTGATAAAATAGTTTGCACAACAATTGTTTTCCAATACCAGAGTATCTTGTCTTACAAAATAAAGAAGTATAAAATAACATTTATATTCCCCACTGTAGTATGAGCCAGCCATAGCAATGGAAAAGAGAATCCATGAAAAACTTCTACTAATCTTCAAGCTTGGAGAGAAAACCGAGCTAAGTAGTAACATTCCCTCCATGCGGACCGGGGGGGGGGGGGAGGGTGGAAGACAAGAAAGCGAAAGAAAACAGAGTCAGACATAAAGTCTGGTAAGTTCAGTAACTTTCAGCATGTGAACAGGAAAAAGCAACATGACATGAATTAACTGAGTATAAGACAACACCATGATGATAGGGCTAACAAGGTAACATAAGACTAACGCAAGATATGCTAAGGCAAGATAAACTGGATATGCTTCGATACTTTCTCGGCCTCGCTATTACCCTATTATTCTGGTTTCTATATTTCTGCACCACCTAACTAGTGTCTCAACTAGTAATCTGTATAAAATGATAAAATGATAACGTGATCCCAATCCCCGAAATTTTTGGTTGCTTTCAGGTGTACATCTATTATTTATTACCTAAATCTAATCTAGGGTTTTCTATTGAGCGCATTCTAGATCCAACCAGCGTTTACGCTACCCAGGGCTACTGGGGTTTATGCTACCTATTGAACGTTTCTCGGATTTTAGGGTTTACGCGACCTAGGTCCAACTAGGGATTATGCTACCTATCGAACGACGCCCCTAGTCTAGGACACACTACCCAGAGTGGTATATGTTCCTAGACTTTCCCCACGCATGTGTCGTGGATCGTTATCGCTGTCTAGATGCACATGTCCTCTATATGTGTGACCCAAGTCTCGTGGCAGGGAAAATTAAGAAACACGGAACTCGGTCGGGAGCTTTCAGATATTTGCCGGTGCAGATGCTAAGGTCTATTTTTCCAGTGGCTATGGTCCCACTTGACCCCTCCCTCAACTAATGAAAGGAACACCTTGAAAAACGAGAACTATACGCAGGCCCTTTATGCCCCCCACTAACCTATGGCCATCCGCACCCATAACTAGAGAGCAAATATATGGTCTTTTGGAGTTCTCCGCCTTTACGCTGTACGTGTCTCGACTGACTCAAGATGGTAGGTAGACGACGAGTTGCTATCACAGGGCTATTGGTCTCGCCGAATCACGCTGGTCCATCCTAGTCTTTAGGTTGCCTTATATTGCAACCAAGGCAAACCCTTGGTTCTTCTAACGCAGTCCTTAACCTCTGTGAGCCCAGACGGATCATCTGCAGCCTCATAGAGGGATACCAAGAGTACCCTCACGTCCCCTCAAAGCCGCGTGCTTCATAACCCAGTTTGTTGGAGCCTTCTTTAAGATCAGATGGACGTTCGCTCCTTCTCGTGTTCTACTAAGGTTTACTACTTAGTTCCCTTAACCAAGGTTTACTACTTAGTTCTAGAATCGTTGTTTTCTTAACTAAGGTTTACAACTTAGCCCTCTTAGTTAAGGTTTACTACTTAGTTCTTTTTCTCGTCAAGTTGGATTGGTTAAGTGTCATTAGTCAATTCAAGTTAACTTAACCCATTCATGTGTCATGTTAAACTGGTTAAGTATTATCAGTAGTTCATGTTGACTTAACACTACCACAAATCAAGTTATATTGGTTAAGTATTTCTTATTACTTAACCCCACCCCTTCATCTTGTATTGGTTAAGTGTTCCCTTTAACTTAACCCTGCCCATCTATTTAGCTAACATGTTATAACGGTTAAGTGTTCTCTTAGTTAACTTAACCCTAACATCTGTTTAATTCACATGCCCTAATGGTTAAGTATTGTCCCTTCATGTTTTAACTTAACCTTGTTTATTTGGCACACTATGATGGCTAAGTGTTCTAAGTTTACTTAACTCCACCTTCTAGTCTAGTTAACATGTTAAATTGGCTAAGTGTATTTTATTTAACCCCTCCTTCTAGTCTAGTTAACATGTTAAATTGGTTAAGTTTTCCTTAGTTACTTAACCCCTACAAATCTTGTCTTAGCTGTGATTCATTTATTAAAGCACCAACCACTCACATTAGACAGGTATTGTTGCGGTCACTAGATGTGCCGGTCGGTTCCGGGCAACTTTATACCGCAACTCAGTCTAATCTCGGGCTCTTATTGGGCTTAATACCTTAACCTATCACATTAGATAGGTATTGTTGTGGTTACTGGACAACCGAGCGGGTCCGGGCAGTTTTACACCACAGTTCAATCTAACCTCGGGTTAGGCGTATTCATATTTTCTACAATGTACACATTCCTTATTTAGGACAAACTCTTCATGTAAATTATTCCTAACTTACTTATGCCATAATTACTCTTCTATTGTACATTATCAACATTTATTATTATGGCCCACTTTCCCTCTAAATCGTGTTTATAAGATTATACCAAATTAAGTGTCACTAACCATGATTATGCTAAACATGACAATTACATGTAATTTCAAGTTATTAATCAGAATAGGCTATAACCCACCTTCCCAACTCGCCACAATAGTCATGCTCAAAATCACTATGCCATATATTTGGCGTTCCAAATAAGTAGTTAAGCCTAATCTAGACTTAATGTTCCTATTTACATTTTTGACCCAATCTAGATTAAATATCCAATTTTACAATTCATGTTAGAACTAGATTTAATATTCTAGTTTACAATTTATGCCAAAACTAGATTCATATGCCAACTACATGTTTTGCGGCCAATTAACAATTTACCGTTTATGCCCAATTCTAATATGCATGCAAATTACTCACTATTATAGCCAATTCAGATCATGCCAACATATTTATTATGCCAAATTATAGAAATTTCCTGTTATACCAAACTTCCAAATTTTCAATCACATTCATGTTATTTTTATGTTATGCCCAAATCGTATTCCCATCGTTCGCGTAATCGTGGTTCAGTCTAGATTATAGGTCAATCTAGATTCGTAGATAAAAGGGAATAAACAGGAATACCATGAAAAGACATGCATAAGAATAGGCATAAGATGATAATCCAAATTCACAAATTATAGATCTAATAAATATACTAAATAAATTGATTAAAGCATCGTAGGCATATAGATCTGACAACATTATGAACATGAAAAGGTTTGAATGATAATCCAGGTCCAAGAACATGGATAGATCTAACTTAATAGAAAAAATTCCCAAAATCAAGATCCAAGGATAATTAAGAATAGGTCTGAATAGAAAATCAAGCTTAGACCCAATTTCATAATCATAATCCTAGGCAATAATCTCATAGTCATGAATCATAGGTGATTAGCCACAATGGTCCTTGTCATAGTCATAGGTAATGGTCTTATGTTCACATTCCTAGGCATAGTCTTGTGTTCACAGTCATAGTCTTAGGTCACTTAATTAGATCCAAAGGCATATACAAGCACAGATTCAAGTGAAAGGATCAGGTATGTTCTTATATCCATTTAATTACATGCCATAAATAGATCTAGACGTTCAAAACTAAAAAGTAACTGACTTACAACAAACGACGAACTTGAATTCTGGATTCTGAGTTCTGGAATTGAGATGCTTTCCTTTGGGTAAATAAACGTTGTTTTGATTTTTAGTTGAATTAGATTTTTATCGTCTCTTAGCTTTCTTCAAGTGGAGGCTACTCTTGGCTTCCTCCCAGCAGCATGACGACTCTAGGTTCTATTTCTTGTGTGAATTTAGGTTGGAGACTTGAGTTGTTTATATAGAATTTCAAACTAATTAGAGCCGTCAGATGATCATAGATGAATCTAGACCTTTCACACCGAGAAGAGCCAACCAGAAAGTGACAAATCAGCCCTAGTGACACACCAGAACTCAGAAAATCGCTCAGAACCCGACCAGGCCAGCCAAGACCTGACCAGGTCGACTGGGTAGGTCGATCACTAGGTCGACCCCCTGGTCGACCTGGGTCCTGGGCGGGAATTTTCCCGCCCAGCCCAATTCTGACTCAGATTTCGAATTTTGAATTTATTTCGGGCTGTTTGAATTTTAAATTGAATTCTGAAACTTCCGAAGATCATAACTTCTTCATACGGAGTTTGATTCATGCAAACTCGGACTCTATCTCAAGCAGAATTCCGAGACGAACGCAATGGCGTAACCCATTTCCCTTAATTCTTCTTCTAAAAATTAATTATACTTTAATTTGTGAAACTTAATGTTACAGAATTACGGGGTGATACATTCTCCCCCTCTTAAAAGGATTTCGTCCCCGAAATCTTCAAGTTAGGAAGAATTTATCCTTCCATCCAATCACCCATCTACTCAACCATTCAATCACAGACATTCATTGTCCTTAAAAAGATTTCTAATGCTTTCATGTTCATATGCATAGTGTGTGTATATGTCTTTATCTAGTGCAAAATCAGGTAGTCTACTGATTTAGTTGACCTCCTTAATGCGAATTATGTCAGTGCCATGCGTCCAATCATGTATGCAAGCATCCCTAGTTATGTAAATAATACATGTGTGCATAGCCATTCATCCATATGCAACACCCATATGATAACATATCAAGTTAAATCTGTTAAGCAAATACATATATGCGAATGCAATATGAAAGTGACTGAGTCGTTCTAGTGCCTATGGTATGTATATGCATCCACGAGCAACCATTTGCAACCATCAATCATAACATGTTTCAAATACATGTTTACATCCATTGGCTTCTACCTAAGGATCGATGATACGCCCCAGAGGATATACCTTAAAAGCTAGAAAGTATGCATAAAATTCCTATAAAAAGAGATCAAGGATGTACCCTTAAGAAAAAGGGTATGATGCGTGTATTTAGTCTTCAGTCTTCTAAGTCGCATCTTCTTGAGCTTCACTATTCTGTACCTTATCTAATTAATCTTCACGATTGCGAAGCTTCTTGACCTCCATTTCCAAAACTGCCATTGATCGGATAGCTGGCCTTTCATTGTCAACTGGATACATGCGGAAGTCTATCCGCGCTTTAGGGGTAAACTCCTAACCTAATCGAAAACATCTACGTACTCATGGACTACCCTAACGGATTGCAAATCGTCGATAAATGCATTAAGAGATCCTAGCTAGCTAAGCCTAACTGATTCTTTACACAAAATCTCAAGGGTATTTCCAAGGCAAGTCAAAAGCCTAACTACCCTCCTTTCGGAATTACTAGCTAACCAACCCATGCGTAGAATCAACTCATAGCCCATGGAACCAAAAACATAAGCATTACGCTTAAACACAACACTTAATATAGTTATTCTCAAATCCTTACAAACCAAAGGTAAACGGTCCGAACCACCAATTGGATTTGAGACACTAATGGGATCTTCTACTATACAAGTACTAAGGTGCAGAGACTCAACTATGGAAGTAGATATGAACAAATGCGAAGCGCTAAGATCAAAAGAGTACTAACTGGTGGATCAAAAAGAAAAGCTAAACTTTTCCAATAGAGACTTTTACTATCTCTCTATCGTATTCTGGTGGTGAAAGCGTGTACTCGCCCTTCTGAAAATCCTGTCCCTCGTCTTTGCCCTTGTCCTTAATTATATGCCCTATTATACCATGGAAAAGATACTTCCTTTCGTCTTAGGTTTTATAATTCCTTCTTTCTTCGTGAGTCGAGTTTATATCCATGAATTTCTCATCTTTGCGTTGAGCTCCCTGGCTAAACTCCCTTATTCTCATCTTTCCCATCCCTGCGTAATCATATTGACAAGTTTCTCAAAAGCTGCCTCCATCGCACGGAAAACCCTTCAAAGCTTGAAAGAAAACTAGCTGCAGGTGAAACTACTATGGCTATAGATGGAAGCCGGGCACTACTTTGCCCTTCGATAGGTATCATAGTCTTATCAAGCCTACGGAACCGTGTTGCGATGAGGTTACCTCCCAGAAAGCCAGGAGCCCCGAATACTCAAGAAAGAAGGGGACAAGAATTCAAACAGAGGATCAGAAGATAGTGCGTATGGCTTTTGGGGAATATGACTTTAAAACAAAACTTTTCTTTTGAAAATGCTTCTTTTAGAACCGTTGAAAATAATTTTTCAAATCTTTTATCTGATTCGATAACATTTAGCTCTGATACCACGTGTAACACCCCACATCCGTTAGTGTCACTCACAAAGGGAATGCACTAAGTTCTGTGAAGCATTATAGGTAAAAGATGCAGATAAACTACAAGACGGACAAAATTAAAACAGCGGAAAATAAAACTTTACTTTATTGGTAAAATAGTTTGTACAACAATTGTCTTCCAATACCAGAGTATCTTGTCTTACAAAATAAAGAAGCATAAAATAAAATTTATATTCCCCACTGTAGTACGAGCCAGCCATAGCAATGGAAAAGAGAATCCAAGAAAAACTTCTACTAATCTTCAAGCTTGGAGAGAAAACCGAGCTAAGTAGTAACATTCCCTCCATGCGGACCGGGGGGGGGGGGGGGGAGGGTGGAAGACAAGAAAGCGAAAGAAAACAGAGTCAGTCATAAAGTCTGGTATGTTCAGTAACTTTCAGCATGTGAACAGGAAAAAGCAACATGACATGAATTAACTGAGTACAAGACAACACCATGATGATAGGGCTAACAAGGTAACATAAGACTAACGCAAGATAAGCTAAGGCAAGATAAATTGGATATGCTTCGATACTTTCTTGGCTTCTCTATTACCCTGTTATTCTGGTTTCTATATTTCTGCACCACCTAACTAGTGTCTCAACTAGTAATATGTATAAAATGATAACGTGATCCCAATCCCTGAAATTTTTGGTTGCTTTCAGGTGTACATCTATTATTTATTACCTAGATCTAACCTAGGGTTTTCTATTGAGCGCATTCCAGATCCAACCAGTGTTTACGCTACCCAGGGCTACTGGGGTTTATGCTACCTATTAAACGTTTCTCGGATTTTAGGGTTTATGCGACCTAGGTCCAACTAGGGATTATGCTACCTATCGAACGACGCCCCTAATCTAGGACACACTACCTAGAGTGGTATATGTTCCTAGACTTTCCCCACGCATGTGTCATGGATCGTTATCGCTGTCTAGATGCACATGTCCTCTATATGTGCGACTCGAGTCTCATGGGAGAGAAAATCTAGAAACACGGAACTCGGTCGGGAGCTTTCAGATATCTACCGATGCAGATGCTAAGGTCTGTTTTTCCGGTGGCTATGGTCCCACTTGACTCCTCCGTCAACTAATGAAAGGCACACCTTGAAAAATGAGAACTATACGCAGGCCCTCTATGCCCCACTAACCTATGTCCATCTGCACCCATAACTACATAGCAAGTATATGGTCTTTTGGAGTTCTCCGCCTTTCCGCTATACGTATCTCGACTGACTCGAGATGGTAGGTAGAGGACGAGTTGCTATCACAGGGCTACTAGTCTCGCCAAATCACGCTGGTCCATCCTAGTCTTTAGGTTGCCTTATATTGCAACCAAGGCATACCCTTGGTTCTTCTAACGCAGACCTTAACCTCTGTGAGCCCAGGAGGATCATCTGCAGCCCCACAGAGGGATACCAAGAGTACCCTCACAACCCCTCGAAGCCGCGTGCTTCGTAACCCAGTTTGTTGTAGCCTTCTTTAAGATCATATGGACGTTCGCTCCTTCTCGTGTTCTACTAAGGTTTACTACTTAGTTCCCTTAACTAAGGTTTACTACTTAGTTCCAAAATCGTTGTTTTCTTAACTAAGGTTTACAACTCAGTCCTCTTAGCTAAGGTTTACCGATTAGTTCTTTTTCTCGTCAAGTTGGATTGGTTAAGTGTCATTAGTCAATTCAAGTTAACTTAACCCATTCATTTGTCATGTTAAACTGGTTAAGTATTATCAGTAGTTCATGTTGACTTAACACTACCACAAATCAAGTTATATTGGTTAAGTATTTCTTATTACTTAACCCCACCCCTTCATCTTGTATTGGTTAAGTGTTCCGTTTAACTTAACCCTGACCATCTGTTTAGCTAACATGTTATAACGGTTAAGTCTTCTCTTAGTTAACTTAACCCTAACATCTGTTTAATTCACATGCCCTAATGGTTAAGTATCGTCCCTTCATGTTTTAACTTAACCTTGTTTATTGGCACACTATGATGGCTAAGTGTTCTAAGTTTACTTAACTCCACCTTCTAGTCTAGTTAACATGTTAAATTGGCTAAGTGTATTTCACTTAACCCTACCTTCTAGTCTAGTTAACATGTTAAATTGGTTAAGTTTTCCTTAGTTACTTAACCCCTACAAATCTTGTCTTAGCTGTAATTCATTTATTAAAGCACCAACCACTCACATTAGGCAGGTATTGTTGCAGTCACTGGATGTGCCGGTCGGTTCCGGGCAAATCTACACCGCAACTCAGTATAATCTCGGGTTCTTATTGGGCTTAATGCCTTAACCTCTCATAATCGATAGGTATTGTTGTGGTTACTGGATAGCCGGGCGGGTCTGGGCAGTTTTACACCGCAACTCAATCTAACCTCGGGTTAGGCATATTCATATTTTCTACAATGTACACATTCCTCATTTAGGACAAACTCTTCATGTAAATTATTCCTAACTTACTTATGCCATAATTACTCTTCTATTGTACATTATCAACATTTATTATTATGGCCCACTTTCCCTCTAAATCGTGTTTATAAGATTATACCAAATTAAGTGTCACTAACCATGATTATGCTAAACATGACAATTACATGTAATTTCAAGTTATTAATCAGAATAGGCTATAACCCACCTTCCCAACTCGCCACAATAGTCATGCCCAAAATCACTATGCCATATATTTAGCGTTCCAAATAAGTAGTTAAGCCTAATCTAGACTTAATGTTCCTATTTACATTTTTGACCCAATCTAGATTAAATATCCAATTTTACAATTCATGTTAGAACTAGATTTAATATTCTAGTTTACAATTTATGCCAAAACTAGATTCATATGCCAACTACACGTTTTGCGGCCAATTAACAATTTAACGTTTACGCCCAATTCTAATATGCATGCAAATTACTCACTATTATAGCCAATTCAGATCATGCCAACATATTCATTATGCCAAATTATATAAATTTCATGTTATACCAAACTTCCAAGTTTTCAATCACATTCATGTTAGTTTCATGTTCTGCGCAAATCGTATTCCCATCGTTTGTGTAATCGTGATTCAGTCTAGATTATAGGTCAATCTAGATTCGTAGATAAAAGGGAATAAACAAGAATACCATGAAAAGACATGCATAAGAATAGGCATAAGATGATAATTCAAATTCACAAATTACAGATCTAATAAATATACCGAATAAATTGATTAAAGCATCGCAGGCATATAGATCTGACAACATTATGAACATCAAAAGGTTTGAATGATAATCTAGGTCCAAGAACATGGATAGATCTAACTTAATAGAAAAAATTCCAAAATCAAGATCCAAGGATAATTAAGAATAGGTCTGAATAGAAAATCAAGCTTAGACCCAATTTCATAGTCATAATCCTAGGCAATAATCTCATAGTCATGAATCATAGGTGATTAGCCACAATGGTCCTTGTCATAGTCATAGGTAATTGTCTTAGGTTCACAGTCATATGCATAGTCTTGTGTTCACAGTCATAGTCTTAGGCCACTTAATTAGATCCAAAGGCATATACAAGCACAGATTCAAATGAAAGGATCAGGTATGTTCTTATATCCATTTAATTACATGTCACAAATAGATCTAGACGTTCAAATCTAAAAAGTAACTGACTTACAACAAATGACAAACTTGAATTCTAGATTTTGAGTTCTGGAATTGAGATGCTTTCCTTGTTGTTTTGATTTTAGTTGAATTAGATTTTTATCGTCTCTTAGCTTTCTTCAAGTGGAGGCTACTCTTGGCTTCCTCCCAGCAGCATAACGGCTCTAGGTTCTATTTCTTATGTGAATTTGGGTTGGAGACTTGAGTTGTTTATATAGAATTTCCAACTAATTAGAGCCGTCAGATGATCATAGATGAATCTAGACCATTCATACCGAGAAGAGCCAACCAGAAAGTGACAAATCAGCCCTACTGACACACCAGAACTCAGAAAATCGCTCAGAACCCGACCAGGCCAGCCAAGACCTGACTAGGTCGACTACCCTGGGTCCTGGGCGGGAATTTTCCCGCCCAGCCCAATTCTGGCTCAGATTTCGAATTTTGAATTTATTTCGGGCTGTTTGAATTTTAAATTGAATTCTGAAACTTCCGAAGATCATAACTTCTTCATACGGAGTCTGATTCACGGAAACTCGGACTTTATCTCAAGCAGAATTCGAGTCGAACGCAATGGCGTAACCCATTTCCCTTAATTCTTCTTCTAAAAATTAATTATATTTTATTTTTTGAAACTTAATGTTAAATAATTATGGGGTGTTACACATACATATCAGTAGCTCCAGCAAAATAAGCAGAATCACGGTCAAGCCTGAGTATTTCCTCCCTGAGAACCTGGGAGGAAACAGAAGAAGGAAGGAGAAACAAACATGGTCAGACATAAAGTATGGCGAGTCTAGTTACTTTAAGCAAGCAAATAAATTAAAGTAGCATGACAGGCATATAAAGTGGATAAGAGAGATCACTACGTAAATGGCAGGTATGACAAGGTAGATAGGATAAGGTATGTACGCTTCTAATGATTACTCTTCACTATTACTAGTATAACCAGAATGAGATGATCCCTTACACTTCAAGGTGGTAGACTTGGGTATACGTCCAAATATACCCTAACTATTATCCTAATCGATCGGCTCCCTACTCCGTAGATACTCTATGTCGGCCCCACAGTAGGATGTATCACGTACTAAAGTGGCAACCCCTCACTGATATACACAGCCCCAATATCTACAGGTGTCGCGGTCGTCTTATCCCCCTCTGTCTGGCTCATGCACGCTCATGGTATGGTCGGTTTGCGCCGCCCACACCGTCTTCCACATTTGGATCTCTTCAATTAGTCAGTAAGCGTGCCCCTTCTCCTCTTAGTACAGAGTACTTTGTTTGATACCTACTCCGAGTTACTAACTGAAATGGGTCCCATACAATATGATACAAGCTTTCCCCTTTGTCCTGTATCCCCCTCTAGGTTTTCACTGACTATGTATACCTCTAAGTATCTTTAATTACATTGCCCTATTCATTTCTACCAGTTATGCTTACCCTAAAAGGTGTCTTTAATTATATAACTTTTTATTATTTCCATTGGTTATGTATACCACTAGGTGTCTTTAATTATATAACCTTATCGGGTTAAGTTCGTGGGCCTATATGTAAATATTACCCACCCCCTCAGATTTACTTAACCCACCCACTATCCAATCAATTTTACTTAACCATAACTTAAGTTCATAAACATACAATCCCTATGGATTGAATTAGGTTAAGCAGTCCAATTCATTACCATATCCATTTATGGTTCATAATGGGCTAGACCTCCTACATTAGGCCTACAATTTGTGGATGTTGGATATGCCAGTCAAGCCCGGGCAGACTTCTTCCACAAGTTGGGCCTAACCTCATGTCATAGCCCGATTCGCATTTGCGCTCTTAGACCTCTCACATTAGGTTCAACATTAGTGGCTGCTGGATATACTGGTCGGGTCCGGGTAGACTTCCACCACTAATGCATTCTAACCTCGTGTCATAAGTGCAAATACAATTCCTAATTGTAATTACTAGACATTCAATTATTAATTAATCAATTAATTAAACCTATGCTTTTATAGGTGTAAATGCCCATATTACCCAATGATTCGAATTTGATGTCCAATGATGTTTATATTCAAATTATGCCAATATTAACCTTTTTCCCCCCGTTCCCCTAACTAGCGCACTCACAAAATTGGCGGCATGCCTAGGCTAGATAATAACCTAGTCATAAATGATAAAAGGGAGAAATAATAGGAATATGACAAAAGTGAATGCTTTAACATAACTTGGCATAAACGTAAACTAGCATGGTGATTAGGTGGACATATGAGCATAAATCTGATGAACTTGTAATAATAACTAGTTCTAACATAACTATAATGTCATAGTGAGCATAATAAGATCTAAATTAATCATTTAGATGTCTAACTATTCAAATCTAACATAATAGGCACAAGATGATAAACTAGATCTGATCAACAATTTATCCACATAATTTAGATCATATGGTTTAAAAGTGGATCTATACAACTAAGGTTTAAGATTCACACCATGGCATGCCATAGAAGTTACAATGGATCTAACAAGATAGAGAGTTAGATCAATAGTTAAAAATAGATCTAAGGTCAAGGTCCACATCATAGAATGTCACAAAGGTTACAATAGATCCAACAAGATAGAGATTTAGATCCAAATCCTAATCAATTCAGAATGTCATATGTTCATAATTTACAATGGATCTGATATAATTTAGGCATATGAACAATCCAAGTCATAGTCGTGTCATATTTACTTTTAAATATTCAAATCTAAAAGCAACTAGGGACTCACTGTGTTAGGATTAGTAAAGAAAAAATGGATCTTGAATCTCTAGATTTGATTTGCAAAGCTGAAAGTTGTAGGAGATAACGGATCCAGTTCAGTTCAGACACCGGCAGAGTTTGGCCTCCATGAATTCTCAATAAAGAAAATATAAGAAATGGTCACGTATATATAGCTGCCAAACCCTCAGAAACCGATTTCCACCTCAGCCCTACGGGTGTTGACACCCCTGTAGGTGGGTCGACCCCGTTGTTGACACCCCTTAAGGGGGGTGACCCCGGTGTCGACACCCCTATGAGAGGGTCAACCCCCTAGAGCGGGAAATCTGCCGCCACTTTTTATTTTTCAAATTCGAACTGTTCTGGATAAAATTCTGACTCATCTTTGACACATGTGTATATATATAATCTTTCTGCGCATATACAAACTTAAAACCCTCATAACTTCTTCGTACGATGTTTGTTTTGTGCAAACCAAATGTCTGTCTTGACCAGAATTTCGAGATGGACGCAATGGTGCAGTCCGTTTTTCTTAATTCTGAATGTTAAATTAATTATTATTTAATTCATCTTATTTTAGTGTCGTTAAAAATTCGGTGTGTTACATTCTCCTCTACTCAAAGGATTTCGTACCCGAAATCTCTAAGTTGAGAAAAATGGATATCCTACCATCCATCTACTCATCCATCAATCACTGACATCGATTGTCCTTAAAGACTTCTAATGCTTATATGAATATATGCAAAGGTGTGTGTATATGTCCCAATGCCAATGCGAAAATCGGGTGGTCTACTGATTCAGTTGACCTCCTTAATGCAATGTATGTTAGTGCCATAAATCCAATACGTATGCAAATAATCCTATTATAACATGTAAGTTCTATATGTGTGCACACTCATTCATCCAAACGCAACATCCATATGCTAATATATCCATTTCCATCCATAAAAGAAAAGAAAATGCATACACATCCATATGCAGTATGAGAGTGATTGAGCCGATCTAGTGCCTAATGTGTGTGTATATGCGTCCATAGGCAACCACTAGCAACCACTGGCATCCACTTGCACACATCAAACATAACATGTCTCAAACACATGTTTACATTCATAGGATTCTTATCTAAAGGTCGAAAATACTATGGATAGGATATACTTCAAATGATAGAAACACGTATTGATAAAGCTTTGGAAAAAGGAGTTAAGAACATACCCTCGAAAAGCAAAGGGTACGAAGCACAAATCTTATCTTCGGTCTCCCAAGTCGCATCTTCTGGGTTATCTCCCCATTGAACCTTTAGCAACTTGATCTCTTTATTGCATAACTTCTTAACTTCTGATCCAAGGACACATGAAGGAACTCGTCAGACTGTCACCTCCCGTTCCACTTCTACTTCTTTCAACACACTCAGCTCAACAACTTTCGCGGTGTCATGCAAACATTTCTACAGATGAGAAACGTGGAAAACATCATGAACACCAGATAGATTTTCTGGGAGCTTTATTTTGTAGGCCATTTGGCCAATCCTCTCGGTTATGGGAAATGGTCCCACAAACCTAGGTGCCAACTTCACTACCGATGCGAAGCGAACCACATTCCTCAAAGGTGATACTTTGATAAAAACTAAGTCTCCCACTTCAAATTCGATGTCATTCCTTTTCTTGCCTACATAGGATTTCTGCCTATTTTGAGCTGTCTTCATTCGCCATCGATTAAGGTCAATCATCTCGGACGTTTCTCAAACCATATCTGGTCCAAGTAATAATCTTTCTGTAGATTCCCACCAACAAGTTGGTGATCTACAGGGTCGTCCGTACAATGCTTCGAAGGGAGCCATGCCGATACTAGTTTGATAGCTGTTGTTATATGCAAACTCTACTAAAGGAAGGTGCTCTTCCCATGTCCCTCCGAAGTCTAGGATACACAGCCTCAAAAGATTGTCTAGAATTCTGTTCATCCTCTCTGTCTCCCCATTGGTCTGAGGATGATAAGTGGTGCTCAAACACAACTGTGTACCTGCAAGCTCCTCCAAAATTCACTGGCAAAGATAGGGTCGCGATCACTTACGATGCTGGAAGGTACTCCTTGAAGACGAACTATCTCACGAACATAAATTGCTACCAACCATGATGCCGTCATCTTACTCTTAACTGGAATAAAGTGGGCGATCTTAGTCAATCTGTCCACTACTACCCAAATACCGTGTTGCCTTTCTTTGAGTTAGGCATACCATCTATGAAGTCCATAGATATGCTCTCCCATTTCCACCGAGGAACCTCCAAAGGATGAAGTAAACCAGCGGGCTTCTTTTGCTCAGCTTTAACTTGCTGGCAAACTAGACATTGAGAAACAAATTCAGCCACATCTTTCTTCATCCCAGCCCAAAATAAAACCTCTTCATGTCTCTATGCATCTTATCACCGCTTGGATGAATGGTCATCTAGAATGGTGGGCTTCTTCTAGGACTACCTTTATCAAGCTTTCAGTTTGAGGAACACAAAGCCTTCCATCTCATCGCAACCACCCCTTTTCATCTATGTCATATCTACTGAGGTGAATAGAAATCTCCCCTCTTCTGAGCTTTCCATGATGTCTAAAATCTGTAGGTCACCTTGTTATGAAGCTCCTATCTGATCCACAAGAGTTGGTCGTATGTCCAAGGGTGCAAACAAATCAGGCAATATCTCGATGGAGGGTCTGAAATCAAAAGCTGATATGAACTCCAAACTCTTTCTCTCCATAAACAGAGGACTCAAGGCCATCCTCTGTCTACTTAGTGCGTCTGCCACCACATTACCATTGTCAGGGGTATAAGCAATCTCAAATCATAAGAAGCTAGGAACTCCATCCACCGTTGCTGCCATAAATTGAGGTCTTTCTGCGAGAACAAATACTTGAGAGATTTATGATCGGTGTATAACTCGAACTTCTCTCCAAGTAAATAGTGATGCCACGTCTTTAACGCGAATACTATGACAGCTAGTTCTAGATCATGGGTGGGGTAGTTCTTTTCATGAACTCTCAACTGTCTACCCCCATAACATACTATTTTCCCTTCTTGCATCAGAATCGCACCAACCCTGTACCACACGCATCAGTGTAAACGGTAAATACTTTAATCCCATCAGGCAAGGTCAAGATGAGCTATTGTCAAAGCCCTCTTCAGTCGTTGGTAAGCAACGTCACAGTCTATATCCCATGAAAATGCCAAGTTCTTCTTCGTCAGCCTGGTTTGTGAGGCTGATATCTTTGCGAAGTCCTTAATGAACTTCCTATAGTAACCTGCCAACCCAAAAGCTTCTCACCTCAGTTGCATTTTTAGGAATCTGCCAATCTTGCATTGCAATCACCTTCATGGGATCTACAGCTTTTCCTTCTTTGGAGACCGCATGCCCCAAGAATCTCACCTATTTTCTCCAAAAATGGCATTTGGAGAACTTCCCCTTAAGCTGATGCACACAGAGAGCTTTCATGACTTCTCTCAAGTGTTGGGCATGCTCTTCGTTGCTTTTGGAGAAAATCAAAATATCGTCAACAAAGACCATGGCAAATTTGTTTAGAAACTCCCGAAACACCCTACTCATCAAATCAACAAAATAGGCGGGCGCATTCGTCAACCCAAAAGGCATAACTAGCCATTCAAAGAAACCATCCAGAGTTCTAAAAGCAGTCTTATTTGTGTTGTCCTCATCCACCCTCAACTGATGCAACCCCGTGGCCAAGTCTAATTGAGAAAATACCGAGGTAAAAACAAGTTGATCAAATAAATCATCAATCCTCGGAAGCGGGTGCCTATTCTTCTTAGTGAGTTTATTCAACTCTCTATAGTCAACATACAAACGAAGTTGAACCATCCGCCTTAGTCGCGAATACTACTGGAGCATCCCATTCAGATATGCTTTGTCTGATAAAACCTTTCTCAAGTAGCTCCCCTACTTGCTTACTCAACTCCCTTCTTTCCCTTAGAGCCATATGGCGCACTGGCAATGCAACTAGCTTTGCGTTGTCCATCAAATATATATATGAAAGTCGATCTCGCTCCTTGGAGGTAAACCCCGAACCTCATCAAAAACATCAGAATAATCTCAGACTACTGGAACAGATTGCAAGTGATCGATAGATGCATCAAGAGACTCTAGGAGACTACACATAACCGGCCCTTGTGGGTCACAAGAAATCTCGAGGGTCCTCCCATGATAAGTCAGAAGCCTAACAACCATATTCTCACAGTCTAGAATGGCACCATACGTGGTAAGCTAATCCATTCCTAGAATCAACCCAGAGCCCATAAACCCAAGCACATACGCGTCACATTCGAATTCGACACCTAACACAGATATTTTCAAACCCCGACAAATCATAGATAAATGAGACAAATCGCCAATGGGGTTTGAAACAACTACGAGATCCACTACCATACTAGTAATTAAGTGCAGAGATTCAACTACAGAACTTGATATAAATGAATGTGAAGCACCAGAATCAAAAAGTATTCTAATAGGATGGTTTGGAAGAGAAATTAAACCTTCAACAGAGATTTTTCTACCTCTATCAGGAGAACTAATCGCGAGAGCATGCACCTGCCCTCCATAAGTCCTTGTCTTTTGACCCTGTCCCTATGATCCCTGTTTCTTCGGGCACTCTCTGGGGAAGTGTCCGACCTCTCCGCAATTAAAGCAAGTGTTCTTCCTCCTCTTACAATCTTTGATCAAGTGACCCTCTTTCCCACAACTGTGACATTTTCTCTTATCCTTTCCCTTGTCGTTCTTTCCACCTTTCTTCTACTGTTGTTGTTGCTGTTACCCCTTCTTGGGCCACACCTTCTTATTTTCCTCAGCCTTTACTTCCTTCTTTTCTCCCTTGTCTTCCTCATGCATTAGGGCCATATCAACGAGTTTTTCAAAAGTGACCCCCATTGGAATATGGGACATGGCTAACCCATGCAGAGGTCCATTCAGCCCTTTTGCAAATTACAAAGCCCTTTTGTGCAGCGTATCCGCCAACTCTGACCCGAACCTTGCTAGTTGGTTGAACTTGTCCACATATTCTTTCACCATCAAATTTCCTTGTTTGAGCGATAAGAACCTCTCCATCTGCATGCTTCTCTCAGCTTGGGAGAGAAATTCCATTTCGAACCTCTGTCAAAAAACTTCCCAAGTTTCCACTGGACATCCAGCTTATGTGACTTCCCACCAAAATGAGGCTTCGTCTTTCAGTAGCTAAGCAGCTAACTGACCCTTTCTTCTATCCTCTACTTCAAAGATTACGAACAAGTCCTCGGTCTCCTTGACCCAATTTCGCGCTTCTATGAATGTCTTGTTCCCATGGAATGGCTTCCCACCCATAGCACGAAACTCTTTGCAAATCTTGGCGAAGTTATCTGCACTTGGAGGGGGAAGAGGAGGAATGACTGGTGCAGTTGGGGGCGGAACGTTTCCTTGGCCTTTGGCAGGCGCCATGGCCCCAAGATACCTATAGAACCATCCAGGTATCATAATGCCTTCTGGGATATTAGGAATGTTTTGTTCCCCAGACATGCTGAAAAGAAAAAGGAAGAGATTTAGAAAAAGGATTAAAGGATATTACATATGGCTTTGGGGAATTATATTTTTCAAAACAGTCTTTTTCTTTTTGAAAATGTTTTCTTTTAAAACCTTTTTGAAAATAATTTTAAAAAACTTTATCCAATCCGGTAACCTTCAGCTCTGACACCAAGTGTGACACCCCACGTCCGTTAATGTCACTCACAAAGGGAATACATTAAGTTTCGTGAAGCATTATAGGTAAACAGACATAGAATATTACAAGACTGATATATAGAATAACAGTGGAATAAAAAACTTTATTTACCATAAGATACCATGGTCCAAAAACATCAAATATCTCAAACATAAAAGCCCATTACAACATAAAAGCTACTATCTTGTACTTCAAAAATATCAGAGTACATAAAAGAAGTAAAATTACCCAAGAGCAAAATATAGCCATAGCAATAAAGATAGGAACTTGAGCCATACATATCAGCAGCTCGAGCAAAATAAGCAAAATCACAGTCAAGCCTGAGTGTTTCCTCCCTGAGAACCTCGGGGGAAATGGAAGAAAGAAGGAGAAACAAAAAGGGTCAGACATAAAGTTTGGCGAGTCTAGTTACTTTTAGCAAGTAAATAAATAAAAGTAGCATGACATGCATATAACGTAGATAAGAGAGATCACTACATAGATGGCAGGTGTGACAAGTTAGACAGGATAAGGTGTGTACGCTTCTAATGATTACTCTTCATTATTACTAGTATAACCAGAATGAGATGATCTCTTACACTTCAAGGTGGTAGACTTGGGCATACGTCCAAATATACCCTAACAACTACCCTAACCGATCGGCTCCCTATTCCGTAGATACTTTGTGCTAGCCCCCACAATAGGATGTATCACGTCCTAAAGTGGCAACCCATCACTGATATGCATAGCCCCATATCTACAGGCGTCATGGTCGTCTTATCACCTATGCCTGGCTCATGCATGCACATGGTCCGGTTGGTTTGCGCCGCCCACACCGTCCTCCACGTTTGGATCTCTTACAATCAGTCAGTAAGCGTGCCCCTTCTCCGCCTAGTACGGAATACTTTGTTTGATACCTACTCAGGGTTACTGACTGAAATGGGTCCCACACAATACGATACAAGCTCTCCCCTTTGTCTTGTATCCCCCACTAGGTTTTCACTGACTATGTATACCACTAAGTATCTTTAATTACATAGCCCTATTCATTTCTACCAGTTATGCTTACCCTAAAAGGTGTCTTTAATTACATAGCTTTATTATTTCCACTAGTTATGTATACCACTAGGTGTCTTTAATTATATAACCTTATCGGGTTAATTTCGTGGGCCTATATGTAAATATTACATACCCCCCTCAGATTTACTTAACCCACCCACTATCCAATCAATTTTACTTAACCCTAACTTAAATTCATAAACATACAATCCCTATGGATTAAATTAGGTTAAGCAGTCCAATTCATTACCATATCCATTTATGGTTCATAATGGGCTAGACCTCCCACATTAGACCTACAACTTGTGGATGTTGGACATGTTGGTCGGGTCCAGGCAGACTTCTTCCACAAGTTGGGCCTAACCCTGTGTCATAGCCCGATTCGTATTTGCGCACTTAAACCTCTCACATTAGGTTCAACATTAGTGGCTGCTGGATATGACGGTCGGGTCCGAGCAGACTTCCACTAGTGCAACCTAACCTCTTGTCATAAGTGAAATTACAATTCCTAATTGTAATTATTAGATATTCCATTATTAATTAATCAATTAACTAAACCTATGCCTTTATAGGTGTAAATGCCCATTTTACCCAATAATTCGAATTTGTTGTCCAATGATCTTTATATTCAAATTATGCCAATATTAACCTTTTTCCCCCTTTCCCCTAACTAGCACACTCACAAAATTGGCGGCATGCCTAGGCTAGATAATAGCCTAGTCATAAATGATAAAAGGGAGAAATAATAGGAATATGACAAAAGTGAATGTCTTAGCATAACTTGGCATAAACATAAACTATCATGGTGATAAGGTGGAAAAATAAGCATAAATCTAATGAACTTGTAATAATTACTAGTTCTAACATAACTATGATGTCATAGTGAGCTTAATAAGATTTAAATTAACCCTTTAGAGTCCAACTATTCAGATCTAAAATAATAGGCAAAAGATGATAAACTAGATCTGATTAACAATTTAAATGTCCACATAATTTAGATCCAATGGTTTAAAAGTGGATATATACAACTAAGGTTTAAGATTCACAACATGGCATGTCATAGAAGTTACAATGGATCTAACAAGATAGAGATTTAGATCAATAGTTAAAAATAGATCTAAGGTCAAGGTCCACATCATAGAATGCCACCAAGGTTACAATAGATCCAACAAGATAGAGATTTAGATCCAAATCCTAACCAATTCAGAATGTCATATGTTCATAATTTACAATGGATCTGATATAATTTAGGCACATGAACAAATCCAAGTCATAGTCATGTCATATTTACTTTTAAATATTCAAATCTAAAAGCAACTAGGGACTCACTGTGTTAGGATTAGAAATGAAAGAATGGATCTTGAATCTCTAAATTTGATTTGCAAAGCTGAAAATTGTAGGAGATAACGGATCCAGTTCAGTTCAGACACCGACAGAGTTTGGCCACCATGAATTCTCAATGAAGAAAATAAGAGAAATGGCCATGTATATATAGCTTCCAAACCCTCTGAAACGGACTGCTACCTCATCCCTAGGGGTGTCGACACCCCTGTGGGTGGGTCGACCCTGGTGTCGACACCCCTTAAGGGGCTCGACCCCGGTGTTGACACCCCTCTAGGGGGTCGACCCCCTAGAGCGGGAAATCTGCCGCCACTTTTCTTTTTCAAATTAGAACTGTTCTGGATAAAATTCTGACTCATCTTTAACTCTTGTGTATATATATAATCTTTCTACACGTATACAAAATTAAAACCCTCATAACTTCTTCATACGTTGTCCGTTTTGCGCAAACCAAATGTCTATCTTGGCCAGAATTTCGAGATGGATGCAATGGGGCAGCCCATTTTCCTTAGTTCCGAATATTAAATGAATTATTATTTAATTTATCTTCTTTTAGTGTCGTTGAAAATTTGGGGTGTTACACCTACCATCAAATTTTTTTAATCAGGCCAGCTTGCAATTTTTGGATATGAAGCTTTTGACAAGAGGAAGACACTGAGAAGCATTCAATCTAGAAGTGCATAGAAGGACACCAAGATAATATTCAACATCATCCATAGGAGAAAGACCAGATAGAGAGTACAACGATGCTTTAGTTTCCTTAGAAACCCCTCCACACTTCAATTTGGATTTACATTTATTAATTGTCAATCTAGTTAGCATTTCGAAAGAGTCAAGAACATCAATAATCCCACTGATTGATTTCATGTTAGGCTTACTGAAAAGAAATAGGTCGTCTACAAATAATATTGAGGAAATATTCGACCTTTACAGTAGGGGTGGAAGTCAATGTCCTTGTCTATGAAAGCTTTTGAGGACAATAAAGTAAATAATTCCATAACACAGGTATAGAGAAATGGGGTCCCTTTGCCTTAACCCCTGATTTTATTTGAAATATCCAAATGAAGATCCATTAGCACTAAGCGATATGCTAACAGTTGATATGCAAGTATATACCCAGTAGAGAAAAGGAATGGAAAAATTCATTCTAAAAAGAATATAAATAATAGTATCCCACCTTACTATTTCATATGCTTTTTGAATGTCCAGTTTCATCACACACCTAGGGGAAATTAAAGCTCTATTATACCCCTTCATCAGTTCAGTAGCAAGTATAACAATGACTCTTCCAGGCAAGAAGGCACTCTGATTTGGAGTAATAATGTCACTAAGAACATGTTTCATTCTACGAGCCAATAACTTTGATATACGCTTGTATATCACGTTACAGCATGCAATGAGCTGAAATTGAGTAACACTGTTAGGCACGTCAGACTTAGGAATTCAAGCAAGACGAGTAGAATTTATTCCACCTAACATTTTACTATGTTAAAGAAATTTTTAATAGTTTTAATGACATCCCCACCTATAATTGTCCAACATGCTTTATAAAAATGGGCATTAAAGCCATCAGGACCCGGTGAGCTTGAAACTTTCATTGAAAATATAGACTTAAAATTTCATCATCCCTTATTTCCTTAATTGGATTAAGCTTCTTTTCATCATGAATGGTAGGGAAATTAATATGAGAGAAAGAGTCTAAGTGAATAGGACTGTTTATGGAATTTCCCAGTAAGGAAGAAAAGTAATGAAGAAAAGCAGATTGAACCGTATTTGGATCGGAGCATAATCTCCCTTCAGCATCAAGAATAGAAGTGATATTTGTTGCTGATTGTCTAATCTTCAACGTGTTATGAAATGTAGAGGTATTTTTATCATCATGAGGATTCCACTTAATCTTATACTTTTGCTTTGCCTTTTTTTGCTTCTTCAATGCTCACTTTTGCTAAATCAGATGTTAGTGATATTTCTTGAGTAGAGAGTTGACACATGACAGTGGCATCATGATATCCCAATATTGCATTTTGAACCCGAAATAGGTTCTCACTGATAGACTTTGAAAGACTCGCACCATCACCATAGTTTTATCTTGCCCATAACTTTAGTACTTGCTTCAAACATTTAAGTTTTTCCAGTAAAATAAACATAGGGTTACCATGAACTTGAGAGTTCCAACAATTAGAAATAATGGATAATTTTTTTGGATGTTCAACCAATTATTAAAAAATGAAAATGAAGGATGTTTTCTCATGGTGGTTTTGCCGCAATCCATAACCTATGGATAAGGAAGGAGGAGGAATGTTGATACAAAGGGTAGGCCAAGAGTTAACAACAATTCCAATCACAAAAAAAATTCAACGATAGGATGCCTGCTGAAGAGAAGGAAGGAGATCAAGGAAAGGTTGTCAATTGGCTGCTGAGTTATCAACATAAACTACAGTTAAGAAAAAGGTGGTATTAGAGGATAACTGAGTGAATTTAGAGTGAATGAATTGTTTACGAACAAAAACATGGAGAAGTGAGAAAGAATTAGGGTTCCATATGACAAGCAGTCTAACAAAAGGGGCTTGAGATAAATTGTGAAGTGAACTCCAATTTGGTTTAATGTTTTTGAAAAACATTTGTAGTTGTATTGTGATTCAGTTTAGTTTCAGCAATAGTCATAAGGTGAATATCATTAGAAGAAATGAGGTGACCAATTTCAAGCTATTTAGCTAGGGGATTTGCACTAATAGTTGAAACGGAATGTTGGAATTTTATTAAATGAAATTTTATTGTACACTCTGACTGAATGAATAAATGCTTCAGCAACATCTTATATTTATATTGAATACAGGTGTTACGAAGGCTTGCTGAAATAAAAGGATGTATTGGGCCGCAACCTACATACGAATGTACAAGACAATCTCTGAAATATAATATTTGTAGACCGATATTTCCAATACCCCCACTCGAATTGAGATAGGGTTTTCTATCGTCTTCCATGCCGGCGTCTTCGTTTTCTATCTTCAACTCTCTTCTCAATCTATCAAAGCTCTTAAACGATAATGCTTTAGTTAATATATCAGCTTTCTGGAAGTAGGCTGGAACATGATTTATCGTCAGATCTCCTCTTTCGGTTTTCTCACGAACAAAGTGTAGATCTATCTCAATATGCTTCGTTCGTGAGTGTTGAGTTGGGTTATTTGAGAGAGAGAGATTGCACTGAGATTGTCGCACCAAATTACAGGCCTTTTCGAGAGAGTGAGCCCTAATTCCCAAATTAGGGTTTTGATCCATATGATTTCAGCTGTTGTGCTCGCGATGCAGCGGTACTCTGCTTCAGTGCTTGAGCGTGAAATTGTATTATGCTTCTTCGTACACCACGAAATAGGGTTATGTCCAAGGAAAACGCAATAACCTGATATGGATCTGCGGTCATCTGGATCATTGGCCCAGTCTGCATCGCTGTAAGCTTGCAAATTTAAGTCTTTACTTGCTTTAAAACTTAATCCATAGTTAATTGTGCCTCTTAAATATCTTAATATTCTCTTAACAGCTTTCCAATGTTCACTTAACGAATTTTGCATGTGTTGGCACACTTTATTCACGCTATAACATATATCCGGCCTAGTGATTGTCACATATTGTAGGTCCCCAGCGATGCTTCTATATAGTTTCACATTATCCACTGCCTCTCCTTTATGTTTAGATAGTTGTAAATTGCTTACCATCGGGGTTGGTAGTGATTTGGCCTCATGCATGTTAGCTCTTCCCAATATATCATTGATGTATCTTTTCTGTGATAGAAATAACTCTGTGTTGCTTTTCCGATTGATTTGGATGCCCAGAAAATAGTTTAGTTCACCCATATCTTTTATGGCAAAACTTTTGTCGAGAAGATGTATCACACTGTCAATAGCAGAGTCATTGTTTCCTGTGACAAGGATGTCGTCAACGTATACAAGTACATAAGTTGTGTCAATGTTCTGCATTTTTTTGTACAACGAATTGTCAGACTTCGTTACTTTAAAACCCAGTCTATTTAATGTTACCTTCAGCTTGTCATACCAGGCTCTCGAGGCCTGTTTTAGCCCATAAATAGCTTTATGTAGCTTGCACATTTTGTCCTTGTTTAAGTCTTGATAGTACCCAATAGGTATTTGCATATACACTTCTTCATGTAGTTCACCATTCAAAAAAGCATTCTGAACATCCAGTTGTCTGATCCTCCAATTTTTGTTTAGAACAATGCACAACATGATACGAATAGTGGTAAATTTGACCACCGGTGAGAAGGTCTCAGTGAAATCAAAACCATATTGCTGAGAATAACCCTTAACTACCAGCCTGGCCTTATATTTGGATATACTTCCATCACTATTCCTTTTAATTTTATAAGTCCATTTACATCCCACTATATTTCTATGATGAGGCTTTTCTACAATGCTCCATGTCTGGTTATTAACGAGTTCATTAAACTCAATGTCCATAGCCTTTCTCCAATGCTCATATTTGACTGCCACTTCATACGTATGTGGTTATGTGTTGAATAGGTTTGCATTGTAAACTTTTGGTTTGAATATACCCCTTTTAGACCTTGTGATCATAGGATGTTGTGTTATAGTAGTTGGATGTGTTCCTTCCACCTCTTGATTGTTATCATTGTTGTGATTCTCTGATCTGCTACCTTGAGGTGTGAGGAATTGAATTTGAGCTTCTTCTTCATGCTCATCAATTTTATCTGTGTTGTAATCGGATTTTGTACTTGCTACTGAGTTGTTGTCATCGGTCTGATCTTGATGTGATTTGTTGGCAATATCAGACCATTCTGGTATTGTTGGTACATCTGGTAGAATTATTCTAGTGTTATGTTTTTCCGTATTTTTGATGTTACTGCTATGATCTGCATGTGGAAAAACACTCTCATTAAACATAACATGTCTAGAAATAATTATTTTTTGCTTTATTTTCCAAGCATTTGTATCCTTTCTAATTGTTTACATAACCCAGAAAAGTACAAAGGCTTGATCTTAGACTTAACTTGTGATTATTGTACGGTCTAAGACATGGGAAACATAGACAACCAAATACCCTTAAATCAGACCATTCTAGTATTGTTGGTACATCTGGTAGAATTATTCTAGTGTCATGTTTTTCCGTATTTTTGATGTTACAGCTATGATCTGCATGTGGAAAAACACTCTCATTAAATATAACATGTCTAGAAATAATTATTTTTTGCTTTATTTTCCAAGCATTTGTATCCTTTCTGATTGTTTGCATAACCCAGAAAAGTACAAGGGCTTGATCTTAGACTTAACTTGTGATTATTGTACGGTCTAAGACATGGGAAACATAGACAACCAAATACCCTTAAATTGTTGTAGTCTGGTTTGTATCCATGTAGCTTTTCATGTGGACATATGTAATTTAATACCTTAGTAGGCAATCTGTTTATCAAGTACACAGCAGTTTCAAATGCATCAGTCCAATATTTCATTGGTAATGAGGCTTGAGATAATAATGTAAGACCTGTTTCTACAATGTGTCTATGTTTCCTTTCCACTAGACCGTTTTGTTCAGACGTGTAGGCACATGTGGTTTTGTGGGTGATACCCTTTTTAATGAAAAAATGCTTAAGTGATTTGAACTCTGTGCCACCGTCTGTTTGCACAACTTTGACATAGTTATTCAATTGATTTTCAATCTGTGTAACAAAGTGTATAATAGCCTCACATGTTTCTGATTTTGTTTTGAGGAAAAATATCCAAGTAAATCTGGAATAAGCATCAACTATGGAGAGATAATACCTGTGTCCTCTACATGAATCCAACGGTGCTGAACCCCACAGATCAGCAGCTATCAGCTCGAGTGGCCTTTTATAGGTACATAAAGAATCACTAAAAGGTAATTTATGGCTTTTGCCAAGCTGACAGTGTGTGCATAATTGCGGAACAGATAAATTCTTATAAGAGATATTACTATCATCTAAGAAACATTTGACAGTATTAAAATTGGGATGTCCCAACTTGCAGTGCCATAAATTGATCACATCAAAGTTTTTATTACAAGCATTAGTACTGTCAACATTATTACATTGATTCCTTTTACTGAGTGAATTTACGAACTTCATAGGGGAGAACCTGTATAACCCATGATCCAACCTACCTTGTAATAGAATTTCTTTGCTCAGTAAGTCTTTAACTAAACAGGATTTAGGGTGAAACTCAAAGTATACCTGATTGTCGTTGGCAAATTGTGATACGCTTATTAGGTTTCTTTTAACATTTGGCACTCTTAATAAATTGTTCAAGTACATTTGCCTTTTTCCATTTATAGTGCCAGCGCCAATATGTGAGATATTAATAGTTTCACCATTGCACATGTGTAAAGAATGCGTACCTGAGTAATTCTTGTTGCCAAGATTCAAATTTTGCAAGTTATTGGTAATGTGGTTAGTGGCACCTGAACCTGGGAACCAATCATCATTAATAGTGTCTTCATTCATCACGTTATCATCACTGCTAGTGCCCTGCCCCTGGTACTGTCATTATTGTTTCTGATTTGATTATTAACTTGAGCTAAATTGGCATTTGCTCCTCTTTGAACACCCTAATTCCTTGGTTGATTGTTGACTTCAGTGTTGAATCGAAAATAACATCTGTTGGCTATGTGTCTAGGCTTATCACATATCTAACACTTCATTCTGTTGTTGTAGTTCCACCTTCCTCTACCACGACCTCTTTGGGTTTGACCACCACCCTGGTAAGTATCCTATGCCTTGTTTTGATTGTTTCCTTGCTTGTTTGGACCCTTGTTCTTGGATGCTGCTGCATAATTTGCAGAAAATTCACCTCTTAAGGCTTTTCTTTGATCCACTCTACCTTCGTGTGCAAGAAGTGCAGAGTGTACGAATTGTAGGTCTGGTAATTTTTGTTGAGTGGCAAGAAACGTACACAAAGATTCATATTCTTTGTTCAAGCCTTTAGTTATGATAAGGACTTGTTCACTGTCAGGAATAGGGTGACCCACAGCCTTTAATTTGTCGCAAAGACCCTTAATCTTGGTTAGATAGTCTCTCATAGTCATCTCTTCTTTCGTAGAATTCTGAAGTTCTCTCCTGTAGTGCATTATTCTAGCCGATGATTGAGAATTGAATATTTCTTCTATCGATGACCATATTTCATGTGAAGTATTACACCCCACTATTTGTGACAACAGACTTGCGCTTATCGAAGACAGTAACCAAGATGAAAGCAAGTTATCTTGTTTTTGGTATTTTGTGTAGTCAGGATTAATGCTGGTGGTATTATCTTGATTCTGAATCATCACTGCAGGCATGCTGATTGTCCCTTTCACGAAGTCGATTAGGCCATACCCCTTTAATGCGGTCTCAACTTGATATTTCCATAGGATATAGTTGTCTTCATCTAATGGTATGGTAATAACTCCACTTTTTGGTTTTATTAGGTCAAAACTGATCGGGGGAGGAGGATTTGGTTGAATTGTAGAGGATCCACCGGTGGATCTTTCATCGTCATGACCCATGGTGATTCAAGAATGCTTGAAATGCTGGTTCTTGATGATGGTGGGAAACAGGAAAATACTTGGCGAGGCAGTAACAACTGCAGCCAGTGGAGAGTTAAATGCGGGAATGATGATATGTGTGTATTACTGTCATAGTAATGCACACTTATCCGAATCAGAAATGCACTGACGATGGAAGTGCTAAAATGTAGCCAAGAATCGAAGGAACAGTCTTGTAACCGGTGGAAAATGAAGATTTTGGATTGGATTCCTCGAGGCACGTCAAGAACTGTGGCAAGAACAAATGAACAGAACACTTTGATCACCAAGAAAGGTAAACCCTCCGGTGATGAAACTTTTCTGAGGAGGCTTCTAACACAACACAATCTTTTATTCAGTTGAAATTTTTGATGAATGAATTTAGCCGTTTGGCATGGAGTTCTGATACCATAATAGTTGAAACGGAATGTTGGAATTTTATTAAATGAAATTTTATTGTACACTCTGACTGAATGAATAAATGCTTTAGTAACATCTTATATTCATATTGAATACAGGTGTTACGAAGGCTTGCTGAAATAAAAGGATGTATTGGGCTGCAGCCCACATACGAATGTACAAGACAATCTCTGAAATATAATATCTGTAGACCGATATTTCCAATATGCACCCCTAACATTCCAAAAAGCAATTTTGTATATTACTGAGAAGACAGGGAGGTGGCAGCTCTAGTTTTAACACCAGAAGAATAATTAATGGTAGATAGATTGGAAGGCAAGGTGAGAACAGACTGTTCAATGGTAAAATCAGTGGAAGTGTCAAGCTCTAATGTAGTGAATTTCTTTGGACGTCTCTACTACGTTTAACAACTCTGTTCCTTGGAATTGGAAATGTGGGAGACTTTGTGATTTTAGGGACAGAAGAGGAAGTAGGTTATGATATGTGTGATGGAATTGATGATGAGTAAAAGTTGTTTATGTCACAAAAAATAGGGTTGTTATGGTAACGGTAAATTTACCGTTATACCGTTACCGATAAATTTGTTACCAATTATAAAATAAAATTGTATACCATGATCGGTACGGTATCAATATTTTTACCATTACAAGCTGTATAAGTGTTGGTAAATTTTTTTATGAATCGTTGGTATCAGTAGATTACCGACCAATTTTTTCCATGTCTATTGGTTTCTAGATCTACGACTAAGCTGGTTGGTTCCTAAGGGTTTCAAACATAACACTGCAGCACATCTGATTATTTTTATGTATTCTTCTCCATTTACCATGGATGGCATTCCTCTTTTCTCCTTAATGTTCTAATTCTAAAATCAAAGAACAATTTTTTTTTTAAGCATCCATAGCTACAAGAATCGAGCAAATATTTAGCTATCTGTCAACCGCAGGTAATCGTGATTTCATTTTCATGTTGCTAAAACTTGTAATTATATATAGTGGATTCAGATCAAATGGATACTAAAGCGAGTGAACACTAACTATAGTGGGATGGAAATTGTTTAATTCAGAATAAACGAACTATAGATCTGGAGCAATATCTTTGAAAGAGTTAACAATAGTTATAATCACTTACTATATTTTTTACTTCACAGAATTTTAGAGATTTAAGTGTTTCTGTGAAGCTCCTTCGTCTTCCTCATGGTTCCTTAATTGACTGCATCCATGGCTAATTGGGACATCTACGGTGGCCTTATTTACTCAACGTTGGAAGTAATTTTTTAGTTCTTTTTTTCATTTTGCTGACGAAATAATGCATATGGCTGATATTTGTGCAGCACGTATGTGCTTGATTCATAGTAGTAACATAGTAATACGCTATGTTGGGTTTTCTCCTGTGTTTGAGTTTCTAGAGAAGTACTTTTAATTTTGATTTTCTGGTTTTGTATTTGTGTTTATTTTGGCTGTATGTAAGCATGATTGAATGCAAATGTGTAGGTGGACACCTTTATTTTCTTGTGTAAATGTATAATATTTTTGATTTTAGAAAATGGTAATTTACCGATAATATCGGTAACGGTAACAGGAAGCATTTTATTATTAATGACGTACATGGTATGGTAATAGTATTTGTGTAATGGTAACGGTAACAACTACTGTTACAGCCATAACAAAAAACATGATTAGGCAATGAAAGAGAATTATATGGAGATGCGAATTGGAGTGTATTTTGTTAAGAGGATGAGTGGCTGACACAAGCTGGAGTGTGCATATCAGTAAGCGATACATGAACATGCACGGGAGAAACATTTTGCATAGGGGGAAATAGTGGATGGTACAAAATTATTTCCATCAGGAAGGTAAAAAAACAAAAAGGATTGCTGACAATGAGGTTATTTGGTAGACAATGAGATGGAATTTTGTTAGCAATCACTGATAAAGATAGGTGAGATGCAAGGGATTTATTTCCAGAGCTTCTGTTGCTATTTGAAGAAAATGGAAATAAAGCTGAAAGTCTAGTCATTTATATTTATACTCTTATTACCACTTTCAATATTTTTCTCCTTTGTTAATACAGTATTTTCTTTTTCTCTTTCAATACTCTCATCTTCTATAATCATGCAATCTGCTACACTTTTACCATTTTGCTCTTCAGTACCAAATTCCACATTATTGTCAACATTTGCACTATTCTTTGTTACCTTTCTGCATACTTTTTTTAACATTTCTATTCCTTCTCCTTTGAACCATTGTAAAACCACTACGGACTTCATCCTCAACTTCCTCATTAGCATTATCATATTCATCTTCAAGCTCTTTACATTCAGGAATAACAGCTTTTACTCCCCTATCTCCAACCCTTTTATCTTTGTGTTTCTCACAATGAGTCGTTTCATGGCCAAATATTTTACAATTAGTACATATCATAGGCTTCCATATGTATTCTACAATAATGTTTGGGCAGGTATCATCACCTACAACTAAAAATTCAGGCATTTCTTTGTCTAGACTAACTTCAACCAAACATTTCTCATATTTGAACCTTTTCATTTTCTTAGTGTTTTCATCATAACATAGAACTTTCCCAATGTGACACGCAATCCAATTAATGCCAATTAAATACCACAACATAATAGGAATACGCAAAAAATTGAATCCAAATTGGGACAGACTTAACTATCGCTTGTGCCCGAAGAAAGAGAAGGGGTCCAGTTTGCAATTATGAACATCTGACCTCTAATGAACATATGATCTTTCTTTAGAACTGTAAGCTTGTCTTCCAGTTAACAAATTTGAAGAAGTAATTCTGCTTGTCGTAATACATTTCATAATCACCCTTCAGTTTCCACACTATATCTAGATGTTGTTTGACCGCCATGTAGTAAACATTACCAGCCAAAAAGGAGCCCACTAAACAGTCAGTCCATGACTTAGATCCTTCATCCATGACTACTTTTGGAGGAGTACAAAATGACCAATGTAATTCACATCAAAATGGATAGGGACATATGCCTCTGCATTTCTGGGTTTAGAGTAAAACAGCGAAGAGAACTTCACTGGAGATGTAGCATTGATTGTGGAAGGATTAGGAGAGATGGGAGGACGAGAAGCAGACGGAGGAGGTGGTAAAGGAGGAGGAGGAATATGTGGAGGGTTAGGTAGAGGATTGACTATAGGGAGCAAAGGAACGACAATGGCAGATAGGAGAGATGAAGAAGCGACGATGTCAGTGAGAAAAGAGGAAGGAAGGTTGAAAGGATGAGGCAGAAAGACACCATGAGAAGACACCATGAAAACTAAACAATATTATAATTTAAAATATTAAATTTATATTTAAAACATATATTGATTTATACATAAAAAAATTATAACATATAATCTAAATTTAAATCTTTATTAAATTATAAAGTTTAAATAAGTAATAAATTTATATTTCTAAAATAAATTTATTACACCGTAGTACATTTATAAATTTCGAAGTTACTTTTAAAAATAGACCAACGTTTTCCATATATAATTTTCTACCTAGGCTAAATAATACAAATATTTATCATTTCAATCCGTCTAATATTCAATTTACGAGAATTTGTCATTTTAACTTACATTCCAATAAATTCAGTTTTAATTCATAAATCTATACGGTGGTTCAGGTATGTATCATTTCAACCAATAGTGATTTTACAAATCTATAGGGAACTTGCACTATGAGAAAAAAATAAGTATAACACTACAGAAAACATACATGTGTCATAATATATCACAATAATCAAATATTACTTGCAGATAATTCATGCCATATATGTCAAAGTGTGCGTATCACATATACACAAAATTATAACAAACAAACTAGGTTTTCTAGAGCAATCATAGCATTTCATATGTCATTTCAAGAGGGGTCAATTAATTAAATGAAAATGTTAATCGTGAGTGAGGGTTCTTACCTTGCATGGAATAAGGAATGTTAACTATGATGAACGTGAACGAATGAAAGACGATGAGAAACCACAAACTAGAACACTCGATTTCAATTGACAAAAGCACGACATGCGAACCCTAAAGCTATTCTTATCCCAAGATCAACACAAGTTGCAGCTCATCACAGAGCTCACAATAACCTACAAACTGCTCTTGGGTTTGATATGCTTTGATCCCCTTTAACTTTGGCTTAACATAACCGATTTTGATAGTTGGTTTAGAGAATTATGGAGAGGCTTTGATCAAAATTCGAGAGGTTTTGTAATGGGGGATCTTTCAATATGAATTTTGCAACTGAAATGATGATTTTTATGTTAAAGAGCAAAACCAACAAAATTCTTTGCTTTTAATAAATTTTCACTTAACCTACTCTCCGACTTAGCAAAGTAATGAATATAAAAATTGTTCATATCAAAATATCTTTCTACTTAAAGAAAGATGAGGCAATTTAAAGATGTATAACCGAATCAACTATTTCTGGCCCAAAGAACAGAATTAACAAATCCATCTAGTTCTACTAGATTTTTAGATATATTGCCTTTCAAATTGGCAAAAGGACTAACATAGAAGTTGTTCATTTCAAATCGGCTTTCCAACAAAATATGAATTATTGATTTTGGGCTTAAGAGTTGAAAGTTATGGCTTAAAACCAAGGGTATGCATTTTTGGAAATTAAAAGCTACACCAGAAAATGGCCACATTTCCATGTAAATTTCGAAAATCTTTCACTTAGAATCCTAAAAAGTAGTCTAAATAAAAGTTCTTCCTTTTCGAGATTATTCAACGAAAAAGGAATTGCTCAATTTGGCTTAAAGGTTTCGGAGTTATGGACGAAATAATGAGGGGAATTTGAGAAGAATGTGATTTTGTCTTTTCAAACGAGAAGGGTGAAATCAGATAGTGATTTAGTTTTGGGTTTTAAGTTGTATAAAGGAGAAAATGTTTGAATTTAGGGATGGTGATAAGGTTTAGAAATTGGGAATAAATATAAGCTTTGATTTAGGGTTTTGTTTAGATTTTAGGTGGAGATAGCAATGGAAATCTTCTCATATAAGATTTACAAAGAGGGAAAGAGAGGATAATTGTTTCGATTTTCGAATGGTTTTTTTTTGTTTTCCCTTCCTTTTCTTTTGGTTTTGAGAGAGATCATAGGAAAGATATCTTTATTATGAGAAAGAAGAATGAAAGAGGAAGAGAAATATATGTGAATTTTAATCTATTAGAGAAGAGGTTATAGAATATTAAGTGATAATTTAATAACATGTGTCCCTACAAATTCAGCGCATTCATTCAAATTCAATACTAGTATAAATACTAGTAAAATACAAAGGAAGGTATAAACGAGAATAACACGACAAAAGTCAATTGTTTTGCTCGTTTTTACGGTTAAAACGTGAATTCCGAGCAAACAAAATCAAATTTTGATGAAACGAAGAATGCTGGATACTCAAAATTCAGTGTAGATTCATTGAAAGAATTCGAAAAACTTTTACGTTTTCATCTTGAATTCAAACTTTTATCAATTTTGACAAGAAATGACTTTTAGAAAATTTTATATTTTAACCGTTTTGGTAAATTAAAATACTCAGTAATTTATTTTACTTAAATTCAAATAAAATAAATTAAGTTATCTCAACGGTTTAAGTTCTAATTAACAATCTTTCAATTTCATTACTAAAACTATACTTATTAATGTTTGTATACAGAAATCAATTAATTTGTTTCATATAATTTCAAATAAATGTTTTTTTAATCAAAAATTAGATTTCAATCAATTCACTAATTTAAAAATTCAGCTTGTTATAATATTCCACATTCAAACCTTTTCGTTCCCTAAAAGGAACGAAGTAGGGAAAATAGTAATAAAGAAATAATATATATACTAAAATCAAGTTATATATAGTAAACATTAATTAAAACTCTGATGATTTTTTTTTTCAAAATAGTTTCAAGTAGACGTCTCGACTGGTTGCATATATCATCTCACTTTTGAAACCTAAAAATGAACACCAATGATGTTGCAGTCATTGCCAAAATCATTTTCAAGCGACTGGAGTGAGATACGTGAATATCTATCACATATGAACAAAATTTAGTACATACGTTGACCAAATAGATGAATAACATCTCTACATAATCGATAGTCCAATCTTAACATCAAAGTAATTACTTAAAACTTTTCGTACACAATTTTCATTTGTATATATATATAATATCTTTTGAATTGTTTCTTTATCATAAATTTCAAACAGGGAAAATCATATATAACTCCCCCCATTCATTTATTTGTCATAATTTAACTTCTATCATTGGTATCGTTATATCAATTTATAATCATATGCATAATATTTTCAAATCATATACTATATCTAATTTCTTACATATATTTACATTTCACTTAAGTAATGTACCACTTGCTTAATTCTCAATTCATACCTTTTCCTCTATAGTTTACACTTAAATTCCATATTTTATTAAAAAGCACCAATCCTATCATCATCAACAATATCTAATTAAGTTCCTATAAGTTAATATGCTAATTAAATTTTAATTCAATCCTAATAAATTAGACTTTTGAATAACTATTATTCTTTCCTCTTCTTTATGTTACCAAAGTTTGGATTACAGTTAACATATATTTCAATTTTTTCCTAGATTCAAAATTATTTTATACGCTTAAATCTGAAATTTATGTTTACACAATCACTACCATGTCTTAGGATTAGTACTTGCTTAATATTATACTTAAAGCCTAGTTAACCTCTTGAGTTTCATTTTTTGTAATCACCATACTTTTATAACTTTCAAACACATATAAAACAAACTTTCATAATCAAATTAGAACACTAGTTATATTCTTCCAAAATTAGTTATATTCTTTCAAAATCAAATTTATATTTCAAGCCTATTTGACTTAACTTCCTCAATTTCAAAATATCTTTCTTACTATCATGTATAATGGGAATTTTTTTATTATCTCCTAAACAATTTCATAAAATTTGTAAATTCATTAAAACCGTCACCTTATAATTCGCATGTGTACATATAGTATAGTATAATTAATTTTCGAAACATATATTTCATTACAAAATTTTGAAATATTTATCTATGATAAGTTAAAATTTTCCTTCTTTATATACAAATTAGCATTTCTATTATTTTTACTTGGAACCAGTTTAATATTCCATGCTTATTAGACCTAAAATAGAGAAATTTCTAAACATCATGTTTCGAGTTCTATCTTAAAATTTTATTAGTATAGATTCACTTAGTATATTATCTTAAGCTTTTAACATATGGTTCCTTTCAAAATGCTTATTTTACTAATAAATAACTTAACTAATTAATAACACATTTACACTTTCACATTAATTCATAATACAAGTTGTACTTAAATATTCCTTTCATCATTATTCAATTAGTTCAAAGATAAGTCTGAAACATGAGCTAGAATCCGAACCAATAAAAAACCTAACTAATGGGAATGTACGAACATAAGACCCTAATCAGTCACAAATTAGAGAATGTTAAGGATTTCAAATGCTACCCATCATAGATTTCCTAGGATATATATTTAGAACAAAGATCAAGATTTAGATTCTAAAAATCCTAGTCGAAGAGAAATCTAACTAAGGAGAGAAATTCAGAGAAAGGGAAAACTTAGAAAAGGTTGAATTTTAAAACAAATTCTATACCAAAATCCATTTAAAAACATTTAGAACCATTTTCAAAACTTTTTATACTTCTTAAAAAATATGCTCTCACAAGAAAGATTCTGTGACGGATTTATCTCATTCAAGAGCATCCCTACCCTGTCTTTGATGAGTTTTAAACCCCAAAAGCTAAGGTTTTTTAATTAAATCAAAGCTTTGATACCACATTAACAACTAGTCTTTTTGTACATTTTAACTTGGTAATAAAACAAACTCAAATCGTCTGAAACAACATATTGTTTTAACTATGGGGTTTAATAAAATCAAATAATAGTACACAAACAGATCACAGATACAAAATAGCATAATAACTCGCTAAGTAACATAGTAGTTCATGAAACTACTAATTAAAAAATCTCAAAATCAAAACACATAATATTAGAGAAATAAATTAATATATCAGAATTTTAAATACATAAATGCTATTTAAAACGATAGAAATGGAATAATTGAATTACCAAGATAACAATTGAAAATAGATAATAAGATGAGTCTTCAGTAGATCTCCAGCTCTCAAAAGATGAATCGCCAAACCTGAACTCCTTAGTTTGACCCGATCATTAAGTCAAAAAATGAAACACTTAAGTTAGGATTAACATTCTTAATAGTAAATCAGCTCAAGTGACATGCTCAAATGAAATGCACAAGTAACTTAAAGAATGTTTAGGATTCCATTCATTAAGGATCTGTTAATCGAGATATCATATGATGCAATATGCTATTATCATAGTGTCTATGGTTGAATATAATATTGGAAATAACGTAAGCGGGATTACATTTTTACCCTTACACTGTTTATAATGCCATAGTCCATACAGACACCACAGAGTTCACCGCAAACTAATGTCCATTAGAGGGAAGTAAATAGGTATGTCACAAATCAAAATCATAGGGGGCTCGATCATGATATTATAACAAGGCACATACGGCAATACATAGTGTAGGATTGTACCAATTACACTGTCGGACTGATGGTAACGCATAGCTACGACTATCGCCCACCTCGAACAACATTCCCATAATCAAAGGACCCCAATCAAATCACAAAGTAATAATTATTGAAAAATAGTGCATGATAAGGGGTGCTACCTCTATTAATCATTATATATATCATGTTTTAGTCATTTTAATTATGACCCAAAGGTCAACACTATCCATCATCATTCTCTTACTTCATTCCAGTAGCGTTCACCAAACCAACCAACTTCATTCTGGATTCATCACCACATGCATAGGTGTTAAAGCGGTGTTGGAATTGACAGGGAGTATGCTAATACCGACTCCAATCTCCTTAACAACCAAACATTTATTTTACACCATTGTCAATTTATATTTAAAATCATATTTAAAATATTATAATTCAAAAAGTTATAAAATAATATTTAACTTTAAATAGTATCATTTTTTTGGGCAAGACCAAAAGACTTTTAAAGTGGTCCACAACTCTTTTCCCATTAAAACAAATAATGGGTACAAAAATGTACATGGGATAAGCAGATTGCCTATCTTGTACACTCATGCCCTAGCTCTAGCTATTAACAAGCGATATAATTCATTATGCAGGATGAGAGTTAGAAGTATATAATAGCTAGGAATTCGGGCACTAATACAAAATACTTAATGTTACAACACCAAAAACCTACGATAGGCTATAAGCAGTGTAACGACCCAAAATTTTAGTTAACTTAAAATATGAATTTTAAATGATTTTAACAGAAATTAAATATTTAAAATGGTTTATTTTAATAATCAATAACTTGGAATTTATTTTAAAATGAAGTTTGAACTTATAAATTTAAATTTAAATTAAAATGAATTGGTAACGTCGTGGTAGTTTGAAATATTTGGTTTTGAACTTCAACTGAATATACAGAATTCGATATAAGTCAGATTTCTGTAAAACAAGAAACATTAGGATATATTAGATGATAATTTTTAACGAATGTGAAAAATCAAGATTTCTTATTATAGATTGTGAGTTATGGCCAAATCAATTTTCCAAAATAGTCGCTATGGAATTCA